>CM044318.1:83590000-84212500 GCA_024291935.2 Okapia johnstoni
AGTAGATCAAGTTATAGCTGTGTGTGCGTGCTAAGTCACTTCAGTTGTGTCCGATTCTTTGTGACCCCGTGGACTGTAGCCCACCAGGCTCCTCTGTCCGTGGGGATTCTCCAGGCAAGAATACTGGCGTGGGTTATAGAGGCAATATTCTTAGTGGAGGAATCTTGGCACTGTGACATGGCCCTTTGCGAGCAGATCAAGTTACAGCTAAACAAATCCAAAATGCAGCTCTTTCAAATTCAAGTGGAAAGCACAGACCCTCTTTTCTGGGGTTGGTGGTCAAATGCAAGTCAGGTGAAGGAACAGCACAGCCGTGCACTGCACCCCGCCCTAGATGTGTCCGATTTAAGACACAGATGCTTTTCATCTACACATTTTGGTTTGGGAGAGCAGCATGCCTGGCTGATGAATTTAATCAGCCAGTTTGATTGGAAAGCCAAAACAGACGCATTTTGCACATGGCTTGCCACTTTCTGCCGGGTGTACATTGCTCTGTCGAGACCATCAAGCAGGAGATAAGGAATGTCAATCGGTATGTTTTTCAGATTCCGTTTTTGGCCGAAGGGATCAGGATTCATGGAGACAAAGTCACAGAAGCACTGAGGCCATTTCATGAGAGAATGGAGGCCTGTTTCAGACAGTTAAAGGAGAAAGTGGAGAAGCAATACGGTGTCCGGACCATGGTGAGTGGCTGGCATGGCAGGGGTCGGGGGGCACGTCTCTCCATCATGCCGTCTGACCATGACAGGCCCACAGGGCAGAGTACCTGAGTCCTGCCCATGGTGCCCGCTTAGAAAGTGGGGCAAGGAACTTCTGCCCCTTCCTCAGGTCCTCTGCCAGCAAATCTAGTCACCTCCTTTCAGTAACTGGAAATGTCTGGGTGAGCAAGCTTGAGTAAATGTGCTTGATCACCAAATACCCTGCCCACAGCTGTGCACACAATCTCCCCTTAGAGTCATGGAGCAACAGAAAAATCTCATCGACCCACGGGACTCAGGCTGGTTCATGGAAACCCTACTTCCAATCACACAGCACAAGCCGAGGGTTAAACCACACACAGGATAACGGCACGCATGATGCCCCAGAGCTGAGAGGGAGCCTGTGCCCAGGCCAAGGTCAGAGTCGTTGAGGGGAGGAGCAGTTCGCTGAGGTCTGGAACTGTTACCTACTGGAGGAAGTGGCCATTGATCTAGTCCACGGGTAAGTTGCAGGAGGTGGGCAGGACGCTGCCTGGAGAGGGGACTCCCTCAGCAAAGGCTGGTGGCAGAAATCTGAATGGCAAGCTAGGGGCTGATGCAGACATAGCAATGCCTTGGGCAGAAGACAGTTCGTAGGGCAGACTTGGAAAGATACCCGGCCTCACAGAGCCTGGACTGCTGGGAGACTCTGTTCTGGGGTGAAGGGCAGACCTGGGCTTTTACTAAGAGTTTGTGTAAGGTTTCTAAGCCAGGGCTGACATCAAGAGCATCATAAAAGAGTGGCTGGTAATTTTTTTATGTATTGTATGCATCTTTTTGGGGTTTGGGTTTTTTGGGTTTTTTTTCCAATTTTGGAGAATGGCTGATTAACAATGTTGTGATAGTTTCAAGTGTCTGGCTCTTTGCGACCCCATGGACTGTAGTCCTCCAGGCTCCTCTGTCCATGGAATTTTCCAGGTGAGAATACTAGAGCAGGTTGCCATTTCCTCCTCCAGGGGATCTTCCCAACCCAGGGATCGAACCCTCGCCTCTTACATCTCCTGCATTGGCAGGTTCTTTACCAGCTGAGCCACCAGGGAAGCTCAGTTTCAGGTGCACAGCAGACATACACATACACGTATCCATTCTGCCCCAAACTCCCCTCCCATCCAGGCTGCCTCATAACATTGAGCAGAGTTTCCATTCTTATTGATGCAGAGTACCTGACAGTTTAAGGCCTGTGGTGGGCTTGAGACAGTCTTTGTGAGCTGGGTCTTAGCATCTCTGCGGGCAGGGCCAGGCACCACCCCTCAGGGTGCTCCCATGGTATGCGGTTCAGAGCATCACTACCATCCCTACTCAGGGTCTCTGGGAATCTTGGTGCATCCTAGCCATGACTGTGGGCTCAGGAGATGTCTGCCCTAGCAGACGGTCCCCTTTCTCCACTGCTCAGAGGTGAGCATCAGTGTGGCAAAAAAGAGACAGTGAAACCTCTGTTGAACTGACTTCTTGTTTTCCACACATCTGTCTCACTTAGCAAATGCTAATTTAGTGCTTACTGTGAGCCTGGGACCTTTCTGAGTTTTTTGTTTTGCAAGTAGGTCCTGCAGCCTGAGGAAGGAAGCACTACAGACATTTCAAGGTGAGGGAACCCACCTCTTTCAGAGGCGGAGGAACCTGAGAAGGTCCCCTAGCCTGAGGCCTCATGCTCATCAGTGGCAAAGCTCTTCTTCTCTTGCCCTTGTTGTTGGAGACAAGTTGGGAGCAAGACTCCTCCCCAGATGGGTTGACTTGGCTATGATTACACCCTGCGCTCCCCCACCACCACCCCAAGCCCTGCTGGCCATGCCCGGGCCCCAGTGTCTCCAAGCCCGGGACCTAGTGCTCACCAGATGAGGTGTCTGTGGCCAGAGCAGAGCATGAGCAGAGCATGAGCCGAGAGTAACTCAGCTGCCAGGCTGTGGTCTGAAGACCCAGCCAGCAGGAATCTGGGACTCAGCCCCGCAGGAGCTGCTCCAGATGAACAGGCTTAGGAATCCGGGTGCTCTCCTGCCCAGCCGCCCCAGAGGACCCTTGATGCAAGTCAGAGTCCTCGAGCTGCGCTTGATCGCTTTGGAGCTTGCAACTCATTACAATCAGCATCGAGTGGCTGGAAGAGTCTCAGAGTGCATCACGGTGCACCTCTTTCAAAGTTTGACGCCACTTTTAATTCTTTCTAAGAAATAAACACTTGTGCAAGCTCCATGTTCTCTTTCTAAGTGAAACGCTTCCTCTTTGATCAATCATTTCATGTATATTTCAAAATGACAGAAATCTGTCTGGCTCATCAGAACATCCTTCATATCCCTGTCTTCTGCTGTGATTCATTATTTCGGTTCAGGCTTGCTCTTGAGCACCAGGGCGGGGGGTGGAGGGGTAGGCAAGAAGACGGGGCTGTCATGTGGGCCACGGTCTGCCATCCATAGCTGGCGATAAGCCATTTGCACCACACCCTGAGACGGCATCTTCTCCACCCGTGTCCTACCACTTCGTAGGGGCAGCCAGAGCATCTTGGGAATGCCGTCAGAACAGAATTAAGGAAGGCTGCATTTCCCACCCATGGTGCCTCGTCCCCTGGAGCTGCCTTCCTTAGTCCCCCCTTCATCCTGGGACCCCCAAAGGCAGGTTCTGCAGCCAGCCTCCCTTGAGCAGACAAGAGGCCTGATACCCTGTCATTCTCTGAAAAATGTGGTGATAAAATGCAGTCTGGAATGAGGCTTTCCCTTCTTATCTACTTTGAGAACTTTCAAGCATCTCAGAATACTTTAAAAAGCAATATACTATCATCCGGTTTAAAAAAAAAAGATGGATTTAAAAATAAAAACCCCATAGAAAGGACATAAACCATTTTGTCAATTTTTCTGAGCCAGCCTAAGCCGTAGAAAGGGAAGACTTGGACGCCCTCTGACTCCTAATCTGTGAGCGGCTCCATCAGACCCCCGTCCGGCCCACTCAGCTTTGGCTCCATCCTGCCAGCCCTTGGCTCTGAGGAGCTGCTTCTTCCCAAAGGAAAGCATAGGAACCCCAGCTCCTCCTGCTACTTGGGGAGGGAGGCGTGCAGAGCCCGGCGTCCCCAGAGTGGAGGCCACGAGCCTCAGTCATGTTCAGCAACAGCCCCGTGCCTTCGCTGTCCCTTGGCCATACAGGCATCTGTCCACAGGCTCCTGAAAGAGTTCCGAGTTTGTCCTCCAGCCCTTCCTTCTCTGGTTCGTTCAAGTCTGATGAGAACAGGGAACCTGCCGTGGTCCTGCCCCGTCTCCACGGTCATCCTCTATCACTTTCTGCATCACCTGGTTCCAGCCCTGAGCTCAGATCCACCCGTCCATCTGCCTCTGGGCCCCTCCACCCCCTGTGCCCAGAGGAGCCCACGCTGTCCTCCCCCTCTGGCTCCCCGGGCTGGTCCTGCTCCACCACCATCAGCAGACAAGAAACCCAGGAGCCGCTGTTCATCCTTCTCGAGTCCTCGCTGTGGTGTCCACAGACGGTGCTGTGGCTCACCCGTCACCCCTGCCTCCAGGACTTTTCCCCTCTAGTCCTCCCTCTAGGCTTCCCAGGGGGCTCAGCAGGAAAGAGTCTGCCTGCCAGTGTGGGAGATGGAGGAGACACGGGTTGGATCCCTGGGTTGGGAAGATCCCCTGGAGGAGGAAATGACAATCTACTCCAGTCATCTTGCCTGGGAAATTCCATGGACAGAGGAGCCTGGCAGGCTATATAATCCATGGGGTCAAAAAGAGCCGGACACATCTGAATGACTAAGCAACAACAAGAGGGTTCCCTCCACCATTGCCAGGGAGACTTGTTCCAGTGGTTTTCTTACTGGGTTCCGTGGAACCCTGGGGTTCCTCAGAGGCCGCTAAGTGGGGTGTTCATTGGGAGGGTAAGCTGATAGCCCCCCCTCCAGAGAGAAGTTCCCCTTGCCCTCTTCTATATGCTGGACTTCAACAGGATATTCCAACCAGAGAAGAGTGGCTCATAAGGCTTGGAGGGCAGTCAAGGTGCCAGGCTCTGGGAGGTGACCCTGAGGCTGCATGTCCTAGAGCACCCCATCTCTCCCCCTCCCACCTGGCCCCACCCCTCCCCCCTAACCCACCCCAGACCCCCCTCCTAGGGGCCAGCCTGTCATCCCGGTGGGTTTCCAGTCCACAGCTGGCATTTTTGCAGCATTTGGAAAGGGACATTTCTAGAAAACTGTGAAACAGGCCTGTGTCTCACCATACCCCCATGAAACCCCATCACCATGGTTAAACTCAGTGAAACCGGTCATTCCCAGGATGCTATGGGCAGTTCGCACCCGTGGTGGGTGTAGGTGGGGCCTTCCAGATCAGCCTGGAGATGAGGATGGTGAACGCATGCATCCTGGGATAAGCGGGCATGCTCCCGTGAGGGGCTGGAGCACCTCTGTGCTTTGTGTCTGTAACGCGAGCAGGGCACTGGAGGCTGCAATTTGTGCAGGCGCCCTGCCTGTCACCTGTGTCATTGCAGGGCATCCTCACCAGCCTCTCAAGGTGACCTGACTATCCCCTCTATGCTCAGGAGAAAGCTAGGTGCCCAAGCGGTTCCTTGTTTTATGTGAGGTCACGCAATCCATGCCGGGACCAACATACCCACCTGGTGGTCTCCCCGCCTCCCACTCAGTGCCTGTCCTGCAGCAGGGACACAGATGTCCCCTCTCTGACAATGTCCTAGCACTGGAGCTACCCAGTAAGGACTGGGAGGTTCTGCTAGCTTCAGATGAAAAAGCAAAAGTCCTGGCTGCTCGATTTCCAGAGGCTCTGCTTGGTCAAGAAGGGCTTGCGAGGTGAATGGCCCAGGAGGAGGGCCCAGGGCCACTCCCAGCGGGTGCCCTGCTGACACAAGACCACCAGTGGCTTCTGGCCCTCCCCGGCCAGAGCCCCCTCCTGCCATCCCCCTTCCTCCATCCTTCCCAGTCTTCCCATCCATGCTCGTGCATCCAGACCAAGACTCAAGGCTGCCTCTCGGGGCACATCGCCAGCACTATGTGGTTGGGGGCAGGACGTTCGCAGCTGCCTGGGCCTTCCCAAGAGCTGGATGAGGGCAGCCTGTGGCCATCTGCACCTCCTAGTCCACGGCCGGCTCCCACCCGTGTGCCGCTCCCTTGACCCTGGCTGCCGTGAAGATCATTTCATCAGAGAAGTGGATACATTGTACAACTAAGCTGCAAAGACACATTGTACAACAGGAGGGATATAGCCAGTATTTTATAATCACTAGGAATGGGATATAACCTTAAAGGCTGAGAATAAGATACTGTAGACTTTGAGTTTCTAGAAACATTTTTACAATTTAGGCTAATGTGCAAGTCAACCATTTCCTTTTAAGTTGCCTTGTAAAAGCCAGTTCATGGCAAAGGCTGTCTCCCTGGAGTTGGGCAATGGCATCGTCATCAGTGCTAAAGTTAAGGCTGACCGGACCCTCGGTACCAGCAGATTGCAGCTGCATATTGAGCCACTGGTCAGCAAACTGTGGCCTGACATCTATTTTGTAAATAAAGTTTTATTGGAACACAGCCATGCTCACTTATTTCTGTATTGTGTATAGCTGTTTTCATGCTTGGGACAGAGACCTTATGGCCCGCAGCCTAAAGTATTTGTCATTTTCCCCTTTGCAGAAAACGTTTACCAGCTCCTGCTTTAAAGTGTTCTTTTGCGATTTTGAACCTTTTACTATTTTTTACAAGCTTATTTCATTGAAGTATGGTTGATTTACAGTGTCTGTTGAATGCTGCTGGACAGCACAGGGATTCAGTTATACATATATATTTTTCATATTCTTTTCCATTAGGATTTATCACAGGGTATTGAATACAGTTCTTTGTACTTCACAGTTTATCCATTTTGTATGTAATAGTCTGCATCTGCTAATCCCAAACTCCCAATCCCATCCCTCCTGAACCCCTGTCCCCCTTGGCAACCACAAGTCTGTTGAGCCTTTTACTATTGAAGAGATAAGGTACAGGTCAAATAGTATTTCAGGGGCAAAACATAGTTAAGAAACAGGCGCTCTTATCAGTGGTGTTATATAATCTGTAATTAACCCTGGTCCCAAGCAGTTCTTCTATTGGAGATGGGCTGAATGAATGCCAGCTTTGGTAGCATGGGCTTGGGGTTGAGGGAGGTTGAGCGACACAGGGAGGGAATGCCCTACAGAAATTTGATTTCCACATCCTGAGGGTTAAAAAAAAAAAAAGTTTCTGCACCAGCTGCTGTCCCAGCTGTGCCAACATCTGGCTTGAGGGGCAGGTACACAAGCATCTTGTAGCTAATTAGGTGTTGACATGTGCTGTATTTCAGTGACACTTATGTTGTTAATATACAGTCATATGACAAACAGAGGGTGGAAAACTCTATCCAGAGACTGTTTTTCTCTAGAATGCATCACTGGTCCACTTCCTGGTGAGAAGGAGGAGCTTTAGCAACTCCAGCCGTGTATCCAGCTCCTGTTGTACCAGTCACTGGCAGGGAAGGAAACCCGCCTTTAATTAAGCAGCAGGAGCGTCTCATTTTAGTCTAGAGAAGTTCAGTCCCTGTGCCTCCATTTATTTCGGTGATCTGCTTGGTTTGTCAGCATGCAGGGATATACACAGTTAATCTAAATATCTTGCAAAGTCCTTAGTCACATTCTAGATGTTTTCTGTAAATTACAGTTCCTGGTCGATCAGTGCATTGCACTGACGTTGGAGCAGGGTGAGGCATTGTGGTCTTGGTAAAGAAAACTGCAGTTTAAATTACCAAAAAAAAAGTTCTTTCTGGTGTTTTTCACAGTGTCAAATCATATTTCAAAAAATCTCCAGATAACCACCTTCAGTTCTGGACAAGAACATGAACTGTTCATGAAAGTGTGGATAGCTTTGGTATAGACTCCAGGCTGCTAGGACCACTCAGTCCAAGGTGTCTGACCATGCCAGCCTGGACATCGTTTGGCGTGGACATCCAGCAAGTCTCTCTCTTTCTCCCCCCTCCGCCCCAACCCAGCCCTCAAGTCTGGATGACAGAAGAGGCAGCCGTCCCCGGTCCATGGTCCGATCCTTCACCATGCCGTCCTCGTCCCGGCCTCTGTCCGTGGCTTCTGTCTCCTCCCTCTCATCCGACAGCACCCCTTCGAGGCCCGGCTCCGATGGGTGAGTCTGGCTCAGCAGTAGGGAGGGGAGGGCTGGAGGGGCTGCGAGGAGCTCTCCAGGGTCCTGGGCTTGTTTCATCACAGCTGAGAGGATTTCTGAGACTCAGAACTCCCTTTGAAACCGAGATCATCCAAGACTTTTACAACCATGGTGCCACTAAGACTTGTAGGGTCTTATGAATTTTTGAGAACAGTTTCTCGCTTTGGGCTCCACTTTGGGTGAGACTTGCATCAAACTATAAGAGCTCAGTGAGTGTCCAGTCCTTGTGAGCAAGTCCCGGAACAGTGAGGTGCGTTCCTCGCCAGCCATGTGTTTGTGCTCTTGTCCCTTGCTCACTTCCCAGGTGTCACACCAGGGCGGTCCTGTCATACTCAGGCAGGCTTCCGTGGAAGCTGGCAGGACCACTTTCTTGCTGCAAGATCTTTCGGAGACCCAGTGTTGCTCTTGAGCACTGGATGGCACAGAGCCACTGAGAAGGGAACAAGAATGGAGTAGATGAGTAAACATTTCGTTGCACCCCCACTGTGTCTTCTGCAAAGACAGCCTCGATGTTGACGTTTTTGTGCATTTAGTGAGTAGCCTGCATGCAAAGCTTGCTCTGATTATACGGAAAGAAAAAATGTCACACGCAGTTTAAACATCCGAGAACTTCTAATTCTTTTACTGTCGAGTCTGCACAGGTGTGTGTTTGTCCAAGCCCATTTGGTTTACAATCCATCATCTTATCAAATCCCCAAGCTCCTGGCCCCTGCGACCCGCAGACACCAACTCCCAGAGCACCCCAAGAGACAGCTCCAACCCCAGTGCCCTTTGTAGCCAACAACTAGTATGCCCAATGGAGGAGAGAAAACTGTTCCCACCTTTCTTTTATTCCTAACCGTAGTTTTTGTCAGTGTCTGCTACTTATAAGACCACGTCCATATGGAAATTCTCAACTTAGAGGTATTTAAATCAAGTGCACTTGTCACTTACAGCAAGATTGCTAAAGAAACTTAATTCAGCTTCTCCCGAAGAGAACCCCCCAGCTAGTTATGAAAAGGGTTTTATATTTCCAGGAACGTAGCGATGAGAGCAAAGAGTGAGCTAGAGTTTTTAGATGGAAGAGTTCCGTCCTGTACGTGTGACTACATGAGTGGAAACCATTGTCTCCTCCCCTGGAGCCATATTGGTTTAACCTTAAACCAGAAGGCATCTTTGTTAGAGTCCAGATTTTTGTTCGTTCACAGGGTTGTCACCCTTAGCTGCCTAATTCATGTGGAAGAAATGAGACTTTGGTCTCAGATGGCACTGGTGATGTGCAGAATAAAGTTCATCCTGTTGGCAGTTGCCTCTCATCATGTGAAACATTTACAACAAAGCCTCTTCTTTGGTTCTTTGTGTACGTGTCTGGATTTCACAGCACAGGTTTTGCCCCGAGCTAAAAGATGTCCATTAATCCTTTATTTCACTACGTTAATTGTCTCAAGTTACGTAAAACCTAGAATAAAATCATGACGGTTTTTTTTTTATTGTTGTTTATAAGAGATGTAATATTTAACACCTAATGGATGTTGACTTATTGCTAATTGCATATCCATATGTCCCGAAATGCCATCGTAATCAAAGTCAACACTGGTGTATTTCATCAATCATTTTCAAGTTTTTATTATGAAAAAAATTCACAGGGAACAAAATAGCATAATGAGGCCCTGTGCCCATCGCCTGTGAGCCAACTTCAACAGTGATCACTTCCCAGCCCATCTTCTTTCAATCTGTATTCCACCCTCTCCCACCTCTGTATTATATATGAAGCAAGTCTCAGGCATCATACCATTTCATCTGTAAACATTTCAGTGTGAATTTCTAAATGGTAGGAACTTACAAAAAAAATATATTCCCTTTAGCACACGTAAAAAATGAACAGTCATTCCATACCATTATCAGATATTGGTTTTAATTTCCAGCTGGTCATAAATGGCTTTTTTTTTTTTTTTTAGTTTGTTTGAAACTGATCCAAATAAGACTCCCACTTTCGAGTTGGCTGCCATACCTCTTTGCATACGTGCTAGATCGCTTCAGTCATGTCTGACTCTTTGCGACCCTATGGACTATAGTTCACCAGGCTCCTCTGTCCATGGGATTTTCCAGGCAGGAATACTGGAGTGGGTTGCTGTGCCCTCCTCCAGGGGATCTTCCCAACCCAGGGATCGAACCCGAGTCTCTCACATCTCCTGCATTGCCAGGCGGGTTCTTTACCACCAGCGCCACCTGGGCAGCCCTCCCATGTCTCTTTAGTTCTCTTTTAATCAATAGATTTCCTCCTTCCACTCTTTTCTTTTCATTCTCTTCCTTGTAATTTATTTGTTGAAAACTTCAGGTTGCTGCTGGTGCAATCTAGACTTTTCTGACTGCATCCCCGACTGTGTTATTGACTGTGTCTCCCTGTCCCTCCTATTTCCTGCAGGTTGGTGGTCCCGTCTAGAGACTTGTGCAGATTCAGGCTTGATTTGGGGGCAGGACGACTTCATAGGTTCTTCCTTTCAGAAGGACATTGTGCCTGACTATCTCTCTTGCAGTGATGTTAGCAGCTATTGATAATCAATGCTTACATTCAGTACCATTACTGTTCAAATCCCGCTGCCCATCCACCTTTCTCCTTTTTCTAACAAAAAGAAGGAGATGCGATTCTTGCTCTCAGCGGTCAGCATCTTCCCTGGATTTAAAATGTGCTTCTCTGAATGATCCAGCTCAGTGTGGATGTCCATGGTAGCCCTCTCATGTTAGGGAGCCAAGCTGCTGGAATGGTCTTTTGATTAGAGCGGTGCTTTAGTTCTCCGTGTCCTGTTCACAAGTAAGTTTGAAAGAAACCACAGTGAGGATGGATATGCGGCCGGCTTTCTAAGTTGCCTTCTCTTACGATCATTCTCCCCTCAGGAAACCAGTTTACTTTCTGGCTGTTTCAGGAAGTCAGGCTTGGAAAGTTGCAGTGAGGACTGGGGGCTCTCGTAGGCTGGCTCGGGAACCTGGCCTCTTATCCCACATTACGGGGGCTGGAGTTTACCCTCCCACGGGGCTCGGGGACTGCCTGAGCAGCTCAAAGGCAGGGAGCTTCCATGAACCCTCTTAGCTGACCATTTTTCTTCTTTTTAACCACAAAGGAATGAGATGTGGACCACACTTTAAAAAACACTCTAATCAGAAATCACAATATGTGCTATTTCTCCTATAGAACTGTATGACTCGCTTCTTTGAAGAGATCACATCTCTTTTTAAATACCATTTTCATTTCATTCTGTGAATGGGTACATCCAGCCCATGGTGCTTAGAGGCTGTGGACCCTCACCAGTAGGTGGCAGAGCTGGGACCCAAATTCTCCTTCCAACTCCTTCTTTCAGCTCAGTTTTTGGCTGAAAATCTCAGGGCAACTCCACATCCTTAGGAGCTGGAGTTGGCTTCTTTCTCGCTGAGCCATCAAAGGCTTTCGAGTGGAAGCTCCCTGTGTACCAATACAGACGTTTCTTTGCATCAGCATCTGCCTATTTCTCCTCTTCACATTCATAAATATTTCAGTGTGAATCTCTAAAAAGTGAGAACTTCCTTTTGGAAATAGACTTCAAATACCATCCTCCGGCCATAAATCAACAATAATCCCTGAATATCATCATCCCATAATCCAATCAGGCTTTACATTTCATGTAAGTGTTCTGTTTTTTTTCCCCTAGTTTGTTTTTATCGAGATTCAAGACCATCGCCATGGCAATCAGTAATAAGTATCTTAGGTGGCCCTTGAGCTTCCTTTCAAAATTATTTCTTTCCTTGTAAAGTTGGGTGGTTCCCAGGCAGCACCTGATTTATTGTGAGTGACTTTACATGGATCCTCAGGGCAAAAAGCAGCAGTTTCTCCTAGAAAGACATCATTGATTGAAAAAAAAAAAAAAAAAAACAACGTTTTCTTCAGGTTCGCTCTGGAACCCCTCCTGCCAAAGAAAATGCACTCCCGGTCCCAGGACAAGCTGGACAAGGACGACCCTGACAAAGAGAAAAAGGACAAGAAGAAGGAAAAAAGGAACAGCAAGCATCAAGAGATATTCGATAAAGAATTTAAACCCACCGACATTCCCCTGCAGCAATCTGAGGCTGTGATCCTTTCAGAAACGGTAATTTCACAGGGAGCTCTCCCTCACTCGCTGGTAGCTGCCACGAGGGGCCTGTCTTTGCTCCACATTTTGCCGAGGGGGCTGTCCATCAGATTTCACTGAATGGGCTGTGAATTGTCGTTTGAGAATCCAGGGTCTCTTGCATCCCTGCCCTTGTGTAACCGATGCTCCAGGACTTCAGAGGCTCAGAGCAGATCCACCTCGCTCTGGAGGATGCTAGTCTTTGCCTCCATCCCCCCATCCCCCAGGGGCCGGGGGCGGGGCCAGCCATCCCTCCCCATCCCCCAGGAGCCAGGGGCGGGGCCAGCCGTCCTCGGGACCCCACAGGGTTCCGGGCTCTGCAGCGAAGTGGGACTCGCTCATCAGACACCCAGACGTCTCAGGAGATAGATGAACAGGGTGCTTGTGTTGTCAGGAAACAGTAATTCCAGGCCAGCTAGCGCCATCCCCCGCCCCCTCCTGACCAGAAATCGCTAAGCTGGAGTGTTATAATCTGCTCAGCTAGAGTCCCAAAGCCCCTTCCCGCGGGTTTTGCCAGCCACACGCGGTTCCGTGTTATCCTCCTGGCTTCATCTGCCCCATGCTTAAGGATTTAAGCCATCTTTCACAAGGATTTGGGGGGACTTAACTCATGCTGGTGAGTTGACATTAAAAACGGATCCCAGGGACTCCTCTCATTCATTCCAGAGACCAGGGTGTGTGGCAACAGGGAAACCCAAGCGGCGTGCTCTCCTCCCATGCCTGGGGGATAGGGGGATGCCAGCTGATGCTCCTAGCAGTGTGTCGCAGTGTTTGGAGTCTGGGGGCAAACTGAGGACAGCTTCTGGGGTGAACTTTATTCAGAATGTGCTATTTGTAGACTGGAGACAAAGCAAAGAGGAGGCTCTCACAGGCCATCAGCTTCAAAGGTTAAGTTGGGCTTAGAGCTACCACCTTGCCACAGTGGAAGGCTGTTTGCCTCTACAGTGCCCAAGGATGTGCCTGTCCTGGGCGGAAGCCCCCGACCCCTGACCCGCCTTGGTGGTTGCTGAATGGTTGCTTATCAAAGGGCTCAGGTGGGACCACCATTTAATAAGACATACTTCACTGCTTGCTTATATCTTCAACACCAGAAGGCATGTTTCATCCAGACCCTGTGTCATGGAGACCAGCAGTCAAGTGCTGCTTGGGTGTCTAGAGGAGAAGGGAGACCCCAGACCACACATGGTCTTCCTGCAGGCGAATGCTCTTGTGAGGCCTTTGGACAGAGCTCTGACTGCATCTGGGCTGCAGTGTTTCATTGCAGAAGCAGGCAGCCCAGGGTGTGGGGCTCGGCGAGGGACTGGTCCCCGGCTAGCACTCAGATGTGACCTCATGCGGCGCGATCCAGAGGTTTCTCATGACACCCTGTCCCCCACCCACTGTGGGCTCTGTCCACCCCTCTGGAAAGCTGGATGGCCAGAGACCCTGCCGGAGCTGACCAGCACCCCCTTCCTTCTCCCGAGTGTCCAGACACCCTACCTGGATAGGCAAACTAACAGCAACAGTTTTTGAACATTTACTAAGTGCAGACCGTGTACAAGTCTGCCATACATTTTTCCTTAAGCTCTACTTTAAGATGGTAATGCGGAGGGCCTCAAAGAATTTGAGCCAAGTGTCAGAGTTGATCCGAATTAAGTTCTGAGACAAGAAGACAAAGGATGTGCCGGCTTCGGCCGTGGTCACGGTATAAGTTCTGTCCCTCCCCACCGTGGTCCCGCTTTCCTGCAGAGACAGAGTTCAGCCCAAAGCGCTACCCCCACCCCCAACCCCAGCAGATCCGAATACCCTCCAAAAATGCACCAGAACCCGCTGAGGTCAGAGCACAGAACCTTGACCCCTGCTGTCAGCCTCTGAGGAGTCTCAGAATAGCCACAGCTGCAGGGCTAGGGGCCAGGCATCCTGACTTATTGCCAGAGGCAGGCTGGCTGTTCTTGGTCCAGCTCAGGTCCCAGTCTGTCCTCTGGGTGGCGGGTGCTGGCAAGGTCTGTGGGTCCAGCTGGGCACCTGGAGTTTCCTATTCAAGCCTCCATATGCCCGTGATCGGCCAGGTGCTGCAGGACAGAGTGGGTTGGCAGGGGGCAGGGAGTCTCAGGGAGGGAAGATGACTGAGTGGCAGCAGCAGCCCCATCCCCAGGGTGGTGCCCTGGGCCCCTGTGGTTGCTCCACTCTTGGCACCCACCTGCCCCCTCTCCACACTTCTGCAGAGGTTTTCTCTACTTTCTCTTTGGGGCTGAGTTCAGCTTCCTGCCTGAATTCGTATCATCAGCAATGTCATGACCTCTAGCTGAGCCTCTCAGGACCTGGAGCAGGGTGGGGGCCCTCCACGTGCCATTTGCATCTCACCAGTAAACCATCCCCTGCCCCCTGAAATGTCAGGTTGTCCCCTGATGGGATGGGAAGGGTGGGAAGAGCACCCTGAATCCATCTTCAGTCCCCACACACATGCGCCCACGGAGGGCCCCGAGCTCAGCCCGGCTGTCCCAGGCCTCTCACGGCAGTTGGGCTGTTTCTGCAGATGAGTGGTGATGCCTGGACTCCAGGATCTGCTTTGTTGGCACAGGACAGTTCCAAAAGCCAGCCTGTCAACCAGTGGCCCCTCAACTACCCCGCTTACTAAAGGACTTAAGCCTTCCTCGCCTCCTTCCAGCCCCCAGGGAGGCCCTGCCTTTGCAGACCACTCAGAGGAACATGCTGCCGCCCACCCGCTCTGCAGCTGGCCCTCACAGCAGGCCCATCCACCACCACCACCACCACCCCCACCGAGGAAATCAAGCCCCAGCACCAAGCCCGAAGCCCTCCTCACCCATCCTGCCCATCCTTGGGCCGAAATCTTAATTATTCTTTCTCAGCTGAGTTAAAAACTCTTCTCGTTACTCCTACCTGAGAGTGTTTTGAACTGCTTGTGTTCCCCCAGAGCTAATGATCTGAGACCAAGTTGTAAGACAGAGAAATAAAAATTCCCAATGTTACAGACATGGGAAAAGGCTTACCTGGTTAAAGTCAGGTGCATCTGAAAGTCAGAGATGGGGAAGACAAGTGCAATGAGAAGTAGAAAGAATTCCTATTCAGTAATAGCATAGCATAAGAGAAGAAAGAGAAAAGGACTGAAGGAAATCCTTTAGCAAGTTTCTAGACTTTCACACGCCTGACAAGAAATGCCAAGAAATCAGTCCCCTGGGGCATTCTGGTCACTGAGCAGGTCACTGAGTCCACTCCTGACCCGGGGGGCTCTCCCCCACACAGAGTCCCCGCATCACATTCATGTTCAGGAGACATGGATGTGACATCCCCCCCAACCCCAACTGTGAGGCCTGGGTGTTTGCCAGGACTGCTAGAACGGCATCCCACAGGCTGGGCGGCTTCAGCAGAGGCTGATGGTCTCACAGTCTGGAGGCTGGACATCCGAGACCAAGGTGCCAGCCGGGCTGGCTTCCTCTGAGGCTGTGCTGGGGAGTCTGCTCCAGCCCCTCGCCCAGCATCACCCCCCATCTCTGCCTTCATCTTCACATGGCGCTGTCCCATGCACTTCTGTCTGGGTCCGAATCTCCCTACTTTATAAGGACACCAGTCACACTAGATCAGGGTCTGCTGTAACAGCGTTACCTGACCTTGACTGTCGGCAGGACCGTATTTCCAGATGTGGTCATCTGCACCGGTACTGCAGGTCAGGAGTTCCACAGAGGAGTTGTTGGAGTGGCATTAAATCAGCCCAGGTGTCTGCTCAGTGCTCAGCGGCTCAGTCGTATCCGACTCTTCCTGATCCCATGGACTATAGCTCACCAGGCTCCTCTGTCCATAGAATTCTCCAGGCAAGAATATTGGAGTGGCTTGCCATGCCCTTGACCCAGGGATTGAACCCACCTCTCCAGCATCTGCTGCATTGGCAGGTGGTTCTTTCCCACTGAGCCACCCAGGACAGACCCTAACTACGCTCTCTCTGTCCCTCCCACGTAGATCAGCCCCCTGCGGCCCCAGAGACCGAAGAGCCAGGTGATCAATGCCATGGGGGGCGAGCGGCGCTTCTCGGTGTCCCCGTCCTCCCCGTCCTCCCAGGCCACGCCGCCTCCAGTCATGCCGAGGGCCAAGCTCAGCTTCAGCCTGCAGTCCAGTAAGTGAGACGTCGTCCATGTGAATTCCTGACGTTGCGCCGTAACCTCCCCACTCTGGTGAAGGCTCTCACTTTAGACCGGCTTCTTCTCGGTCCAGCAGCTGGAGAGAGTGTTGGTGAGCCCCAGACTCCGGGGAGTGTCCCCCGGGACTGGAGCAGGTCTGGCCACAGCTGAGTCCCGGTTCCTGTGCTCCCTGGGTGGGCAGTGCAGGGCCCGGCCAGCGCTCCGGACCTCCTGTGTGCTGGGGGTGACTGGAGAGCACGTGGGGTGTCCCCCATTTCATGGCGTGAGATAATGCAGCCCACAGGGTGGGGATGGGGGTTGCGGCCTTTTTGTGTCCAGGAGGAATGGGAAGGAAGGAGTCCTTCCAGGCTGTGCTGAGGGGCTAAGGGTAGAACTTACCTTCCAGTTCTGCCCGATTTCTAGGGCTGCTCGGCATAATTCCTATAGACTTGGTGGCCCCAAATATCAAAAGTTATTCTCTCATGGTCTGGAGGCCAGGAGTCTGAAATCAAGGTATCTCCGGTCCTGCTTCCATCTACTGAAGGGGTCCCCAACCTCCGTGATCTAATGCCCGATGATCTGAGAACTGATCTGGAACTGGAACTGATGGAACATCTGGAACTGATGTAGTAATAGTAGAAATGAGGTGCACAATAAGTGTAATGTCCTTGAATCATCCCCAAACCATCCCCACCCCCACCCCCAGGTCCATGGAAAAAAATTGTCTTCCACGAACTGGTCCCTGCTGCCAAAAAGGTTGGGGACTAGAGTTCTGGTGGATTCCCACAGTGCTCGGAGCTCCTTGGCTTATACGCTCACTTCTCCAGTCCCCTCAGCCCTCTCTTCACAGGCTCCATGTTTTCTCCTCTTCTTATGGGAGACTGCAGAGGGGGTTCAGGGCTCCCCATAAATCCAGGATGATCTCATCTCCAGATCCTTCTGCAAAGACCCTATTTTCAAAGAAGGTCTAAGGTTCTGAGTGTGTGCTCCGTCGCTCAGTTGTGCCCGACTCTTTGCGACCCCATGGACGGCAGCCCACCAGGCTCCTCTGTCCGTGGGATTTTCTGAGCAAGAATACTGGAGTGAGTTGCCCTTTCCTTCTCCAGGGGATCTTCCTGTCCCAGGGATCGAACCTGCAATCCCCTGTGTCTCCTGCATCGCAGGTGGGTTCTTTACTGCCGACCCACCTGGGAAGCCCTCTGAGGTCCCGAGTGGATGTGAATCATGGAGGGATGCGAGTGGTACCCGAGTTTTCGCCCCTGAAGTCAGAGGGGTGACGTCCTGGCAGGAAGGAGGTAACAGGGACTGAAGATGGCAGTAGGCGAGAGCCAGGACCCCCCACTGTCCTCCCCCGGCCAGGGGAGCCCCGCCCTGGGCAGTGGTTTGTGCCAGCCGCCATTGATCGTCCTCGGCTCCTGGCTTCTTCTTGCTGCAAGGGGGGCAGCAGCCGTTCCCAAGACAGTCTGTCTGGGCGGGAGTCAGGGCTGCCACGGGGATGAGCCTCAGGGAGCCAGGCCTTGCTGGGTATTGGAAGGGAGACGGTCTCCAGGCAGGTGTCCTAGCTTCACTTCGTACATCCTTATGCTGTAACCAGAGATCTTCCAAAATATTTTGCTGATTTTTTTTATAAATAGTTAAAAGTAGGCACATTGCCGCTGCAGTGGAGGACACTTTGGTGGTCCCTTGAAATTAAACATAGTGTCGCCATAACCCCCAGCAAGCCCGCCCCTAGACATTCACCCTGGAGACCTGCACACACGAGCTCAGATACTTGTGTGCGATTTGTACCCTTAAAAAATAATTAAAATGGCAAATTTTAAATAAAGGCCACAATAAAAACAATCAGCCAGCCAGTCCCAGGAGAGCGATAATTCCATCAGAGGCCACCTTCTCGCTCCTTGATTCAACCGCAAGGCCTCCTTATCAATTGACACCCCTTGTCCCAGGGAGCACGCTTCTAATGAATGACTTCCCATCAGATGCATCATCGGGTAGGACACCCAACAACAAAAATGCCCGTTTCTCTCTTTAACATAAAAGACAAATGATTATTCTTAGAGTCTCAGCAAAGGCTGAGAAAATAGATTGTCCTAATGATCACTCCTCCCTTTGAAAATGACTCCTTTGCGGTTTCCTTTAAAAATCAATGCTGCTTCCCTTTGGCTTATTTAAAGCAGCAGTCACAGCGGCAGCTGCTGCTAATACCGGCCTCTCGTAGGATTGTGGCTTTTCCTGTTGTGAGAGTTTTGAAAGGCAGGTGGCTGGTTGTGAACTGTGTTGTTGGACTCAGCTGAGTGTAGCTCCCTGTAGGAGGCTGGGGCAGCGACCTGGCAGACTCTGCAAACTCCAGGCGGAGATGGTCCTTGTGACCCCTGAGCTGTATAGACGGCCCAGGTGTAGCAGTCGAGGAGGGACCAGAAGGGTCCCAGGTGGATGTGGCTGTTTTTCCAGGGGTCTGATCCATCCTTTCAGCTCGGGGTTCAGGCATCGCGTGATTCTCCTTCTGGAGCGTGCCCTTGGAGGGGATGCAGCCCCAGCCTTCTCTGCCCTCTCCCACTCTCTTTGCTACCCGTTGACAGGCATTTCTGTGGGATAAAGGGGTCCCACCGCCCTGCCACTCCCGAGAGGGCACGAAGCAGCTGCGTGCGCATCACGCCCAGTGGGGACGGGGGTGTGGTTCTCATCCTCCCCCTTTTCCAGGTTTGGAGCTGAACGGCATGACTGTGACTGGGCTGGACGTGGCTGAAGTTCCACCCCCTCTGCCTCTCAAAGGCACCAGCACAGACTATGGAACCTTGACCGAGAACCTGGACTTGACGGGCTCACCAACGCCTCCGCCCCCTCCTCCTCATCAGAGGGTAAGTCATGGCTCAGGAACGTGGACCCATCCTCTCTTTCCCTCCACAAGACAGGAGTTCTTCCTTCTTTCCTTCCTGATGTCGGCGTGTTTACTTCGGGCAAGCCAAGGCTTGATTTCCAGGAAAGAGGTGGCAGTGGTTAGAATGCGGATGTGTGTGGCCTGGGGTCCTGTGTCATCACCATGGGAACGTACACTCCCAGGGGGTCCTGTGTCATCACCTCGGGAATGTACATTCCTGGGGGATCCTGTGTCATCACCATGGGAATGTACATTCCCGGGAGGACCGTGCAGAGGGGAGAGAATTCCAGCCGTTGGGTCCAGGGGCCAGTCTCATGACCTTGGAGGTCATTGTCCTTGAGGTGCAATTCTTATGAAAGTTTGGTTTTGAAAAGTAGCTTTTTGTATGAAGACGTTTGTCATTGTAAGAGGCTGGCCGATGCCACACGTGGGGGACACGTCGTGCTCCTGGACACTGCCCTTGCCCTGAAGAAGCCCTGGCCCCAGCCTGGTTCCAGGCAGCCTCGCTCTCCCACTGGCCGTTTGTGGGTGGGACGGGTGCTCACTGCACAAAGAAACTGTAGACGAGCGTGAGATTTGGCTCCAGCTGGAGCACAGCCCAGCTCCTTGAGGCCGCCCATTCCTAGCCCTGCCTCTAGCCCTGGAACCTCTCCCCACCCCGTTTAGATCCAGGGTGCTGGCTGTCACCAGCATGGTCAGCTAACTCGGACCCTCCTAAGCATCAGTCATGAGGCTAGTCCCCCCATGGAAGCTGTCATTCATCTGGTCTGATGTGTGCTCACTGCTCGGGCCTCAGGACCCGCCTATTGATGCAAATATCAGCTAAAAATCTGAAAAAGCCACTTAAACCAGCTGGCAGCTCTAGAAACACTCTTCTGGGGTCCCCCACATTCTCTCCTGCTTCTCAAGGCTGTGGTTACTTGGGCAGCTCTGTTGTCGGCTGGCCTGGCCACATGCAGAGGTCAGCGTGTGCCTCTGAAATGACCCCACGGTGCCGGGAGATCCGCATCCAGATTCATCCGTCCCCCGGCCACTCTGTTCACAGCCTGATGAAATGAAAGCCTTGCGGGCTGAAGAGTAAAGCATCCTCAGTGACTCATGCCATTGGTCAGTCTGCATAAAGCAAGTTATACAGCATCAGAGCTCCTGTAGACATCAGAGATACGAGGTGGTTTTGTGGCCAAGATTCTTTGCATAACAGCAAAGTGTGGGTCTTCTTTCTCCCCTTCTAAAACAATATAAGTCCGATATCCTCCTTCTTCTTTTTAATGGAAACTTTCTCACCGAGTTTCTTGCAAGTTTTTCCTCTCCTCTTGTGAGAGGAGTGAAAGAGAGAGGGGGTTGATTAACACTGTATTTATTTGACTGGGCTTCCCAGGTGGCACTAGTGGTAAAGAAGCTGCCTGCCAGTGCAGGAGATGCAAAGACTTGGGTTCGATCCCTGGGTCAGGAAGGTCTCCTGGAGAAGGAAAGGACAGCCCACCCCAGTACTCTTGCCTGGGAAATCCCACGGACAGAGGAGCCTGGCGGGCTACAGTCCATGGGATCGCAGAGTTGGACAGGACTGAGTGGCTGAGATCACCACAACACCGTATTTATTTGATTATTGCTTTTGTGTAAGAAAACCAAGTAAGCAGTGGGGCTTCATCTTCAGTGCTGAAGGAATGGATGGTCCTTCCAAGGAACTTTCAAATCAGCTTTCTGTCCCTCGAGATTCCACAGAATTCTGAACTTGAAAGTGATTGCAAATCCGCTGTTGTTACAGATGAGTTCACGGGAAACCTTTGATGGTCTCAGTTTCTGTACTGGCGTTGTGAATGCCACGATGTTAATCACCCCAGTCTCCTCGCTCTTGGCTTCCTATCTGACCGACCTGCAGCATGAGTGCGCCTGTGGGCCAGGCGGTCATCACCCGGTTTCTGGGGGCGCCTCCCTGGCAGGCCCTGAGATCTGCTGTAGGATTGCGATCGTTTGCCCTCTGTGGAGGCTGGTTCATAGCCTCCTGTCACTCTCACTGAGCACCCTCAGGCTTGGAGTCAGCTCTCTAGCTGTTGCCACTTTAAATCACCCTTTCTTTAAAAATGGCTCTCACTTGCCCGCACCGTCTACTTCCACACGTAAACAAGCAACTGTCTCATCAGACCTGGAAATCAGCGTTTCTTTTGACCATTCTTTTTCGCTTTTTGTCATTATTTTTTAAATAGTCATTTATTTATTTGGCTGTGCCGGTTCTTAGTTGCCCCACACAGGATCTTTAGTTGCGGCGTGCGAACTCTTAATTGCAGGATGTGGGGTCTAGTTGCTAGACTGTGGATAGAACCTGGGCCCCTTGCATGGAGAGCGAGGAGTCTTAGCCACTGGGTCACCAGGGAAGTCCCTCTTTTGAGCATTCTTATCATGTCTGGGTTGGAAAGATCCCCTGGAGAAGGAGATAGCAACCCACTCCAGTGTTCTTGCCTAGGAAATCCCCTGGACAGAGGAGCCTGCTGGGCTATATAGTCCATGAGGTTGCGAAGAGTAGGGCACAGCTTAGTGACCGGGCGCTACAGATCTTTTCTTTTGCCTCCCTTGTTATGATGTCTAAAATTCATTATGTCAGTTCTGTTTTCCACACTGACTGTCTTCTCTCTGTTAAGCCCTGGGTCTTTAGTATTTATTTGTCTGCGAATTAGGAGGAACTTGGGTGATGAGTTAGACGCTGCTTTGTCACCATCCTGCCCTTGAAACTTCCTTTCTCACGTTGAGCTGAGTGTGCACCTGCCCTGAGAGGCTGTTCACAGCACCCTCTGACCCCCAGAGGGCCGTGCTCTGCGAGCCCCTCTGGTTTGTTCTGCCTGAGGCTCGTGCCCACTTATCCTGGTCTCTGTATTTGTCCATCTGCTCGCTCATTCATTCCTTTGTTCGCTCATTCATTTACCTAGGTGGTCAACACATGACCTCTCGTGCATGTCACATGCCTGCTGAGAGCAGGGCACAAGCTGCCCTTGGTCATTCACGCCCTGCCAGGTCCATTCCGAGTCTCCTGCCACCACTACAGTTGTAAATTCATTCTTGAGACTCGAAAGCAAACTGTGGGCTAGATCCAACCAGCAACCTGTTTCTGTAAAAAAACAAAAAAATTTTTCACTGGAGTATAGTTACTTTGTAATGTGGTGCTGTTTCTATTATATAGCAAAGCGAATCAGCTGTACATGTACATCTTTCCTCCCCTCGCTGGATTTCCCTCCCATTCAGGTCATCACGGAGCTCCCTGTGCTGATCAGTAGGTTCTCGCTGTTGTTCAGTCACTCAGTTGTGTCTGCTTCTTTGCAACCCCGCGGACTGCAGCGCACCAGACTTCCCTGTCCGTCTCATTAGTTACCCATTTTATACACAGGAGTGTCTGTGTCACTCCCAATCTCCCGATTCATCCCACGCCTTCTGCCCCTCTTGGGATCCATACATTGGTTCTCCATGTCTGTGTCTCTGTTCTGCTTTGCAAATCATCTGTATCATTGGAACACAGCTGCAGCCATTTCTTGATAAACTGTGCTTTCTCCGTGAAGAGTTGAAACATCCCCCCAACCTTGCTCATCCCTGTTATGTACCAATGCAGAAGAGACGGTGGGAGAGAAACTGTTTGGTCAGCAGATCAGGTGGATGGTGGCTGCAGGGGCCACCGTGGCCTGGCCAACCCTCTCTCGTGTGGCCTTTCCATTTCTGAGAGCACGGCAGGCCTCTCACCCAGCGCCGGAGAGCACCTCCAAGGACTTGTTTGTCCCTGAGCATCTTCAAGGGACATGAGGAAGGACCTGTGGGTCCTCTTCCCAGGGGGGCTCAGCTGTGACGTGGCCAGGCTGCCTGGGTGGCCCTGGGTCCTGCGTTGCCCCCCTTCCCTTCTTCTTGACATTTCAACTGCCCAATTCTGAAACCAGTCCATTTCCAGGTGCCCCTCAATCAATAGTTCATGGATTTAGAACCACCCCAGGTGGCTCAGTGGTAAAGAATCCGCCTGCAGATCAGGACCCGGGTTCTATCCATGGTCTTAGCAACTAGACCCCACATCCTGCAACTAAGAGTTCACATGCCAGAACTAAACATCTAGCAGAGATGCTAGAGACATGGGTTTGCTCCCTGGGTGGGGAAGATCCCCTGGAGGAGGAAATGGCAACCCACTCCAGTATTCTTGCCTGGGAAATCCCATGGACAGTGGAGCCTGGTGGGCTGCAGTCCATGGGGTCGCAGAGTCAGACACGACTGAACATGCTGGCATGCACAATTAAAACCACCACCCAAAGAGCTGTGGCTACACTTCTCAGAGGCTGTTTAGATGTCTGATGTGTGTGCTTTGTGAAAAGTGCTTCATCAGAGACCCTGGAAAGGCCCATGGCCAGCAACAGCCCGGTCCTGAGAGTGGTGACCTGCCAGAGACCCTGGAAAGGCCTGTGGCCAGCAGCAGCCCAGTCCTGAGTGGTGACCTGCCAGCCCCGAGTTGCAGGGAGAGGGTGTTCCCACCCAGGGCTGTAGGTCAATCTTCCCTTGCCCCCCACACCAGCCCCCTACTAGGTCAGAACCTCCCGGAGACCACGTCTCTCCTGCCAGAGCATCAGCAGTGAGCCGCCCACTCGTTTTCTGTCTTCCAGAATCTGCCTCCTCCTCTGCCCAGCAAGACCCCGCCACCGCCCCCTCCCAAGACGACGCGCAAGCAGACCTCGGTGGACTCGGGGATCGTGCAGTGAAGTCGCGGCATCCCCCCAAAGGCGAGCTGGCATCCTTCCCTCCCTCGCATTTCCTCCCACGTCTGGCGTTTACCTCATGGGGCCTGTGATGTCTGACCTTTAGTGCAATTGCTTTTCCCTAACAGGATTTCGTCTCCAGCCACAGGGTGAGCGGGCTTTAGCATCAGGGAGTAAGGAGGCGGGTACAGGCCTGGGACACGTGGTTGTGTTTATCAGCGTCTGAGTGTGTCCATCATGAAAGAGCCTGAGTCTTGCCCAAAAGCCCTTACTTTTTGTGCCAGATGACACATTAGCAAGGAGCCCAGTTGACCTGAGCAGAGCACAGGGAGGAGAGGTTAGAACTGTGTACTAACAGTGGACAAGCCCTCAGCTCCCCGCCAAACCCCAGGTGACTCTCCCAGGATGTTTCATGGAACGCTCCTGGCTGCATCTGGCGGCCTGACTTTGTGGGTTGAGGGCTCCTTCAGTCTCCATCAGACAACTATGGTCAGTGCTTTCTGGGAAGTTCCTGATTCCCTTTGGTATAATTTAAAATAGGATACTTCTCTGCTACTGAAGTTACTAATTTATGGAGTGGAGACACCATTAAAAATACTGGATCAAATGGAAAAAATAAGTATGAGTGTAGGAAGATCCATTTTCTCTGTTTTTAAAAAAAAGGGTATGTAGACCACAGGCGATGGTTTTAATTGGGTGAATTCTTCTTGTGCTCATTCTGTACAGAAGTTTGTGTATATGAGGGTCTTTAGACTTGTTTTAATTTTTGTGGTCCTTCTGTGTATTGTCCTAGGCACCCGCAAATGATTCTCAATATGTGTTCTTAACTTGTAACTGAGGGAAGTGTAAAAAAGAAACACAAATTAAATTTTCTTGTTGTTTTTTTTTTTTCCCCAAAGCGCAAGCCCTAAAAATGTTCCTGGACAATGATTAAAAAAAAAAAAAAAAAAAAAAACTAACTTTGTATAACCTAATATTTTATTCTATCATCTATATTTTTTTATTGACTATAATCATGATATTCTTCTAGTAGGCTCAAAAGTTAATCATTGACAACAAAAAATAAAATGTTGTTTAAAAACTCTCAGTGTCTGACATACTATGTTACTATCCCCTGATGTAGAATATAAAAGCCACTGCTTATATTCTGGTGCTGACTTAAAAACAGAAAATGCACATCATGAGAGTTGGCATTGCAGGTTAAGTTTTATTTGGAGCAAAGTGAGAACTATAGCCCGGGAGACAGCAGTTCAGATAGCACTTCAGAGACTGTGCCAAAGAGAGAGCGGGGGTAGGTCAATGGAGTACATGCAATCAAGCACGTATGTTTTGCAGGAGGTTTCTGCTAGTCATGAGGAGCAGTGATCACCACGAAGGATTTTAGTGCTTTTCTAGAAATGAGGAGATACAAGAATTGGGCTCATAAAATCGGCTCCTGAAAATATCTTAACTATCAGAAGACCTGTTCTGCCGTTTTTTCCAGAGCACAGAATGCCTCATTTCTGCTCTCCATCCTGAACTCTTTTCAGGAAGTGTTGAAGGTCAGC
The DNA here is from genome assembly GCA_024291935.2 of Okapia johnstoni. Classification (NCBI taxonomy): domain Eukaryota; kingdom Metazoa; phylum Chordata; class Mammalia; order Artiodactyla; family Giraffidae; genus Okapia; species Okapia johnstoni. Next base: position 83,615,264 of record CM044318.1, read on the forward strand.
AGCTGCAGCAGCACCTACCTGATTTAATCCTTGTAGAGGTAGATGGCAAGTGCCAACCTGTAGTTGACACTGCCTTCTGAAAGAGTTTTGTGACCCATGTTTATACACGTGCGCATCTTGCTCAAACCCTGCTCTTCATCATCTCTGTTTGTCTCTGACCCAGAGCCCAGATAGCACTCACACCCCAGCACCCTCTGTCTGTGCGTCCTTACGGACAGAGCAGAGCTGAGCCTGGCTCAGGCTGGAGCTTCCTCAACCCAACCTGGGGGCCCCCTGGCTAAGCTTCGTTAACCTCTCCTTTTAGCCTTTTCAGCGTCTAACATGAGAGGGGGCTTCGTCTACTTGGATGTGCCATTTCACTTGAGAGGCATCAGACTTCCCAGGTTTCTCTGAAGCTTAGATGGTAAGAAACAAAGAAGGCACTGGAGTCCAATATGCTATCCAGATGTGTCCTGGCTTAAACACAGGGCGTGACTCTGTCCCTTCCAGCCAGGCCTCCCAGGAGGCTGCAACAGAACCCAAGAGACTCAGAGGAGCCTCCTCTGGCTCAGTGGCTGGTGCCCCAGTTTATTTGAACTTGTCATCAATGTTCAGTCCACCCTAGGACATTTTAGATACACGTGAACATGGATTATTTTTCTTCTTGAATTTTTACTCTTTGACCAACATGAATATTCATCCTCCACTGAGTATGTTAGAAACTGGCTATTCACCACCATCCTGAAATGATTACAAGGACACACACCCCTGGGAGGGGCCAGCCCCTGGCCTCGGGGAATTTTTGGATGGTCCCCATTTCACGTAGAAGAAGCTATAGCTGAAATTTATAGAACTAGTTCCTGGCCCGATGGAAATGGTTGTTTTTATGCTAGAACAGCACCTGGGTTCTAGTTCTTGCCCTGCACCACGAATTCCCCCACAAAGTCTCCCTGGATGATCCCTGGACTGCACACTCCACCCAGGGCCCTCCCCCATGCCCTCATCCCCCCAGTCGCCAGGAATTCCATGCTGGGCTCCAGAGGGCTGGGTGCATGGCAAATCTAACAGGAAAGGAAAAGTGGACACATTTTACGCATGTTACACAAATTTCCTAATATAAATATGTAAGTGTATTTACAAAAATATGAACTTCTCAAACTAGGCAGACACAATTTTTTATTTTTTATTTTTTGCCTTTTAAATCAAGGGTGGGCTACAAAACTAGTCAAGGAAAAACTGACCTCTGTGTCCTCAAGTGTCTCCTGGAGGCATTCCTTCTAGAAGGAGTTTCCAGGGCACAGCTTGCCTCTCTCAATGCAGTGATATATTCCTTTCACTCTCTCTGTTTTTAATCTCCCTGTCCCCAGTCCCTGTCTCTGCCTCTGTCTCTCTCTCTGCCTCCCTCCTGTCCCCTTTGGCCTTCTTTCACCCTGCATTACTGTTTCAGGTATAGGAGGCTACTTTGCATGACCAAGAATTTAAATAGAACTATTTTCCCTGCTAAATTATTGTGAGTCTGTTGCTGTGACCATCCCATGGGACCCAGAAGGGGTTCAGGGTTCCTTTCACCTCAGTCCACCCTGCTGTGGTCTGGGCTCCCCCGCCCAGTTGAGTTGCAGCCTCTCACCAATTGGCAGGATGCTCCCACTTTCTCCTCTAAGACGTGCTCTGGCACTGGCCAGCCCTGGAGACAGCCCTGCTCTCTTGCCCTTCTCTTCTCTTGACTCCTTTGCAAGATTTGAAGAACCCAAAATTCGTCCTGCCACCCTCCAGCAGTCATGGAGCCCTTCCCACCATGGGAAGCGATCTCATTACTTTTGGCGTCATAGCAACGTTTCTTCACCTCTCTGGTCTCCTTTGGTTCTCTACACCTGGGGCCTCCTGTATAGCCGTTGCTAATATTTAACGGTTATTTCCAATATAGGGCTTCCCAGGTGGCTCAGTGGTAAAAGAATCTGCCTGCCAATGCGGGAGATGCCAGTTCAATCCCTGGGTGGGGAAGATCCCCTGGAGGAGGAAATGGCAACCCACTCAAGTATTCTTGCCTGGAGAATTCCATCGACAGAGGAGACTGGCAGGCTCTAGTCCATAATGTCACAAAGAGTCAGGCACGACTGAGCACAGCACATTTCTAGTATTGGGGAGTGCTGAATTTCATCTGTTCTTTATAATTTCTTATAACTGGGTGTGCCATTTTATAAAACATTTTGAGCAGGTCTACAGCTTCATGGCAGGTACTTTGCACAATGCTCTAGGAGACATCCAGTCCTGTCCGCATGGATCTCAGAGTCTGGTGAGGAGATGGATGAGACCACAGCCAAGTAGGACTCAGTTTGTTGAAGGACGAGTGGTGAGCAGTGGGCAGGGCAGGGCAGAGCAGAGGGGCCTTTCACACAGACACTGGGGGACGCCCGGAGAATGAGTAGACTTGGACAGACTTGGAGGAGAGTCAGGAATGGGAAGGAGAAGTAATTGCTCCCTCTCGGACACGAGGGGGAGCCCCCACTGTGAGGGACTGGCCAGAAGACCAGCAGAGAGGAGGAGGCTCAGGGAGGCTGGGTGGCATCCAGTTGTGGGGTCCCCTCCACGTCTCCCCAAGTGGACTTGCTTCTCATCGCCGGTGACTCCAGGCATATTTGATTCCTTCTGTGAGGACTTTCTCAGAGATTGCATGCTCCGAAAAATCTATCTTCTTTTCTTTCCTTCCCTTCTTTCCTAAACAATTCTGCCTTTGGGCCATGACTGGGACAGAACAAGGTGGGCATCCATGCTGGGGAAGAGGGTGGGGGGGGCATAGGAGGGGGAGATGAGGGCAACAGAGGGGCAGGTGGGACTCTCCCTCAAGGGAAGAAGGTATGGCTACGGGGTCTGCTACACTTCACTCCATTAGACGAAGCCTCATCATGCCTACACCTCACTGAAAGCGACATGCCCCTGCGGCAGCAGCGGGCCTTGGGTGTTTGAAGGACACCCAACAAGCAGCTCAGTTTGTTGAAGGACATGTGGTGAGGACCAGGCAGGGAAGAGCAGAAAGGCCTTGCACACAGAGTTTGGGGGTGTCCTCACCATTAGAATAGGAAACAGGAGTCCAGAATGGCGGGGGCTAAAAGACAAGGAAGGGAAAAGCCCGTGAAAATAGAACAAAGGAAGGTCCAAGGACTGGAGTGAGGACCTCAGGTAGGACAAACAGCACTCCTGGCTGCCCCAATTTACACTGGGCAGGCCCAGGGGGAGGAAAAAACATAGAAAAAGAGGAGCCAAAGGGCCGGGAGTCTCTCTCTCTTCTCGTGTCTTTTGGGTCATCATGCCTTCACGCCTCGAGGAGGTATCTTCTGATATTTTCTAAATAAAACTGGGCTGTAACATGGAGCTATAACACTGGTCCATCCAAGAGCTATAAAGCTGGTTTGTTGCTTCAAATTTTTGTTGTGATGAAACAGAACCAAGGAAGTTACACACTCCCCCGCCACTCACCATCAGAGTCTGTGATGCATTTTGGGGGGAGGCGTGAGTGGGGAGAAATGTGCACCCCCAGCAGGTGCCAGCAAGCCAACCTGAGTCCTCCATCTCATGATGCCGGCTCCGGCAGGAGCAGATGACTTTTCCCACGTAGCCCTGACCTTAAGGGATGACACTCAGCACAGGTCAGGGCTGGGGGCGTCCTTCCTTCTCCCAGAATCACAACAGAGCGTAGCCAGAGTGCACAGCACTCAAGCCGTGTGCATCCCTGGAAACCATGTGTGGAAACAACCAGGAATTCAGGAGTCACTCAGAAGGATGCCTGCTCAGAGTGCCCGACTCCTCGGCTGCTGATGCAAAAGCGCAGCAATTTGGGAGGTTGAAAATAATCAGTTTAGGAACAGGAATATTCCTGAATTAGCATAAATTATACTATTTTAAAGTGCTTGTTAACAGTTAATTTAGCATCATGAACACTTGCTTTGGAGAGGAGGGCACTTAATATCGAGTGAGGAGCTACCTGGAAAAGGCAGGGTTATTTTTAAGCTCCTGTATATTTTTGATTTCTCTGCAGGGAACACAGAGGACGTCTGTGGGTTTTTAATGCCTTGCTGAAGTTTTTCCCCCTGAAAGTAAACTTTGGAAGGCAAAGCTATCGTCATAGAGAAGGAACATCAGACTCATCTCTCAGTGTTTCAGAAATATTAGTGACGTGAGGGTTCTTCATATTAGTTTAGCCTTCAAATAAAGAGATGCTGCTTCCTTTGGTTTGAGAGACTCCAAAGGAGGCTCAGTCATTGCCCTGGAGGCAGAGTGGGCAGAGATGGAGCCTGTGGCTGCAGCTTCTCCTCCCTTGATCACCCTTTGGGTAAAGTAATGCCTCGCTGAGGGAGGGCCGCTGGGAATTAAATGCGAAGATGGAAGGATGGAGTTGTCCCAAGAAAAAGAAATGCAAAAAGGCAAACTGGCTATCTGAGGAGGCCTTACAAATAGCTGAGAAAAGAACAGAAACTAAAGGCAAAGGAGAAAAGGAAAGATATAGACATTTGAATGCAGAGTTCCAAAGAATAGCAAGGAGAGATAAGAAAGCCTTCCTCAGTGATCAATGCAAAGAAATAGAGGAAAACAACAGAATGGGAAAGTCTAGAGATCTCTTCAAGAAAATTAGGGATACCAAGGGAACATTTCATGCAAAGATGGGCTTGATAAAGGACAGAAATGGTATGGACCTAACAGAAGCAGAAGATATTAAGAAGAGGTGGCAAGAATACACAGAAGAACTGTACAAAAAAGATCTTCATGACCCAGATAACCACAATGGTGTGATCACTCACTTAGAGCCAGACATCCTGGAATGCAAAGTCAAATGGGCCTTAGGAAGCATCACTATGAACAAATCTAGTGGAAGTGATGGAATTCCAGTTGAGCTATTTCAAATCCTAAAAAATGATGCTGTGAAAGTGCTGCACTCAATATGCCAGCAAATTTGGAAAACTCAACAGTGGCCACAGGACCGGGAAAGGTCAGTTTTCTTTCTAGTCCCAAAGAAAGGCAATGCCAAACAATATTCAAACTACTGCACAATTGCACATGCTAGCAAAGTAACGCTCAAAATTCTCCAAGCCAGGCTTCAACAGTATATGAACCATGAACTTCCAGATGTTCAGGCTTGTTTTAGAAAGGCAGAGGAACCAGAGATCAAATTGCCAACATCAGTTCAATCACCGAAAATGCAGGAGAGTTCCAGAAAAACATCTATTTCTGCTTTATTGACTATGCCAAAGCCTTTGACTGTCTGGACCACAACAAACTGTGGAAAATTCTTAAGAGATGGGAATACCAGACCATCTGACCTGCCTTCTGAGAAATCCGTATGCAGGTCAAGAAGCAACAGTTAGAACTGGACATGGAAAAACAGACTGGTTCCAAATCAGGAAAGGAGTACACCAAGGTTGTATATTGTCACCCTGCTTATTTAACTTATATGCAGAGTACATCATACAAAATGCTGAGCTGGATGAAGCACAAGCTGGAATCAAGATTGCCAGGAGAAATATCAATAACCTCAGATGTGCAAACGACACCACCCTTATGGCAGAAAGTGGAGAAGAACTAAAGAGCCTTTTGATGAAAGTGAAAGAGGAGAGTGAAAAACTGGCTTAAAATTCAACATTCAGAAAACTAAGATCATGGCATCCAGTCCCATCACTTCATGGTAAATAGATGGGGAAACAATGGAAACAGTGAGAGACTTTATTTTTGGGAGCTTGAAAATCACTGCAGATGGTGTCTGCAGCCGTGAAATTAAAAGACACTTGCTCCCTGGAAGAAAAGCTATGACTAATCTAGACAGCATATTAAAAAGCAGAGACATTACTTTCCTGACAAAGGTCCATTTAGTCAAAGCTATGATTTTTCCAGTAGTCATGTATGGATGTGAGAGTTGGACTATAAAGAAAGCTGAGCACAGAAGAATTGATGCTTTTGAACTGTGGTGTTGGAGAAGACTCTTGAGAGTCCCTTGGACTGCAAAGAGATCCAACCAGTCCATCCTAAAGGAAATCAGTCCTGAATATTCATTGGAAGGACTGACGTTGAAGCTGAAACTCCATTACTTTGGCCACCTGATATGAAGAACTGACTCATTGGAAAAGACCCTGAAGCTGGGAACGATTGACGGCAGGAGGACAAGGGGATGATAGAGGATGAGATGGTCAGATGGCATCACCAACTCGATGGACATGAGCTTGAGTAAGCTCCGGGAGTTGGTGACGGGCAGGGAGGCCTGGCATGCCGTGGTTCATGGGGTTGCAAAGAGTCGGACACGATTGAGTGACTGAACTGAACCGAACAGGGACCTCAGTCCACTTTGCTGAGTGAAAAGAAGGTTTACATGAAATAAATTACAGAGAACGTTCAACGATATGAGAGTCATTCCAGGCCCAGCTCCCAGCACTTCAGGGTCGATGATGTACCAACAGAGAGGAAATGGGAGGCCAACTTCCTCTGCAAGGCAAACTTGAACTTTCAAACCCTGCCGTACCGGGGAGCATGCATTCACCATGGTCATCCTTCTGAGTGTTTTGCCATCAGTAGTAAAGGCTGTGGGGTCCACAATTGTAAAAGACACTTGCTTTAGAAAAGTGGAAAACAGACCCAGAACTTTGTCCTGGAGAGACCCTTAGAGCTCACATGGCTCAAAATCCTCAGTTACGAGATTCTTCACTCATCAGGATGTGATGAGTGACACAAGGCACTGGTCACACGTCCAGCCTCCCACAGCTGGTTTTCTGTATGGCGACATCTTTAAGTATCTATGTATTTACTTGGCTGCACTGAGTCTTAGTTGCAGAATGTGGGATCTTGTTCCCTGACCTGGGATCAAACCTGGACCCCTTCATTAGAAGAGTGGAGTCTTAGCCACTGGACCACCAGGGAAGTCCCGATGGTGACAGTTTTAGAACTCACTTCAGATTAGAAATGGGTGGTTTAGTAGGCGAGTCTCATTTTTCTTAAGGCTCCAAGCCTCCCCAACTGGTGTTAAGCATCACTCAGTACTAAAACCCTGCAGCAGATTGGGCTGCTTTACTGGGCCACTTTATTTTTCCCTCTACAAGTGTGACATAGGAGCCCATGGGGCTGCAGTTAGTTTTCAGACAATGATGCTATTATGAGCCAGAGCTGCAGTTTCTGAAGATGCCTGTTCATGCTACAGTACTTTACCAAATAGCGTGTGTATTAATTACTCAAAGTTATTATCCTACCAATAATTTGGTAGTGACCATTTCAGATCACCCCTCACGGATATCTATGATGAAAGAAAAAGAAGATGGTTAAGGGCAGGGATGGCCATGTTTTCCCCAGTGTGGCCAGTGCGTACTTTCACTGACAGAAGGGGCCAAGTCCATCTTCACACTGTAGCCAAGACCTTGGGTGACTCCATCTTTGAGAAAAGTTGATTCAAAGAAGCATGAGAATTGAAATCAACAGTCTTGCAGAAATCCACTGAGTCTAACAGAAGGGGAGGAGTTGCGGGCATGTTTTTTGAAAGCCCTGCAAAGCAGCTTAAAAATACCATCCCCACCGCAAAAAATACCTTCTCCCCATCCCTGTCACCTTTCGGCCTCCACCCAAATGCACCTGTGTCCCTGCACTCTCTTCCCCAATCCCTGTTCCCTCTAGAACCTCTGGGAGAGCTCACACCTTCCTACCCCCAAATGTTTGCGTGTCTATGCATTTCCACGGGTCATTCTCCCCTCTGTTGGAAGTCTCTCCTCCTTCCAGGTCTCCACTCTTTGTTCCCAGGGTCCTGTCGGCCTCCCTGAAGACCACAGAAGCCATCTGGCAACTGGAGACTCTTCCTGGGTGGGCAAGGAGGAGCCTGGAAGGGCTGTGCGCCCCACATGGGTTCCTGCTCTGTGATTATGGCACACGTGAGGCAAAGAAGGGTTGATGCCTCTGAGTAAGGACTTGGGCATCTTCCTGCTTCCAAGACCCCTGCCTCCCTCGTGCCCCCTGCCGCCCCTTTTCCTCCTGGGCATTCCTCCTCCCCACTTGGGGCAGCCCCCACCGGGCCCTCTGCACACGCTCAGCTCCTGCTGGGCTGCCCAGTGTCCACTGCGTGCCTTTGTCCCTGGCATTGTGTCTTCAGACACCATTTGCTCTTTCCACTGGGGAAGGGGCAGGCTGGATGCAGAAAGAAGCCTTCCGTTTTCTCTGGAACCGGAGCTTGTGTCAACTGTAAATGTTCACAACATCAGTGAATTCACCTTGTCCTCATTCTGGCCTGTGTAAGACCAGCAGACACAGTCACTTGCCCCTTTGGTGGCCAACGATTTGCCTTATTCTCATCCCCAGCCCTTAGGTCCCCCTGACCTGACAATGAGTGTAGGGGTGGGAGCATTTAGACTTGGATTCCCACTGATTTAGGGTGGCCCCAGGGGATCAACTGCCCTGCACCTCTGCCTAATTTGCACTCACTGGAGAACCTGCCATTAATTTCATAGACTCATAGGAAGAGCCAAAAAACCCAAATCAGCAAGTCTCAATCAAGGCCCACGAGATGCCCAGGCTTCCCTCTCTCTATGGCAAGGCTAAATCGCACCCTTTGCCATCTATTGCTCCAGATTTCTCTGATGGGATGGGAAATGCCATCTTGAGTCTGGGGATATGGATCATAGGAAAATCTTAATCTTTGGTCTCTTTTCAAAGAACCAGCCTTTAGTTCTGGTGATTTTTCTCGGTTGGTTTTCTACTCTACTTCATTTGTTTCTTTGCTCACCGCCAGCACTTCTCTGCTTCTTCCTGCTGTGTGTTCAGCTTGTTCTCCTGTCAGGTGTTAGCTGCTTACGGCTGCAAGCGTGCCCCCTGGGCGCCTCTCTGGTCCGGCTGAGAAGACGAAGGGACCTAACGTGTGCCCAGTGCCGGACACAATGGAGGCAGCGTGTGTCCTTCTTGGACTCGCTCACTTTGGAAATCAGCCTCTAGGAAAGTGCGTACTATGACTGACTCCATTTGCGGTGGGGGCGGTGTGTCTGTCAAGACTGCTAAAGTCCCCAAGTTCATCGGAAGAAAGCTGGGATTCCAGCCTGATCGAATTCCTCAGTTAAGCTATCTGGGCATAGACCACGTTCCCACAACTCACTTGCCTTTGTCGGGAGAGGTGTGTCTGTGAGCTGTTGGTGGTTCTGTGAGCTGTTGGTGTGTCTGTGAACTGTTGGCATGTCCATGAGCTGTTGGCGGTTCCGTGAGCTCTTGGCGTGTCCGTGAGCTGTTGGTGGTTCCGTGAGCTGTTGGTGTGTCCGTGAACTGTTGGCAGTTCCGTGAGCTGTTGGCGTGTCCGTGAGCTGTTGGCAGTTCTCTGAGCTGTTGCCGTGTCCGTGAGCTGTTGCCAATGGCTTCCCCTATCGACAGGCATGGACGGAGGCTGATGGAAGCTCCGCTGCTCCCCGGGGCGGTGCCCACCACTGCCGAGCAGCGACGGTGCCTCCTCACCCATCGTTAGGTCGCTTCCCTGGGGGCGCTGCTTGTTCTTCCAGTCACAGTGGCACTAAAGAAACAGTCTTCCTCTTAGAACTGCCCTGCCTCCACTGCTCTCCTTTCTGCCTGACAAGGAGCACGAAGCGATGGGGCAGCATGACCGAAAGTGACTTGTCATCATGCGGCCGTGGGTGGGCGGGAGGGTGGGTGTTCTTTCTTGGGGAAGAAGCCGCGTGGATAGGAGGGACACGCTTTGCAGGACTTGGTGGGGGTGGGCTCTGCAGGTCTTCTGTTGTCTGGGATGGCACGAGGCTCTTACAGGACCTCCGTCACCCTGAGGGGGTTCTCTGGGGGCTGATGGAACCCAGACCCACACACCCTGGAAGCGCTGACTCTCGCATCAGTGAATTTCCCAAACTCTTGATAACTCCAGCCCCACCTCATTGGTAACTGCACATGAATGAAGAGTAGGGAAACACTGGGGGCATTTCTCTCAATTAATCATAATTTTCACTTAGGAGGTGCCCAAGCATTTCCCATCAAAAGAAGGTCCCCATTTCCACGCCAACATGCCAGGTAGTGTTTCACTCAGCACGTGTTCCCCGTGATGCCTCAGAGGAGAAGAGGCAGAAGGGGACGGGGCGGGGGGGAATGGAGTGGGAGTTTGGGATTAGCAGATGCAATCGATTATACATAGAAAGGATGAAAAACTAGATCCTACTGTAGAGCCCATGGTATTATATTCAACATCCTATGATAAACCATAATGGAAAAACATATGAAAAAGAATGTATGTATATAACTGAATCTCTGCTGCACAGAAGAAATTAGCACAACATTGTAAATCAACTGTACTTCAACAAAATACTTTTTAAAAAAAAAGAGCACAAGGCATGTGGCAAAATGAGTTAATGTTTCTGAGCTCCAGAGGGACTCCCTTGCCCCAGCTCCTCCAAGGACACCTCTGCCCTGCAGAGCGGCCAGTGGAGGCTTGTAAAGAGTAGGCGAGTGGTCCTACAACGCTTGGCCACCTCCTCTCCTCTCCCTGCATAAGTGAAGGCGATGGGGCCAGGCAGGTGCTTTGAGCAGCAGCTGAAGACTCAGCAGAGCCCTGCTTAGCTCCTGGGAGATGCTACGGAGGCCCGTCTCCTGTGACCTCGGGTGTCTGAGCATGTGAGTATGTGTGCGTGCGTGTGTGTGCACAAGCACACGTGAGATGCTTTAGAAGCTGCTGCTAACAAATAGCTGTTGAAACAGAAAGGTCATTTGTGGAGCACCTGTTTTTGTCTTGCTCGATGCACCAGGCACCCTCTCTGCGTTATTACACGGGATGATATCTTTGACAGGAGAGCAAGCTGAGCAGACACCCAGGACTTCAGCCCCGATCTAACTGGCTTAGAGTAGGACCCTGCACTCCACCCTGCCCCTGGCTGACTGCAGGAGGTGAGAAGGATGTGCTAATCCACCTGGGGCCCAGGGAGGGTTTCAGCCCCCTTCCCCCTCCTCCCAAGCACTGTCCTCCACACACAGGGTCACGGGAGGAGGCCTTCTCTCAGCAGCAGCTCCAAGGTGGAAAAGGCACCGCGTCCTCACAGTGTGTGACACAGCCCAGGAACCGCACTGACAAGTCGCCCATCTCAGCAGAATATGTTCATGACTGGCTTACAGATCCTTGGTGCTGAAGTGGGCAGGTGAGTCCTGCTCCATCATCTCCTCCGTGTGCACATTTCACTTCCCCACGCAAACCACCTGTCTCAGGTCCCACGCTTTGGGGAAACCTGGGCTACAGCAGAGGCTGTGGGACAGCAAATCAGAGCCTCCTCCCTCCCCTGGAAGGAGGTCCCAGGGGAGAAGCCCCTGCCCCACGGGAGGCGTGAAGTATTGGAAAGTCAGGCCAGCCACGCCAGTGCAAGGGCAGGAGGCGTCAGTGACCAGGACAGGACAGCAAGCCAAAGGAAACGCTTCGGACACCCTCCACCTGTGTGCTGGACCGGCTCGGGAAAAGGCCTTGGGGTTTTACCAAGGGCCGAGACCGCCTGCCTTCGGAAACCAGAACTGCACAGGGCAAGCTGCAGTTCACACAGTCCGCCGGCAGAGGGCGCCGGAGGTCACCAGAGGATGGGAAACCTCAGGACTCAGGGGCTCGCCCACGTGTCTCTGTTGTCTGTGTCTCAGCTCAGTCATGTCCGACTCTTTGCGACCCCATGGCCTGCAGCATGTCAGGCGTCCCTGTCCATCACCAACGGAGTTTACTCAAACTCATGTCCATCCAACCATCTCATCCTCTGTCGCCCCCTTCTCTTCCCGCTTTCAATCTTTCCCAGCATCAGGGTCTTTTCCAATGAGTCAGTTCTTCGCATCAGGTGGCCAAAGTATTGGAGTTTCAGCTCCAACAGCAGTCCTTCCAATGAATATTCAGGACTGATCTCCTTTAGGATGGACTGGTTGGATCTCCTTGCAGTCCAAGGGACTCTCAAGCGAATTCTCCAACACCACAGTTCAAAAGCATCAATTCTTCTGTGCTCAGCTCTCTTTATAGTCCAACTCTCACATCCCCAGTTTGCACCTGGACCCACGCTGCCCCTTCTTACCTGGCATGCCTTCCTTTCTTGTGTCTGTAGGGCCTCACCCATCATTTCCTTCCAAACCCAGTTCAAACTGAGCCTAGTCCCCGGGTCCAAGCTGCCACCAGCTGCATAGCTCACCCCACTCCACTCCCAAAGAAAGTAGACTTGGCTTTCAATAACCTTAGCTTTTTTGGTCTCCCATTAGCCCCTCATTCTGGGCTCTTTCCGCATTAAACAGACAACTAATAATTGCTGCATGAGTTAAACCATCACACTAAGTTATGAGAAACTTTTGAGAATGAAAAAAGAAGTGAGCAAAAACCAATGTCAGGAGCAATAATAATAATAATAAAAAAGCTAAAAACGTGTAATCTTTAATATATAACTCTCTCCTGAGCATATTGACTTTGAAAACATCTTAGTGCCTATCTTGCTAAACTCCTTTGTATGATAAAACGTTAAGCTCCTCAGTAATGAATTCCACAATCCACGATAGGTCTGTATGGAGCCGTGCCGGCCATGGCGGCCAATGTGAGCCTTACCGAGGCATATTTATTGCACAGAGAGTCTTCCATTTCAGATTTTGCACAGATCCACGGTCAGCTCCATGGGTGCAGGAAAACACTCTGGACTTCACTGTCTAGAGCCTTTCACCTTTACAAACGCAGTCAAGGTCCAGCCTCTAGTTCCTTCTCTCTGTCCACCCTAGAACTTGCTTGCTGGAGGGGGTCTTGTTTCAAAACGACAGCTGGCCACCCAGAGCAGGCTGAATACAGTGGTGCATCCCTGGTTCTTACGATGACAGCTGTCAGGTCAGTGCCAGCTGGGTCCATTCACATCACCTCTGTTGAGCTTGTGAGCCCTGAGCCCTGCTTTCCCCTTGAAGGTCTTCTGCAGGCACCCCTGCAGGCCCAGTCTTGTCCGGTCACATGGCGAACTTTTAGGAGATGTGGTCCCTGAGTCAGCAAGATCCTCAGAAGGTGGTCTGGGATCATGCAGAGGAAAGCCATCCCTGGGGGCTCAGCAGAGAGGAAGAACTCACTTCACAACTGGGTTGTGTAGACGCTGATTCCCCAGCTGGGCCATACAACAGGCAGAGGAGTTTCCCAGCATTCCCTGCTCTCTGATCTCAACCCAGCTCCTTCTGTCACAGCCCCTGAGACTTGCCTGATTGTTAAGCGTGCTGTCCACCCATCGTGAAAGCAATGCTCCCAGGAAGTCTGCTAGCTGTGTCCTCAGACAGTATTATAGACCTCATCTCCAGAGGAGCTGAACATGATACTAAGGAAAATATTCGTCAGTAAGAAAAGGGTTTCGTTACTCCAGGGTGCATATCTCCCTGTTATGAGAGGAGAGAGTGGCGTGAGGTTGTCTGGTTTTAGCCTCCAGGGCCACAGTCCACCCATTAGGGTGGGCTGGGGACTGGTCTAGCTTCCCAGTCCCTCAGCACCTGGACCTCTGCCCATACTGGGTGCTTGGTCAGAATGATGGATGAGATGGCAGAATGGATGAATGGCTTGAACAACATCCCTCCCCCTGCAAAGTGGAATACGTCAGAGAGGAGGAATTCTTGCCTGGGAAATAGAAATAACAAGCAGGACAGAACTGCAGGCTTGACTTACAGGACCACATGGAAGACCGCTTTGGCAGAGCTTCCTGCTGCCTGTCTCTGTCCTGGGAATTAATTCAACCTGGACTCAAAACTCCACAGGGCAGACAACCCAGGCAACTCCCTGCTTCAGGGACTCCATCCTGGGTCTGTGGGCTACTGGATACCAAACAGGTGCCAGCTCCCAGGTCTCACCCACCCCTGACAAGCCAGGGAGAAGTCATCAAATCACAGCAAGTTTGGTTGAAGGATTCGTGCATGCAAGCTAAGTCACTCAGCCATGCCCGACTCTTTGCAACCCTACGGACTAGAGTCCGCCAGGCTCCTCTGTTCATGGGATTTCCCAGGTAGGAATACTGGAGTGGGTTGCCATTTCCTTCTCTAGAGCATCTTCCCGACCCAGGGATCAAACCCACATCTCTTGCGTCTCCTGCATTAACAGGTGGATTCTTTACCATGAGCACCATCTGCAAGGCCCTTGGTTGAAGGGTAGTGAGTCCTTTTTGAACAACTGGCTTTAGAGAGGAGTGACTTTTGGCCACAAATGTGTGTTTGGAAATCACATGAAAAGCAACTCTGGATGAATCAAAGCATATCTTGTCATAAAAATCGATAGTTAGTGAAGCACTCAGGGCATCCCTCAGACTCACACATGGCTGCACATATTTTCCTACTTTGTTTCCATACCATGATCCATTCACTGCAAAATAAACCGGGAGTTAGAATCTAGAAAGAATGGTGAAGACTAATTCCTATCAAATAAGAAATGAAGATGCACATCCTCAAATTCTCTCATTTGTATAAGTATGTGGGGCTGTACCAATAGGGCTGAGAGGAGACTATGGCAGAGAAGAGGTATGAGAGGAGAAGGGGAAGGGGAGGAGAGGGTCACAGAGAAGAGAGACGGAGATGGAGAGACAGAGATGGAGACAGAGACAGAGAGGCAGAGACAGAGGGAAACAGAGATGGGGTCGCTGTGTAAGTGGGGAACACCAGTATTCATGGCAAACGGTGACGGAATTAAACGTGATGGACAGACGTGTTCAATAGCATCAGAGCTTGGGGTTTTGATTTTTGTGATACCTTCTTCATAGATTTAAAAATTATTTTTGGCTTATTTGTTTTCACCTTCTTTTGAAATTGATTTTGGTTTAGTTGTGCTTCCCTGGAACAATCATCTGTTTCATTCAAATTTTAAAACGCCTTGCTTTCTTAGAGTTGCTTATTCTTCATCTTTGAAATGATTGCATTGGCTTATATCCTTTTCTCACTCATAACGCTGTGTTTTGGTTGTCAAACATTTTTCCTGATTAGATTTTCGAGAGGCTTGTCTGTTTCATTGTTGGTTTTTTGTAGAAACAGTGCTTGGGTCTGCCTGTGTCTTGAGTTTTTAAAATACATTCCAGTTTCATTACTTTCTCTTTTTCTCTTGATTAATTTATTTATCATGTTTTTCTCAGGTTATTTTTCCCATTCACTTCTTTAGTTGATTGATAAGCATGTTTAATTTTTTTGATTTAATAAAGAACATATAAGAGTATAACAGAGGTTTTTACCTTTGAAGTTCCCATTGTCATTATTAAATAAATATTCTATGATTGCAATTCTGATCTCCTCGTGTCTCAAACGTTAACTACAGGACTGAAAAGTTTTACTTCCAAAATATTTGAAAATTTCTTTTAAATCATACGTTTGTAATTTGATTGCATTGTGATCTGAGAAAGTGACTTAAACATTCTTTGCTTTTTAGAATATTTAAAATTTTTGTACCTGGCCCATGTATATTTTGGAATAATGTGTACTACCTAAAGTGTATAAACTTCTGTATATTTATACATTATTTTGCTTATTTGGATGTATATATGTGCATATAAGTATATAAAAATATTAGTACAGTTAAAAATATATATGATCACTTTGTTCCGTTTGCCTGAAATATTTTTCCTCCCCACTCTGTCATACCTCAGTTTTCCTTCAGAGATAAAACAGACAAGCTTTCCCTGACCCTCAGGCTCAGAGACTGTTTTCCCAAATCACCCCTGGGTCCTCACAGCACTTTGACTGGAGTGGTCCCAGCCAGTTTGAGTCAATGTCTTCCTTCCTTCCTTCTGAGGACAGGCTGGGGCTCCCTCCTCTTTGCTTCCCCACGGGTAGGCATTGTACGAGACACAGAGCAGCAAATTCTTTTTTTTTTTAAATAACATGTTATTCAAATATATACACCTGTAAATGTTTAGTGAATAATGTATTTCCAAAACCATTAACTCTAGTGTCGGTTGGGTGCACATTTTCTCCGCGAAGTGCTGTGTTTTATAGAAAAACACACAGATTAGCTAACTTTTCAATCACAGCACAGTATTACCTCTGTGTTAAAATTCAGACCTTGTAGCCGACCTGTCGTGATGAACCCTTTTTCAACTTGAGTCTTGTCAAGCTTCATTATTTTCAATCCAGTCTGACAGTTTGAGGTTAAAAAGACATCCACTGCCTTGCTCAAATTACCTGGTTCCTACAGGTAGCCAACTAGGTGAATTGCTACTGTCTGTGAAGGTCAACAAAGGTCCGTCTAGTCAAAGCTATGGTTTTTCCTGTAGTCATGTATGGATGTGAGCGTTGGACTATAAAGAAAGCTGAGCATCGAAGAATTGATGCTTTTGAACTGTGGTGTTGGAGAAGACTCTTGAGAGTCCCTTGGACTGCAAGGAGATCCAACCAGTCCATCCTAAAGGAGATCAGTCCTGAATATTCATTGGAAGGACTGATGCTGAAGCTGAAAATCCAATACTTTGGCCATGTGATGTGAAGAACTGACTCATATGAAAAGACCCTGATGCTGGGAAAGATTGAGGGCAGGAGGAGAAGGGGACGACAGAGGATGAGATGATCGGATGACATCACTAGCTCGATGGACAGGAGTTTGAGCAAGATCCGGGAGTTGGTGATAGACATCGAGGCCTGGAGTGCTGCAGTCCATGGGATAGAGAAGTGTTGGACACAACTGAGCAACTGAACTGAAATGTGAAGGTCTAATGTACCTGGTAGCTTTAAGATCCTTGGGATGGTGTTTCTAACTTTTACCCAATGCTTACTGAGTTGCATTAACAGCAGTTAACGCACATGTTCCATGTGGCACAACAAGATACCATATGGTAATATTTACCACTGCCTTGAATGTTATACAAGCACAATTCCTTTTATATTTACTTTATTATCAGGAGCTTAGGTTGTAACCCTTTCTTCTTTATGATGCTCACTTTCAAGGATTTTTTATTTTTTAATTAATTAATTAATTTTATTTCTTTTTGGCTGCCCTGGGTCTTCATTTCTGCTCTTGGTCTTTCTCTTGTTGCGGAACACAGGCTCGAGATGCAGGGGCTTCCGTAGTTGGGGCTCATGGGCTCAGTAGTTGTGTACACAGGGTTAGCTCCTCTGAAGCAAGTGGGATCTTCCTGGATCAAGGATTGAACCCTTGTCCCCTGCATTGGCCAGTGGATTCTTATCCACTGTGCCACCAGAGAAGTCCTCAAGGATTTTTTAAATGCAGAATTTCCTTTGGAGACTGTTCTAATTCACAAACGCGTCCAGACATGGAAAGGCGGCTGCCATCCTGTTGACTCCCAGAATGCTTGTTGGATCAACCCTGTCGTAGATTGAACGGCTCAATAAGGGCACTGCACGCAGCCAGAGTCTAATCACTGCTTGAAAACGACTCGAGAGCCTTGGTTCGCAGGCGAGAAGGGGAAACTCTGGCTAAATGATCATATCCTCGTGTTCATCCTCAAAACTCATTAGTGAGATGATGACATTTCTACACAAAAGAAAATGTTTCCATTTACCTCATTGTGCAAAAAAAGTGATGGTGCGATTTGTAATCCTCTTCTCTTATTTTAGAGCTCTCTAACAAAGATTACTGCCTAAAGAGCACAATGCAATCAGCTCAATGCACACTGGTGTTTCTGCTCCTAGCAGCTAATCTTGGACATGGCTCTGCCCTCTGCTGATGATCAGAGGAGAATTTTGCTTAGGAAAAGTAGATTAATCAATAATAATTTGGGGGGCATTTTGACCAATGATGAAATGTAAAGTGTTTTTAAAATGTTTCCATAAAGGGGATTTTATTTCCTCCTCTTTTTTTTTTTTAATGTGGTCACATCATTTCTTTCACTTTCATAGGTCAATAGGCATGAATAATCTCTTGGTGCTTCATTCTATTTATTGTATTACAAAGATGACTTCTAAATGTCCTAAATATTATGCTCCCCTCGACAGACTTGAGTGATTGTTCTATAGAGTTCGTCACCCTCCCAGAAGCCCTCAGGGGAGGGTGGGAGAACCGCCAGCCAAGAGTCTGCTATGAACAATTTCTTCAAATCCTTTTACCAGAGAACGATCTCCATGCAACAGAAAAAGGTTAAAATGGTTCGTAAATTTGTAACAAATCTGTTGACAATAAAATATTTCCTGTCGAACAAGAACAGTTAAGAGATGCTGAAAAAAAAAAAAATAGAATGCCCTTTCCCTGCCCTCTTTGATTGTTTGCTAGTAGCCAAACAATTTTTTTTTTTAAAGCAGGCTTGGTTTAATTTTTCCTCTGATAATTTAGATAGCTACAGCTTGAACTAATTAAAAACAACATCAAAGAAGGATTGAATAACCTGACAAAAAGGTTTATTCTGTTTTTATTTTAAATACCAGGTGAAATGCTATCTGATAGAGCATGTTTCTTTCATTGCTCTAAGTCATTAAGGAAGTCCATTGTCAGAATGTCTGCAGGTTAAAATGTTCCTCTAAAAGAGACACTCGGGTGTCTTAGAAGAAGGGTGAGTTATTATTTTAGAAGAAGGGTGAGTTATTATCTGTCTTGTTCTCCTATTGTGGTGCTCAAGTTACTTCCTCTGACTTTATACGTTTTAAGTCTTCTTTTCTGATGGAAAAAGCAAGATGAACGTTTCCAGACACACGCAGAGTCTGGAGAAGCAATCAACATATTGCGCACTTGCTATGTGCCAGTGCCTCTCCAGCACTGGACGGTCGTCATCCCTTTTGTCACCCTAACACAATGGAAAGTATGTTATGACCTTCAGTTAATGCATGAGTCAGTGGGGGATCCAGAGGGGCCCAGGAATTTTCTCAGGGTGGCTAGCATCAGTCAGCTTTCGGCACTGCCTGGAAAGTCTTGGATGTTTAAGTAATCAGTGTTCTAGCCTTTGACCAGCCCTCCACCCAGCACGCCTTTCCCTTTGAGAAACACCCCCTTCCCCAGGTCTTCAGGAAGCCACACCCTCCTGATTCCCACCTCCCTGATGGCCCCTCCAGAGCCCCTCCCTGGGATCTTCCTCTGCGGGCCCCAGACCCAGGCTGACGGCTCCTCTCTGTGTCCCAAGCTCAGGTCCCCTGGGTTTCCGTGTTCATACTCAGCTACATGGGCACAGCTCCACTTGGATGCTGCCTGGGCCCTTCAGAAGTACTCCCCCATACCTACCCCCCCGGCTTGGTGCCCAGCTGGTGGCTGGCTCCCTCACCCTCTTCTTCTTCAGGAGACTGTCGGGATTGAGAGACTAAGGTCAGGGGTTTTCTCCCCAGGTCCCTCCCTAGAGTGCTGGAGACCACCTTCGCCTCCCCTTCCGCACACCTCCCCTCTCTGAGTGGTTCCCCCTCTCCTTCCGACCTTGAGGTGGTGGTGACCTTCCCACCCCATTTTCTGGCAGCTTCACATCCTTCTGCCCGTTAAGTCCTGCCCCCACCATTATCATGGGTGTGTTCGCCATGCTCCCTGAGTTACCTTGATGGGTGTGCCTTCCGTTCCCTGCCAACCTGATATCATGTGCCCGCTGGCTCTGTATCTTTCCTTGCCCCCCTTGACGTTTGCCCACCAACCTGCGTTCCCAACTCCTAGTTCAGAGGATGTCCTATCGCCGCCCAGGCAGGGACACTGGGATATCGGGATAACTCCTTGGCTGCTTCCTCTTCTCCCTCAGCCCCATAATCCATTCCATTCAAGCTCTTCCAGACCCTATATCCTTCAGCTCACCATCCCCACTGCCGCAGCCCTCGTGTCCACCACCACCACCTTCTGGCCTGACACCCTAAATGCCTGCTACGGGGTTTCCCAGCTTCTGTGCCTGCCCCTTTAAGGCATTCTTCATGCTGCAGCCAGAGCAATTCTTTCTAAAAGGCAAGCCTGGTGACACCAACCCCTGTTAAGCCTTTACTGGATCCCCATAGCTTCAAGGTAAATCTCACATGGTCTTGGCTCTTCCAGCTCAGACTCACCCAGCATCCTCTCTCACGTCCATCACTCCAGCCAAGCTGAATTTGTTACAAACATGTCATGCTTTTCACTTCTGGCTCTTACATGTGCTTCCACTGCCTGGGAACTAGAATTCACCCGGTAATACCAATGAATCCTTCAAATATCATCTCAGACATCACTGCTTCCAGGAAGCCTTCCTTGATGTTCCCTACTGCTCCCATAGCATCCTGGATATCCTCCTCCTCCTTATCAATAGTTTTGGTTTATTGAGCACTCACTATGTAACAAGAGTTGTGCTGAGCACGCGACATAAACTATTTCCATTAACACACATTAATCCCTGAGAGGTGGTGTGGTTACTGCTGTTGCTGTTGTGTAGTCACTAAGTTGTGTCCGACTCTGTGACCCCATGGACTACAGCACTCCAGGTTTCTCCATCCTTCACCGTCTCCCAGGCTTGCTCAGATTCATGTCCACCGAGTCGGTGATACTATCTCACCCTCTCATTCTCTGTCCCCTTCTACTCCTGCCCCAGCATCAGGGTCTTTTCCAATGAGTCAGCTCTTCGCATCAGGTGCCCAAAGTATTGGAGCTTCAGCTTCAGCATCAGTCCTTCCAGTGAATATTCAGGTTTGATTTCCTTTAGGACGGACTGGTTTGATCTCCTTGCAGTCCAAGGGACTCTCGAGAGTCTTCTCCAGCCTACACACTAAACTGTAACAGCCCATTTACTCATCTGGAGTTGGGCTTGGCAAACTTTTCCTAAATGTCAGTATTGTAGGCTTCGTGGTCTCCATTGTAGCTTCAACAACTCAACTCTGCTATTAGCCTGAAAACAATCCCAGATCTTGCTGAAATGAACGAGTATGACTGGGTGTCAACAAAACATTTCACAAAGCAGGTAGGGGGCTGAACTTGACCTGAGGGCTGTCGTTTGCTGAGCCCAGCCCTAGACTAGACCATGTGCTTCATGAGGACGGGGCCTGTGTCTCCACTGGTCACCACTGTGTCCCCAGCTTGAGGACCAGTGGACAATGATGCTGCACCACTGTCTCCAGGGGGAGATGTGGGGAAGGACAAAAGATGAGGAAGAGCTGGGGCACTTGTGATTGCTGAGAAATGATTTCTCCGCTCGGTCTGCCATGATCCACCCAGAAATGCCCCCATCACAGAGCCCAAGTCCACACAATGCCATATGACTCTTAACTACTGGCCCTCCGTCTGCTCTCAGGAGGTTCAGACTGAGATGCAACTCCATCTGGTGGGAAACCTCTAGGCTTCCAGCTCCCACAGGCCCCTCTCCAGGTTAAACCTTCCCCATTTCCCCTATCTCCAAGATGATCAGACTCCCTCATCCTCTCTGCCCCCTCTGCAGACTCCCCATTTGCCAACGTCCCCCTTAAATGGCCTTCTCTCTCTCTCTGGAAACAGGGAAACCAAGCCCTCCAGACTCATGAAGTGCCACCCTACCCGTGGAGACCTGCCTCTCCTAGGCTCCAACAGTCCTCGCCTGGACTCTAATGGACCACCTCCCGGCTTCTAGTAGAGTCAGTCTCTGCAATCCCTGGCCCTCTCTTAGGAGAGCTGCTTCAAAAGCAGGGCTCCCTCATGCTTTTCTAAGAATATTTCTCAACTCCATTGACCTTGAAAGCATTTACATGCAGGATCATGGCAGGATTTTGATCTAGGCTGTGGGATGACATTGCAAATAGCAACATTCTTTTGGCAGCTCTGAAGCTCAGGGGGGATCATTTCCAGGATAAGTGAGGGCAGAGGGGCTGTCTGAATGTGGGCTCACACATTCCTAGGGAGTGGTGTTCAAACAATGTCATGCTCAAAAACAGGAAAACCATCTCATATTTCAGAAAGCCTCGTGGTAACACTTCCCTTCCCTTGAAACCACCTTCATCAGCAGAAATGCCAAGGCTTCCAACAGGCCAGTTGTCACTACCAGCCTTCCTTGTCCTTCTCTGCTTCCCCCATCATACATGCACCAGCACCTGACCAGCGCTGGAGCTTACTCCATGTGTGGCTTCTGGATCAATCCCTCTGAGCTCCTCAAGGATGGAAGTTGTTCTCATCATCCCTGCCACCTGGCCCAGTCCAGAGTGGGGTCCTACACAGAGTCATGGACCTGAAAGGGCTCACCAGCCAGTGACAGAAGATTTGATGGCCTGTGGTCGGCGCCACCAGCAGAAAGTGGCCTGGGAGCAGCTCGGACGAGTGCCACCAGCAGAACCTCTGCCTCCGAGTCTAGGATCCCTGGCTTGGCTTGGCCCCCAGGCACCCTGCTGATCCGTCTTCATGCTGAGCCAGGCCCTGTGTGTCCCCCAAGGCTGTGCTTCCACCCTGCTCCATCACCACCACTGTGCTTGTTCTCACTGAATCATAAACTTCAGTCCTAAACTTCCTGGCATGACTACCTCTCTTGGAGAGGTAGTTTTACAAAGGTGACTCCTCTGTGTTCCTAGGATTAAATAACACAATTATGGCAGCTTCTCAAAGTTCATGACTGTGCTTTTCCGTCTCCTCAAATGTGGCTTGAAATTTCTCGGATCACCTCCGTGAGCAGGTTAGACGTGCTTGCAATGGGAATCTTCAGCACATTTCGAACACAATCAAATACCTGCCGGCGCAGAGGAGACCCTTGTGAAACTGGAGGGGGAATAATGAAGCCACTCAGTGACTGATGATGCTTTCTGATGATGGCCCTTGGTGCCATGGCCGTGATCAGACACAGAATGGCACCGCAAGGTCGCTTAAATGGTCCCAAGAGCCTTCATTTCCAAGGGCTCTGTTTTTCTCCAAGTCCAGTAACTAACATTTCCACTTTTCAGAGGTAAAGAAGACACTCGGCCAATGCAGGAGACACAAGAGATGCGGGTTCAACCCCTGGGTTGGGAAGATCCCCTGGAGGAGGAAATGGCAATTTCACAGCACAGTTTTCCGTGCTGGTATTTTCTGCTTCTCTTATGTCTCTTTGCACCATTGAGCTGCCAGATACTCCCGGAGCACGCATTCTTTCCCAGAATCAGGGGCTGGCGCACTGGAACACTTGCCATGGCCCCTCAGACTTGCTGCTTGGTCAGTCCCCTGCAATGAGTCCTGGAGGTGCTTCAGTTTCGCCCAAGCCACCGGACCAGCCTGATGCCCCGGCTTCTCATTCATCGGCAGGCCTAGCAGCTGCCCTTCATATCTTCAGGATCCTCTCCCTGTTCACTGCCTCTGAGCCTCTGCTTGGGTGCCTCCTCTTGCTCAGAAGGCCCCTTCCATCCTCTCCCGCAGTTCTGAGAGCACCGGAGCTCCACGGGGTACTTCTGCTATTTCCCCCCTCAGCAACTTGCTTCTCTCACTTTAGGGAACTGAACAGGGACTCAGGAGGGCAGGAGTCTAGATCCAGGGGACTCAGCTGCTTTACGTACGATATGGATGTGTCCCTCTGCCTCTCTGGGTGAGGTCTGCTTACCTATGAGGAATCTGGCCTGGACAGACCCTGTGCGGTATTTCACTTGTGTTCTTGCTTCTGTGGCTAAGGGGACACTTCTTCTATTACACTTTTACTTTAACTGGAAATATCTTTACGGTTATAAAAGTAATATTTTTGTTGCTAAGTTGCTTTAGTTGTGTCCGACTCTGCGTTCCTATGGACTGTATGTAGCCCTTCAGTCTCCTCTGTCCGTGGAATTTCCCAGGCAAGAACACGGGAGTGGGTTGCCATTTCCTCCTCCAGGGGATCTTCCCAACCCAGGGGTTGAACCTGCATCTCCTGTGTCTCCTGCTTTGGCAGGTGTATTCTTTACTGCTAGCGCCACTTGGATCTAAAAAGCAGTATAGATGTAATTGAAATTTTAGAAGAATCCAGTTTTTAAAGAAGACATTCCTCTTACATGCTACCACCAGAGGTAATTACGTGAACAGTTTGTGGTTTATCCTTCAAGGCTTTTCTATTACAAACCCTTGAGATCTTGCTTTTCAGTACAGAATGTGGACTTATGCTAGAAACTTCTATTCTACTTGAAAACATCTTTTCACATCAAAAGTTACAGTCTTGCCTCATCTCAGTAGCTTGCAGTGGATTCAGCACTCCAGCAAGAGGGTGCTCTTGCCCTCAGAGGCAGAGAGATAGAGAGAGAGACCACGTGGTCTGCTGATGGCTCACAGCAAGCCTGAGAGATGCTGACACAGAGGGAGGGAGCATCTGTGTTCCAGCCACTTCCACAGCTGGCTGATGGGAGGGTGCAGAGGCCTGCTGCCCTTGCCCTTTGGGTACCGCTGAAAGGTGTGAGGAGCTGAGGTCTCTTTCTTAACAGCATCAGCTCAACCCCACTTCTTCTCTGTCCTTAGAGATGTTCCTGGGTGCACTTCCCAACAAAACTCCAGGGTACAGGTCTCTGCTTTTGTCTGATTCCCCTGACATCCAACCTGGTTTTTTTTATTGCTTAGATGTACTGACAATTAGTTAAAAACTGTTCACCTAAGGGCATTCAGATTATTTTCAATTCTTCACTGTTTCAAGCAAAGTTGAAAACTTACATCCCTGACCATACATCTATTTTAAAAATATTATTGTTAGATGTACAATATTATATAAGTATGCAACATAGTTGGGCTTCCCTTGTGGCTCTGCTGGTAAAGAATCTGCCTGCAATGCAGGAGACCGGGGTTCGATCTCTGGGTTGGGAAGATCCCCTGGAGAAGGGAAAGGCTACCCACTCCAGTGCTCTGGCCTGGAGAATTCCTTGGACTGTATAGTCCATGGGGCTGCAAAGAGTCGGACACAACTGAGTGACTTTCACTCACTCATGCAGTATAGTAGTTCACAATTTTTGAAGGCTATAGGCCATTTATAGTTACTATAATACATTGGCTATGTTCCCTATGCTGTTTAGTATATCTCTGTAACTACTTATTTTATATGTAGTAGTTGTTGTACTTCTTAATCTACTACCCCTAGTTTGCCTCTCTTCCTTTCCGCTACCCTCTGTTAACTACTAGTTTGCTTTCTATATCTGTCAGTCTGTTTCTTTTCGTTATATTCACTAGCTTGTTTTTCAGATTACAGTCATTAGTGATACACTGTTTTTCAGATTACATACATTCATGATACAATATGGTATTTGTCTTTTTTCTGTCTGGTTTGTTTCACCAAGCATAATGCCCTCCAAGTTCATCCATGTTGTTGCAATTGTCAAATTTCATTTTTTTAAGCTGAGTAGCTTAAATGTATATATATCTCCCATCTTTTTTATCTATTCGTCAGTTGATAGACACTTAGGTTGCCTCCATACCTTGACAGCTGTAAATAATGCTGCTATGAACACTGGGGTGAACGTGTATTTTCAAATTAGTGTTTTCACTTTTTTTCCCAGATAAGAATCCAGGAGTGGAATTGTTTGACTATACATCTGCAAACAAACGTCTCATTATTTCTTTGGAGTGTCATAGGATAACGTGTTTAAAATGTAGGCCCTAAAGGTGTCTGGGACTCTTACAGGGAGTCTGTGAAGTCAAAACTTTTTTCATAATTATAGTAAGATGCCATTTCTCTGTTTTGACATTTGCAGCTAGGGTGCAAACATTGGTAAATAAAGTAGCCGATGACTTAGCAGGAATCAAAGCAGTGGCAGCAAACTGCCCTCACGGTCATTTCATGTACTTAACAATTTAAAATAGGCTAAACAGAAGCTCCAGTGCTTTGGCCACCTGATGCGAAGAGCTGACTCACTGGAAAAGATGTGGGGAAAGATGGAAGGCAAAAGAGAAGGGGATGGCAGAGGAAGAGATAGTTGGATAGCATCACCGCCTCACTGGACATGAATTTGAGCAGACTCTGGGAGATAGTGAAGGACAGGGGAGTCTGGCATGCTGCAGTCCATGAGGTCGCCACGAGTTGGACACGACTTAATGACTGAACAATAAGTTTGCTTCAAAATGCTCTTAATGAAGCAGCAAAAACTACTGGACAGGGAGGCCTGGCCTGCTGCAGTCCATGGGGCTGCAGAGTCGGACACGACTTAGCGACTGAACGAGCTCACTTCAAGATGCTCTTAGTGAAGCAGCAAAAACTATTAATTTCATTAATCTTGACCCTCGTGCGCACATCTCTTTCCTACCCTGGGTCATGTGTATAAACCATTTCTGCTGTCCACCCTGGAATGAGCATCGTCTCAAGGAAAGGACTTCTTTTCGTTTCTTCGTGCCATCGTTTCTGTTCAGAGCTGAACAAGCCGCTTCTTCCTGGGCATACCATTTTGCCTTCAAAAAATGACTGACAGACGTGCCGGGGCTCCTCAGACTGGGGTATTCACTGGACATTTTCTCAAAAAGAAACGTAGCAAGCCTGTCACTTCAAGGAAAGCAACTGACAGTATTTTTTTGCTGGTGATAAAATTCGAGCTTTCAAGTGAAAATTGGAATTTTGGACCCTTGTATCAGCCACCAGGAGCTTGACAGCTTCCTGGTACTTCAGAAATTTACTTAGGAGATGGGTGCTGATTTTAACAAGCATTTTTTTTTTAATATTGTATAATGAAATGTGTCAGCCTTTGGAAGACCTGCATACTCAGTGAACCAAAATTTTTCCAAATGACCAATGCACGATAGTACCGTTTTGTGAGAGAAAAAAAATCCACTCCAAATACAAGATGGACCAATGGCACGTAATAGAGTGAAGCAGAAGCAGTTGATTGATGGGGTTTTGGGTTTCATGCAGCAACTAAAACTTTAGAACCTATAACTTGGTGAATTTTGGTACAGCATGCAAAAAGAACATCCACAAAGACCTGAGAAGCTATTAGAACACTGCTCTCTTTTCCGACTACACATCTGTGTGAGGTCTAATTACCTTCATATACTTTAATCAAAGCAACATATCACAACACATTGCACATAGAAACAGATGATACAGTTTAACTGTCTTCTACTGAGCCAGAATGAAAGAGATACGCAGAATACTACTCTTCTCATCACATATTTTGTCTTGAAAAACATAGCTAATTTTTATAAAATGATTTATGTTAATACATAATGGCTTTATTCTTCTTCTAAAATGCATTAATAAATAATTAGAAGCTTTCTATTTTGTAATTGCCTTTTATTTTTTATTTCATTACTTTTGTTTTATTTGACCACACTGCTCAAGCAGCATGTGGGATCTTAGTTCCCTGATAAAGGATTGAACCCTAGTCCCCAGCAATGGAAACTTGAATTCTTAACCACTTGGACTTCCAGGGATGTCGCAACATGCAGGAGCATTCTTAGTTCTAATTTCATTAGAGTAAATATTGACAGATATAATCTATATCCTGTTGGGGATCCTCAATAGTTTTTTAGCATGTCAAGAGTTTCTGAGACCAAAAGGTTTGAGAACAGCTGGGGTAGAAGATACGACTCGTTAGTCCTCACTCTTACACTAAGAGGGAAGGAGGTAGGTTATTGATTTATCACCTCAGCTGCTAAGCCAGTCACCATGCATTGAGCTAAACACGTCGGGAGGGGGTGTCCCTACTGCTCCCCCCAACCCGGGGTGGACACCCCAGGCAGGACCTATCTGCCAGCCCCTCCAGTTTTCCTTCCTGGAAGACTCACTTGGATCTAATGTCCCCATCTGCTCCATTCCAGGGTCTCCAAACTTCCAATAGTTCCAATGGTTTTTTCTTTTCTTACTTTACACCCTATACCAGGGTTTTTCATGAGGCTCTACTGTTTGCTGATTATGTTGCAAGTTTACCAAGCTTGCGGCTCATTTTCAAGCTTTTTTGATGATGCCTTTTGATATACAAATCACTGGAAATGTTTTATATAATATAAAATTTTAATCTTTTGTGGCTTTTGCTTTGCTGTCATGATAATTAATTTTTTTATCATATGGTTATAAAAATATTCTTCTAAATTTTCTTTTGGCATTTAATGTCTTCTAATATTTTTAGATTTATCCCTTTAATAAAATCAGAATTTTTGAAAGTTATATCATTGAGGCATAATTTACATACAATAAAATGAATGCATCCATATTAAGCTGATGAGTTTTATACTTTCAATACATTTTTATGTAAAAATATGTGTACCACATATGTATAATCATCAAAAGTATGAATAATAATAATCCTCATAGAATAATCATTTCTGCATGAATATGTTGCTATTTAGACATTTGACTGCTGGTGGATGTTTGAGTTTTTTTCTATTTGGGCACTATTATTAACAAAGCTGATCTGAACATTTATTTACAATTCTTTATAAATACAGTCTTTAAAATTATATATTCAAACTGGTTATTACTGATATAAAGGAAAGGGTTTTGAAACATATTTTAATGTTAAATGTAGGAATCTTAGGGAATGCTCTTTTTAGTTCCAATGGTTTTCAGTTAGATGGTAAGATAATCTTCCAGAAATGATAATCTTGTCTTTTCCCTTCAATATTTAAACATGTGGCTTCTTTCTCTTTCCTTATTACATTAGTTAAACTTTCAGAACAGAAGTTGAATAATAGCAATATTCTTGTTCCTTACTACATAAGTCACAAATTGTCGTATAATGTTAGGGCTTGAATTATTTGCCCCCCCAATCCCAATTTATGTGTTGATATAACCACCAGCATGTCAGAATCTGACCTTATTTGAAGAGAGAGCATTTTATTCTTTTATCGGAGGATAATTGCTTTACCATGTTGTGTTAGTTCCTGCTATACAACAACGTGAATCAGCTACAGGTACGTATACATATGCCCCCCCTCTTAAGCTTCCTTTCCACTTGCCCATATCACCCTTCTATTTCATTACAGAGCACTGAGCTGAGCTCCCTGGGCTATAACAGCTTCCCACTAACTATTCATTTTACACATGGTTTAGCTGCTAAGTTGTGGTTTAGTCACTAAGCCATGTCTGACTCTTGCGACCCCATGGACTGCAGCCCGCTAGGCTCCCCTATCCATGGGATTCTCCAGGCAAGAATACTGGAGTGGGTTGCCATACCCTCCTCCAGGGGATCTTCCCAACCCAGGGATTGAACCCATGTCTCCTACATTACCTGCACTGGCAGACAGGGTCTTTACCAGTAGCACTGCCTGGGAAACCCAGAGTCCTTCCAGAGGTAATCAAATCTGGATGAGGTCATAAGGGTGGACACTAATCCAATATGACTAGTGTCCTTATAAGGAGAGGAAGACTGGTCACACAGGGAAAATGCTGTGTGAACACTGAAGGTGGCCACCGCAGAGCCAAGGAGACAGGCCTGAGCAAACCCTTCCCTCCTAGTCCTCAGAATTGTCCACACCTTGATTTCAGAGATTCGGCCTCCAGAACAGTGAGAGAATACTTTCTGCTCTTTACGGTGAAGCCCCTCAGCTTGGGTACTTAGTTCCTGCAGCCCTAACAAACTAATACATGCAACAAATCACCCCACAATCAGTGGCTTAGAACAGCCACTGTTACGTAAAGAACAAGCACGTGGACACCAAGGGTGAAGGGAGGTGGCAGCATGAACTGGGAGATGGGGGCTGGCATTATGCACTATTGATAGTATGTATAAAACAGGTAACTCATGAGAACCTACTGTACACATCAGGGAACTCTACTCAGTGCTCTGTGGCCACCTAAATGAGAAGAAAATACAAAAAGAGGGGGTACATATATATATGTGTGTGTGTGTGTGTGTAGATATATATTTATGTATCATATAGCTGATTCACTTTGCTGTACAGTAGGAGCTAACACAACATTGCAGAGCAACTATATTACAATAAAAATTCATTACAAAAGAAAACCAGAAATAGCCGCATGGCAGTTTAATCAGTGGCGTAACTTCATCAGAAGAAATAGCCACTAGTTCATTTGTTCATCACATGGTAGGTGAGCAGTTTGGTCTGGGCTTGTCTGCCCTTCGCTGGTCTCACCCGGGATTCCTCGTACAGCTGTGGCCATCTGCAGCTTGACCAGGGCAGAGTGGCCAAAGATGGCCTTGCTCACAAGTCTGGCAGTTGGTGCTGGCTGTCAGGTGGGACCATCCTTGTCGGCTCCACGTGGTCTTACATCCCTTGCAGGTGAGGCTAGGCTTCCCCCCAGGGTGTTCTCAGAGCATGCTCCCTTGGTGCACGGACAGGAACCCAAGTCCTACAGGGTCCTCGGCTTGGACTCACACAACGTCACTCTATGTCCCATGGTCCAAGTGTGTCACAAGGCCAGCTCATATTCAAGTGATCAAGGCAGACATGGCACCACTCACGGACAAGTGGCAAAGCAACAGTGCAAAGGCGGGGGCACACAAATGGGCAGGCAGATGTGTGCCCAGTTCTGGCAGCTTGCCACTCTGAGTCTGTTGGGAATGTCTGATGATTGATTATTAAGGATGGTGCCTGCTTGATGTTTCTAATAGATGCTCTTAATTTTCGAAAATTTATTTTTACTCCCCAGGGACTGAGAATGTTTCTCAGAAGCTGGTGTGCAATCTTGGTAAAGGCCTTCATGGCATCTATATAGATGGCCATATGGTTTTCCCTTTTAACCTCTTGATATAAGAAATTATAGCAATGGGGTTGCTGATGCTCTGCTTCTGCTTGTAGATGGCTCACCTTCTGTCTCTAGCAAGGTATGAGCTCCTTGAGGGGGGGGGACTCCCCGGTATTTCAGTGCTGGCGCACAGTGGACTCATAATTAGTATCTGTGGCAACGGGCTGTATGGATTGTCGTTTAAATCCAAGGCCATGTTCTCCCAGTTAACTCAGATGGTGCCTTTTCCCAGTTTTCAGCTCAGCTTATTCCCAGGTGTCTCGTGAGCATCTCCTCTGCGGCTGTCACCCTCCCTCCCTCTCCCCATCCCCTCTCCTGGCTCCTCTTCCCCAAGGTGGTCACTTACCATCCTGCAAAGACTGAACAGTGGCTCCTCTTCCCCATTATCCAACAACAGGCAGTGCATTGATGTATCTCTAATAGTCACTCTCATCTAGAGGTGAATCTGCCTTCCCGCTGTTAGTTTTAGGTAACAAGTGATTCTCTAGAGCAGTCCAAACTTCACAAGGAAGGGACATCTAGGTGGGCTCTACTGGGAATTTTAATTGCCAGGGTTCTGTTTTTCCAATTTCACTGTTTTCAGAATTTCACAGGGAAAAAAAGTGAGGGTCAAAATAATTCAATTTCAGGACTTCCCTGGTGGCTCAGTGGTAAAGAATCTGCCTGCCAAGGCAGGGGGCACAGGAGACTTGGGTTCGATCACTGGGTTGGGAAGGTCCCCTGGAGAAAGAAAACGGCAACCCACTCCAGTATTTTTGCCTGGAGAATACCATGGATGGAGATATCTGGGGGAGGAGGGACTACAGTCCCATGGACAGAGATGCCTGGGGGGCTACAGTCCATGGGGTCGCAAAAGAGTTGGACACAACTGAGCAGAAGTCATAACAAACAAACAAAATTCAAACTGTCTCAGTCTCTTCGGTGGTTTAATCAGTGGCGTAACTTCATCAGAAGGACAGAATGTTGTCCCATCAGCGTGCATCACTGCATCGACTGATGCAAAGCTTTCTGGGAGGGTGTGGCCTGGGCTTCATGTACCTCTGCCGGCTGCTCAGACAGGTCCTCCTCGCACGCTTGTCACGGTCACCCGGGCAGACGGAGGAGGACTGGAGCCCCCAGCAAACTGTCGTCACCACTGCACGCTGGTGAACTTCTGCTGAGCCAGGACGTGTAGATGGAAAGTCAATCAGGAGGACGATTTGCCCGTGGGCCTTCCAGAGAGTCAGACAATCAGAGAAGAAACGGGCCAAGAGAGCCATGGGAACCAAGGTCCAGAGTCCGAGACCTCCTGCTGGAGGGATGCTGGGCACATTTGGCCCATTCCGGCTTCTTCTCCCACCCCTCAGGAGCTTTGCCCAGAGGCGTCAGAGCCTCTAGGCTGGCCTGCGGGTTTTCCCATCTCCTTCCTTTTCTAGGAAGGAGATGGGAACCCTTGCTGGGAAGCAGCTGGACTCACATGCCCACCTTCCAACTCATGTCCCGACACCTTTTATATTGGAAGCAGTAATCTTCTTATGACTCAGTCGCTTCACCCCTAAAGTGGAGTAAATAAGGAGCTCTCCTACAGTTGTTATCGGGATCGAACAGGGAAACGCCCAAGTACAGTACTCGGCGCATGGACAGCGCTCCGCCAACACTGGTGGAGCCAGTGTTATTTTCTTACAGATTAATTTTCTAGTGTGGAAGGAACAAGTCACCACAACCTTA
The DNA here is from genome assembly GCA_024291935.2 of Okapia johnstoni. NCBI lineage: Eukaryota > Metazoa > Chordata > Mammalia > Artiodactyla > Giraffidae > Okapia > Okapia johnstoni. Next base: position 83,647,324 of record CM044318.1, read on the forward strand.
TTGGCTTAAAGCAACACGAATGTATTAGCTAATGGTCCAGTAGGTTAGACGTATGATATGGGTTTCACTGAAATGAACTTAAGATGTGGGCAAGGCTGGTTCCTCCTGGAAGCTCTAGAGGAAAATCCATTTCTTTGGTTTTTCTCAGCTTCTAGAGGCGCCTGCTTTCCTTGGTGTGTGGCCCCTTCCTCACTCTTCAAAGCCAGCAACAGACCAAGGGACTGTCACAAAGGATTTCCCTGATCACCTGTCTGTCTCAGTGAAATAATAGCTAACACATGTATTGGTCTCTACCCCCTGCTCCTGCCACAGAGCCCCTAAAACCTTTGTCATTTCCTAAGTAGTCAGGGCACTAGGAGCATCCTTTGATTCCAACTCCCAACGTAGAGTGCCTAGGTTCCCTGGGTGGGTTTCCTGGGCGGTGGGAGTGACTTAGTTCTAATGCAGTGGCTCGATGGATGGTTTCAGAATGCAGATTGGTCACCAGAAAGACAAAGTCGTGGTTAGAAGCTTGGAACTCTCATTTCCTTTCCTGTGTCCAAGAAGAGGAAGGGGCTGGATACTCACTAAAGGATCAGTCATGGCTCCGTGACGAAGCCTTCATGAACACCCCAAAGTGCAGGTCTCCAGGCTGGCAAGCACGTGGAGGTCCTGGGAGGGTTGCAGCCCAGGAGGGCAGTGCAGCTCCACACCCTCCCCTGCTCTGAGCACCTCCTTTCCCTGGCAATTCCTGAGTTACCTCCTTTAGGAATAAACAGGTAATCTATCAGCTCACTGACAGATTACTTGAGTTCTGTGAGGTGCTCTAGTGAATTAACTGAACACAGGATAGTTTTGCAGCCCTAAAAATCCCATGTGGACTGCCTTTTTAGGATGCTGGTGGCAAGAGTCCATATGTGTTCTGCCTCATCTTCTAAGGACTATCCATCTCAGATTCTTTGTTTTCTCAAGATCCTAAAGGCTCTGGCTTCATTCCAGTCCCTCTTTGGGCTCTTGCCTCTCCTGCCGTGGTTCACCGCTCTCAAATTCTTCATGGAGGCACTTTCCTTGTCTGGCAGGACCCTGATGACTTTGCCCTCTGCCCACCCCCCTGCACTCCCCACCAGCCTCCTCTGGGTGACTTGCCCTAGATGACTTCTGTGACAGCCTTTGAACCCTCATTGGATTCCTCGCTCGCGCCTCACCAGAGCTTCCGTCCTGGGTTGTGGCAAAGCCTCCCTTCGGCTCTTGAATGGGTTAGAAGCGCCGACTTTACATATGAACTGACACTTCCTCCATACTCACATCCTGGCTGTGTCGTTCGGGCTCATTTCCTAGGCAGGAGCGTCTACAGGCAGCAGTCTATCAGTGTCTCCTCTGAAGAACACAGATAGCTGATGCATATGATGCATACGTCACTGACAGTGTCTTAAGCCCACTTCAGAGATTCAAGGACATTCCCAAGCCGACCGTGCCCTTCTGGGCAGTAGAAGGATGTGCGCCATCTCCTATTTTCTAGAGCAGAGGGGATTTAATTTTTAATTTTTTTTTTATGACGAGAGGAAGGAAGGGGCTGGGCCTGAATTTACTCTTGCAGTGCACATCTGGACCATCTCTGGGGGTGGTTCCCCCTTAGCCAGCCGGCTCCACCTGTTGGAGTTTAGATCCACCCCTCTCCAGCTCTGGGCCTGAGAGTCCAGACTGGGGCTCCCGGAAGCGGTCCTGGCACCTGTAAGGATCTGTGTCTGTAATGGATCTGCTCTTCTGAGATTCACCGCCCCGGGGATGTGTCCTCTCTTCCCTAGTGGTCTTTGCCTCTTGAAAATTACTCTTGCCTGATTGAAGCGGCTTGTGAGCCCCACTGGCAGCCCCTGCTGATTGGTGCCTTCAGAGAGCCCCTCCGTTTCCCTGTGCAGACTCAGTGACCACAGCTGCTTACGGTGTGCTGTGCTCCAGGCATCCTCGCAGGCCGCGGCTGGTAGCACCCCAACTGCTGGGTGGGGTCCAGAGTAGACTCAGCCAAGTCTGGAACACTGCCCCCTACTCCACCCTTTCACCCCCACACACAGCTGAGCCCAAGCACGTTGTCAGGGTTTCCAGGCAGGAGACCATCTGTCAGTTCGCTAATCCTGGTGGCCCCAGGCACTGGCTTCTTCCTGTGATCCCTCCGTGATGCTCGAGGTGGGGGCAGGGGCACACAGCCCGCGGCCTGTGTTTAGCAGCTGGTTTAACAGTCAGGGGTCCAAGATGAAGACCCTGACCCGGCCGGTGTCTGCACCCCGAGTGCAGGTGGAAACATTGGCTGCAGCAAAAAGAGGACTCAGAGGACAGGAGGCTGGCATCTCATCGCTCCTGGGATGAAACTGTGTGCCAAACCCAGGCTGGAAGCGGCTTGTCAGGGAGACTTGGGAAGCAAGAGGAACCCTACCTGGGACCTAACAGGGAGGGACGAGGACCCCAGTCTGGGCAGAGATGGGACATTTGAGATCTCACTTCTCTTTAAACCAGAAAAGAGCAATGCGTTTCAAAGCTGAGGCTGTGTCTTGGGTGTGTCTCTATTCTCTCCCCAGTGACGTGTAAGGGAGGCTGGAACCAGGACTTTCTCTATCTTCTCTATCTTTCTCTATCTTCTTCTCTATCTTCTCTCCAGCGCTGGCCTGGGGCTGAGGAGGCAGAGAAGAGGGTGATGCGTCAGGGCCAGCAACAGCTCGGGGGTCTGTTGGCGCTTTAAGGGTCAAAGGCCAGCAGGTACTTAGAGCAGGGGTTTGGTGCTCAAGAAATTCTACCTGGGCAGCAGTGAGCAGGACTGGCTGGAAGCAGCACAATGGAGGGGCAAATGCCTACACTGCCACAGGGGTGGTGCCTGGGGAGAGAGCCGGTGCCAACTGTGCCAACAGTTAGGCTTGGGTTAGGTCTTGGGCTCACATCACATCCACTAACATCCCATTGACCAAAACCAGTCATATGGCCCAAACCCAAACAATGGACAGGGGAAGAATGTTCTTCCAGCAGTGGGAGGGCCTGCAAAGTAACACAGGCGTGCCTGTGTTTGTATCAATATATAACCGTACAACAGGAGTGAAGGAGTGGGGTCAGGAATCCAGTCTGCAGCAACCCTGGTCCCTAATCAAAGCAGATTCCCTATTACTCCAGAGGCCCAGTTCTATTTCAGAGTGCAGATGACCATTTCTTCATGTTGCACCATATTTATATGATTTCTTGCAAAAGCTTTTCTATAATCAGTCTTTCATTTTCATGCAACTGTGTTTGTATTGCTACTTGTGTAAACAAATCATGACCTCTCAAGGAAGCCAGCGCTTCTGTTTGTTCTGTTTCTGTAGATGAAAGTTGTTCACAGGATCTGCGCTCCCCTGACTTGTGTATGCTCCTCCAGCTTCCTTCCTGCCTACTGGAGTCACACAGTTTAATTTTTGCCAATAGCTACTACTTTTATCTCCACACTACATCAATTTCATCAGTGTACAGTGGCCTGACCCTAGTGTCTAGCTCTCACTGATTTCCTAATACCATCTTGGCCATTAGCTGGAAATGGATCTAGACATTAAGCACTCCCGATAATGCCTCTGACATGTAATCATTTATTGCATCCATCACTTCCACCTTTATTATGCTATGTGTCAGCAAAGTTTCCCAATTAACACTGGGAAGGTTGAAATCAGACATATTGTCATCACAGCTGAGTTGTCTGATCAGGGTGTAAATGCCCAGGAAGACATGTAGACGGCAGAATTTTTTTTTTTTTATTACGAAGTATGGCCTGATTTTCTTGACTCACAGAAAATAAAAGCAGTGGAAAACCTCAGTAAGAACATAAAGCTCTAATACTCCCACTCAATATATTGTCAACGATAAACATCGGCAAAGACTCAGATGCCATTTTATGTTTCTGCATTCAGAGCCCCACCTGTTAATTCTGGGCTTCAAAGAAACATTTTTGGAAGTGTTGTCTTGGCTTATTGTAAAATGAGTGGGTTTCCAGTGAGAAGTCGCTCTTTTTTGCCAGGATGCGAACATTGCTTATGGAGGATACACACCTGTGAGCCTGCTAATTTAGCAGCAGGAGAATGCAGCGTGGGTGCCAAGCAAGGGAGCAAGCTCTGCAGATATCAGGCAGGAAACCAAGTTCTGCAGGACCGAGTGATGAAACCACTTGGAATCCTGGGTTCTGGTGGAGCGTCCCTGAGCAGGTTGTGACCCTGCAGAATTCTGGTTAAGGCAGTGCCGAAGCAGGACTCAGGCAGACACAGTGTGTTTGCAAGATGATCATCTGAGTGTTATGTTGTAAGAAAGCCAGTTGCAGGTGAGCATCTCTGTAGATGTGGATCTCCATCAACAGGAAAAGATGTAAACATTGTCAACACAAGAAGGACCTGGTAAATACTTGCTTCTCAGTGAGCCAAGGGAGCTCCTGCTGGGCAGGACAGCGTTCTTCAGCCCCTTCCAATGTGCTCTCCTGGTCCATCTCCCATGTTAGTCTTGAGCAAATGACTGACTTCAAAAGACCTCCTTTAAAGATGAGTACCAACCAAAAAAAAGAAAGAAAAAAGAATCTACATGAATCTCGGAAGTAAAACTGCAAAATAAAATGATATTGCAAAATAAAAAGAACTTACTAAGCCAAATGCCACTTCCACTGTATAATCGTAAGGGATTTGATTTAGGTCATGCCTGAATGGTCTAGAGGTTTTCCCTGCTTTCTTCAACTTAGGTCTGACTTTGGCAATAAGAACTTCATGATCTGAGCCACAGTCAGTTCCCGGTCTTGTTTTTGCTGACTGTATAGAGCTTCTCCATCTTTGGCTGCAAAGAATATATAATCAATCTGATTTCAGTATTGACCATCTGGTGATGTCAGTGTGTAAAGCCTTCTCTTGTGTTGTTGGAAGAGAGTTTTTGCTTTGACCAATGCATTCTCTTGGCATTGTTAGCCTTTGATCTGCTTCGTTTTGTGCAACTGAACTGAAGCCAATTGTAGATCCAAATTATACAACTGAAGAATTATGCCCTGAAATAGCAGATATTCATGGACAAGCACTTCTCTGTGTTAGCAAGCAAAAGACAGTATGGTTACCTTGAAATAAGCACATATTAATGAGCTATAAAAACCCCAAAGGAGATGATAAGACACAGAAGCTAGAGACAAGTCAACTGAGGGAGGTTAAGAAATAAATGGAAGAGAAAAATCCGAAAAAGTTCAGAAATAAATACCAAATTTGAATCAGTGAAAAAGGAGACTGATGTTGCTAAAATTCTGGTTAGGGATATGAAGAAGAAATCTGAAGAAATAAAATGGAAAGAAAGGGAAAGTTTAAAAGATTATAGGGAAAATGTTACGTATAGAATGCAGACCAAAGAGATGCACAGTATAGAAAACTGGTGTTCTTGGGAAAAAGAAAAGATGAAATGGAACTGAAAGCATTTTCAAAGATATGACAGCAGGAAACTCCTGTGATAACGGAATATGAGCTTGGAAAGAACAACAAGAAGAGCTGGTACAGAAGAAAAACTGGAGAGATGGTCTGAAATTTAAAGACAAAGAATAAATTGTATGGGTATCAAACAAAAGAAACTCAAAGAACTTATTTGGTAATATAAGTACATGCAGAATATTTGAGCCCTTCTTTGAAATATTACATGACAACAAAATTCAGCAAAATGGAAAAATCAGGATGCAATGATTGCTGGTGAGCACTGAATTTATTTAAATATGATAATTATGTCTACAGAACAGAATATATATTGAAAACTTTGAAATGTAGAATAAGCTAAGTATAAATATCAGGAGATAGTGTTGAGGAGGTAGAAAAATTGCAAATGCATGGATTTTTCATTTAAAAGATTTTTTAAAAAATTTATTTGGCTGCTCCAGATCTTAGTTGCAGCACATGGAATCTTTAGTTGAAGCATGCAAACACTTAGTGGCAGCACGTGGGATCTAGTTCCCTGCCCAGGGATCAAACCTGGGTCCCCAGCATTAGGAGTGTGAAGTCTTAGCCACTGAACCACTAGGGAAGTTCCAGATTCTTCATTTTTTAATAAGCGCTTTCAAAGATGATAAGTGAAGTAAAGACAATAGCTCCTAAAATAATTAAAAAGTAAAAAAATAATAAATAAATAAAAGTTGAAAATAATTAAAACTCAAAAAAAGTAGGAATTTTATGTGTCAACACTTCTGAGTTGCGAAAGGATTAAAATTTTTTCCATAACTTTAAATACCTATGTTATGAAGCAAGAAAGGCTGAAAATAAATGAATTGTCATTTAAATAACGAGTATAAAACCAAACCATATTTAAGACAAACAAAACCATAATTAAATAATAAAGATAAAAGTAGAAATTAATGTGTAAAACATAGAAACCCAGTAGACTGAATATATTACTTCAAGAGATGATTCTTTGCAGCGGGGGAGATAAATTCTAAATAAAATAATTAAGAGAAGCTACCTGCAGTGAGGGAGACCTGGGTTCGATCCCTGGGTTGGGAATATCCCCTAGAGGAGTACGTGGCAAACCCACTCCAGAGAATCATAAATAGAAAAATCACCAAAGAGATTGAAAGTTTAGAGTAGATATAAATGGAATTAAAATAATTGATATAGTAAAAGTGTATACATGTGTACTCTGTTGCTTTAGTCATGTCTGACTCTTTGCAACCCCATGGACTATATAGCCCATCAGACTCCTCTGTCCATGGGATTCTCCAGGCAAAATTACTAGAGTGGGCTGCCTTTCCCTCCTCTGGGGTATCTTCCCCACTCAAGGTTTGAACTGCATCTCCTGCATTGCAGGTGGGCTCTTTATTGCTGAGCCATGGGGGAAGCCCCATAATAAGAATATATTTCATTAATGCTATGCATAAATACCATTGATGGAAAGTGCAAGAAAGTGGAAGTGAAAGTGTTAGTTGCTTAGTAGTGTCTGACTCTTTGTGACCCCAGGGACTATAGCCTTCCAGGCTTTTCTGTCCATGGACTTCTCCAGGTAAGAATACTGGAGTGGGTTGCCATTTCCTTTTCCAGGGGATCTTCCTGACCCAGGGGTCAAACCTGGGTCTCCTGCATTACAGGCATATTCTTTACCATCTGATCCATGGGGAATCCCATACCACTGATGGAATGAATGGTTTATTGGAAAAAATTAATAATCAGCCTTTGGTCCTAAAATATTGAAGTAGAATATCTAAAATGGTCTCCCAAAGATATTCCACTCTGATCCCTAGAATATGTGAATATGGTGAAATATCACTCCCATGACTATATTCTGTGATTTGGCACAGTTGACCTTAAGGTTCAGAGATTATGTAGATGCACTTTTTTCTTGCCACATGAGCCCTTAAAGCAGAGCAGTTTGTCCAGCTGGTAGTAGAAGAGAAAGAGAGATTCAAAGTGTAAGCAGAACTCCTGGTTCCCCTGCTGGAGCAGAGATGGAAGGTCACATGACAAGGGATGCAGGTGGCCTTAGAAACAGAATGGACCTGGACTGACAGCCAGCAAGGAAATGTGAGCATCAGTCCTACAACCGCAAGGAATTGAGTTCTTCTAACAACCCGAATCCCATGGAAGCAGATTCTCCTGTGTCCACTTAAGACACAGGCCAGATGACACCTTGATTTCTACTTTGCACAGCCCTAAGCAGGAGACGTAGCTGAGCCTGCTTGGAATTTTGACCTATAGAATTGTGAAATAATAAATGAATGCTGTTTTAAGCTGCTACATTTGTGGTTATTTGTTACAGAAGCAACAGAAAACTAATACAAAGCTACAGAGCATTGAAGTATATACATTTCTGTGAAAAAAGAATTGTCAGTTTCAGAGGTAAATTTTGTCAAAACTTCAAAATATACATAATCTAAATTATTTACTGAAACCAGAATCTCATAGAAAATAAAATTTGACAAACACTTCATGAAGCAAAAGAAAAGACTAAGGCAATGAATACTGATGCAGTAATTTAAAATAAAATATTAGCAATGGATTCTAACAATGTATCACAAAACCTAAATCTACTACTACCATATTTTTTTTTCTGGGAATGCATGGTTAATTTAACATAAGGCAATTCGTTCATATAATTCAAGATGTCAATTGATCAAAAAACAATGATCAAATGGCTTTCTCCATAGGTGGCAAAATATATATGAAAAAAATCTTGAAATATAAAACCTTTTTCTTTTGGTCTTTCCACAATGTCAGATCGAAAGCTAGCATACAGCTAGTGGGTGAGACACTATAAATATTTGCAATATATAAAGATGCTCAGTGTAAGTTTATTATATATATATATTTATTACATATATAGTACATATATTATATATATGTATAGAGAGAATATTGAAAGAATACCAAAGAAAGTGTGAACAATGGCTTCTTCTAGGACTAGGAGTCTGGGGTATTTATTTATGCATGCTTAGTTGCTCAGTCATGTCTGACTCTTTGGGACCTTATGGACTGTAGCCAGCCAGGCTCCTCCGTCCATGGGATTCTTTAGGCCAGAATACCAGAGCAGATTGCCGTTTCCTCCTCGAAGGGATCTTCTTGACCCAGGGATCAAACCTGTGTCTCCTGCATTGTAGGCAACTTCTTTACCCACTGAGCCATCGGATAAACCCTGGAGTCTGGGGTAGGAACATGCTATGTTATTGTGCACCTTCTGGACCATTGAACCCTTTGAATATATCCTTAAAATGTGTAACTTTGGATTCTCTGACTTTTCAATGCTTTTACATCACTGACACAGTGAATAAGTTGAAATCTGTAAACTTTGGTCATAGAGTAGGCTGTGTTTGGTTAATTCTGTGGACAGGGGGTCTCCACACAGACCCAGTAGTCTTCCAGTAGTTATGTATGTATAGTTTTCCAGTGGTCATGTATGGATGTGAGAGTTGGACTATAAAGCAAGCTGAGCATCGAAGAATTGATGCTTTTGAACTGTGGTGCTGGAGAAGACTCTTGAGAGTCCCTTGGACTGCAAGGAGATCCAACCAGTTCATCCTAAAGGAAATCAGTCCTGAATATTCATTGGAAGAACTGATGCTGAAGCTGAAACTCCAATACTTTGGCCACCTGATGGGAAGAACTGACTCATTGGAAAAGGCCCTGATGCTGGGCAAGATTGAGGGCAGGAGGAGAAGGGGACAACAGAGGATGAGATGGTTGGATGGCATCACCGACTCGAAGGACATGAGTTTGAGTAAGCTTCGGGAGCTGGTGATGGACGGGGAAGCCTGGCGTGCTGCAGTCCATGGGGTCACAAAGAGCTGGATATGACTGAGCTACTGAACTGAACTGTGGGAGGGTGGGTACCAGGAGGGGGTACTTGGCACTCAAGTCCCCTGCCTTCATGGGTTGCCAGTTCAGAGTGATTCAGAGAGAGAACCACAGGCAGGCCTTGGAAGGCTCCCTACGGCTGTCATCACTTGCACCCACAACCAAGTCAAGGCAGGCTCCCCTGGAGGAAGGAGAGGGGGCAGGAGTTGTGGGCTGTGTGGTTCCTACACCAGCTCTGCCTCAGAAGTCACGCATCACCTTAGACACGGGAGATCTCAACACATGGAGCTTGTTATTGATTCTATTTGCCCAATTGTATCTTCATCAAATCGGCTACCTAGGAAGGGAGAATTACAACTGAGAGGAAAAAAGAGTCAGCATTTTCCCCTTGATGCCAGAAGTTTCTAGAGGTTGACACCTGTTTCTGTGTAAAATCTCCTATGAAGATCAGAAAGTCTCTGAAGAAACTCTGAGAAACAATCCTTATGGTCCACCAGACTCAGGTTAAGTAATTCCTTTTTGGAAAGATCCAGTGTTTTTCTAAAAAAAAAAAAAAAATTCCCCCATCCAGTGCTCCTGGACTCTCCCCTCAATCAGTGGAGTTGGGGACTGTGATGAGACTTGTCCCACTTGCTGTGACCACCAGGGGATAAGGGCCACTCTCCAACAACACTTTGTGGCTTTCAAGCTTTTATGAAAAGAAGAATGGACCTCGGAAAAAGGAAGCTAAATGTATTGGACATTTGCCTCGAGCCAAATAATCTTGCTAGGTGCTTTTCATGCATTGTCTCATGGGTTCCTCACAGACTCTTTAAGAAAAAGTCACCCTGACATCTTCACCGGGTCCACTTCACGAAGAAGAGATGGTCCTCGAGGTGTCCAGTCACTGTCTCAGTCCCACAGTGCGAGTGATTGCACCAGAGTTTTATCCTCTTTTGTCTCCAAAGCCGGTGAAAGCTCTAAGAACCAGGCCTGTGTCTCCCACCAAGGACACATGCCCTCTGGGGATGAGCTGGTGACGTAACCTCTGCCTTGGCCCCAGTACAGAAATGTGCATACTGAGCAAATGCATGTGTGCTAAGTTGCTTCGGTCCTGTCTGACTCCTTGTGACCCCGTGGACTGTAGCCCGTCAGGCTCTTCTGTCCATGGGATTCTCCAGGCAAGAACACTGGAGTGGGTTGCCACGCCCTCCTCTAGAAGATCTTCCTGACTCAGGGATCAAACCTGCATCTCTAATGTCTCCTGAATCGCAGGTGGATTCTTTACCGCTGAGCCACCAGGGAGGCCCGCTGAGTGAATAAAACCTGCTAAATTCTACAGTGTCTGGCTTTGTACTTTTGTCTCCTGTGACACCATTTGATATGTTCCCAAATTTGCTGTAAACTGGCAGTTCATTCAATGGCCTGGTTATGTTCAGGTTAAACATGTTGGGAAGAATGTTTTCTAGGTGATGTTCAGGTCATAACACCTCACTTGGAGGACTGTGACGTTGGCCCAGGTCTCTCTCAGAGATGCTCAGACTGACCACGTTGTTCAGGGGTGACCGTGGGATCTCACCTTGTAAAGACAGGCTTTCCCCTTGTGAGAAGTCAGAAATCTGTGAGGGGATATTCTGGCACCAGGCAATACATTCTGTTCCAAACATTCCAGAATGGTTCTAGAATCATTTGATTCCCTTGCTTGTGTCGGTTATTCCCTTAAGAACTGCAGAATGGTAATTCTTGTCATTTTCTCATTAGAATATACGTTTGGTAGCATTAATCTTATGGAAGAAGAGCTTGCCAGTATAAACACGAAGTAAAACTATAGTTTTTCAAAAAACACAGAGTTAACACTTTTTCCCCCCTTCATTTACCAATTTTCAGAGTAAGAAGTTGGTGTAAAGCCACCTCCAATACTGGGAACTGATTCCCTCCACTCTGCCACCTCCAATGTATCCCTATGGACTCATTTGTACCTGCTAAGTGGCTTCAGTTGTGATAAAAAAAAGCCAGGATTTTTTAAAAATATATGACTTGATGAGAAATCACATTTTCATCAATGTTTCCTCTCACGTTGTTCCCACTCCCCTCTCTTCCAGACAATCATTTAATTCATTTCTAGATATCTTTGCAGAGTTTCTTTTCGTTATTCAAAAATAAGAAAATAATACATTTCTCTGTATTTCCCTGTCATTTTTACCCCCAAAGTATCATTCTACGCATACTGTTCTGCACTTTACCTTTCTTCATGTAACACCCCAAAGCAATACATAGAGACCGTCCTACCTTTTCCATGACTGCGTAGTATCCTATTGCATGGACATGCCATAATTTGTTCAACTAGTTTCTTGTTCATGGCATTTGGATTGGTTCCAGTAACCTACAATTACAGAAAGCGGCCACAATTAATAAACTTGACCACAACTGTTCTTGTATTTGTGGAGGTGTGTCCTCAAGGCAGCTTTTTAGAAAAGAAATAATTTGGTCAAGGGCAAACACAGCTGTTTTGCTAGATAATTCCACATTTTACTGGGGTTCATATAATTGTGTGTTTCTGCCAGCAACATCCAGAGAGTCTATGTCTCCACAGTCTTATGAACAGAGTGTGTTCTTCCATATCTGCATTTTTTTTTCAAAAAATAGGTAATAAATAGTATTTCAGTTAGCTTTAATTTGCCCTTCTGTTTTTATGATTGAGATTGAGTATGTTTTCATATATTGAACAATCATTTATCTTTGCATGCATGCAATGCTCAGTCATGTCTCACTCTCTGTGGCCCCATAGACTGTAGCCCACCAGCCTCCTTCTGGCCATGGGATTTCCCAGGAAAGAATACTGGACCAGGTTACTATTTCCTGCTCCAGGGAATCTTCCCAACCCAGGGATTGAACAGGCATCTCTCATGTCTCTTGCCTTGGTACCACTAGCACCACCTGGGAAACCCTGTTCATCTTTATTTCAGTTGAAACTTTTTGTATTTTGTGCTTATTTTTAAAATCTGGTTTATGACCCTTTTATGTTTCCTTTTAAAATCACTTTTTATGCCTTAGGAGGTTAACTATTTGTCTTAGGTTTAGCATGCAAACAAAGAAGGAGAATGTAAAAAGCATGCGAATAGGCAGGAAGAGGTGGAGGGAAGAACAGGTGGAGCACGGAGGATTTTTAGGGTGGTGAAACTACTCATTATGATACCACAGTGATGGACACGTGTCATTACGCATTTGTTCAAACTCACAGAGGAAGCAACATCCGGAGTGAACTCTAATGTAAACCATGGACTCTGGGTGATTACGATCGATGCCTCAGCATAGGTTCATCAGTTGTAACAAATCTACTGCTTCAGTGGAGAGTGTTGATTGTGGGGGAGGCTGTACCTATGGGGGACCTGGGGAAATATGAGAAATCTCTGGATGTCCCCTCAAGTTGGCTGTCAACCTACAGTTGCTCTAAAAAAATCAAATCTTCTAAAAAAAAATTAAGAAATCACATGAATTTTGAACATAAAATGTGAAACAAATAGCTTTCTCTGTTAAGGTCAATGTTAAGTAAAGGACACACCTTCCTTTGCAATACTTCAGAGATTGCTTGTAATGTGGACCTTGTTGCAATAGTGAGAGCTGCCTTTGATCACTGAACACTTACTCCGAGCCTGTGGCTGTGCCAAGCACCAGCTCCATGGAGTAGTCCATATTATTCCCTTTTTGCCAAGGAGGAAACTGAGCCACCTGGAGAACTTAGGGAGCAGGCCCAAGGCCATCTGTCTGGTGTGAGATAGAGATAAGATTTGAACCTCAGTTAGTGGAAGCCCCAAATCTACACTCTTGCCCTCTGGGCTATTTATCTCCCACTTTAAGAAGGAAGTAGGGGATGAGAGTGTCTATGTTCCATTGAGAACATTTTCAGAGTCGATCTGTGCTCAAACACAGCAGCAGCCTTGTTGAAGCATTGTGGTGGAGAGTAACAATCAAAGAGATGACAAAGGGGCCCTCCCTGGGCAGCCGGAAACATGGCTTAAAGGCAAGCCATGTCGCTGCGGACAGTGAGTGGACAGATCATGCCCATCTTCTTGCTTTGTTGTCAGTCACCCAAGGAAGCAAGTATGATTTTTATACTCATTTTAGGAACAATTTTCTCTTGTCACTAAGGCCATGACTGGCAAATCCAGAACTCCTATTTCCAAACCAAAACTGCCTCTAGGATCCATATTCATGTCCCAAGATCATTTCCCCAAATCTTTTCAGTGCTAGGGAGGCTCAGAGAAATTTACTGACGTTATCATATTTCATTCCATCTTGACAAAAATATGGAGGTAGGAGCATTTATTTTACCATTACTCTGCAAGCTCAACTCCATTTTGATGAAGAGAAAAACTAAGTCTCAGCAAAGCTCAGTGACTTGCCCAAGTGAAACAGCTGGTAAAACAGGGGCTGTGCATTTAATCCCTGGGTTTCTAATCCTACATTTAGTAATCTTTCCTTCTTTGTGCCATCTAATCGTTTATCTATCTATTAAGTAGTTCAGTAAATTGTTAGAAGGCAAATAATCCTGCAGTCATTAATCGAGAAATAGAAGCTTTCCAGCCATCTGATAAATTCCTCCAGTGCCCCTTTCCAATTATAGACCTCCCTCTTCCTCAAAGTTACTACCATCTGACTTTGAGTTACAGCACCACTTGGGAGTCTTTCTTTGGTCATTCAAGTCATCTTTAAATATTATAGTTTTGTCTTGCATATATATATATATATATGTGTGTTTATATATATATGGAAATGGCAACCCACTCCAGTACTCTTGCCTAGAGAATTCCACGGGCAGAGGAGCTTGGTAGGCTGCTGTCCATGGGGTCACACAGTTGGATACGATTGAAGTGACTTAGCAGCAGCAGCAGCAGCAGCATATATATATACACACACACACACGTATTGCTTACACCTCGAGGCATGTGCGATCTCAGTTTCCCAACCAGAAATCGAACCTGTATTCCTGCATTGGCAGCATGGAGTCTTAACCACGGGGACCGCCAGGAAAGTCCCGCCCATATATTGAAACAATATATTTTCTAAGTTTTGTGTAATCAACATCCTTTTCTTTTCCTGTGTGATCATTGACCTATGGTTTCCTGTAGATTGGACTTTGTTGAATGCATGATAACAGAGAACTTCAATATGCCCCAGCTCTCTGCATTTCCTGGAACTTGACAGATGAATCAGACTCAGGTTAGACACCTTTGGCAAAGATCACAAGTTGTGTTTGTTCATTAGGAGGAAAGAGGAGCTGGTTTATGCTCTTTTAAATGTTAGCAGTCATGGTGCTCAATGCTTTGATCCTTTAATTCACTGGAGGTTGTATTATAGAAACATGACTCTACCATTTCATTTCAATGGATTCACGGAATAATTTTCTAGGGAGATATTTCCTCCACCTGCTATTTGGTCATCCCCTGGCATAGTTTACATGGTCAAGTTGGGATAAATTTTGATTCTTTTCTCTATTTTCCCAGCTTCCAAGATGGTGAATTGATTCCTGTTATTTGTTCCAGGATTTAACGTTTGTTAGAGTTCAAGTCACTGCAACTTTTTTCTAGTTGAAGCTCACTTCAATTATCCCATATTTGATCAGTCAAGGTAGTTGCAGTAGTTCCGTTGCTATACGGTTATTACGAGATGTTACAAATTCATCTTACACATCTCCTGCTCCAGACCTGGTATCAATAAATTCTCTAGGTCCTAGTTGCCTTTCCTGGGAAACGATATTTCAGGACCACAGTTTGGGTTCTTGGAATGATCAGTGCTACAGGATGTACATAGCTTACAGCATACAGAATTAGAAGATATATGCATTTCACCCCCAAATAAAGATATAATAATCTGTGAGTTCATACTGATATCTCCAAATTTCCAGGCTACAAGGGAATTTAACTTGGCCTTGACTATATGACTTGCTTCCTTAGTGGCTCAGTGATAAAGAATCCACCTGCCAACACAGGAGATGCAAGAGACTTGGGTTTGATACTTGTGGTGGTAAGATCCTCTGGAGGGGAAATGGCAGCCCACTCGAGTATTCTTGCCTGGGAAATCCCATGGACAGAGGAGTCTTGTGGGATACCGTTGCAAAGAGTCGAATATGACTTAGCGACTAAGCAACAACAACAATTTCATCTGGAAGTTTCTATTCTTTTACCCCAAGTCTTGATTATAAAGGACACGGGGATGATAAAGGTAGAATACTCCAAAATGACCTCATTCCACTTATACACACTGGAATTTTATGATGACAATTCTAATACTACTGCTGACTGTATTTTGAAAAAAAATCAATTTTTTCATTATGCTGATCCTCTAGCTATATTTTAGATCACAGAGCCATTACATACATATTTCCCGTTTAGTTCTTATTTAATCTTTCTTCTATTTCTTTAAGTAATGCTATGTTTGACACTCACTGTCAGTCCTTATGTGCGTGACTCTGATAATTTTGTTGTCTGAAGTTTTGTCCTTAGTCAAGTCCTTGGGAAGATCTCACATAAACAATAATCTCTGAGCTGTTTTATCTTGGTAGCCATTTGTCTGAGCTCTTTCTACTTGAATATCAGTTTTGCTGTATATAAAATCCTGGCTTGCATTTTATTTTCTGAAATATCTTAAATATGCTACTTCATTTTCTTCTGGCAGGCAAACAAGCACTGGAGAAATCATCTGATAATAATATAATTTTATTTTCATTATAAATCACAATTTATTTTTGCTAGTTATCAAAAGGATTTTTTTTTCTTAAAGTGAATCCAGTAATTTAACTAGAAAATATCTTCTTATTGGTTCTGTGGCGATATCCTCAGATAAATAGTGTGCTGTTTCAGACCTTTGTCTTTATTTCCAGAATGTCTGCTTGCATTAGAGTGTATGTAATTTATTCTGCATCCTTCCTTTAGATTTTTCTTTAGGTTCTACTCTCTTTATTTTGGATCTTCTTTGCCTGTCTTCAATATTAGCCATATTTTCATGAATGTTTAAACAATATTTTATTTCTTTTTAATTTTAACCTACAGTTTTTACTAAGAAATTATTTGCTTAGTGATGCTTGCATCCCTTCTAATTTAATCCTCATTTCCAATTACATGTGAAAAATTATTTTCAAGCGTCTTCTGAGTTCTGTGCTCTCATTCTCTGAGTTCTGTGCTCCCATTCTCTGAGTTCTGTGCTCCCATTCTCTGAGTTCTGTGCTCCCATTCTCTGAGTTCTGTGCTCCCATTCTCTGAGTTCTGTGCTCTCATTCTCTGAGTTCTGTGCTCCCATTCTCTGAGTTCTGTGCTCCCATTCTCTGAGTTCTGTGCTCTCATTCTCTGAGTTCTGTGCTCCCATTCTCTGAGTTCTGTGCTCCCATTCTCTGAGTTCTGTGCTCTCATTCTCTGAGTTCTGTGCTCCCATTCTCTGAGTTCTGTGCTCCCATTCTCTGAGTTCTGTGCTCTCATTCTCTGAGTTCTGTGCTCCCATTCTCTGAGTTCTGTGCTCCCATTCTCTGAGTTCTGTGCTCTCATTCTCTGAGTTCTGTGCTCCCATTCTCTGAGTTCTGTGCTCCCATTCTCTGAGTTCTGTGCTCTCATTCTCTGAGTTCTGTGCTCCCATTCTCTGAGTTCTGTGCTCCCATTCTCTGAGTTCTGTGCTCTCATTCTCTGAGTTCTGTGCTCCCATTCTCTGAGTTCTGTGCTCCCATTCTCTGAGTTCTGTGCTCCCATTCTCTGAGTTCTGTGCTCTCATTCTCTGAGTTCTGTGCTCCTGTGCATTCTCTGAGTTCTGTGCTCCCATTCTCTGAGTTCTGTGCTCCCATTCTCTGAGTTCTGTGCTCCCATTCTCTGAGTTCTGTGCTCTCATTCTCTGAGTTCTGTGCTCCCATTCTCTGAGTTCTGTGCTCCCATTCTCTGAGTTCTGTGCTCCCATTCTCTGAGTTCTGTGCTCTCATTCTCTGAGTTCTGTGCTCCCATTCTCTGAGTTCTGTGCTCCCATTCTCTGAGTTCTGTGCTCTCATTCTCTGAGTTCTGTGCTCCCATTCTCTGAGTTCTGTGCTCTCATTCTGAGTTTTTCTAATTCTGATTAACATTGTTCTTTTGTGTCTTCTGCTGTTCGCTTCATGTCTTTCAGCTTATTTTAAAATAGGCTTCTTTTTTCTTGGTATGCATTTTCAGGTGCTTTCATTGTCTATAAAGATGTTATTCTGTTCCGTAATCTATTTTTCCTTGTGTAACTTTGTATTAGATTTGATCTTGATTGTATTCTAGATTTCTTTTTTAATGAAAAATTAGTTTTTCTTAACTTTTAGAAGAAGGCTTGGAAGGAGGCTTGGCTCAAATAGGGGGCTTCCTTGGTAGCTCAGCTGGTAAAGAATCCACCTGTAATGCAGGAGACCCTGGTTCGATTCCTGGATCAGGAAGATCCCCTGGAGAAGGGAACAGCTACTCATTCCAGTATTCTGGCCTGGAGAATTCCATGGACAGAGAAGCCTGGCAGGCCACACAGTCCTTGGGGTCACAAAGAGTCAGACAAGAGTGAGTGACTTTCAGTTTGGTTCAAATATAGCTTTCCAAACTCATAGAGCTCCTTCACCTTGCATTTTGGAGTCTGCAGGAATATTTCACTGCCTAGTTTTGTTGTACATTTTGTCCATGGGTTTTGATTTGCAATGCAGCTGCTGTTTTTATGTAGAGATTCTGGATAATTCCCAAAATCTACTCCCTGCCTTCTTCCCTAAATTGTATTTTTAATTTTGTAAAAAGAAATATTATTGAGGTTCTTCGGGAAAATGGAGATTTATTATAGGAATTGGCTCATGTGTTTATAGAGGCCAATAAGTCCTGCCATCTGCCGTCTGCAGGCTGAAGAATCAGGAAAGCTGGTAGTACATCTGGGTCCAAAAACCTGAGAAGCGAGGTCTGGTGGTGTAAGCTGTGTCTGAGACTGAAAGGCCAAGAACCAGGAGCTCAGAGGAGACAGGAGAAGATGGACGTCTCAGCCCAAGCAGAGAGGGCGAACCCCACCCCTCCTTTTTGTTCTGTTTGAGTGCTCAGTGGACTGGATGATGTTGATGACCTTGGGGAGGGCTGGTCACTTTACTCAGTATACCAGTTAAATGCTGATCTCTTCCAGAAACATCCCAGGAACAGTGTTTCATCAGATACCTGGGTATCCTTTAGCCCAGTCAAACGGACACATAAAATATAACCATCATAGAAATTATAAATTATGTCAGATGTACCAAAGATATGGAAACTAACACAACAAATATTGCATGACCACCATCCAGCTTAAGAAGCAAAGCATCACAACTGGGGCAGAGACTCACTGGGGTACTGCTCCTCAATCACATTTCACTCAATTCCTCACCAACCTTAACAGACTCCGAGGAGGCCACCACTAGTTGATAAACAATTTGTAGTATATTCATAGAATAGAGAATACAGCCATGAAAGTGAATGACTATTAGAAATATAGACCTTTTTACACTTCAGATATTAATATGCAACATAATTACTGGAGCTGTGAGTGATCCTGATCTGCACCCAATGTAGCCAGATTCAGAGTACTACAGATTGCAGTAAATTAGAAAACTTGATCCTAAATATATACATTATGTTATCTCGTTTTTGCTCTCTCTTACCCTAAGTGATTTATTCCTTTCCCTGCAAACTTTTGATTTCCTTAGCTGCTTGTCTTTGAAGATATTTTCTCTTTGAATCATATTTTAATCAGATGTATGTTATGGACATCACAGAAAATTCAGTCCTTCCTTGGCTGGCTGTCTTCTATGAGAGTACATGATCACGTGGATTCTCCCCTCTGCCCTGGACATTTACCCACCACTCAAAGTCAACCTTAAAGAATCACATGGACCTTTAACAAGCAATTATCAAATAATCTCTAACTGGAGGGAGACAAAACTCAGCAGTAAATCTTTAATAACTTGCAGGATGTGTGGTGCAGAAGCAAAATCCCTGGGCAGGGGGTTGAAAGCCTTCGTGCTAATTCCATCACTTGGAGCTGTGCTATCTTATGCACTTCTTTTACCTTTCTTACCATCACTTTCTTTGTCCGTAAAAAATGGAGTTGGTAAAACTAGCCTTACCTAGTTCAGAATGTTACAGACTGTACTTTGTAAAGACTATTATTAAGATAAGGGCTTCCCTGGTGGCTCAGATGGCAAAGAATCTGCCTGCAATGCAGGAGACTCTGGTTTGATCCCTGGGTCAGGAAGATTTCCTGCAGAAGGGAATGGCTACCCACTCCAGTATTCTTGCCTGGAGAATTTCATGGCCAGAGGTGCCTGGTGGGCTACAGTCCATGGGGTCACAGTGAGTCAGACACGACTGAGCGACTTTCACTTTCTCTTCACTTTTTTCACATTATTAAGGTAAATGGCAAGCAAGGATATTTTTTAATCTGAATGACCTGGAAAGTCAATACAAGGCAATCAAATTGATGTCCGAACTGACGTGTATTTAAACATGTTTGTTTAATTCCATTGTCCTCAATCTTGGCTGCTCTAAAATCTTCTGGGGAAGCTCTAAAACATAAACAACACTCAAACCCTGCCACAAGAATTCTGACCCCAGTGGTTTGGAAAGAGAGCAGAGCGTCCTGTTTTTAAAAAGCTCCTCCAAGTAACTCGGATGTGCAGCCAGGACTGAGATGCCCCAGCTGCTCAGCTACAGCCTGAGACGATCGAACTTTTATCTTGCAATGAATGAATCCCTCCCAGTGTGCTGACCCTGCAGCTGGCTTTGAATAATAATAAATGTGTGGTTCCCACAATAGGCCTGCGCAGAATCATCCCAGTAGGTATTTAAAAGTGGAGATTTCTGAGCAAAATCCCAGGTCTGCTGAATCAGAAGCTTTAGGAGCAAAGACCCGAAATCAGAGTCTTTTATAAGCTCCCCAGCTTTAAGTGGTTATCTGAATGCCAGCAGGCCTCTTTAGTTACTCTTGAAGGGATCGCCTATCAGGAGAAGCAATGAACACGGGGTCTAGAGTTCTTCTTTGAAAAACCAAACAAGGCAGAGGAAATGGAGTGTGCTATTTGCGTCCATGAGAAATCATTCTTTTATATCTCAATTCCTCCCAGAAACCTTACATATCCAACGTGGCTTTATCAAGCAATGAGACCTATGCTGGGCAGACACCTTGCAGGTTCCTGCTGGTGAAAATACTGATGCATCAGACGTGGCCTTTTCCTCCCGGCATCCTGCTGGGGAAATAGTGATCAAAGAACAATGAGAACATTTCTGCAATACTTTGCTTTTTGGTATTCTCAGGAGAAAGTAAGCACATAAAATATTGTAATACCTCCTGAAAATGCACACTATTTGATGCACATATATGGATGTCTTCCCAGGTAGCTCACATGATAAAGTGTCTGCCTGCAATGTGGGAGACCCAGGTTCGATCTCTGGGTTGGGAAGATCCCCTGGAGAAGGAAACGGCAACCCACCCCAGTATTCTTGCCTGGGAAATCCTATGGACAGAGGAGCCTGGAGGGCTACAGTCCATGGGGTTGCAAAGAGTTGGACATGACTGAGTGACTTCACTTTCACTTTTCACTTTCTTTCTAATTCTGAGCAGTGTGGAGTCAGTGCCCCAAGCCAGGATGAGATTAGAGCATCCACCCTGCGGGATCCCAGAGCACCCGTCACCCCACTGGGAAGGCAAGAAGGTCATGATTCCCTCATGGCTGCCATCTACCGCTTGCCTCCAGAGAATTTGGGGTGAATTTTGACTCATTAACAGTCATTTTGCAAATGCTCCAGCTCCACAAAGAGCTGACGCCTTTTCATTCTCCCAAGTCAGCTTTTTGGGTGCCATGATTGCAAAGGACAGTGCGAGGAAAATCTGAATTTAGAGAAACGTTTTAGTAAATGTGGATCTATGACAAGGTGTCAAGTATCAAAGCTACTTGCTCCTCATCATATACTGTTTGAAATATTGTGATATTTGCAAGAGGATTGCATGATCACAGAAAGGTCAGAGATGTCCTTCCTGGGGTGGTCAAGCCCTCTTTAAAGACAACCTGGACTAGCCAGGTATTAAACCCAGTCCCGTTTGTTACTCTATGCCCCGTCTAGGATTTTAATGACTCTTTGATATCTCAGGCTGAATTAATCACCTGGAAGATGATCATTCATTCATTCATTCTTTGAGGAAAGGCATGTCCTAGGTATCAGTCATTATCATGGGCTATGGCAGAGGAAGAGCTTTCCTCAGTGTTACTGTTGATACTATGTATAAAACATATAACTAATGAAACTTACCATACTCACCCAACTTACAAGGGACTCAGTGCTCTGTAGTGACCTAAATGGAAAGGAAATCCAAAAGAGAGGGGAGGTGTGTATACATATAGCTGATTCACTTTGCTATGTGGCAGAACCTAACGTAACATTGTAAAGCAAATATACTTCAATAAAAGCGAATTGTAAAGAATTGTGGCCTCATCCTCAAAGCGCCTGTGTTCAGTGTGGGGCAAAGGCATGAGGATTGAGTGTGTCCGGGCTTTGAAGACAGAAAGGGGTTCAATTCCAGGTGCATTTTAACCCCTTTAAATGCTTTTAAAGGGAAAAAGTGAAAGTGATTGAACATTTCAAAGACCAGTGAGTGAACTGATAAACGAACACTTCAAAGACCAGTCATTGCAAATTTTGTGGACATGAAGGACATCAAGGACTTCTGGCCTCTAATAAAAGTCATTGCAAATGGACATAATGAAAGTGTCAGGATGGCTTTCTCACAAGTTGTTGTGAAGATTTCATGAGACAATGCATGTAATACACAGTTACCTTGATCAAAGCAAATTCTCACCCTCTTGTGATTATATATAAATTACAACTGTATAGACATTAAAAATATGAATTGTAAAAACTTGGCAATCTATGACTTAAGGACAAATTAAGCCACACTTCAAGGAAACAATCGAGCAAATATAGAATATGGGACATTGATTCGAGGCAACTGGGCTTGTCTTTTTTCTTTTTTAATAAACTTATTTATTTTAGTTGGGGGCAAATTACTTTACAATATTGTAGTGGTTTTTGCCATACATTGACATGAATCAGCCATGGGTTTACATGTGTTCCCCATCCTGAACCCCCCTCCCACCTCCCTCCCCATCCCATCCCTCTGGGTCATCCCATTGCCCCAGCCCTGAGCATTTGTCTCATGCATCGAACCTGGAATGGTGTTCTGTTTCACATATGATAATATACATGTTTCATTGCTATTCTCCCAGAATGTCCCACCCTCACCTTCTCCCTCAGAGTCCATAAGACTGTTCTATGCATCTGTGTCTCTTATTCTGTCTCGCATATAGGGTTATCGTTACCATCTTTCACATTCCATATATATGCATTAGTATACTGTATTGGTGTTTTTCTTTCTGGCTTACTTCACTCTGTATAATGGGCTCCAGTTTCATCCATCTCAATAGAACCAATTCAAATGTATGGGCTTGTCTTTTCAAAGAGCCACTGCCAATAAAAATAAGTGGCAGACTTAGAATTTATTAGAAATTGGAAACATAACTAAGTAAGTGCAGTACACGAAACTTGATGGGCTCCTGGTGAGAAAGCAGACTAGCTGTAAAACACATTTGGAGACCATAGATGAAATATGAACATGACTGAACATTAGACAAGATTGGGAATTATCATTCATACTATCAGCTGTGATCAAGGTCCCTACTTTCAAAGTTCATATTTTCAAGAGCTACAAGTTGAAATATTTAGTATTAAAGTGTCAAGATGTATGCAACTCATGTTTTAATGGTTCAACAGTTTACCTGGACAGGTAAGGAATTATTGACAAGTGTGCATTTAGATGATGCGTATTTATTTGGACTCAAATAATAATCACTGACTCAGTGGACATGAGTTTGAGCAAACTCCGGGAAATAGTTCAGGGCAGGGAAGCCTGGCGTGCTGTAGTCCATGGGGTCTCAGAGTCAGACACGACTTAGCAACTAAACGACAACTTTTATTTGGACATGCTCCTCTTCCTTCAGCTTGTCTGTATGTTGATTATGTTAAAGCTTCTTGTATGCTTGATCGTATTAAGAAAACATTAAAATTGTTTTCTAATTAAATACTTCATTAGTCTCTCTCAAATCCTGTAGGAATATTGGCACTGTAGAAAATTGTGCAATGTTTATTCAGAAACTTTCAGAACTGCCCTCTACCCCAAAGCAAGCATGCCAGTGTCAGAAGCAGGGAATGGTTGGTTGGCAAGATGCTGAGATACAGATGTGGTTCTGCATCACCAGGACTGAGGGAATTAAACCCTCCTCCCCATGGGCTTTCTGCATGGTCCTGGCCAGCTGCTCCCTTCAGAACAGTGTGAACACAGACCTCTTTTGTTGTGGACTTCAGCCACAAACTCTGGCCAGATAGAGAATGTCTCCCTGTGGAACCTCGGGCAAGTGACAATTTCTCAGAGCCTCAGTGTCCTTATATGCAGAACAGACGCATGATGGAGTCTATTTCCTAGACCTAAGGCAATGAGCCCATGAGATGATGCCCTCAGAGATCTGGGCCGAGTGAACATCCCACAGCCAAGTCTCCATCAGTTACTTATGGTTACTATCGCTCTCCACCTGGGTACTGATGAGACACAGGGTTGATGCCTCAAAAAGTATTAAATGGGATCAGAGAGCTGGTGATGACGAAACAATGCAAAAGCTGCCCATCTCAGTCTCTCAGCATCATTCCCCGAGAGTGGAGCCCTCTCACCCTTTCCTCTTGAGTGACCCTCTCTCAGCCCTTTGAGACCAGAGTCACCCTTGGCTTTAAGGTCTAAGTTTTAGGGGTTCTCTCTAACCTAAATCACCTGCCCATTTCCCCTTCGTCCCGTTAAGGGTAACCCAGTTGCCTTCTGCTTTAACTATGGTCAGAACGGGGTCTGAGCATAAGCACTCGGGGTCCCCTCCCTTCACCCCTGCGTCCACTCTCTGGTGGCGGTCCGGATGCCATCCGGCAGGAGCCGCTCCAGTGTCCACGGGAATCAGGGCTGGCCTGGGGTCTGGGTGGCCTTGCTCCTTACTGATTTCTCCTGGGTTGAGACTCATCCCTCCTGTCCTTTCCTTGTGTGTCAATGGCTGCCTCTGAAGGTTGACTCCACTTCTTCCTAAACTGTGGGACCCATCAGTTCCTTTCCAGGTCCTTACACTCCCATTTGGAGGGAAACAATGTCTCAGGTGCCTTCCTGCCTCACATGGGGTGCACAGACGTGTGGGGTGCACAGGATAAGAGCCTGGAGAGATGCCCACCCCTGGCTGCTCCGAACATCAGACCTGAGGGCAACTCCACAGACCGGTGACTGATGGCTCATCCCACCCACTCATCTTCTGGGGTTTTGACCTTAGCAGGGGTCAGGGCTGTGAACTTCTCAGGGCCCTAAACTCATGCCAGTCATCTCTGGTCTCTCTCTTGTGACCAACTGGGCAAGACTTTATCTGCTTTTGGACAGAAACAAGTGAGTTCTCCTTCTCATATATTATATATGGATTAACATTGCACCCTCATCCTTCAGAACTGAGCTTTTGGTTTTCCAAACAAAGCTTTTTGGAATTCAAATCAGCTTTTGTCTCTCAAGGGGTTGGCTCTTGGAATTGAACACTGCAGCTTTCAAGACCATCATATGCTTCAGTTTCCTCTTATCTTCTTACTGCTACTTTTATTTTCTTTTGTTGGGGGTTGCCATAGAGAAAGCCCTTCTTGCTGCTTGAGTGATGGAGAAGAGGGAAGAAGTAAAATGAATTAAAAGGGAAAACAGTTATTATTATAGGTAAATAATTCTTTCAGGTGCCCAAAGATGACCATCTCTGCAACCTAATCTCTGTAATCAGTGACGTTACCCTAAGGGCAAAAGGGACTTTGCAGAGGTGACTATGATGTGTACTTTGAGATGGGAGATTTTCCTGGATTATCTGAGCAGGTCCAATGTAATCACAAAGATCCCTACAAAAGTGAGATAGGAGAGTCAGAGTCAGAAAAAAAGAGATGATACAACAGAAACAATGTTTGGAGAAATAAGCTTTGAAGATGGAGGAAAGGGCCACAGACCAAGAAATTGGGGCAGCCTCTAGAAGCTGGAAAAGGCAAAGGAAAGAAATTCTTTCAGGATCCTCCAGAAGGAACACAGCCCTGCTGATACCTTTTAAAAATCAAATGCATTATATAATTGACATACAGGGGTTTCCCAAGTGGTGCTATTGGTAAAGAACCTGCCTGCCAATGCAGGAGTTGCAAGAGACTCGGTTCATCCCCAGGTTGGGAAGATCCCCCGGAGGGCATGGCAACCCACTCCTGGAGAATTGCCTGGAGAATCCCATGGACAGAGGAGCCTGGCGCCATGGACAGAGAAGCCTGGCGGGCTATGGTCCATAGCGTCGCAAGAAGTCAGACACGACTGAAGCGACTTAGCACACACGCACACCCCATTGACACACACAGTGTTGGTTTAGGGTGTACAAGTCACTGATTCAATACTTTGTATGTTTCAGTATGATTGCTACTGTAGAGTTAACGAACACATCCATCACATCTCATAACTGTCATTTCTCTTTTGTGGCAGGAACAGTTAAGATCCAGTCTCTTAGCAGCTTTGTAGTTCACTTACAGTATTGTTGTCTGAATCACTGTGCTGTGTGGTAGATCTCCAAAACTTATTTATCAGCTGGTTGCAAATTTTTTTCCCTTAAATACCGTCTCCCCAATGCCCTTATCCCCCCAGCCCTGGTAGTCTACTCTGCTTTTATGAGTCCAGCTTTTTTAGATTTCACATATAAGTGAAATAAGGTATTTGTCATTCTCTAACTTATTTTACCCAGCATAATGCTTTCTAGGTCCATCCATGTTGTGGCAAATGGCAGGGTTTTCCTCTTTTTTATTCTGCTGACATCTTGGTTTTAATCCCATATGACTCATTCTGGACTTCTGACCTCTAAGAAAATTAATTTGAATTGCTTTTTAAGACACTACATTTTTGGTAATTTATTATAGCAGCCATAGAAAAGTAGTACAAAAATATATTAAAATATTACCTAGTGGCATGTCACCATTTGTGGATGTGAGTGAAGAATGCCATCTCTTGCAGTAGACTATAAACTCCACCAAGTATAGAATCCAGGTCTATTTTGCTTGCCACTGTGGTCTGCCTGTGGAGATATTTGTTGAATGAATGAATTTCTTCAGGACATTTCTCAAAGATAGCTTCTGTTCCTAAGATAACCACGGCTAATCTCAAGGACCCATTATCTTTCCAGTCTGGTAGTTTTTGGCCTCTGGTCTATGCAAAATGTGAGTGTCTTACTTCCTGCTGTGATATCTGCTTTTCAAGGTCAAAACACAGCCATTTCAGCCCTCATTTCTGTCCCAAGGATCATACTTTAGCCCTGGCAAGTGGTAGGACTGAGATGCTTGATGAGACATTGACATTACCCCTTCCAGACAAGACCACACTCTCAGCTCATCTTTGAATTTGTTTATGGGGAGCAAAGAAGCAATGCAAGCAGGACACTAGTTGGTTTACCATGGTTCCTTCCAAGGAGACACATACTTTTTTCATAAATGATAATTGCAACCAAAAAAAAAAAAACAACAATCAGGAACTACAACTCATTTCAGACAAAATGAGTGCCAGGATCAATTAGTGCTGTCTGACTGGGCACAAGGGGTAGAAGTGACATCACAAAGTTCCCTTCCCGCTGGCATTTTCATGGGCTTTGAACTACCCATCTTCCTTCTGCATACCTCTCTCCAGCTTGATTACAAATCTTTTGAGGACAGAAACCAGGACAAAGATTCTTTGATTCCCTAGTACCTGGTGCTTGGTACATAGTATGCCTTTTATAGATGTGTTGTTTTATTGTTCTCAGAGTATGGCAATAGAAACACAGACTTAAGTAGAACCAGAATTTCTTATGCATGTTGTCAATCCCCTTGAAGAGCAGCCTTGTCTGGTTTCTCTCCTCTTTTCACAGCAGGGAGCCCTGGGGCCAACAGTGAACCTGCCTTGTTCACTGTTCATTCAGATGAACCTCACCATTGTTTATGTCCTTCTGCTGGATTTTCCCAGTTCCACATGCGCTCTTTTTATTCTAGCCTCCAAAATTTTGAAGCCTCTCCTATTAAGGTTGGCGAAGTACAAATGACAATGATCTAACTCTGGCATTAAAGTTACAGGTTGATATTTTAGGTAGGATGCATGCATGTGTGTGTGCTAAGTTGCTTCAGTCATGTCCAACTCTGCAATGCTATGAACTGTAGCCCACCAAGCTTCTCTGTCCATGGGATTCTCCAAGCAAGAATACTGGAGCAGATAGCCATGCCCTCTTCCAGGGGATCTTCCCGACCCATGTCTCTTATGTTTCCTGCATTGGCAGGCAGGTTCTTTACTACTAGTGCCACCTGGAAAGCCCAGTGAGATAGAGACCGGTAGTCAGCAATTTGGGGAAAAACACCTGAAAATTTACGTACATAAAACTGAAAACTTATGTGCACACCCATAGTGGGTTTTTTTATCGTATATTTTTGAAATGAGCGTGCAGCATAGGTTGTTGATAAAG
This sequence comes from Okapia johnstoni, assembly GCA_024291935.2. NCBI lineage: Eukaryota > Metazoa > Chordata > Mammalia > Artiodactyla > Giraffidae > Okapia > Okapia johnstoni. The sequence goes on from CM044318.1 coordinate 83,675,170, forward strand.
TGGCAATTGTGACTCTGGTTGTTACTGTTGTCATTTAGTCACTCAGTTATGTCCGACTCTCTGCAATCTCATGGACTGCAGCATGTCAGCGCTTCCCTGTCCTTCACCATCTCCCGGAGCTTGCTCAAACTCATGTCCTTTCAGTTGGTGATGCCATCGAACCATCTCATCCTCTGTCGTTCCCTTCTCCTCCTGCTTAGCAGCAGTAATGATCCCAAATTCGTAACCAGTTGTGTTTAAGAATGAATTGACTATCATACAGATTTCAATGAAGTAATTCTCTTCTTAATGATCTTCCCATATTTAACCATTGTTCGCAGATGACTCAGCCAAATGAATCGATACGAGTTTAATTCTCCCCAAACCTTTCTTTGGCTTGACTTGTAACCAGCTGTCTTATCTTACGAAGTTCTTTCTGGTTTGCTAAGACACCAGATGGTTTAAACCGTATTCCCACCACCTCCCCCATTCTCCATACACACTGGAAAGTGAGATGCCCTGTAATCGAGATGTTGTATTATCACTTGAAATGAGTTCTACTACTGCTTAAAGCTTTAAGCATCGCAGTAGGCTGCAGGAAGTGACAGTTAATGCTAAAAAGGGTTAATCAGATTTAGTGGATTGCCATCTAAGTCTTATCAAATGTCAGAGTTTTCTCAATATGTTGCACGTCAGCAAGATGAGAATATCATTGAGAGGAAAATACACAGAGTGTGTCTGTGCTGATCCCAGGACACGCTCCCCAAGAGAGTCGTTTCCCAGGCAACAGAAATGTGTTGGGATTCGCCAGTTCAGGGTGCTCTCCCAGCCTATTTCCTCCCTGGATTGAGGGTTTTGTGGGGAGCTGGACACATTCCCTCTGTTGGAGGAAAGCATGCTCCCCTGGACAAGCTGACCTGAGATCCCAGCTATCCATGGTCAATCTTTCTTGCAGATGGGACAGGAGGACGGTGGCTGGGCAGAAGTGAGGGGTGGTTGAATCCAGCCCAGGAAGGTTATTACCCTCTTGCTCAACTGCAGATAAGTGGATTTTAGAAACAGATGGAGTCATCTGCAAACCAAATTGAAGAAGGCAGATTCAATGGAGAGGTAAACACTACCTACCTTCTCTGCCAACAGATGGACAAGCTCTCCACTTATTACCCAGCTACAAGATACACTTTCAATTACCTGTGTTTAAAATTCTGACCAGGAATGGTTATATGGGTATAAAAATAAGGGGAAGTGACATCAAGTGAAAGCTTAAGGATTTAGGAGCAAAGAAGAACTTCATAATTAATGCTACTCGTTAGCAATTTCCGTCATGGATTTTTTTTTTTTTTAAGGGACAGCCAGAGAGGAATCTCATGACAGCAGAGACAAAAGGCCCCACTTTAAAAAGCACTACCTCAACCTTTCTGGATGGTTCTGAAGCACAGTGAACACTGACCATGATTTCTTAGAACCTAGGCATTGCTTCATCAAGCTCTCCCATGTGACTGATAAACTAAACCCTCAAAGTGAAGTGCTCTGGGCCTTTCAGGTGGGTAGTGACCGAGCTGAGGTTGGCTTGTGAACCCTTCCCCTTGACCAGGGAACCTCACTGTTTTCACCAAGGCAGAGATGGCTGTTCTTCATCCAAACCCACTTCCTCTCCTGGGCTCCTTTCTGGTCCCCCTTGCAGCCATTTGATTGAGATCTAGTGAACACATGATGGGTGCCATCTCAGGACCAACACTTCAGAGCAGCGATAAGACACAGATGAAGTTGGAGTCCTGACATGGGAGTAACGACGGCCCTTCATCACCAGAGTGGGAGGAGAGCCACCTGCTGACCAGGAACAGCCTACGGATGATGCCTGGGCAAGGTCTGTTTTATTTGATCCGTGGTACCTGCTGGCCTGGAGAGTGACAGCACAGACAGCAATTAGAAGGCTGCTCTCATCATCCAGATGGAAGGTGATGGTCATCTGCAGTGTGTGTGTGTGTGCGTGTGTGTGTATATGTGTGTGCTCAGTTGCTCAGTTGTGTCCGACTCTTTGTGACCCCATGGACTGTAGCCCACCAGGCTCCTCTGTCCGTGGGATTTCCCAGGCAAGAATACTGGAGTGGGTTGCCACTTCCTCCTCCAGGGATCTTCCAAACCCAGGGATTGAACCCATGTCTCCTGCCTCTCCTGAACTAGCAGGTGGATTCTTTACTACCGAGCCCCCTGGGAAGCCCCAGTAGGACAATGTCAAAGAAGACAACAAGGTCAAGTGGGTACAGAGATTCAGCAGACAGAGCCTGAGTTCAGACAGAGCTTGAGGCTGATTAAGATGGAAGGAGGGAAGGGCAACTGGATTGGAAATGGATCACTATTGAAGCCATAACACTCAGAGCCTGACCTCAGAAGATCAAGAACCCACTCAGTCACCTGAGATTAATTTCAAACCAGCTAAAGTCTTCACTTGTGCATTCTCTAGTGTGAATAACTTACACAGTGCCTGAGGATCTTCCCTCTTCTTCCTTCTGCCTGTCTCACGTGCTCCTTGGCTCCTGGCACCTCTCTCCTTAGATGCCTCTCCACACCTGCTCGGTGGACACACCCCACCTCTTTCCAACTCTGCAACATGATGCAAAAAGCTAAAAGCTCTGGTTGGCAAAACACTCCTCAGGGAAAGGAAAGAAACTGAATTCACAGAATCTAGGAGTGAGAGACGCTGTCGCATCAAATGAGCAATAGAACTCCAGTGATCAAGTTTTCCCTCGGGGTGGAATAGAACACGTCTTCCTTGGGCAGAGAAAAAAGAATCTCCCAGAGGCAGACAGACAGTGGGTTTCTGCGTCAGGCAAAGGGTCCCTCTGAGAGGAAAAACTGTCTTTAATATTTTCTCGTGGTTCACAGGTGTCAGATGAAATGACTATCAGAGAATCCCCATCAGTAGAAGAGACAAATAAAATGGAAGAGAAGGTGCCTTTTTTCTTTTCAACTTTTTGGCATATTTTGAAAAGCCACTTCCTGTCTCAAGCTGCCTTGTGTTCCTGAGAGGAAGTTAGGTGCAGCTGTGGGGCAGGGGGCAGGGTGTCCCGGGCTCTGTGGAATGGGTCCTCGTCGTAGCTGGAGTCCGACTGTGGGTGGAGTGCCCGGTGTAGGCAGAGTCACAAGAGTAGCGCTGCTTAAGGCAGCCGAACACGCCTACACTATGAAGATGCTCTGAAAACGTGGGCCTGACCTGAGCTGCGAAGTGTTACTAAAAGAAGAAAATATCAATAATATGGCAGTTATTTGAAATCACAGATCAGCGCTCCAATGTGAAAATCAAACTTGAGAATGTCAAAGACCTACAATATACAGAAAAGAGTGAAAATTCTTGGTTGTTGCCAATTTGAATACAGATTTGGTCTTTGCTGGATCAAAAATGCTCTGCATGCCACATCAACAGAAGAAGTTCCTGCCTCCCAGCAGTATCAGTGCTGTGATAATGAAGCATTATGAAGTGTGTGTGTGTGTGATCCAATTTCTACTTTATCACAGCAATAAGGAGTTAGAGACGCCCCAGGTTGTTATTGGTGATTACCAACGTGCTTGAATAAGCTGCTATTTTGTTGCTTTTTAGACTCTGAAAAGTACATCACATTTTTAAAGAACTAACAGATCATCACCACAGGCCATATTTCAGACATTGAATAAAATATGATCACAATGGGGTAAGAATGTGCTTTTTAGTATAATCCTGACCCGAAGCATACAGGAGAGTGCCACACCCTTTCAAAATCGTCACTTTTGGAGTCAGCTCATGCTTCCCAGCATTTCTGGGATCGCTCAGGCAATTGTCTGATCTGTTCTTCAGAGCCACAGTACTTGAAACTCCAGAGAATCAGTCTCGTGGCTTCTAGCCATGCCTCATTTTTTATCCTAATAGTAGTGCTTTATTTGATCTCCCACTGAATTCCCAGCCCTGGTTCTGAAGGACTTTTTCCTCTTCCTGAAAGTCAACACCGCCCAAGGCTAAACGGTTGAAAAGTGAAGGAATGAAAAAGAATAGTGTTCCTTATTCTCTCAAACTTGGAATTAAGATTCAGTATTTCTTTTTTCATTTTTGGGGGGGTAAAAAAGTATCTACAGACTTCAGTGGACTGTTCAGGAATGAATGGATGAATTCAACAATATCTTACTGGTGTTTGTTGCATGCCCTTTCTTACGGGTCCAGCATGGGCGAGGCATTAGGAGAGAAGCTGTGGATCTGAGATTTGGGGAGACAGAGCCCCCTCATGCACCAGCAGAGTGGGAAATGCACAGCCGGGCATGGAGGCCAGTGGTGGACAGGGTCAGCTGGACCAGCTCCCGGGAGAATCCAGGTGAGGGGTTGGGGAGGAAGGACGTGCACACTGGCCACCCACCCAGAGAGTCCCTCCAGCCCTGCTGGCTTCTCCATAAGGTACAGCGGAGACCACACTGCTTTCAGGGCTCATAAAAAATGTTTCAATTTCTTTCAAAATCAGAAGAATATAAGCGGACCTGGATTCTATTTGTCTTTCTACTAATGCTGTGCTAAAATCTAATTTTAAATATTTCTGTCCAAGGAATTTTTATATTTCTTTTTGGAGAATGAGGCCCATGAAAAGCATCATGTGGCCCTGCTTCAGGCTGAGCCTCTTAAGTGATGTCTCGGCATTGTCCCAAATAGGGACAGGACAGCCAGGCTTCCCCCTGCAGGGACCGCCCCTGGTTAACGACTGTCAGGGGGAAGGCTGCTCCCCACACTCTGCCCTCTGCTTCTGGAGCCGTGGAAACTCCATCCCAGGTGCCCAGACACAGAACCGGAAAACGGAGACAGGAGAGTTGCTCAGCAGAAGACTGACTCCTCTTTCATAGTTGAAAGGAAAACAAGCCCTGAAGTTAGGTGGGGAGTTAGGAAGATGACACGGAAAAGGGACCACGTGGTCACCGGGGAGTTTAGCCAGTGACAGTCAGTGCTGAGACTCGGAAGGGGACCACTTGCTTTTATTTTTTCTCTTAAAAAAATGGTGAACTTAGGGACTTAGGAGAAGGAAGAAATGCATTGTTTCTTCCCAGCTTTCCAACAAGTTGTCCCAGATCACTACCTGTGGCCTGACCATCAGGCATCCAGAAAACGATACCTGCGAGGCAGAAGTTTCGGACTTGGTGCAAAGTGGGCGAGAACGGAAGGCCTCCTCCCCAAGAACGTCTAGGAGCCTCGGCCAAGTGTCCACACGAGAGTAGAGACCGGGCCGAGGGCTCAGACTCAGACAAGGCTCATCATGCTGGCTGGGAGTGTGCGGCTGTGCCATTGCTGTTTTCCTTCAGAGGGACCCTTCTGCAGCTGAAGATAGGTGTCAACTCTGGGCTCCCACTGACATTTACAGTCTCGGCGGCTTCTTCCTCCTGCCAGTCGCTTCTTCACAAAGAGTGTCACCTTGAGATGCGGGGGGCCGAACTCCCGCTGGTCTTTCCCCTTCCACCTGGCATTCTTCCCATCACGTCATACCTGACTCTGCCCACAGGTTTCCCCACAGAACCACAAGCATGAGAGGTTTCGAGGTGGTCTGGATGCTTTCCACCCTAGGCCCACATCTCAGTCTTTCCACGGTTTTCAGGGTCGGGTTGCTCATCTTCCTTCCGGAGAGCCAGGGGCTGTTGTCTGCATGGCGCTCTACCTCTTACATGTGTTTCCTGGACTCCCAAGAGGACCCAGCTATTTTCCAGACATAGTCCTTTAGAAAAGGGCAAACTGTACAGAGAGGTGATGCAGGGAAGCAGAAGACGCACAGGTTTGGAAGGAGACAGTCCAGGGTTGAAATTCCAGCTTCGCCCATCGTGTGACCCAGGCGGGGCTGGTTTCACGTGTGTGTGGTCCACGGGGTCCTATGGGGCCCCTGGCTCCCTGGGGCCCTAGGGCTGGGGTAACCATCTGCTGTTGTTGGAGTGCTCAGTCACTTCAGTTGTGTCCGACTGTTTTCAGCCCCGTGGACTCCTCTGCCCACCTCTATAGTGTCCTTCCCCACCCAACTGGTAACCGCCAGTTTGTTTACTATATATTTGAGTCTGTTTCTTTTTTGTTATATTCAGTAGTTCTATTTTTAGATTCCTTGAGTAAGTGATATCATACTGTATTTGTCCTCTGTCTGACTTATCACCTAGCAAGTACCACTCCAGTCCATTTATTTGGTACAATTGCAAAATTTCATTCTTTTTATGACTCAGTAGTATTACATTGTGTGCATATATTTGTTTGTGTGAGTGTGAGTGTGTGCACACATGGGCGCTCAGTCACGTCTGACTCTTTGCGACCTCATGGACTGGGGTCCACCAGGCTCCTCTGTCCATGGAATTCTCCAGGCAAGAATACCGGAGTGGATTACCATTTTTTTTCCTCCAGGGAATGTTCCCCACCTGGCAATCAAACCTGCATCTCCTGTGGCTCCTGCATTGGCCGGCAGATTCTTTACCACTGAGCCCACCTGGGAAGCCTTTATTTACTGTTACTGTCTGGAAATTCCCACTATTTTTGAACAAGGACCCCCACATTTTCATTTTGCACTGGACTCCACAAATGATGCAGCAATTCCTGCATCTTGGGCAAGACCCTGAGAATAATAGCAACCTGTCATGCGGCACCAGGCCCTGTTCTAAGTATTCTACTTGTATTAAAGCTCCCCTCCATCACCACAAGCTTACAAGACAGTTGCTGGAGTTTGTATCAGCTACATTTTAGAGATGAGGACACCAAAGCACAGAGAGGTGAGGCCACTTGTCAAGGGTCACCAGACTAGGACATGGTAGGACAGGGGTCCTTCTGGGCCCTCTGGCTCCAAAGTCAGTCCTCATGGTCTTGTGTTCTGTGGCATCTCAGGCTGGAGCTTGCTCTTTCTGAGTCTGTCTGTGCCACTGGCAGCTGCGGGTCCCTGAGCTTTCTGTGCTAACAGCACTCTGCTTGGTTTCTGGGGAAAGCTCCACCCTTTTCTGGGTGGTTCTGGTGCAATGTTGAGTTTGGAAGGAGAGCTATGACAAACCTAGACAGTCTACTGAAAAGCAGAGACAGCATTTTGCCAACAAACGTCCATATAGTCACAGTTACTGTTTTTCCAGTAGTCACGTACCGAAGTGAGAGTTGGACCATGAAGAATGCTGAGCACCAAAGAATTGAACTGTGGTGCTGGAGAAGACTCTCGAGAGTCCCTTGGACTGCAAGGAAACCACACTGGTCAATCCTAAAGGAAATCAGCCCTTAATATTCATTGGAAGGACTGATGCTGAAGCTGAAACTCCAATACTTTGGCCACCTGATGCAAAGAACTGACTCATTGGAAAGGACCCTTATGCTGGGAAAGATTGAAGGCAGGAGGAGAAGGGGATGACAGAGGATGAGATGGTTGGATGGCATCAATGGCTCAATGGACATGAATTTGAGCAAACTCCAGGAGACAGTGGAGGACAGGGGCTATGAGTCGGATATGATTTAGGGAGTGAACAACTGATGCAGCTGTTCTTGCTTTCTCTGAACCCACCTAGTAAGGTCTTGTGACCCAGCCAGGCCAATCTGACTTTCTCTTGTGGCAATTTTCCCCCAGGGCAACATTGCTAAGTCCTACTTTGCTGATCCATGCATTTCTGCTATTGAGATGCTGGGTCAACCCAGTCATGTACGAGGTGTAGATGTTCAAATCCTCCATTAACTCCTGAGCCTTGCACAATCTCTCCAGGTTTAATGAAGCGAGGGCCCACATCTATCTCTTATAGCCATAGAACCTTCATTATACTGGGCTTCGGGTGCTCCCCTTTGATACCTGAAATGACAAGGACTGTCACACTCGGGTATGGTGACAAAATAATGCTTGCATCCTGCCTGGCACAGACCTGACACAGCAGGGATTCAGGAAAAGGGAGTGTTAGCCATTTAAGTTAAAAGTTAGATAATATGTTCTTCACGTTCCTGCAACTTTGCTTTTTCACAGTGTTACTGAAAATTCATTCTTGAGGCTGCACTGAGAAATTACATGTTTATCATACACTCAGCTGAGACTCCAAAGGAGCTCTTCATTCCAGAGGGTAACGAGGTTTCATCTTTGACAGGTGTCTTTTTTGTAATGCTGACATCTTTCTCAAGCAGTAACTTCCTTTTAGAATCTCTCAGAGCAGCCTGTGAAATCACCATCTGTGTTGGTAGACAGGGACAGACCCTCAGGTCCTCTAGTTGCTGCCAAGAAAAGGTGGTACGGCCTGGGAGCCTGAAGTCACATTCAGAATACTGTGAGGTTGTCCTGTTTCCTGCCTGTACCCCCTGCCCTCCTCCAGGAGCACATATATGAATGCAAAGGAAATGAATGATCTGCCACGTAGACGCGTTGATGCTTTAGGCTGAATGGGGCAAGTCTTCAATGGGCATTCATGGAAAATAAGTAAAAGAGTCCCCAGAAGAGTAGAATTCAATAGTCCTCACAGATCTTTCAAAACCACATTATTTGTGCTTTTCAAATCTGGGGTTGAAGTTGGCTGTTCCAAGGTCCTCCCAGCTCTCGCTGCTCAGTGGGGGCTGGAGACGCTTCCTTTCTGGGCCCCTTACTTGTGAATTACTTCAATCCTGTAGTTGGAAATCCCCCAATCATAGGCCACGCTTGCTCCATGCTGAGGATTCACCCACAGACCTGAATTTAAAAGAAGGAAAAACATATGCAACTATTAAAAGGACTGTGTGCGTGTGTCTGTGTGTCTGTGTGTGTGTATGTGTGTGTGCATGCGCTCAGTTGTGTCCGACCCTTTGCAACCCCTTGGACTGTAGCCCATCAAGTTCCTCTGTCCATGGGATTCTCCAGGCAAGAATACAGGAGTAGGTTGCCATTTCCTCCTCCAGGGGATCTTCCTGACCCAGGGATCGAACCTGTGTTTCCTGCATTGGCAGGTGGGTTCTTACACTTTGTCACCTGGGAAAGGCTGATAAACCTCCCTGATTTATCAAATCTTCTGACTGAAGCACATACATTCAGAGAAGGTGGAAGCAGCACCAAGAAGCCAGGGTAGCTTCCAACACTGTAAGATGGGTCCTAAATGGATGGGCACAGCAGGAAGGGCTGTGGTGGGACCCAGGCAGGCAGAGCCGGCTCCTGGGGTGCCTCCTGGCTGTGGGGTGCAGAGGGAGTAGCAGAAGAGTGGGACCCTAATGGGTTCCTTTCTGCAGGCTTGAGCCTTGCCCCTCTCACTGGCAATGTTTCCCACAGCGGGTTTTATTGCCAATTTCTTGAGCAGGCAGACTCTGAGGTAGACCAGTAGAGCTCTCTCCATTGAAGAAATCAAGTGATTGGTGGGGCTTTAGAGGGGGCAGTGGACTCCAGCAGGGGGAGGGCTCCCCCTCCCACCCCCAGCTTGCTCCAGGAGGCTGCTGGGACAGCCACTGGGAAATACAGTGACCTGACAAAGCAGAGTCCAGCACGAGACCTGAGGAGTAGTTTCAGCGGAAGGAGTGATGCTGACTAGGGCTCTTGGTCTTCCCCAATAAACAGAAATTGACCACAGGCCAGACAAGAAATTCAGGCTAGGCTTTACTGGGCCCCTGCTGCAGCAGAGGGAGCAAGAACAAACAACAGCTTCTCTTGCTTGCTCCCTGAGGGGGGCCAGCTTGCTTCTTATGTGGGGTGAGGGTAGGGGTGCATCCAGGGGCCAGGCTGGAGGGCTGGCTTGGGTGGTTTGCCCACTCCTTTGGTGGTGGCCAGCCCAGGGGCATGCGCAGTACCTTTTTTTTTTTTTTTGCTCCCAACACCCAGTGTTTTGCTCCTGGCTCTTCAGACCTGGCACTGGGTTTTTTTAGTCTTTGTATCTTTTAGCCCAGAATATTCCTGAACTGCGCATGCACAGTTATTTTTCAGTCCCATACAGTTTCTCTGTATTTTGTTGCTTGAGGAGAGGTGCGTCCAGGGGCAAGTTTTTCAGCAAAGGGTCCCAGGTCCCAGCCTGTCTCAGGAGAGGCTTGGTTCCATCCCAGGGAAGTTTTAGAGCAAATGGAATAAAAAAGAGCAAACGGAGGCTCAGTGATTGATTTGCAACAAATCCCCTCAGGGTCCCACTGGGCCATGGAGAAACAGGGCTGTGGGAGCAGATGGGTGGGGCTCTGGGACAGAGCCTGGAGGCGGACAGACATAGTCAAGAATCCTAAACCACATCAACTCTGACCGTTGGAAGTTGTCTTACAATCATTAAATCATTGAGGTCACCTTGATCAAGAGGACATTGCAGAATTCTTTGTTGCCAATCAGAGTCCCGAAACTTCCTAATACTTTTTTTCCTCCACCTAAACTAGGTGTCTCAGCAATGGAAGCCAGTTGTAAAGAACTTTGCCAGTTTAGTCCATTTCAGTACATTTTCCCATCATCATTGTTTCTTCACATGCACATATAATAACGTCAGGTCCCCACTCGGAGGGCATTCCCTGGTCTCCCAGCCTAGGACAGCTGGGGTACAGTTTGAGAATGTTAAATAAGGGAAACCAAAGCAGTAACCTGTATAACCCATTGCTCATGTTTCTCCTTCCCCCTGCGCTGCGGGAGGGCAGTGAGACTGCTGTCTTAAGAAGGACCATGGGATCCTTCTGGGAATCCCTTGCAATTCAGAAAATGGAGGCAAAAGGAAGCCATTTCTGTTCCCTAAGAAAAAAAAAGGAGACAAGATATAGGATTTGAAAGTGGAATACCAGCCAAAAAGAAGAATGAAATCTTGTCCTTGTGACAACATGGATGGACCTGAGGTTATCGTGCTAAGTGAAATAAGTCAGAGAAAGACAAATACCACATGATTTCACTAACACGTGGAATCCAAACAACAAACACAGAAACAAAAAACCAGAAACAGACTCATAGATACAGAAAATAGCCTGGTGGTTGCCAAAGGGGAGAAGGGTAGAGTAGGTGAAAGAAGTACAAACTTCCAGTTATAAAATAAATATGTCACGAGGATATAATGTACAGCATGGGAAATACAGTGAATAATGTGTTACTTTTAAAAGGTGACATATGGTTACCAGACATCGGGATGACCATTTCACAATGCATACAAATGTTGAATAACTATATTGAACACCTGAAACTAATTAATATTAAGGGTCAACTACACCTCAAGAAAAGACCAAATCATTTTATAGTAAGTTAACTGGAAAGGCAAAGTAATAAAACAAAATCTGTATTTTTAAAAAAAGTGGGCAGAAGACTTCAATAGACTTTTCAAAGAAGACATACAGATGGCTGATGGTCACATGAAAAGATGCTGATCATTGATCCCCAGAAAAATGCAAACCAAAACCACAATGAAATATCACCTCACACCATTCAGAGTGACTGTCAGCAAAAGACCACAAGTAACCAATGCTGGCGAGGATGTGGAAAAAGTGCTAAGTCTCCTTGTCACCCCGTGGGGTGGGGGCCCTTCTGTCCCGAGGGGAGAGATCGTGCCCTCTGGCTTGACTGGATCAGCAGCTGGATGAAGCAACTCCAAGCCTGAAATTTCCTGTCTCTCTTCCTTCCTCCCCACTCTTCTCAGGTATTTACCTTTTCCTTCTGGCCTGCATCTGACCTGTGTTACAAATCTTTCTCAACTGAACATCAGTCAAGAGAAATAACACACATATTTAAAGCAAATGAGATGTATTCATTGGGTTCCAAAACCTCTCATTTGTTCAAGAGTGAATTATGGCATCTGTTCCTAAATGTATGGCTAAGATATTAGTTAGACACCTTTGAAATGTTCACAGGTGACTGTATGTAAGTTGCTAGCCTAAATATGCAATATGGCAACGCAACTGCTGTGGCATATGGATCGTAAGGCATCCATCCCAAACCCAAAATGTATATAGTGTAGATTTCATACTTATAATCAAATTAATGTTCCTTTTTGCAGGAAATTATATGTGCTTAATATTCATTGATAGCTGCAGAATTCTCAATAAAATAATTTTCAAAATGCTAAAAAAAAAATCCACAAAATCACGAGGGTCAGATCGAAATTTATCTTCACCCTGTTTAGGGACCCGAAGTTTAGAAAACTCTCTCTTTCAGAGATAATGACATGAAATTTGTTGAGCCGGGAGATCGGCATCGTTTTGTAGGCAGAGGCAGAAGCTTCCAGTAGATAAAGTTTCAAGAGTCTTGTATTTATTTGTCCATGAATACAACCCTAATAAAAGACTGCAAAGTTTAAGTGGGTGCATAGTTGGAAAATAACTATGGTGGTCATAAAAACTAGATGGTAGGATCTATGGATGTGATGTCTAAACCTTGGGGGAAAAGGATGAAGAGAGAGGTTAAGAGCGAGGATACAGTCAGCAGGGTCATTCTGAGAGCGAGGATTTACGGGAATTACGAGTCCTGGAGGGCTGCCTACAGACAAGAGCCTTCACTCAGCAGATCGAGTCCTTGGTTCTCTGCTCAGCATCCCTGAAGGGCTGAGGGTTTTTCCACTCTGAGCCTTTAAGCTGGGGATCCCCGGTGAAGTTCTGTTGGGGCTGTGTGCCCCGCCCCAGGCCCAGAGTACCACAGTGGGGGTGGCTGCAGTACCAGTGGTCGGCAAAGCCTGTTCCTTTTCCTCCCATCTGCTCCCCTCTGTACGATACTCAGATCATCTGGGAAATGGCCTCTGAGGGTGCAGGAGGGAGCAGGAAGGGGACTTAGGGCTCGATGACAGTGATCTACGAGCCAGAGAGAGTGCAGGGGAGCGAGGAGAGAGAACCACAGGCACAAAATTCCTGAGAAGTTAGGGAGGTTGGTGCCCAGCAGGAGCAAGGACTTTGCTCCGTCACAGCAAGGCAAGAGTCAGGACATGGGTACTGACATGAGGGAGTTGGTGGTTTTTATAGTGAAAAGATCAAAGAACGCCTGACTCTGCCTCTGCTTTCTCAGCAAATTAAGAGCGAAACCACCAGCTCAAAATTCTGGGCTTCCCAGGAGGCGCTAGTGGTAAAGAATCCACCTGCCCATGCAGGAGACCCAAGAGACTTGGGTTTGATCCCTGGGTCGGGGAGATCCCCCTGGAGTAGGAAATGGCAACCCACTCTAGTATTCTTGCCTGGAAAATTCCATGGACAGAGGAGCTTCATGGGTACAGTCCATGGGGCTGCAAAGAGTCAGACACAACTGAGCACACACCCACATACAGATTTGTGTGTACGTGTGTGTTTGTGAGGGGGTGGTATAAAGGAGGACCGTGGGCCATAAGAGCATTAGAGGAGAGAAGGTATGAAATCTCCTTTTTACATACTGAGAGGAGGGGCCTATTTAGCAGATACATCATGCTGGTTGGGCAGGGTTGGGGTTCATGGGAGATCTAGGGTCATGAAGTTTTACATGAGACCGGGAACCACTGTTGTAAGGTTTTGCTACGGTTATAATCTGAGTGAGGCTCAGAGACAGGGTCACATAGATTCACTCAAGGTTGGAGTTTTGCTAGTTGTGGGGGGAGGGGTGCTTTTGGAGGGAGCATCATTGTAATGATGGACCGTGGGCTCTGAGCTGGGTGACGAAGGGGGCCCTGATGGGGGTAAAGGATGGTGAGGATGTGGCTGGAAAAGAGGCTGGATGCTTGTGCGGTTAGAGACTCTGGAGAAGAAGGAGTGGGGTGGAGGAGAGACTGGGAGGATGGGAGGATGTGGTCAGGACTTGGTCACTGTTGACCTTTGGAGGTGCTGCCTTTCTGAGTGGCTATGATGAGCTGGTGAGAAAGATTGCTCTGAATCACCCCATTGCCCCACACGTCTCGTCAGTAATGGTGTCCATTGATTTCTGTCTCCCCAACATCTCAGTTTTATCTACTTCTCTCCAGCTCCAGGGCCACCACCCTGGTGCACAGCCCACCATCCCATCTATACCCTGACCACACAGCTCTTGGGGGGACAGCTCTTTGTCCCGGTGCCCAGTCTTCCCATTCTACCCGCTCCTGGCAACCAGAGCATTCTTCTAAAGCACAGATCCAATTAGGTCTCCTCCCCAGCTTGACAGCATTTGTGAGCCTCAGATTCAAGTGCAGGATGAGCACACCCTGCCCTGTGGGGAACCACTGGGCCCTCTCAAGTGACTCCTTGTGGTCACCAGACTGAGCCACCTGCGGATCCTCAGATGACCACGTGCTTCCTTCCTGTCCCCTGGGGGTACATGGTGTTCTGCCCTTCATCACAGTCAAGGCCAAGTTCTGTTAGGTGCTGCTCCCACCCCTACACTGACCTTGGAGTTGTCCTTTCCCCCCTGCGTTTATCCTTTGTGGGGTTTCTTTATGGCTGCGTCCCCAGAAACTCACGCATTTCCTGGAAGAGAATGGGCCTTCACTGATTCTTGGATGAATTCAGAAATGAAGTGTTGGCTGTTGCGAAGATCATTCCTTAAAATGCTTTCCGGAGGCGTCCAGTCTCTGGCAGAACAAGGTGCTTTATAGCAGATTTTCCCCTCCTCAAGGTGCTTCCTTGTAAAGGCCACTTCTGGCTGCTGTTCACCAGGTACATCAGTAGTAAACAGCAGATATCACATCAGTGATTAATGGAATTTATTTATAAAAACCCTACTTATGATATGCTGCTGCTGCTGCTGCTGCTGCTAAGTTGCTTCAGTCGTGTCTGACTCTGTGCGACCCCATAGACAGCAGCCCACCAGGCTCCCCCATCCCTGGGATTCTCTGCCTTCTTAAAAACAACTTCAGGGTATTATTAAAATAAAACCAAAGTGTAAGAAAAACAGGACAAGGTGCAGAAATGTGTAACTAAGAACGTATGTCAGTGAAAAAAATTAAGAGCATACTTCATTATCAATTGGGCTTCCCTTGTGGTTCAGATAGTAAAGAATTTGCCTGCAGTGCAGGAGACCTGGGTTCGATTCTCAGATCAGGAAGATCCCCTGGTGAAGGGAATGTCTACCTGCTTCAGTATACTTGCCTGAAAAATTCCATAGACAGAGGAGCCTGGCAGGCTTGGTTGATGGATTTGCCAAGAATCAGACACGACTGAGCGACTAACACTTTTGCTTCTTTTCACTTTTATTATTAATTATTTAAATAAATATGTAATATTCAGTAACATGCCTCAAATATTGCCTTTGATAGTTCCTTTCTGAAAGTAAGTACTATTTCATTGAATCTAAGATTTTATCCATTAGAAGATACACCACTATTTTATGCATCACCAAGAAAGAAAAAATATACCGTCAACCGACAGTGATGCCATGCTTGTGAAATGTATGTCCATCGGTGGAGAGAGAGCGTGCAGAGAACTTATCTCTAAACAGTGGTTCTCCATGGAGGTGGTTTGGTTCCCCTACCCGGGGGACATTTGATAGTGTCTAGAGACATTTTTCGTTGTCCCAGCTCGGGGGGCAGGGGGGAGTGCTACTGATCTCTACTGAACAAAGGCTGTTCCCACCTCCTGCAACACACAAGAACCAACTGCCAAAAACCATCAGCTACAAATACCAACAGCGCTGACACCGAGAAATGATGCTCTGAAGCAAGGAGACTTGCTTGCACTTTTTGTGTTCCACCAGCACCTTCTGGATTGTCTTTTATTTCCTTTAGACCCTCGGTCTCCAACACTGGACCTGTTCTGAATGCCCAAGTGAGAACTCTAACAGAGCATTTTAGGAGCAACCAGGCACCGGAGAGATGATAAATTAACCCAAGCTCTGCCTAAGCCTTTATTTCCCCTACTCTGGTATAAAACCAGAAAACGCACTCAGCCACTTTCTGCATTTTAATTATACTTTCAGAGGATAGAGTAGTTGTATGAATCAAGAAGCCGTGAAGATGAAATTGATTTTTCCATATATGCTGAAAGATGCAGGGCTTAATCTGTGTTATAATTGGGGACAATGGAATCAATTGTAGAATTATTTTTAAGACACCAAAACCCTAAATTAATCTGAGCTGATGACCTTTTCCAGCTTGTCACTTATTCCCTTAAAATCATTTTAACACATTTCCAAGTCCTGCTTTCAGCAAGGAGCCAAATGCAGTGGTGATCAAGGTGGTGTTTGGGGGACATTTCCTGGGGTCATAACAGGAAGGAAGCACTGAAATCAGAAAAGAAAGGGCTCCTGTTGATCTTTTCTGTCCAAAATACATGATGCGCTTGAACTTCTGAAACATGGTTGTGAAAGCGTGTCTCGACTTCAGGTTTGACCAACGAGAAGAAAAAGTCAAAAAGAATGTGTCTCTTCTCCCTCTGGCGTTCACACTGATGCTATGAGGAAATATGTGAAAAGGGCTTGGGTGACTCAGAGATGGTTACGTCATGACAAATAGGAGGATAAACTTGCAAGGAAAAGTCTATTAAATTCCAAGGCTGAGTGGAGCACTAACCTGCCCTTTCGGTGTTGACGATGGGTCTCTAGAGGCAGGTTCCAGCTGAGCCATAAACATCTGTCACAGACATCATATGACAGGCACAGTTACCAAAGGAGGTAGTAGTCCCAAGCAAAGCCCTGGGAAAGAGTGAATGACAGAGTTTTCTAGACACCCCTGACTCCAGTCTCATCCCCTTGCCCCACAATACACTCGGATTCCACCCCACGTTTTCAGTCATCCAGGCTTCCCTTGTGGCTCAGTGGTAAAGAATCCGGCTGCAATGCAGGAGTCCTGGGTTCGATCCCTGGGTTGGGAAGATCCCTTGGAGAAGGGAAAGGCTACCCACTCCAGTATTCTGGCCTGGAGAATTCCAAGGACTGTATAGTCCATGGGGTCACGAAGAGTCAGACACGATTGAGCGACTTTCACTTCACTCACTCAGTGTTCAGATTTCTGTCTTCTCCCCATCTTCAAATCCTAGTTGAAAGAAAAACCTTGCATCAGACACTTAAAGCTTAGGGTGAACCTCAGAGATGAGTCTCCCTTTCACTTGTCTCCAGGGTAAAGAGCATAATGTGCTTGGACCTGTGTCAGAGAACCGATCCATGGGTCTCGTCTTTGAGCGAAATGCTTGTTCAACCTTCCTTTTGGTGGGAGAGAACTCCGAAATGCCACTGTACCTGAGTCACTCCGTCAGGAGGTCCTCCACCTTACCCTCTTTCCAGGATAAATCTGTGGTCTTCTGACAAAGCAGAAGGCATCTGTACGTGGGAACTGGGGAAGAGAGGTGAGATTGAATTGATTGTTAACATTCCAGTGGCTCCTCCTTTGTTAGTACCACCTTCACCACATCTGACAGTAACACGCTCCGTGAATACTCAAGTCTGTTGAGGGTCTGTCACTGAACTCCATTTCAATAGACTCCTTTCTCAGGCCCACTTCAACGATTTCTCCTCACTCAGCGAAATGCTATCTGTGTCATCTTCTCTCCCTTTCTTTCTGTTTATTTAGTTCTTTTCCATTATAAATTATTACAAGATATTGAGTACCCATGTATTTCTTCATAGTTCTAATTTTTTAAACTGTCAGTAGCAATTCTGCTTCTTTTATCTCTGATGCTAACAATTAAAGTATTTTCACTTTTTTTTGGCCAATCTAGCTAAAAAAATCTTTACAAAGCATAGGTTTCTGGTTTCATCGATTTTCTCCACTGCTTTTTAAAATTTTAGCTGGGTTTAAGGAGAGACCAAAAGTAAATACGGGTGTTGAGTCGCCTGGTGTCCTAAGGCTCTGTAGAATGTCTCCAAAGGGGCTATCAAAGGTTTTGAATCAGATGCCTCAGCTCCCAACTTGGCACTAATTTCTGGATTCTCTTGAGAGAATCCAGTCGACTACTTTTCCTTGTGGAAGGTGGAGTGTGACTGTGTGGTTGGAAATCACATGAGAATCATGTTGCAGGGCAGTTCCCAAACAAAAGGGATACAGCACTGACTGATGGGCGTTGAAGATCCCAGACAAAGGACAGCTTTGTCCTCTGAAAGATGCTGATCTTGAGAAGGCAAGGATTTTCCCCCATTGCTTTGTATTCCAAAAATATTGGCTCTGTCTCAGAAGTACTAGTCACCCAAGCAGGAAGCAACACCTTGCTTGGTGTTTCCCTCCATTGTAAGCCTCATTAACATCTGTTCACACTTAGTGCTTCTGAATCCATTTATTAATGTGGACCCCCATCATTAATGTGGATGCCATTTATTAATGTGGTACACAAGGACAGAAGAGGCTTCCTGGAGAATTTCATGCCCTGGAGAGAAAAAAGTGACCGTGGCAGGCAGGCTCTCCCAGCACTCTGGCCCCAGGATTTTGGGGATGCAAAACTATGGTTTTTCAAGTAGTCATGGATGGATGTAAGAGACCATAAGCAAGACTGGGTGCTCTTGAAGAATTCATGCTCTGGAGTTTCAGTACTGGAGAAGACTCTTGAGAATCCCTTGGACTGCAAGGGAATCAAACCACTCAATTCTAAAGGATATCTATGCTGAATATTCATTGGAAGGACTGATGCTGAAGCTGAAGCTCCAGTACTTTGGCCACCTGATGCGAAGAGCTGACTCACTGGAAAAGACTTTGATGCTGGGAAAGACTGAAGACAAAAGGAGTAGGGCTGGCAGAGGATGAGATGGTTACATAGCATCACCAACTCAATGGACTCGAATTTGAGGAAACTTCGGGAGACAGTGAAGGACAGGGGAGCCTGGTGTTTTGCAGTCCATGGGGTCGCAAAGAGTTGGACATGACTTAGCGACTGAATAACAACAATGGAAAGGGAGGAGAGATTGTGCCTTCCCTTTATCTGGAGGATGAGTGGCAAGCAGGGGTTGGGAGACATTTGTTTCCCTCCTCTAATCTCAGAAGTCCTAAAAAAGGACATCTGCTGTGGAAAACTCAATGTATGCACATTGTTTGGATTGATGCTCTTCATTCCTGTAGGGATTCTTTTTGCATTATTCTCTGAAAATAGATGTCTGGATATTCAAGGAAATAATGTCATCCTTCTTAAGTGTTTAAACTCTGAGTTAAACAACCTTTTGGTACCTTTTGAGACCTCTGGTCTAGACGACAAGGCTTTTGAAGGACATTTTTAATGGCAAACTTTAAATAAAGTCAATAGTTGGTAGGTCAACGACAATGCCTATATGTTATTGTTCTTTTCCAACTTAAGAGGAACAAAAGGCCTCAGCCAGAATCAATTAGTCACCTATGATGGGGCATGATGACATTTTCACTCTTGAACTTTTCTGGTATAAAAGGATCACCCAAGGAGGATCTGACAGTAACAGCGAGGAATCTGGGAATAAAATCACCCATCTGCAGAGATCTCAGGAAGTCCAGAATGATTAGGTAAGAGGTTGCATTTTTCCACAAAGAAAAATGTTGAATTTGTATACGGTTTTTAATTTATACTTGCCTGAATAAGACTTTTCTGAATTTTTTTTCCTACTCTGCAGTTCATTAAAATTCAGTCTTATTCTGTTTCTGTTGATTTCTACAATGCACATGTTTTGGTGTCATCCAATTTCATCTTCTAAGGTAAGAGTTTTGCCTCTATTTTTGATGCTTGACAAAATAACTAAGATTGTAGAGTACGTAAATTCAAATAATCTCTAGAAATACGTAACAAAAGTCATTTCCTTTATTATAAGAGCTCATAATGAAAGAAATATGAGTAACCATAAAATTAGGTAAAAAGGAAGATTTTTACAACAGTAATACAGGTTAGATTAAACTTTGCTTTGAATTATTTAAGAGTTGGCCTTGCATAAGAAAATAATTTCAACATAAAATGTAAGTTATTTTTCTCATGATAAATTGTTTGTTTCACATGCATCAACTCACAGTCAAAGTGAACATTTAATACTCGAAACTATATTAAAGATACAATGGATTATTTTTCAAAGACAGCAAATGTCTTAATTTTACAAAAATGGTAACTTTTTCAGATACAGGATACAGATAATATGTCAGTTCTCAATGAAACATATTATAAAATACTAATTCATATGTTTATTGAAGAATATTGATTGAACTCCTAACTGTATTCATTGAACTGATCAAGACATTCAGAAAATGACATTTCCTTTCTTTGGAATTTTTAATGCTATTTCTACATGATATTTCGGGTGTGTTATGTCAATACTTTGTTTAAAAATTTAAAATATCTTTTGTCATTGATAGATTTTTATAGTTAACTCTGCTTCAGTAAGACTTAACATGGCACACAGTAATTACTGAAATCAGTGTAATTTATGAAGCCACTTTCAAGATAATGAGATGCCACATGAATTCTGAACAAGAACTATATGTCCCAACATAATGATCTAGCGATTTACGTTATGAGTCTTCTCACCGATCTTTGCGTGTCATTTTTCTATTTCTTGTTTACTTAATCTAGTTTCTTTTTTCCTGGTTTACTCCTATGAGTATTCCACACTAATTTAGTCATTGATTCTATAAGACAACACATTGATCAAATAGATGAGTAGCAATCCACAAATTGGTGTATTTTCTCAAATGCCTTTCTAATTACTTTCTATTCTTTCCCTGAAGGCTTGTTCATGACATTTTGGTTGAACAAAGGCATTTGTGCATTTTTTTTAAATTAAGAATGTTTTCTCTTCTATTGTTCTTATGAGATCGTCTTGTCCATAAATGAAATGTTTCTTCCTTCACTGGATTTTCCATATTTCTATTTTTTCATGTGACAACTTTGTTTTCATTATAACTGCATCACATAGTAATGGTGCCAATTTGACTGTTTAGGGTGAGTGATTATGCAAAGAACATAGAGGCTTTTATAATATTTGTTGTAAACTTCATAAAGTTTATCAAGCAGGCAAATATACCATTTTATGCAGTTAATGAGTCTGTCTGACAAGGACTCCCTTCACTGATCAGCAAAGTATCTTTTTAGGGATATTTACTGATGTTTTAGGTTTCCCAGGTGGCTCAGTGGTAAAGAATCTACCTGCCAATTCAAAAGACACAGTTTTGATCCCTGGGTGGGAAGATCCCTTGGAGTAAGGAGTGGTTACCCACTCCAGTATTCTCGCCTGGAAAGTCTCATGGACAGAGAAGTCTGGTGGGCTATAGGCCGTGGGGTTGAGAAGAGTCGGACACGATCAAAAGACTGAGCACACACACACACACATTGATGTTTTGGGGCTGTTGTAACTGGGATTGATGCATATATATATATATTTACAATATAAATGTGGAATTATGAGAATTTCTGGAAAGAACTGGAGTGTTCCCCTTCCTGAAATGACTCATAGGCCCTTGTTGTTGGAAATTTAAAATAGATGGCGTTATATCATGCTTAGATCTTCTCTACTAATACAGGGTAAGACATAGAGTGTAAGAGCTTTTGATTGGTTTTCCCATGATCAATATGATCAATACCTCTGAAATTCTCTGATTATTCCCAGATCTAAAACTCCTAAATGCCCATGCATTCTCACAGAGACCAGCGGGAATGGTTTTTCTAGGGGCTCTGATTGTTGGACCCTTCAGGGAGCCTCCACCCCAGTGGGGGGTGGAGAATCTTGGGATGCACTCTGGTCCCATCTCAACTTTCAAAGTCACCCCAAACCAAATTTGTTTTCCTGTACCAGGAGAGGAAATGTGTGCTTTTGGCACTAGAATGTTCTTTATCTGTAATAAAAACATTCAGTCCCCTTTCCTCATGTAGCTCTCACACAGTTGAAAAACATGGGCTTGGAGCCTGATGCCTCAATTCAAATCCCACTTCACCTATAAGCCAAGTAATTAATTTCCTTGTTTAAGGGAGATTATAAGCAAGGAAATAATAGTACCAACTTTATAAAGCTTTTTGAGGGGTTAAAATTAGGTGATACAAATAAGCACATAGCACAAAGATTACCCATCATGCCCCTCAGGTCTTTATTTAGCTTCTCCATCTACAAAGTATGGGATTGAATTGTGTGTTCTCGATGGCCAACTTGAGCTCTAAGACGTCAGACTTGTTTCTGCCACAGCTAAGTGCCCCCTATACCGTCTTACATCATTCGGGCCTTTGAGGCCCTGATGGAACTGAGCCAAAGTCAAGAGACAAAGATGTCAACTCTCAAGTTCAAAGACATCCTTGTGGGGAGACTTGGAAGATGACTCAGGACAGGCCTCAGAAGGAAAGTGACTGCAACTGGAACCTGGAGTTTGGTTATCACGGGTTGTTTTTCTCAGTGAATTAAAAAAAATATTCCCAAGACTAATTAGTGCCACTTGAAAGGTTCTTTATAAAGTAATAGCAACAAGATAACTGTAGGGTGTGCGATGCAAATACTGAAGAGTGGC
Organism: Okapia johnstoni; assembly: GCA_024291935.2. Classification (NCBI taxonomy): domain Eukaryota; kingdom Metazoa; phylum Chordata; class Mammalia; order Artiodactyla; family Giraffidae; genus Okapia; species Okapia johnstoni. The sequence goes on from CM044318.1 coordinate 83,697,319, forward strand.
AATCACATAAGCAGTACAAACTTTAGACAAGAGGGTAGACAGCTTCAGACAGTATTTTGTATTTTGATAAAGTCTATATTTAAAAAATGTTTTAGCGAAACCCTCTTTGAATATTGGCTATATTGGATATATCACCGTAAGATTCTGAAAATTGTTACGATTGAAATAAGCTTTGAACCCTAAAGCTGTATTCTCTCTCTCTCCCCCATCTTAATCGCCAGGTGTCTGGAAAATCTGATTACTTTGTCATTCTGCTGAAAAGCTGCCCAACCAGGAAGGACAGGAGAGAGGGACTAGATTTTCTAAACCCAATTTTGGAGAAGACACTTATGAAAAGGTCCTTTCGCAATGGTGTCGGCACAGGGATGAAAAAAACTTCCTTTCGAAGAGCAAAATCATGAATAAGTGTGCAAAGGACTCTGGGAATTAATCTCAAATTTTGTATACTGTGACTAATGTGCTAAAAGTTAGTTATGTCTTTAAGTATTGGTACACTGTCAGTTCTTAAATATCTTCCCTCTCCTTACTGTTACAGAGTAAGTTAAGTTTTAAAAAATGTAAGCCCGTGTCAAACTTTCACTGTGAGAGAATAAAATATTTATGTGATCAGTTAGCAGCTTGCCTGAGTGGGGATAGACACATTTGCTTTGATCTTAAATTGACCAAAAAGTATGAGTATTTTTACTATGATGACAATGGTATGATTTTTTTTTCCCCTGCCTATAATACTGATTTTTTTTTTCTTTTCAATATAGTTTTCTGAAATGGCTTAGCTGGGCCAATGCTTTGGGGATGTGTTATTTCAGCTTCTAAAAAAATCTTGTGAGAGTAAGCAAAGTTAAGGCTCATGACACAAGTGTATTTTCCTCAGTTGATTGATACCAGAAATAAATATGAGCAGAGCCCTCTGGATCTAACTCTTGCCACCCTTTTCCATCAAATAAACTTAGACATGGATCATTGTTTTGTCTCGGAAATTTGTCTTCTTTTTAAATCTTAAAACACAGAAATATTGCCAGTAAAGATCAAGACAACCAAAAAACTACTGATGGCCCATCGTTACTATGGAGATGGGGGAGTCCCTTGTGAGTCAGTTCTCCCAATCTGTGCTTCTTAAAGCCCCACCCCCTCCTGCTCCAGAGAAGACCGGGCATCCCTTCCATAGAAACTCATGACATTACTTTTTTTTTCTTAAAGGATAATGCAACATCAGTTGATGAGTTATTACCTCAAATGCATAACCTTAATAAATATGTACGTGCACGTTTAATTCTGTAAAAAACACTAAGGACGTTCTAACCAAGAAAACCATTATATTTTCTGTTTCACTCTATCAGCATAGACACAGATGAGATGAACAAGTCCTAATGTATTTTAGGACTTAGGATCTTTGTGTCTTTTTGCTTTCTGTCCCTAAGGTCGTGGCCTTTGTGTCTATGAGAGCAACTTTGCTTTATTATTATTATTATTCTTGAAAATATCAAATTTCTAAAGAGACATGGATTTAAGGAAAATATGAGAAATAGAAAAAAATTTACAGTTATAAATTTGATGGAACATTCAATATACATTTGTATATATCTTTAAAATTTAATTTAAAATGCATATGAGAGTAATAGCTAGCACTTAGTGAGTACACACTATATGTGTGTGTGCTTAGTCTTGTCTGACTGTTTGCAACCCCATGGATTGTAGTCTGCCAGGCTCCTCTGCCCGCGAGATTTCCCAAGCAAGAAGAATACTGGACTGGGTTACCATTTCCTACTCTAGGAGATCTTCCCAACCCTGGATCGAGCCCGTCTCTTGTGTCTCCTACATTGGCAAGTGGATTCTTTACTACTAGTACCACCTGGGAAGCCCACATATTATGTACCAGACATCTGATATGTATTATCCTGTTTACTATTCACAATATCCCTATGAAGGCAGCTTTAGAACTGCCCTGGCAGTTCTACTGGCAGCTCCATTCTCCCTATCCTCCACTGCAAGCCTGGACTCTCCTTGGAGCATCTGGAAATGCCAGGAGGGAATCCATCCACTGCCTGCATGCAGACAGGTTCTGCACCCCCAGGAGGCTTCATGGAGGAGATGTAAAGTGCTCCCAAGAAATGGTGGAAAATCTGACAGGTGATTGTCAGGGAAAATGGAGGTTTTTTGGTTTCGGGCTTTTTAAAAAATCTTCCTAGCATTGTTGGTGGGGAAGCTAATTAGATAGGCCAATAGACATCACTTCCTTCTGCAAAGTTGAGAAACAGTGACTGCATTAGTAAGCTCATGGCAATCATGATGTCCATTTTGTAGGGAAGAGAGAAGGTTTTATTGCAGAGGAATCTTCCTAATTCCCTATTTGCATTTATAAGGATTAGTTGGAATAATAAAACACCAAAAGCATAATTGGAAAAATTCTCTTCCCACTTCTGGATCTGAAATATCATTCTAACCTCGAGGGGGGAGTGCAGGACAAAAGGCCTGTGAGGAAGTATCTGCACTCTAAAAACTGTAGCAGAGGAAACCTGGCAGGCAGGAACATTTGCTTTCCAAGGAAAAGGTATATCTCATGCTAAGGTTTTAGGAATGAAGTGTTTAAGATAAAAAAGACTTCCAAGTCATGTTTAGATAGTGTCATTAGAGAGATGGCAAAAGGGTGACCATGGAAACCTTTGGAGAAAGTGAACCCCAAGAGGGTAGCACCCAAGTGGCCCCAGGTAACATCCAGTCATTGGTACCAGCTTCTTGCAGGGTTCTGAGCAAGCCTGCCTGCTCCCAAGGGCTTCTTGCAGAGTGGCCTGGGGTCAAAGGTTGTGTTGACCAGATTTTTGACTCTTTGACCTTCCCTTTGTCACCAGGCAATGTTGATGATGTCACCAGGCAATGCCAAAGAATGTTCAAACTACCGCACAATTGCACTTATTTCATACACTAGGAAAGCAATGCTCAAAATTCTCCAAGCCAGGCTTCAACAATACGTGAACCGTGAACATCCAGATGTTCAAGCTGGTTTTAGAAAAGGCAGAGGAGCCAGAGATCAAATTGCCAACATCCGCTGGATCATCGAAGAAGCAAAAGAGTTCCAGAAAAACATCTATTTCTGCTTTATTGACTATGCCAAAGCCTTTGACTGTGTGTGTGGATCAAAATAACCTGTAGAAATTTCTGAAAGAGATGGGTATACCTGACCGCCTGACCTGCCTCCTGAGAAATCTGTGTACAGGTCAAGAAGCAACAGTTAGAACTGGACATGGAACTACAGACTGGTTCCAAATAGGACAAGGAGTATGTCAAGGCTGTTTATTGTCACCCTGCTTATTTAACTTATATGCAGAGTACATCACGAGAAATCCTGGGCTGGAGGAAGTACAAGCTGGAATCAAGATTGCCGGGAGAAATATCAATAACCTCAGATATGCAGATGACACCACCCTTATGGCAGAAAGTGAAGAAGAACTAAAGAGCCTCTTGATGAAAGTGAAAGAGGAGAGTGAAAAAGTTGGCTTAAAGTTCAACATTCAGAAAACTAAGATCATGGCATCTGGTCCCATTACTTCATGGGAAATAGATAGGGAAACAGTGGAAACAGTGTCAGACTTTATTTTTTTGGTCTCCAAAATCACTGCAGATGGTGACTGCAGCCAGGAAATTAATAGATGCTTACTCCTTGGAAGAAAAGTTATGACCAACCTAGACAGCATATTAAAAAGTAGAGGCATTACTTTGTCTGCAAAGGTCCGTCTAGTCAAGGCTATGGTTTTTCCAGTGGTCGTGTATGGATGTGAGAGTTGGACTATAAAGAAAGCTGAGCGCCAAAGAATTGATGCGTTTGAACTGTGGTGTTGGATAAGACTCTTGAGAGTCCCTTGGACTGCAAGGAGATCCAATCAGTCCATCATAAAGGAGATCAGTCCTGGGTGTTCACTGGAAGGACTGATGTTGAAGCTGAAACTCCAATACTTTGGCCACCTGATTGGAAGAGCTGACTCATTTGAAAAGACCCTGATGCTGGGAAAGATTGAGGGCAGGAGGAGAAGGGGACGACAGAGGATCAGATGGTTGGATGGCATCACTGACTCAATGGACATGAGTTTGAGTAAGCTCCAGGAGTTGGTGATGGACAGGGAGGCCTGGCATGCTGCAGTCCATGAGGTCGCAAAGAGTCAGACACCCCTGAGTGACTGATCTGAACTGAACTGAAATGTTGATGAAAACCTGAATTGCACCTTTAGAACCAGCTGCCCCAGGCAGGGTGTTAAAGGCCCACTGAATGCAAACATTCCAGGGAAGGAGTAACTGTGACTTCATCTTGATCCACTTGACAGTACGTCCCTTGAGTTTCATTTCTTACCTAGAAAGAGTTTATTGAAGGGGGAGGAAAAGAGCCCTGATGTTAGGGGAAGCACACTGACTGAAACCCCCCACCCTGACCAGGCACCATAGTAACCATTTGCATGAATTATTTTACAACAAGAGGACATGATATGGAACTAAAGCAGGAAAGGTCAAAAAGAGATGCCATGTGACCTACCACCTCCCAGAATCCTTCTCACTGGCATCAATCTTGGCTGAGCAATGAGTTTGCAACCGGGAAGGACCCTGAGTCAGACTGATTGACAAAAGACAACTCAGAAACTAATTCCATCTCCATAAAACCTGAGACTGTGAGCCACATGGCAGAGCAGTCTTCCCGGGTTACCTTACCCTGATGCTCTCCACCTGGCGCCCCTTCCCAATAGTCTCTTGCTTTGTCAGCATGTGTGTCTCCTCGGACAATTCAGTTCTGAGTGTTGGGCAAGAGCCCTGTGTTGGGCCCTGGAAGGGGTCCCCTTTCCTGCAACACTGAGTGCCATGGCACCTGAGGGAGAAAATGTTGGTGAGAAGCTGACCCCAGAGCAGAGCCTGGGGAGGCAGGATCCCGAAGATCCCCAGGCCACACACACTCCGTGCCTGGGTTCAGCATCACTGACTACTCAGCTGCATGACCTTGCTCAAGCTTCTAGAATCCTTTTGAGCCCAAGATTCATCACCTGTGAAATAGGACTAATTTTACTTACCTTACCGGATTGTCCATTCATTTGCCTATTTACCCACTTGACAAATATTTATTGAGCACCTGCTATATTCCAGGGACAGTGTTCTAGGCAGTGGGAATGCAATAGCTAAGAAAACTGACCAAAGTCTTGCTCTAATTGATCTTTTAGAGGACTGGGAAGAGAGTTGGAGAAAAGATTATGTATGTTACACAATGATGAGGGTTAAGTGATAAGGAGAAACAGCGAGGAAGTGAGAGAGGGAGGGCAGAGGCATAGGCTGTCATTGTTGTTCAGTCGCTTAGTCATGTCAGACCGTTTGTGACCCCATGGACTCCAAGACATCAGGCTTCCCTGTCCTTCACCATCTCCCAGGGTTTGCTCCAACTCACATCCATTGAATCAGTGATGCCATCCAATCATCTCGTCCTCTGTTGTCCCCTTCTCTACTAGGAGGAAGGGCACGATTTCAGATACTGTCATCAGAAAAGGCATCATTCAGAATGATTAGTAAAACCCCCAAATTCTAAGAAGCAAGTGATCAGGGAAAGGGTCCCATCAACTAAAATTCTCCTTAAAAGGGAAATTCTATTTCACTGCATTCTCTCTCATGTAGGAATGTGAAATGTTTATTGAGATTCCCATGGAAACATCCCAAATTTTGAGGGAGGGATGCATGAGTGTGTAAACTTTTGGTTAGAAACTCAAGCAAAAAAAAAATACATAAATTAAGCTTTTGACTTACACACACTTGAAATTTTGAGATGCTTTTCTCATTTTTCTTCTGGCAGTGATTTATTTCTAATGCAGAAGCATTAAAAAACAAACAAGGATGTCTGCTACAAAATTTCCACCCCAAACACTCAAAAGCATTCATTTTTGAGCTGTCACAGAAGAAGCAACAATTTAGGGAAGGAAAATCTGAAAACAATTGAATTTCATTTTCCTCATGCAGTAAGACCCAGAATATAGCAGTTTGACATCAAAGTCCCATTTCTACACTCAATATTCTCATCTGCTTTTGGCCATCAGATAATAACAGGAAAAGGACATATCTGGGGCTCTTTCTCCATCTCTCCCTCCAGGTGCATTGTTTCCTGCTAATATTCAGAGACTCACATGCTAAGTGCAGAGACAGGTTCTCCTGTTGAGGGAAGACTAGTGCTTTAATTCTCTCCTGTGGAGGACAGACCATCGCCTCGGTGCTGGACAGCTCCCCCTGGGCTGCCTGGGATGACTCTGCAGCCTGTGGTTCTTCCACTTTTTGAGAGGAGAACATCCTCTCAACAGTCCCCACACCCAAGCCAGGATATGCAACTTTTCTGTTGTTGCTTGTTGCTGTTCAGTCACTCTGTCACGTCTGACTCTTTGTGACCCCATGTAGCATGCCACATGCCTCTTTCCTCTTACTCTCTCCCGGGGTTTGCTCAAGTTCATCTCCATTGAGCTGGTGATCCTATCTAACTGTCTCATTCTCTGCCACTCCATTTCTCATTTTGCCTTCAATCTTTCCCAGCATCAGGGTCTTTTTCAATTAGTTGGCTCTTCACATCAGGTGGCCAAAGGATTGGAGCTTCAGCTTCAGCAGCAGTCCTTCCAAAGAATATTTTCAGGGTTGATTTCCTTTAGGATTGACTGGTTTGATCTCCTTGCTGTCCAAGGGACTCTCAAGAGTCTTCTCCAGCACCACAATTCAAAACATCAATTCTTTGGTACTCACCCTTCCTTATGGTTCAATTCTCACATCTGGACATGACTACTGGAGCAACCGTAGCTTTGACTATACGGACATTTGTCAGCAAAGTGATGGCTCTGCTTTTTAATATGTTGTCTAGGTTTGTTATGGGTTTTCCTGGTGGCTCAGATGGTAAAGAATCCACCTGTAATGCAGGAGAGGCAGATTTGACCCCTAGATTGGGAAGATCCCCTGGAGAAGGGAATAGCTACCCACTCTAGTATTGTTGCCTGGGAAACCCCATGGACAGAGAGGCCTGGCAGGATACAGTCCGTGGGGTCATGAAGAGTTGGACATGACTGAGTGACTAAGCAGGCAACCACACTTAAATTTGCCATAGCTTTCCTTCCAAGGAGCAAGCATCTCTTAATTTCACAGTTGTAGACACTGTCTGTAGCAGCTGACAATTCAGCTCAGACTATTTTTCCCAGCTAACAAGTCCATTCTCCTGCTTTCCCTATGAAAAATGAGAAGGCTGGCAGGACCTCTTTCTGGTGGCACAAACTGTGAGGAATCCAGTCATGAAGGTGGATCCACACCTCCTTGAGGGACCCCGGCCAGGCCCTGCAGGCATTGTCCAGCTGCTGGGCTTTCTGCCTCTGACCTCTGTCTTCCATGGTGTGGTGTTGAGGCCGAGGCTGGGCCTTTGGCTGATGGCTAATCTCTTCTTGGCTAATCTCTTGGCTAATCTCTGCCCATTGAGGCTAATACACAAGATGGAGAAAATTTGTAAAAAAATAAAAGCAAACCTAAAGCCATCTTTGCTAAGTGGGTCTTGGTGGGACTCAACGTGTGGCTACAGTCTTCTCTGCCATGATATTCAAGTCCTGCTATACCAGGTTTGGGGCTTTGCTCAGAGTACTTTCTATACACTGCTCCGTCTACACTCCCCATGGCCCTGGAAGAGGACACTGGGTTGCTCTTGTCTCCATGAATAGACAAGGAGACTGAAGCTCAGGAAGACCCAGTGGTTTCCTCATATGGGATCAAGATCAAATATCTGGCAAATGGCAGGTTGGCCTGACTCCACAGAATGTGCCCTGTGATCTCTGATGTTCAACTGCCTGTAGTTATGGGGTCAGTTGGACCATAAAGGAGTCTGAGCCTTGGAGAACTGACGCTTCCAAACTGTGGTGCTGGAAAAGGCTCTTGAGTGTCCCGTGGGCTGCAACAAGATCAAACCAGTCAATCCGAAAGGGAATCAACCCTGAATGTTCACTGGAAGGACTAATGCTGAAGCTGAAACTCCAATACTTTGGCCAATTGATGCAAACAGCTGACTCATTGGAAAAGACCTTGATGCTGGGAAAGATTGAGGGCAGGAAAAGGGGGCAAAGAAGATGAGGTGGTTGGATGGCAACACTAACTCAATGGAGATCAATTTGAGCAAACTCTGGGAGATAGTGGAGGATAGGGAAGCCTGGTTTGCTGTTGTTCATGGGGTCACAAAGAGTAGAACATGATGTAGTGACTGAACAACAGCAAATGGTGTCAGGCATGAACAGAAGAAAAGGAAATCAGAAACCAGAGAAGGTGTATGTGATGGTTAATGTTGAAAAGCAATTTTATTTTACATTGGAATATGGTTCATTTATAGTGTTCTGTTAGTTTCAAGTTTACAGCAAAGTGATTCACTTATACATAAAAGTGTATCTATTCTTTTCATATTCTTTTCCCATTTAAGTTATTACTGAATACTGAGCAGAGTCTCCTGTGCTATACCGTATATCTTTGTTGGTTATCTATTTTAAATATAACAGTGTGGACTTGTCAGTCCTAAACTCCCAATCCGTCCCTCCCCAACCCTCCTCCTTGGTAACCATTAGTTCGTTCTCTAAGTCTGTGAGTCTCTATCTGTTCTGTAAATAAGTTCATTTGTAACATTCTTTTTAGATTCTACAAGTCAGTCATAGGATATTTTTCTTTCTCTGTCTGACTTTTGTGACAGCAAATTTTATGTGTCACTTTAACCGGCCCTTGGGGAACCTCGATATTTGGTTAAACATTTTTCTAGGTGTGTCCAAGTTTCTGGTGAGATTAGCATTTGAATCTGCAGACTGAGAAAAGCAGGTTTCCCTCCCAGGTGTGGGTGAGTGTCAGCCAGTCCACTGAAGGCCTGAGCACCGTGAAAGGCTCGCTCTGCCTCACTGTCTTTGAGCTGGGACATTGGTCTTCTCTACTCTCCACTCAGACTGGGCCTGCACTGTCAGCTTTCCTGTGTCTGAACTTCTCACCTTCTCAACCACATGAGCCAGCTGCTTGCAGCCTCTCTCACTTCTCTCCCTTCCAACATCGTCCCCTCCCTCTCCATATACGTTCTGTACTTTCTGTTTCTCTGGAGAACCCTGATGAACACAGGGCATTGGTTTTCTGTTGCTCCATCAAAAGATTACCAGAAACTTAGTGGTTCAAACAACACATACTTGCCAACTTGCGACAGTCAGGAGTCCAGAGAGAGCTGTGTCCTCTAACTGAGGGCCTCAGAAGATGGCAATACAGGTGTCACCAAGGCCGTGGCCACACCTAAGGTCAAAGAGAGGAAGGACCCACCTCCAAACTCACCTAATTGTTGGCAGAATTCAGCTCTCTGTGGCTGGGGACCCAAGTGCCTCAGTTTCATTTTGGCTGTTGGCAAGAGATTGTTCTGAGCTTCTAGAAGCTACCATCAGTCTTTGCTACATGCGTGCATGGGCATGCAAAATCTCTTGAGTCATATCCATCTCTATGAGCCCACCAGGCTCCTCTGTCCATGGGATCCTTCACCTTTGCCTTATTATAGTGATTAAAAGCAAGTCACAGGTCCTGTCTACACTCAAGAGGAAGGTTTACACAAGGGTGGGAACACCAGGAGGCGAGGATAACAGGGACCACAGTCAATACAGAAGTTATGGGTGACTGCTTTTGCTGTGGGATATAGCTGTTTGCCTCCAGGCTGGAGCTCTGACAAGGAGTAAGATACAGACCAAAGGTGACTGGCAGTCTGTGAGGAAGACAGCCTGATTTTAAGGCTTAAATGTAGAGTGAAAATTAAGTTATTGGAGTCCTGCTATATGCCAGGCACTGGTAGAAAAGTTTACATGTATGAGCTAATTCAATTCCCATAACTTCTTTAAAAATGCAGTAAAATACTTCTAAGGCAGGGGTTCTTACTGGCTTATTTTACAGACAAGTCATTAGGGGCAGAGAGGTTAAGTAACCTGCCCAGGGTCACATAGCTCGTGAGCACTAGAACCAAGATGAGGACCCAGGTGGTCTGACCCCAGCAGTGGAGGCGCCTCCTCAACTCAGCTGCGGAAACATTTAGACTTAAAGCCTCCTTCTCTCTGGAGTGTGGAGCCATTTTTGAATGGCACAGGCTGGGGGAGAAAAGCTGGCTCCAGCTGGAGTAGAGGAGAATTGGGGTAGACAGTGGGGCAAAGAGGGCACAGGGAAAGGAGATGAAGATGTATTTGAAATTTCCAAGATAGGTTTCCTGTGATGAAACGTGTTCTGATGGGATAGAGTAAAGAAGCAATTAGAAAATGACTGTTTCCAGTTCAATCAGAAAATTCAGAAATTATGAAGAAGCTGCCTTTGCACTTAACACTGACCTGCTATCAGAAAGTCACTTATCTGTAAATAAGCAAGAGATAGAGTATTTCCTTCTACAGCAGTAAAACTGCTAAAAGTTTTACTGGCGAAGACAGCCTGCAGGAGGTGTGTAACTCTTGTCTTCCTGTCCATGATGGGCCTTCTCACATCCCTGGGCAAGCGGGTCAGTGATTACCAGAGTGAATTATGGTCACTGCCAAAGGATGACATTAGCTAGAATCCTGCTTCCTGCCACCATGATGGAAACCCTCCAGGTACATCAAAGAATTATGGATGAAGGTGCTTTCATAGCCTTTAAAAAACAAAATCTGCAGCTCAGAATCAGTGCACTGTGTTCTCTGCCCAGGCTCCTCTGGGCTTTGGTGACCCAGGCTGTGCATGGCCAAGTCAATACTGAGAGGTCTCCTGTTGCTTGAGATTTAGAAGCACAGGCTTTGACTTAGACTTATATGCACTCAAACAACATTCCACTTGATAAGCTCCATGGCTGTGGACACAACCCTGGACTTTTCCAAGCCTCAGTTTCCTCATCTGTCAAATGGAACTCACAGTGACAGGACAATAAAGTTGTAATGAGAGGGAAGTGAGATAATATATCTTAGGCACTTAACACAGTGCCCCATCTCTGCGTGCTCCGTAAACGGCAGCCAGCTGCTGCAGAGTGTACCAAGCATTTCAGTTTCACGTCGCATAGGAAATGGGGTATATAACTCACACCTACAAATTAAGTTGGGGGAGATTTGGAGGCAGATATTGTTTGTTGAGGCTTCCCTGGTGACTCAGACGGTAAAGAATCTGCCTGCAATGCAGGAGACTCAGGAGACATGGGTGAGTCAGAAAGATCCCCTGGAGAAGGGCATGGCAACTCACTCTAGTATTCTTGTCTGGAGAATCCCATGGACAGAGGAGCCTACAGTCCATGGGGTTGCAAAGGGTCAGGTATGACTGAACAATGAACAGAGAGATCGTCTGTTGATGAGAGATATATAGATTCGATGTTATCCCAAGTATATCACTAAGCTATTATAGATGCTAGTAGAGCTGACTGCGAGGGAAATTTTCTATGTCCTTTTGAAATAGTGTGGTCAATAACGTAGACTAATTGAAATCCATTGAGAGATGAAAGATACAGACCAGCAAGAACAAGACCAAATAGGACAATGCAGACCCGTGCCTCTGCAGCAACCAGCCCAGGAAGCCAATTTCTGCAGCAATTGGTGCAGAACAGTCAGGACTTGGTCAATGACTGCCAATTTCTCTGTTTTTGGTTTGTTTGTTTTTTTATCCCCAACTCCAGCTCATAACCAACAGAAAAAGTCAAATATGCTCTCAAACCAATCAGATAAGATGCCCCTGTTCTAGTCAGCCTCCCTCCAGCTTTTGCAGACCAACAGACCCCACAAGGGCACACCTGAAGCCCCCCCACCGCTTTCAACTTCATAGCTTTTGCTCTCTTCTGTCTTTAAGCCTCTGCCAGAGTTGAGTGATGGGGACTGACCCTCTTGCTATGGCGAGATGTGAAAGAATAGCAGGTTTGTTCCAACTTGTGTCATCTATTTGTCTCCATAAACAGGTATGACTGAGGTGGCCGACTTAATAATAAAGCTATACTTAACAGTTAAGCTTTAATTAATAGTAAAGCTTCCCAGGAACTCTACAATGTTGGCTGAAAGTAAATATCCGTTGGCTTAAGATTTTTGCAATGTCTTTTTTTAAAAAAAGACACTACTATTCACTTACTGTAAATTTAAAAATCAGACATTTGGAAAATGTCTGCAAAAAAAATCTTCCAAAAGGCAAAAAATAGAAATATATATATATATATATATACACCCCATATATTCCCATATATATATATATATATATATATATATATATATATATATATATATTCCCATAAGTCATATATATATGACTCTAAACTTACCTCCCATCAGTAACCTCTCAGCATTTTCAGACATCTGTGTGATGCAGATGGGAGCACAGACACACAGGCATACAGGAATATATTTTTATTATGATTGTGGTAAGAGCATGCTAAGTTGCTTCCCGTTGTGTCCATCTTTTTGCAGCCCTGTGAACTGTAACCCTCAGGGCACCTCTGTCCCATGGGGGTTCTCCAATTCCCTCCTCCAGGGTATCTTTCCAACCCCAGGGATGAATATTTTTATATGAATGTGTGTTGTAGAGATTCATGCTTAAGTTGCTGGATCCTTTCTGTGTCTGTCAGTGTTTTAATGAATTGCCCTTTTATGTACTGAGCCCATTTTTCAATTTGATGTCGTTTCTTATTGATTTTAAAACTTCCTTATGCAGCAGGCTATTAAGCGTTTCTGTCGTATTTGTAATTATATTTTTTGTTTTGTTTGTATTTATTAGCTTGCAAATATCTTTAGCTTTTCTCCTTCAATTTTTCTGGCTATTAGGTCACAGGAAAGAAAGTGTTTCCGTTCCAAGGTAATAAAAGGTTTTAAGATTTTATTTAAGTCTTTGATCCAGGACATCATCTCTTGCTGAGTTAGATTGTATCCTCCAGTGTATTTACATAAAGATACATCAGCCCTCTTTGCATATTTAGAATGTCCTTCAGCTGACTTCTAATTTAAATAACAGCTTATTGAGTATACCATTTTGAGGTTAGCATTTCTTTTCCTGTCAAAATTTTGTAGACATTCGATTGCTTCATTTTCTATTGGAATCTTCTGTTATTGAAAAATCTGTCTTTAATTTTTTTTTTTTGCTTGTGAGTCACCTGTTTTTTCTTATTGCATATTTGTAAAATTCTTTCAGTTTCTTTAACAGTTCAGTTTGAAAGTTTAAAGTTTAGTAATCTTACCAGGATAAATCTCAATATTTACCATTCTCTATTAATTGTCGAGGTCATGGTCTTCTCTTAAATTTTCATTATCATTTAATTCTACTTGCTTATTTTCTAATTCACGGAACCCAATATCCATATCGAATATCCAGTGTCTGTCACATTTGGATCACTGCCTTACTCTGAATTACCTGGAACACACAACATGGGCAAAAGCTCACAGCTGCCCTCTGTTTGGAGTGGAATCCCAGGACAGCAAGGATGAAGGAAGAGTGCAAGTGACACAAAGAGGGAGGAATAGCAGATTCAAGGTTGTGCCATCATCCAAAGCACAGCTGGCATTCTGTGGCTCCATGCACCACTGGTTTTAGGACACGTTACTGGAGAAGGGGTGGGGGTGCAAGTCCCTTGTCTGCCGAGTCTGTGGTCCCATTGGTCTGCTTGCTCCTTTCCATCAAAGCTTTTCCCCAGGGATACTCCCTTTTCTGCACTGCTGGTCTAGGTTGTCCAGCCTCTCCCCCCAACCCTGCCAAGGCAGCTGCCAGGGAAACCAGGTGCCCTGTCCCACCGTGGACGCTTCACCTAAGCCTGTAAGAGGGGAGAGCAAGAGCCCCCCCAAATCCTGGGGGTTGGATGCAGATGCAGACAGCCAGTGACACAAGGAGACACGGCCAAGGGTGGGCCTGGGGTCAGGCCGGGCGGGTGTTGGCCGTGCACTGAGAGCCACGCCTGCAGCCCCTGGTCCAGGGGGTGTGACCTGGCCGAGGGTGGCGTCCCTGGCTGGGGCTCCCCAGGGGACCCGGCGTCTGCAGCCCAGGCACTGGGGAGCTCAGCTGTCGGGTCCACTGCGACCGTGGTCTCTGCCCTTCCTTCTCTTCTTAGCCTCCGTGTTTGCCTGCAACTTTTCATTCGTACCCTGAATGGCATTAGCTTGGTTTCTATAGTGTCGATTCTGACAACTGCAGCATCTAAAATATTTTGAATTTCTGCAATGAGACGGTCTTTATCTTCAGGCCAACAGATCTATGTTAACCTCTTTCTCTTCTCTCCTTTCACTTTTCATCTTTTGTTCTTTTTTACTCTCTAAGGAGGTGAAGAAAATTTTCTAATTTGTTTGATTTCCAAAAATGACTGCTTTGGGATATTTACTCTCGTTCTCTTTCCGTGCTTTTTTTTTAAAAATAAAATTTTCGACTTCCCTGGTGATCTAGTGGTTGGGACTTCACCTTCCAAGGCAAGAGGGGCTGGTTCAATCCCTGGTCAGAGAGCTGGGATCCCACATACCTTGTGGCCAAAAGGCCAAGGCATGGAGTGCAAACAAAGTTGTAGCAAACTCAACGAAGACTGAAAAAAAAAAACAAAACCTTTACAATAAATAAACAAAATAATATTTTAAGAATATTTAAAATTTAACTATTTTAAAAATTCAAATAATACTTAAGATAATACTTTTAAACAGAATAATCATACATTATGAGTGCTTACCATGGCAAATATTTTGTTAAGCACTTAGCATAAGTTACCTTGTAACCCTCAGAGCTGCAAGGTGGCATCCATAGCATTATCTCAAAGAGGCGTAGGGAGGTTAATCAAACTGCCCAGGGTGACAGAGCAGAAGCCTGGAGAAGCCAAGGCTGAAACCAGCTGTGCCTGACTCCAAACCCTGTTTTCATTTATTGAGTGCTTTCTATGTGTGATGTTGGCGACACCTTCCCCAATAGGCCATGTATTGCCTTTTAACCTTGTCCTATTTGTCAAATTAGCTGCAGAAACTTGGCTGGGTGATGGCGCTGCATGTGCTCAGTTCCTTCCTCTGTGACACCGTTTAAGTAGTGTCCTCTCCAGCCCAGCGCGACCTGCCTCTCTTTCACCGTACTCTGCACTGCAGTCCCTAACCTGGACGTTGAATTCGGGTTGCTACTCATACAGGATTGAAATAGCGAGGCTGCACTCTTAGCTCCTCTTCTGCTAAAAAGAACTCTTGAAAACTGGGCTCCAATGCCCGCATTGTCCCCAAAACATTTTCTCAGTTGGCCAGGGGAGTGCAATGAACCACCAATTACTAGAAGCAAGGGAAAAAAAAAAAGCTAGAATTTTGCCTTCCAGAGATTGAAGGGTGGAACACAGCTTTGGGGTAGATGGTTTCTTTGTTCTGGGAAGAGCCACTTCAGGAAACCATCTTGACCACCACATGTAGGTCAAGTACTGACTCTGTGTCCTCAGTGTAGCTCCAGACTCTGGCAAAAATGCAAACCCTGGGTGAGACCAGCGTGAGGCGGGCTCTCTCAATAACCTAAAATGCTGTCCTGCTGTAGGGGGTGCGGGCAGGGAATGTGTTTACAGCTCTGCAGATTAAAATACAGAACGCAAAACTCTTTTCATTGGCAGCTTCCTCCGGTTTTCCAGAGATGAAATCTGAGGATGTTGGGGATGTGGGTGGGGACAGAACTGGTGAAACGGGTTCTCCGTTAGGGACCGCAAGATGCCTGATTTTTAACCACCAAACCCAGTATCTGGACTTTGTTTTCAAAAAGCAAGGGGATGTTATGAAGTGACTTGGTCATGATGTTCTTATACTTTCTCTGGGTTTGGATAGTGACCCAGAGAACTGTTGAGCTCTTCATCACCCCCTTCTTCTTCTGGGAACCGAACGGGAAGACTTCACTTCAGAGACGCACACACTTTACAACCTGTGGTCCCCTGGGGCTCTGGTCCTGTTCCTGTCAGCATACTTAGTTCGTGCCCCTCTTCCTCTTGGGCCAGTCAGGATACTAAGTCCCCCTCCACAGGATGCGCTGCAAGGATGAGCACTTGAAGCCCAGACTTTTGCTAAACTTGCCTGGAAGGAAAATTCCCTTTCTTCCATGGTCTTGGGGCTGTGAGAACAGGTCCTGTTGGCAGCCACTTTTCCATGTTGGGAGTGGACTTTTTTTTAATTTTTAAAACTAAAAAAAAAATTTTTCTTGGACACACTACAAGACACATGAAATCTTAGCTTCCCAACCGAGTGATCACACCCACACCCTCTGCATTGGAAGCATGGAATCTTAATCACCGGACGGCCAGGAAAGTCCCAGGAGGGGACTTAAAGTAGTGGTGGGTGATACAGGGACATGGGGACAAACCCCGGAGGAAAGGAGGCCCCAGAGTTTATAATTCAGAGCCTTCTTAGACGCACTCTCGCCCTTGGAGTTTATTAACCTTCACTTTGCAGCCGAGGGACGGAAGTCTCCCACCCAAGAGAAGGATTTGTTGTTGTTTAGTCGCCCAGTCATGTCTGACTCTTGTGACCCCATGCACTGTAGCCTGCCCGGCTTGTCTCTCCATGGGATTCTCCAGGCAAGGATACTGGAGTGGGTTGCCATTTCCTCCTCCAGGGGACCTTCCTGACCCAAGAATCAAACCCATGTCCCTTACATCTCCTGCATTGACAGGCAGGTTCTTTACTACAAGCGCCACCTGAGAAGCCTGAGTTTATAATGCCTGAAGTCATATCCACCCAACACTCTTCTTGATGCGAGCCAGTAAAATTCCCTTTCACTTCAACAGCTTTAGCTTAACTTCCTGCTGCTGGCACACTTTCTACAGTAGCCTGGGCACCTCTGCAGCTTGGACCCGAGTGAGAGCTTCATTGTTCTCTATTTCTGCTGAAGTCAGATGTCAGCCCTCCCTCCAAGGTCTAGGCTTCTACTAAATAACTCTGATGTTCTCTAATAACTTGGCCACACTATTTCATTTGCCCAGGGAACCTGCCTTGGGGTGCTGTTTCACTACAAATATTACATAAAGTTTTCAACAACCAAAATTAATATATTCTCTTCTTGGACTTCTCCGGTGGCTCAGCGGTAAAGAGTCTGCTTGCAGTGCAGGAGACGCAGAGACTTGGGTTCTATCCCTGGGTCGGGAAGATCCCCTGGAGAAGGAAATGTCAACCCACTCCAGCGTTCTTGTCTGAAAAATCCCATGGAGAGACGAGCCGGGCGGGCTACAGTGCATGGGGTCACAAGAGTCGGACACGACTGGGCGACTAAACAACAACAAATCCTCCTCTTGGGTGGGAGACTTCCGTCCCTCGGCTGCAAAGTGAAGGTTAATAAACTCCAAGGGCGAGAGTGGGTCTAAGAAGGCTCTGAATCACCCTTCATCTGAAATGTGCACTCAACCTCTGCCTAGTATAAATTGGGAGCAGTGAGGAGTAATAAAGGCGGTGGCATCTTCTGTGATAAACTCCTGCCAAAGCGCGTGAACAACAGAGACATAACAGAAGAGCAGAAGGAGGAGGAGGAGACATTTATATATTTTTTGTTTTATCTTGTGGGTATAACCATAAAAAAATAATGTCTCCATTTGGATCAGGCTGTTATCGCTTTATTTCTTGAAGAGAGTTCACTTACAGTATCTGAAGTGACATGGGTGGAAAGGATATTGCAATTTCCATTTGACAACTGATGAACCTGAGATCCTTAGGAATAAGCCAAGGACATACAGCTAATTAGAAACCTGTACTTTTTGTTTGTTTTAACCTTTCAAAAATTTTATGTATTTTTCATTAGTCGTCAACTTATTGAGGTGTAATTTATGTATAATAAACTGGATTCGTTAACTCTGAAGTTATCTGACAAACATATACATCTGTGTAAACTCCACCCCAATTAAGATATAGACCTTTAAGTATTCGACAAAATTCTCTTGGCCCTTTTCACTCTTTCCTTGAAGACCCTTCCCCATTAGCCCTCCTAGCCTGGGTATTTTTTTTTAATTTATTTTTTTAATTGGAGGATAATTGCTTTACAAATATTGTGTTGGTTTCTGCCCTACATCAACATGAATCAGCCATAGGCAAACATATGTCCCCTCCCTCCTGATGTTTTAAACTTTTTATTTTGTATTGGGATGTAGCTGATTAACCACGTGATAGTTTCAGGTAAACAGCAAAGGGACTCAGCCATGCATATACGTGTATCCATTCTCCTCTAAGCTACCTTCCCATCCAGGCTGTCACATAATATTGAGCAGAGTTCCCTGTGCTGTACAGAAGGTCCTTGTGGGTTTTATTAATACACAGAGCAGTGTGTACATGTCCATCCCGAATTCCCTAACAGTTCCATCCCCCGACCCTCACAACCATAAGTTCCTTCTCTAAGTCTGTGAGTGTGTTTTGTAAGATAGTTGTATCAAGAAATCTGTACTTTTTGAGTAGTCAACTCCGTGGGTTCTCATCATAAGCACTGTCTATTTCTGAATTTGCAGATGATATTAACTTTTTACATTTCAAGCAGAGCACACACGAACTTGCCACTGAGAACACAGAATCTCTTGTTCAGGATCCCAGAAGTTTCTAACTTATAGAAGGACTTTCAAAGGGCCAGAATTACAGTTACTACTACTCTTTCATCAGTAACTCCTAAAATTAACTAATTTTAAAGGCTACATTCAACGTTTTAGAAGAACTTTCGGAAGGTTTAAATCGTTATCCATACCTCTTTAAGGTATTTCATACCTCTTTAAGGCTATCATTTCAGAGGCAGCACACTGTATCAGGTAGGAGGGACAGATATTTGCAAGATGACAGGTGAAGTACAACAGTACTTCAATTGACAAATGGAAACAGCTATGACTTTGCAAATAGAGTGTAAGTGGGTGGATCTCCCTGGGCTCCTGGCCTCAGATCAATGAGCAAAATTATGTGGGATTGGGATGGAGGCGCCCTGGATTCCATCTCGCCTCTGTCAGGATCCTGGACTCTGTTGTAGACCTAAGGGCAGTCACAGCTCCCCATGGACTCGCTGGCAGCCTGGGGCACGCTGCTGTTTCCTCTAGCCTTTAGTTTCTTATTTGGCAAAATGTCCTTAGCAACAGCGACTATTTTGCAGGTTTTTCAATATTTGTTTTATTGAGCTATAGTCTTTTTAATTAATTTTCGTTGGCCTATACTCGACTTACAGTGTTGTGTTAGTTTCTGCTGTACAGCAAAGTTAATCAGTTATTTTCCTGCTTAGTAGCTAAGTTGTTTTCAACTCTTTTGCTACTCCATGGACTATAGCCTACCAGGCTCTTCTGTCCATAGGATTTCCCAGGTAAGAATACTGGAGTGGGTTGCCATTTCCTTCTCCAGGGAATCTTCCCCACCCAGCGTTCGAACCTGAGTCTCCTGCATTGGCAGGCAAATTCTTTTCCACTGAGTCACCACCCACTCTTTTCTAGACTCTGTTTCTGTATAGGTCATTACAGAATATTGAGGAGAGTTCCCTATGCTATACAGCAGGTTCTTGTTAGTTATCTATTTTATATATTGCTTGCTAAGTCCCTTCAGTTGTGTATGACTCTTTGCGACCATATGGTCTGTAACCCACCAGGCTCCTCTGTCCATGGGATTCTCCAGGCAAGAATACTGGAGTGGGTTGCCATGCCCTCCTCCAGGGGATCTTCCTGACCCAGGGATCGAAACTGCATCTCCTGCCTCCCCTGCATTGCAGGCAGATTCTTTACCACTGACCCATCGAGGAAGCCTAGTAATGTACTAGTACTAATCAATCCCAATTTCCCAATTTATCCTTCACCATTTTCCACCTTGGTAACCATAAATTTGTTGTCTACATCTGTGACTCTATTTCTGTTTTGTGAACAAGTTCATTTAAACTATTTTCTTAGATTCCATACGTAAGTGATAACATATGATATTTGTCTTCCTCTAGCTGACTTACTTTACTCAGCATAACAATCTCTTTGTCCTCTCATGTCATTGCAATTGGCATTATTTTGGCTTTTTATGGCGGAGCACTATTCCATTGTGTGTATGTACCCCATCTTCTTTATCTGTTCCTCTGTTGATGGACATTTCTGTTGCTTCCGTGTTGTGGCTATTAGGAATATGGCTACTATGTATATTGGGTATGTGTATCTTTTAGAATTATATTTTTCTCCAAATATATGCCCAGGTGTAGGATTTCTGGATCATATAGTAGTTCTATTTTTGTTTTTTAAGGAACCTCCATGGTGTCCTCCATAGTGGAGAACTGTGTTCTCCGTAGTGGCTATACCAATTTGCATTCCCACCAACCATGTAGGAGGGTTCCCTTTTCTCCACACCCTCTTCAACATTTATTGTTCATAGATTTTTTTATGATGGCTTTTCTGACTGGTTTGAGGTGATATCTCATTATAGTTTTGATCTGGATTTCTTTAGTAATTAGTGATGCTGAGCATCTTTTCATGTGCCTCTTGGGCATTGGGCTGGTAAAGAATCTGCCTGTGATGTGGGAGACCTGGGTTCGATCCCTGGGTTGGAAAGATCCCCTGGAGAAGGGAAAGGCTACCCCCTCCAGTATTCTGGCCTGGAGAATTCCATGGTCTATACAGTCCATGGGATCCCAAAGAGTCGAACATGACTGAGCGACTTTCACTTTCACTTTGGGCATTTACTGAAGTATAGTTGATTTAGATTGCTGTGTTAATTTCTGCTGTACAGCAAAGTGATTCAGTTATATCTATATAAATACTTTATAATACTCTTTTATATTATGGTCTATCATAGGATGTTGAATATAGTTCTCTGTGCTTTACGGTAAAATTTTGTTGTTTATCCATTCTATATAAAAACCTTACCTCTGCTAATCCCAACCTCCCATGGAGGCAAGACATATAAAAACTCAGTATGAGGCCCGAGACCCAGTCAGTACTCAACAAATGTTGCTGTTACTTTTGGCATCATCTTAGCACAGCACCACTGACATCAGCATCAGTGTTGTGGTCCTTGTCATCAGGCTAGCTGGATCTGTCTTTTGGGAAATCTAGCTGGCTATCTTCCTGTGATCTACCACAACTTGGTAGATCAAGGAGTCCATGGCTTTGCTTGTCTGCACATGATGGACATACCTCAAGCCTCGCACACAGGAGTCAGAATAAAATATCATAAGAGATATAAATTTTTTAACTTATTTATTTTCTATTGAAGGATAATTGCTTTACAGAATTTTGTTTTTTCTGTCTAACCTCAACATGAATCAGCCATCCGTGTGCATATGTCCCCTCCCTCTTGAACCTCCCTCCCATCTCCCTCCCCATCCCACCCCTCTCGGTTGATACAGAGCCCCTGTTTGAGTTTCCTGAGCCAGGCAGTAAATTCCTATTGGCTATCTATTTTACATACGGTAATATAAGTTTCCATGTTACTCTCTCCATACACCTTCATAAGAGATATACGTTTTCACACTAATGTTTTGTCTCATGTCTTTGCAAGCCAAATGACTCAGTTGTTCTACAAACACTTGACTTATGAATTTGTGGGTCATGTGGGTGTTTTGCATTTTATAGCCCTAATCCTAAGTGGCTTGAAATCGGCCTCCATGGCGATCTGGAGTGATGACTCTGCTTTTCTTTCACTCTGCTCCTCACGGGGCTCTAACACGGCACAGCCCAGGGGAAACTTCAGGACTCTGTATTTTGCTTGGAACTAAATCTGAAGTCTTCTTTTTGCCCTGGATCTGCTGATTCATGCCTCTGTGTTATGATCAAATGCATTTTTCAAAGAAAGACAGCTATGGCTTAGAAAATCCCTTTGGATTAGGAGAACCCCTCCAGCTGGGTATTTTCACTAAGAAAATACTGGTGCAAAGTGCTACTGAAACCTTGCGAATCTCCAAGATATGTGACTTAGTGAAAGAAAAGAAAGCCTTCCCCCCACAGTGAAATGATCTGAGACAGATGAAACAAAACAGGTTAAAAATCAAGAATAATAGATTTAAAAAACCTATTTTGTTCTTCTCTCCCTCCTCTTCTCCATAGTAAGCCGCTTGAAAGAAGAAAATTAATTATAAAAGTTAGACTACATATTTTGAAAACTCATAAGCTTTTAGAATTTTTATAGTGGTATGGCTGTGTGGGATTTCTATTTACTTTGGGCTACAAATTTTCTGTGCTTAAGTTATATGCACAATATTCTTTTTCCACATTTAGTTGTAGGATGGTACTCTAGTTTGCAGGAAATATTTACAGCTAGAAAAAGAAGTATATATTACACAATCGTTCATGCAAAATCCTGTTGACACTTACAGCAATTCTTTGTGAGTATAACGTCCAAATTCTAACTCTTGTGAAGCTGCAGACACAACCCTCTGAGGGAGGCGGAGGTTTTTGTTTTTGATTGTTCTGTAATTGGTTTTGGGATTTGAAGCAAGAGAAGCCACTAATACAAACATTGAAACATAATAATTCTGGTTTCTTGGGATATAGGCATAATCGCATAACAAGATTTTTGTATTATTGGGGACCAGGAGAAACATTTGGCTTATTGCATGACAATCAGATCCTTGGTGAAGGAAGACACGTGATTATCTACTAATATACTGGGATCTGCTGTGACCGTCTTCTACTGTATATGATAGGCTTCAAGAAGAAGGAGGAAGAGATGGAGAAAGAGAAGATGGACCCAGTCCTCAAGCAGTTGCCACCAAGTAGGAGGCTTCTTGAAACAGTGCGTGAGCAGGGAAACCAGTGCAGAAAGCGATGTGATGAATCGCCCTTGGTTGGCTCCACAAGTGGAACTTTTGTGGAACCTACTGGCTGAACAAAGCTTACTTTCTCATAGGCAGAGGAAGAAACTCCCTTTCTAAGGGCAGCAAGATCTCTCATGGTGGTTGGTCTCCCTCATCCTGCTGGCTCAGCAAGGTATGTCCTGGGTATTTCAAGACAGCTTTAATGCAAGCAGACTCTCATTTCCTTTTTCCTCCCCTTCTCTTTAAGACCCTTATTACTTTACTATTTTTTTTTCTGGCTGCACCCCACGGCCTGTGGGTTCTTAGTTCCCTGACCAGGGATTGAACCTGCGCCCCCAGCAGTGCAAATTTGGAGTCTTAACCACTGGACTGCCAAGGAAGTCCCTCCCCTTTCTCACTCTCACTTGAATCACTGCTCCAGGTGAGCTCTGGGAAAAGAGCAACACCAGTGGAAGAGGCACACTGTCCTCGCGAGATGTTTTGGCTTCATGTGCTGGAGGAAGAAGAACCACAGGAAATCATAACAGCTACTCCCGAGGAAAACAGAAGGATGCTTGCAGGGGGAGGGAGGACATTGGTTAAGACTTCTTTGCCGGCAGGTAACAAGGACCCAACTCAGACAAGTTTTATAATAAATGTGTTACAAAGATATGGAGTAAGGACTGGCTGAACCTCTGAACCCACTGGAACCAGGGCGTAGTCTCAGCCAGACCCTCTCTGTCTGGATAGCTTGCCTCTCTTCTCCCTTTGTGCTGGCTTCATCCTTTTTAAATTGTACACAAGAGCTTCCCTCATGGAGCTGGGTATGAGCCATCTTGAGCTCATCTCACAGTTTCAACCACTGAGAAGGATGTTCTCCCCACTGAATCAATCGGCTGGGGCCAGGAATGAAGACTCTTCTGAATAAACATGGTGTGTAACAGGCTGAATCTCATGTATGAACCAAACATTGTTGTTGTGTTTAGTCACTAAGTCTTGTCTGACTCTTTGTGACCCCGTGGACTGTAGTCTGCCAGACTCCTCTGTCCATGGAATTTCCCAGGCAACAATACTGGAGTGGGTAACCATTTCTTTCTCTAGGGGATCTTCTCGACCCAGGGATCGAACCTGTGGTTCCTGCAGAGCAGGTGGATTCTTTGCCACTGAGCCATCTGGGAAGCCCCATGAACCACACAGATGTATGAACAAGTCTCATTTATGGGTGAAACCTAATGTGGAGGGTCATTCTCAGAAGGGAGCCATTCACGGCAGACAGTCCCATGGAGGTGGACTACATGGTGGGCTGTGCACTGGTCTTTCATTTCGCCTGGTCTCCCACAGAGTTACAGAACAGCCAAATGCCAGGGCAAATCAGTCAGGAAGAACAGTTTAGCAGCCAGGTGCTTTGCTGTCCTGTGTATTGGACTTGGTCATCAGGGTTGGTCATTCTTGATATCTACACACCTCCCCTCAGGTTTTTGGAATGGGCAGTGGCCTGAGCATTGGAAAAAGATGCGTGGTGGTTAATCATGTGTGTCAATGTAACTGGGCTCAGCAATGGCCAGGTAACTAGTAAAACCTTATTTCTTGGTGTGTCTATGAGGGTGTTGCTGGAAAAGATAAGGATTTGAATCAGTAGACTGAGTGAAGCTCTCTTCTCACCAATGTGGGTGGGTATCATTCAATCCGTTTTTGGCCCAGGGTGAAGGAAAGGCAAATTCTTTCTTGCCCTTCTTGAGCTGGGGTATCCATTTTTCTGTCCTCAGACATCAAGTCCCTGGCTCTCAGGCTTTCTGACTCAGGTTGGATTATATCACCGGCTTTCCTGTATCTCCAGCATGTATACAGCAAACTGTAAGTCTTCCAGCCTCCGCAACCACTGCAACCAATTTCTCATGGGAGAGGAAGCCATCAAGAGTGCTTGCCTCAGGGCACACAGCTTTCCCTGAATTCCTGGCCATGTACAGCTATGGGCACATTTGGCCTGAGTAGCCACTTCCATTGGGTAATTAGGAAATCCTTAGGTAATTTCACAACTATGTATTTCCACAGAGCATACTGATGTCCAGGGTTCAATATGATTCTCTCATTTCCTGCTGGCTACACGTTCAATGCCAGTTTTCCAGCCTGATACAAAAGCACAGCGGTTGCAATTGTCTGCTTTATGCAGTATGTGTTGTTGTTCAGTCACTAGGTAGTGTTGAACCCTTTGCAACTCCATAGACTGCAATACGCCAGGCTCCTCTGTCCTCCGGAATCTCCCTGAGCTTGCTCAAATTCATGTCCATTGAGTTGGTGATGCTGTCCAGCCATCTCATCCTCTGCTGCTCCCTTCTCCTTTTGCCTTTAATCTTTTCCAATATTAGATTCTTTTCCAATGACTTGGCTCTTCATATCAGTTGGCCAAAGTATTGGAGCTTCAGCTTCAGCATCAGTCCTTCCAATGAATATTCAGGGTTGGTTTCCTTTAGGACTGACTGGTTTGATCTCTCTGCTGTCCAAGGGACTCTCAAGAGTCTTCTATTGCACCACAATTCAAAAGCATCAGTTCTTCAGCACTTAGCCTTCTTTATGGTCCAAATCTCACATCCAAACGTGACTACTGGAAAAGCCATAACTTTGACAATATGGACTTTTGTTGGCAAAGTAATGTGTTTGCTTTTTAATATACTGTCTAGTTGTGTCATAGCTTTCCTTCCAAGGAGCAAGGGTCTTTTAATTTCATGACTACAGTCACTGTCTACAGTGATTTTGGAGCCCAAGAAAATAAAATTGGTCACTGCTTCCACTTTTTCTCCTTCTATTTGCCATGAAGTGATGCAATAGGATGCCACAATCTTAGTTTTTTGAAAATTGAGTTTCAAGCCAGCTTTTTCACTTTCCTCTTTCACCCTCATCAAGAGGCTCTTTAGTTCCTCTTCAGTTTCTCTCATTAGAGTGGTGTCATCTGCACATCTGAGGTTGTTGACATTTCTCTCAGCTATCTTTATTCCAGCTTGTGACTCCTCTAGCCTGGCATTTTGCATGATGTACTCTGCATTGAAGTTAAATAAGCAGGGTGACAATATATAGCCTTCACGGACTCCTTTCTCAATTTTGAACCAGTCAGTAGTTTCACGTCCTGTTCTAACTGTTGCTTCTTGACCTGCACACAGATTTCTCAGGAGGTAGGTAAAGTGGTCTAGCACTCCATCTTTTTAAGAAATTTCCACAGTTTATTGTAACCCACACAATAAAAGTCTTTAGAGTAGTCAGTGAAGCAGAAGTAGATGTTTTTCTGGAACTCCCTTGCTTTCTCTATGATCCAGTGAATGTTGGCAGTTTGATCTCTGGTCCCTCTGTGTCTTCAAAACCCAACTTGTACATTGGAAATTCTCAGTTCACTTACTGCTGAAGCCTAGCTTGAAGGATTTTGAGCATAATCTTGCTAGTATGTGAAATGAGGACAATTGTATGGTAGTTTGAGCATTCTTTGGCATTGCCCTTCTTTGGGAATGGAATGAAAACTGACCTTTTCCAGCCTGTGGCCACTGCTGAGTTTTCCAAATTTGCTGACATATGGAGTGCAGCACTTTAACAGCATCATCTTTTAGGATTTTGAATACCTCAGCGGGAATTCCATCACCTCCACTAGCTTTGTTCATAGGAAAGTTTCCTAAGGCCCACTTGATTTCACACTCCAGGATGTTTGGCTCTTTTTATTTTGTGTCTTTAATAATAACCATGTCCCAAACATGGTTACTATAGACACTTAAAGATTTTAGCAGCTTTTAGTGGCAAGGAAATCTAAATGCATTATGTAAAATTTTTAAGATTAAAAATTATAATTATGCATCACAGGAGAGTCCAACTGAACAACAATAACAAATCACAGAAGAATATAAGATGTTACTTTCTTTTTTATACATCCATTAGAACTTGGGAAAGAAAATTAATGCAGTGGCACTTCCATATGCATATAAAAGCTGGTATTCCAAGAAGAACAGTGATGATCCATTAAAAAAATTTTTGGGGGCTGGGCTGGGTCTTTGTTGCAGTGTGTGGGCTCAGTAGTTGCCTCAGTAGAGGCATGTGTGGATCTCGGTTTCCCATCCAGGGATCAAACCTATGTCCCCTGCCTTGGATGACAGTTTGTTTACCACTAGACCACCAGGGAAGTCCCAAGAACAATGATGTTCCTATTGCAAATTGACGGAATCTGACATCTAAGTTCTTCTCTGCTCCCATAGCATCTATACTAATTATTTAGTTGTTCGGTGAAATTTTTGAAACATCAGTGGTATCATCACGCTGCAAAAGACAACCTCAGACGAGAATTCAAAGTGACCACAGACACTTTTGAGAAATAGCCATTCAGAAGAACACAGGTCACTCTCCTGTTCAATCTCAATGGGCCGTTTAGGAAGCAAACACTAGAACCTATGCTCGACCAGGATGGGTTGTAAAGTCCTTGTGGGCAGAGTATATTTTTCTTATTTACTGTTGCAGCTCCTGTACTTAACACAGCGACTGGAAAATAATAAATGCTTACTGACAACATGAATAAATTATTTATTTATACCTTGCTTTATTTTCAAAAACTGACTAGCTAGAAATAAGTAGGGCTAAAAAAAAAGACCTAAGAAAACACAATGGATCATAAATTACACTTAGGCACAAATTAAAAATTAATATGATTCTTAATGAAAGAGAGGAGTCACTTCCATTTACATTTGATAGTGATTTCATAGCGCTCCTGACAATGTGAACATGGAAGACATTGATTAGCTGTCTTTCATCTTCATGGGAAATACGACGAGAGAAAAGGAGGCGAACATTAATATATTATATTTGAGGTAGACATAAGAAGATGATCGCTGATGACATTGATTGTTAATAAGTGTATCAGGGAACTGTTGATTGGCCTTGCAGTTATAATAAAAATGGAAGAAGAGATACAGGTCTGTTAACATATTCCATCAAGTGCACTAAAATCGCAACCAAGTAACTTTTAAAAAATTGGTTTCTTCGTTTTCTTTTTAATTTATTTATTTTACTTCTGGCCGTGCTGGTATTCATTGCTGTGCACGCTTTTCTCTAGTTGTGGCAAGTGAGGGTCACTCTCTAGATGCAGTGTGAGGGCTTCTCATTGTGATGTCTTCTCTTGTTGCAAAACTCGGAGTCCTACTTACTCGGGCTTAGTAGCTGCAGCTCTCAGGCTCAGAGCACTGGCTCAATAGTTGTGGAGCACAGGCTTAGCTGCTTCACTGCCTGTGGGGACCTTCCTGGATCAGAGATTGAACCCACGTCTCCTGCACTGGCAGGTGGATTCTTTACCACTGAGCCACCAGGGAAACCCACAAAGTAACTTTTAAACCCACAAGGCTAAAGAGAATGAGAGAGGAAATAACAGGAAGTTGGAAAGAAGACAGGAAAGGACAAATTAGTGGATCCAGAAAACTTCATCCAAAACTGGCAGTGGGAAGCTTTTAGAATTAAGTTGATTTCTACATAATCCTCAGATGGCCCATAATTAGTGGCACTGGATGCCACTGGAAGTAGGTTAAAGCTGGGTGACTGAAACAAGGAGGAATTTTAGAAGTCCATCGAAAAGGCAGTTAGGCCTCCAGATTCCATCCCCATTCTCTGTGACCACCTCTAACCTTGCCCCCCTGGCATGGTCCAAAACTGCAACTTTATTCTTTGGCAGGGATAAAAAGGAGTCTTTGGATCAGAGGAGTTAGGCATGATTAAATAGAGGGGTCTTCTACTGAGAGGACTTCCCTGGTGGCTCAGAATGTAAAGTGTCTGCCTACAATGTGGGAGCCCTGGGTTCAATCCCTGGGTCAGGAAGATCTCTTGGAGAAGGAAATGGCAACCCACTCCAGTACTCCTGCTTGGAAAATCCCATGGATGGAGGAGCCTGGTAGGCTACAGTCCATGGGGTGGCAAAGAGTCAGACACGACTAAGCGACTTCACTCACTAGTGAGAACTTAGGGGTCAAACCACCCTTTGGTTGACTGATCCACAGTCTTGATGGTGTGCCAGGCTCTGGAGCTCAGGCTGCAGGCTTCAGGATGTACAACTTGGTGCCACGTGTGCCTTGGCACTGTTCCCTTCCTTTCCTCACGACACTAATTGTCAGGTTTAGCTCACTCTTGAACTGACTATAATCATTCATTAACAAACCAAATGAGTATCACAGGCAAGTTCTCCCAGTTTAGGCTGGGCTCAGACGGACATGCCTGAGGTGAGTCAATTAACACCAGCGTTGCTTTTGCCCAGCTGTTCACACATTTGTGGTGCACTTGGGAGACCAGGCAGTGTTTGCAGAATTTACAATTCAGATTAAAGGAGTATTTTACAGCTCTTTGGAACAGATTTTTGAAGACAACCCTTTGATCTTCTCAAGCCTTGTACACTTGCAGGTTTGGCTGCCATGTGGAGAGAGGAGCAGTCCAGCTCTGTGGAATAGTAAGAGGCAAGCCATCTTCAGATGGATGCTGGTCTCCTGCACGTTATTGGGCTTCAGTGAAAGGAGACTTGTAATCAGGTGCACACATCTATGCACCATCCTCCTTCTGTTTTGATGTCAGAATCACTGGACATCAACCCTCTTTCGCCACTAGAAGGGGTGTGGGAAAGGCAGAGAACAGATGGTGGGAGGGGAGCTAAGTGGTTCCCTGGATTCGGGTTTAAATTTCAGCATTACTCAGTGTCTCGGGCCATAAAGAATCTGCCTGCAATGCAGGAGAGCTGGGTCAGGAAGATCCCCAGGAGAAGAGAATGGCAACCCCGTCCAGTATTCCTGCCTGGAGAATTTCATGGACAGAGGAGCCTGGTGGGCTACAATCCATGGAGTTGCAAAGAGTCGGACACAAGTAAATAAGTAAGAGTTAGTTGCTTAATCGTGCCCAACTCTTTGCGACCCCATGGACAAACAGCCCACCAGGCTCCTCCGTCCATGAGATTTTCCAGGCAAGGATACTGGAGTGGGTTGCCATTTCCTTCTCCAGGGCATCTTCCCAACCCAGGGGTCGAACCCAGGTCTCCTCCACTGCAGGCAGATTCTTTACCGACTGAACTACAAGGGAAGCCCCAGTCGGACACAACTGAGTGACTAACACTTTCACTTTTGGCATTACCATTCATTTGGGCTTCCCTGGTGGCTCAGATGGTAAGGAATCTGCCTACAGTGTGGGAGACCTGGGTTCCCTCCCTGGTTTGGGAAGATCCCTTGGAAGATGGCATGGCAACCCACTCCAGTATTCTTACCTGGAGAATCCCCAGGGACAGAGGAGCCTGGCGGGCTATAGTCCATGGGATTGCAAAGGGTCGGACACGACTGAGCAACTCACAGCATTCATTTGGGCAACTGATGTCATATCTCCAAGCCCCAATTTCGTTGCTTATGAGACGAGGATTCCAACATTCTTTCAAAGATCCCGAGAGGATTATCTGAGATCACATAAACAAGCTCAGCACAGTGTCTAGTATACTTGTCATTCAATGAATGAAACTATTATTACCTGATGAATTGCCTCATCTAGAATCTTAAAAAAGATGACCACTTCAAAGAATGACACTTGCAATTCAAACTGGGATGCATGACTCACATTCTTATCTGGCCAGGATGAAAGTAAAAGTGAAATGTTAGTCGCTCAGTCGTGTCCAACGCTTTGCAGCTCCATGGAGTCTAGCCCACCAGGTGGCTCGGTCCACGGAATTCTCCGGGCAAGAATGCTGGAGTGCGTTGCCATGCCTTTCTTTAGGAGATCTTCCTGACGCTGGGATCAAACCCGGGTCTCCCCCATTGCAGGCAGATGCTTTACTGTCTGAGCCACCAGCGACAACAGTTCTAAAAAGTAGGATGAGCAGGTAACATAAAGGGTCGTGCTTGCTAAGTTACTTCAGTCATATCTGACTCTTTGCGACCCCATGGACTGTAACTCACCAGGCTCCTCTGTCTGTGGGATTCTCCTGGCAATAATACAGGAGTGGGTTGCCATTTTCTCCTCGGGAATCTTCCTGACCCAGAGATTGAACCTGAGCCTCCTGTGGCTCCTGCATTGCAGGTGGATTCTTACCAATGAGCCACCAGGGTCAGAGGAGTTAAATAACATCCAACTGGTCATCTAGCTGGTAAAGAGTGGAACCCAGGCATTCCAATCATTCTGCTACCTCATGCAGAAATGGTCTCACTTGTGTAGAGTCTAAAGGGTGGTTTGTATTGTTGGAGAACCCTTTCAAACACTGAGCTGGAATCAGCCACTTAATGAAGTCAACTCTTTCTTGATCTGATAACCCTTAGGAGAAACTACTGTGCTCTCCACTCTGCCCTGAACTCCCAGGCAATTGTTTGAAGCTCAGACTCAATTACCACCATTTCTGGGTCAATGCCATATGTCGTCCAGGCCCCAGCACCCATGAGCACATGAGTGTCCTGGACCATCAGCGAAGGTGTCTTTCAAGGGCATTTGGAAGCTTTCTCCTCTCTGATGGCCATTTCATGCATCCTGCAGGATATTGGGCTCTCCAGGTCCTCCGATGGCCTTGCTATAGGCTGTGTGTGACAGCTTTTGTTCCAAGCATTATGCTTACTTAGTCATCTTTGCACATTTATGTGAGATTAAACAGTGTGAAGATTGGAGTAACCACTCGATAGAAATGTGTTCAAGGCCCATTTATTCTTGGTCATGTTGCTCCTGTTCTTGGAGCATGTTTTTGTATTCCTAGAAATTTAAATCAACAAAGTGCCCTTCACTCACACACACTAGTTTTCATGGACTGGAAACTGCAACTCCAAAGCTGCCAGTTTCACCCTTCTGTAATTTTCTGTGCAAATTTGGGCAGGTGACCTCAATCCTCCAACCATATAGAGGGTCTTGCATCTCAGAGGCAGCCAAGGAGGGCAAGGAAGATTTACAATGACAGTTAGCAAAGATGATCCTAAATGCAATGCCAATCGCATCAACATAACTTTGTAAATAAAACTCCAAACACAAAATATCCCCATTCGGATCCCAGGGAGAGTAGGAAGGCACAGATTCTAGTTGAGGAGGGATAATATGGAAGGACACGTTGCTCTGTACCACTCAGTGTTTCCTGCTGAGCCCAGGGGTCATTGAGTCTGCTGGGTGGAGACACCGGCTTTGAGTGTGTCTGTGTGGGTTTGGGATCCAGTTCCCAGATGGAGACAGTGCAGATGACGCTGGCAGCACATGCGGGTGGGAAGATTCAGCCCCTCGGAGAAGGAGTGAAATCCTATTCCCAGATGGAGAGGTCAAGACTGTGGATATTTTTGGTGCCTTTCAGTAGGAGGACAGCCTTATTCCCAGACCTGATTGGCAGTCCTTTCTGGCATAATGGAACTTACACGTTGGCAAGGATGCTAGCTTGCTTGTCACCTGATCGCCTTACAGAAATAAAACACGGGTGCTCTGCTTGTCTGTGACGTATGACTCAGTGGTTCTGTCTGCAGGAAACGCGTGAGAAAAGGATTCATCGGATAATTTTAGAGAAGAAAGCTGAATACAACTCTTCTTTTTGTTAGAAGACAGCAAAGAGGAATATTTAAGACATCTTCAGCTACTGCATAGCACAGAGAAGTAAATATTCAATATCTTGTAATAACCTATTATGGAAAAGAATCTGTAAAAGAAAATATATATGTATGTATAACTGAAACTCTTTGGTGTACACTTGAAACTAATGCAACATTGTAAATTAACTATACTTCAACTTTAAAAAAAGCATCTTAGTCATACAGCTGTAGTCAACTGGTAAACCAGTCGGCAGACATATAATCCCAATCAATCAGTACTACTGTCCATTCGTACACACCTTAACAAAGGGACCAGCAATGGAAAAGATGCCAAATAGTATAACCTTGCCCCATGCAATTTATGTTACTACCTGGTAGTAGAAGCTTATTCAAGAACTACCCAGAACTCTGATTTCCATCGTTTAGTTGGCATTTTGAGCATTTTAGCAAAAAGGACCTAAAAATCACTCCTCTTAAACATTTGATAAGATGGATCAGAAGTAAAGTGTGCATAATTTCACTTTCTTTTCTTTGTGAAAACACTGCCACCAGCTGGTTAATAAATGATTTTGACAACTTTTTTTTTTTAAGTGAGATGAATGAATGAGTTTTTCCCTTCATTTAAAAAGGGAGCACAATGTCTAGTTTTAGGTATTTTTCTTCTTTTCATAAAAATTATTTGCATCTCATAATGCCTGTTAGCCTTCAGTCCTTTGAAGAGAACAAATGATCTGGAGAAGGCCTACGCTGGCCACCCCTTGGCAAAAGTATAAAAATGTTCAACGACATTGATGGTTTACAGCCAGAATCATTGAATTTCTTGAGTTCAATTGTGAATCACACAGGGACCATCCTCCAGTTCACGGGACAGTTATCCTCACTCCCATAAAAGGAAGGGGACCTGGTTTAGGGGCTTGGCCAGCACAGCAAATGTCTTCTGACAGCTTCCAATGAGTTATGACTTGGGGGTGATCCTTCCTCCTCCACTGAAATGGAGCCCAGCTTTCTCTCTGCATTGGTGCATGGTGTACCCCCAAAGAAGTGATTTCAGCTATAGAACATGTTTAAATGACCTAAGATTTCTTTAGGTATTAAGACACAGAAGAACAGAAAAGAGAGGGGAGAACCCTAAATGGCTACATCTGACAAGTGCAAAATAGAGCTCAAGACCTGACAAAACTTCATAAAATTGGAGCCACCATCTCAACACTTACATGCATTCATCCGGGTCACACATGACACCAAGAGCAGGAGCCCCCCACTTGGTTCAGAAACGTCCTTTATTAGGAGGACGTCCCCACTAAGAGGGTGGGGAGGCTTCAAGGGAGCTCGTGTTTCGTGAAGGACGCCCTGAACATGCTCGGTGTACCATGCACATTCTGAGCTCTTCCTCAGCAGGTAGGAAATGCTGGGCTCCAGGGAAGGGAGGGAAGCCAAGTTCATGTGAGCGGTGAAGGAGGGCCAGGGATCAGTTATAGATCATTCACTGGGCCAGGGTGGGCGAGTGTGAACAAGAGGCAGCAGTCCTTCAGTCTTGGCAACCACAAAGTGGGGAGGGGTGACCCAGGGTTGGCTATGTTGGAGGCTCTCAGCCCTGGAAATGGCTTTGGCTTTGTTTTTGTGAGGTTAGGTTTGATTTTGCCTCCCTCCAGCAGGAATCACAAAGCCTGGGGTGTTCCTGACCACACTAGTTCAACAGGGTGCTGGTGGGTGGGGTCCGATCGTTCAAGAAAATGCAGAATTAACCAAAGCTGAACAATGCATGGTCTTACCCAGATCTACCCCTTTACAAAGTCCCTTTTAGTGGGGCAGGACTTGTGTCCAGGGAGTGCCCACTGGAAGCCTGGCCATGCCAGCTGCATCTCCTCCATATCCATGTAAGACTGCATCAGCACAATGGAACTGAAAACAGAGGCCAGGTAGTAGCCAGTGTTTCTGGGAGTCTGCTTCCATGAGACACCTTAAAAAGCTTTGTGATGCATTACCCTTCTCACCTCCCAGCCTGTGGGGTTGATGACACTTGGCCCACTTTAAGGGTGGGAAGTGGGCTCAGAGAAGCCCACTTCGTGAGCAAGCAGGAGAGCTGATATTCAGACTCATAAGTTCCTGTCCCTTCCACACCACATGGCCAGACAGAAGATCAAGGAGACTGAGCTATGACCTCGGGGCTTCTAGAATCTGCTGGTGAGCTTGAGCACTTTACTTGGCCTCTCTGAACCTCTGTTTTCTGACCTCTAAATTTAAAGAGTTGGACTTCAATGATCACTTGGAGACTTTAGCTCTCCTCATGTTTCAAGGTTTCCCACAACTATGATTGTGTGTGTGTGTGTGTGTCCAGCCAAAAGCACAGGGCACTCAGTAGAGTAAGGTGGGGTGGGAGAAGTGTGTAGATTCCCCACTCTTACACCACAATCATATCAACCAAATTTTCACACTAAAATCTAATTCCAGTTGTTTCAATTGAACTCAGATAGAAGCCAGAGAGAGAAAGAGAGAGATGGCATCCGTTGGGATCCTTTTCCTTCCAACTAAAGAGGAAAATATCAAGAACTTCCTGGAATAAAAGGATTCATTTCTCCAAAAGGCTTTAATAAGAAAGAGAGAGGAATCATTAAGAATTTAAAATACGAAGATAAAAACTCTCAGAGATTCCAAAACACCCACATTGAAACTGTAACATCATTTATTAACTGCATGGATTTGTAGAACTCTCTACACTTAATACTTAACTCAATTGAGCTCACAGGCTTGAAAAGTACTTTTGCAACACCATTACATTATTTAAGGGCAAGTGTTCATTTCAAGGTATTATAAATGACTGACGGCACTTGAATTTCATGGTAGAATTAATTCTAAAATAAGGTGCAAAACAAACAATTTGAGTTTCAGACTTTCATAGTGACCCCCGGAAAAAACGTAAAAAACATTTTTTATTCAAAAAATTTTATCTCAAAAAAAATGTCTTGCAATTTTTTAAAAGGATAATTTGATTAAAAAACTTTGCTGGAGTACTGCCAACCTTTTCTGTAACACCCAAGCAGCCTGACACTTTAATGATACCACGACCTAAAGGAATTCATGGTATTAATTTTAGCAAGAGATGGTGATCAGTTATTTAACGGTTCCAGCTCTCTCACAGGCATCCCAGGTCCTCGCTGTCACAGGCATCTGGTCCTCCCAGAAGATGCTTCAAGACATAGAAAGATGGAGTTGGCTCTTGTGGCTCTGCTTGTCTTGAGTCTGGGCAGCTGGAGCTTTTCCTCCACTGTAGTGATCAAATCCCCAAAGCAAACACACCCCCAACATTTTCCTGAAGACTGTAGCCTACCAGTCTCCTCCGTCCATGGGATTTTCCAGGCAAGAGTACTGGAGTGGATTGCCATTTCCTTCTCCAGGGGATCTTCCTGACCCAGGTATCAAACCTAGGTCTCCCGCATTGTAGGCAGACGCTTTACTGTCTGAGCCACCAGGGAAGACCTTCCTGAAGTCCTTCCTGAAGTCCTTCCTGAAATAAGTCCAGTTTTCCCAAATTGGATGCTCTTGCCTCCACTTCATCACCCAGGACTGTGACTTCCAGACTCACTCCTTGAGCCCATCTTACTGGGCTTCAGGTCTGCCAAGTTCCTTTCCCCCACTACCTGGGGCCCATGCACAGCCCTCTGCTTCCAGGAGATGCAACAACCTCCACTGTACAAAAGGACCTTTTTCTGAAATCTGGGGCCCTCAGGCTTGCACTCAGTGATCTGAACTTGATTTGAGGGGACAGGATTCAGGTGCTTTGACTGCCTCTGGCTGGAAGATTCTGACAAACAACTCTGCACTTTTACACATTTTCCACTTGGAACATTTGTACATACTCCTTAGAGCCATATTTCTTTAAAAAAAAAGTTTGGCCCCTCTTTGAAGTGACTCAGCTGGCGCAGGAACACTCTGGAGGTGGAAGAAAATTGGAAGGAGGCTCTTCCTCTACACCGCCACCCAGGTTATAGCAGAGCCTGGCCAGGGTCAAGGGGGTCCCCAAGAAAACTCTGCGAAAACAGAGCTGGATAGCTTCCCAATTCATCTGATGGAAGGTTTTATTTCATGCTGTTTTTACATCATAGTAGTAATACACAGTTAGAAAGTGCTATCACTGTATTAAAGCCTATTTGAAAATGTTTTCTCAGTGAAGCTAACAACTCAGTTTAAGTCCAGAAGTTTGCTATAAAGGGGGAGATTATTGTGAATCAGCTAATCCCCCGTGCATGTATTGATCTCATACAAAGTTGCTATCATCTCATCCTTGTTGTCTCATTACCTACAACACTTGTTTTAAGACATTCTTCTGGATACATTTGTTGCTAAATTCACTTTTTTCAGAGGTTAAGAAAAGAAAAGAATATACTCGGTGTAGAAAACTGGAAATACAATGAACTATAAAGGAAAGATAAACCCAACATGAGTCAACCTTCTTTAAATTTTTAGTTTAACTTCACTCTATGTTTTTTTTTTAATGAAATCCCTATCAAGCTACCAATGGCATTTTTCACAGAACTAGAACAAATCATTTCACAATTTGTATGGAAATATAAGAAACCTCAAGTAGCCAAAGCAATCTTGAGAAAGAAGAATGGAACTGGAGGAATCAACCTGC
Source organism: Okapia johnstoni (assembly GCA_024291935.2). Taxonomy (NCBI): domain Eukaryota; kingdom Metazoa; phylum Chordata; class Mammalia; order Artiodactyla; family Giraffidae; genus Okapia; species Okapia johnstoni. The sequence continues at coordinate 83,734,114 of CM044318.1, forward strand.
CTGACTTCAAGCTCTACTACAAAGCCACAGTCATCAAGACAGTGTGGTACTGGCACAAAGATAGAAATATAGATCAATGGAACAAAATAGAAAGCCCAGAGATAAACCCATGCACCTATGGGCACCTTATCTTCGACAAAGGAGGCAAGAGTATACAATGGAGAAAAGACAATCTCTTTAACAAGTGGTGCTGGGAAAACTGGTCAACCACTTGTAAAAGAATGAAACTAGAACACTTCCTAACACCATACACAAAAACAAACTCAAAATGGATTAAAGATCTAAACGTAAGACCAGAAACTATAAAACTCCTAGAGGAAAACATAGGCAAAACACTCTCCGACATAAATCACAGCAGGATCCTCCATGACCCACCCCCCAGAATATTGGAAATAAAAGCAAAAGTAAACAAATGGGACCTAATTAAAATTAAAAACTTTTGCACAACAAAGGAAACTAGGAGCAAGGTGAAAAGACAGCCTTCAGAACGGGAGAAAATAATAGCAAACGAAGCAACAGACAAACAATTAATCTCAAAAATATACAAGCAACTCCAGCAGCTGAATTCCAGAAAAATAAACGACCCAATCAAAAAGTGGGCCAAAGAACTAAACAGACATTTCTCCAAAGACATACAGATGGCTAACAAACACATGAAAAGATGCTCAACATCACTCATTATTAGAGAAATGCAAATCAAAACCACAATGAGGTACCATTACACACCAGTCAGAATGGCCGCTATCCAAAAGTCTACAAGCAATAAATGCTGGAGAGGCTGTGGAGAAAAGGGAACCCTCTTACACTGTTGGTGGGAATGCAAACTAGTACAGCCACTATGGAGAACAGTGTGGAGATTCCTTAAAAAACTGGAAATAGAACTGCCATACAACTCAGCAATCCCACTGCTGGGCATACACACCGAGGAAACCAGAATTGAAAGAGACGCGTGTACCCCAATGTTCATCGCAGCACTGTTTACAATAGCCAGGACATGGAAGCAACCTAGATGTCCATCAGCAGACGAATGGATAAGGAAGCTGTGGTACATATACACAACGGAGTATTACTCAGCCATTAAAAAAAATACATTTGAATCGGTTCTATTGAGATGGATGAAACTGGAGCCCATTATACAGAATGAAGTAAGCCAGAAAGAAAAACACCAATACAGTATACTAACACATATATATGAAATTTGAAAGATGGTAACGATAACCCTATATGCAAGACAGAATAAGAGACACAGATGCATAGAACAGTCTTATGGACTCTGAGGGAGAAGGTGAGGGTGGGACGTTCTGGGACAATAGCATTGAAACACGTAGATTATCATATGTGAAACAGAACACCATTCCATGTTCTATGCATGGGACAAATGCTCAGGGCTGGGACAATGGGATGACCCAGAGGGATGGGATGGGGAGGGAGGTGGGAGTAGGGTTCGGGATGGGGAACACATGTAAACCCATGGCTGATTCATGTCAGTGTGTGGCAGAAACTACTACAATATTGTAAAGTAATTGGCCCCCAACTAAAATAAATAAATTTATTAAAAAAAAAGAGTGATTTGAGAATATAGCTTTAATATATACAGGTTTTGCATTCTGATTTTTTTTTCATTTAACATACCATAAGCGTTTGCCACTTCATTAAATATTTATCAAAACACAGTTAATGTTTGCATGTTATTCCATTATGTTACTATGCTGTAATTTATTTGTCCAGTATTGTTTTAGTGCAATGCTCTTTTTTTTTTTCAACAAAATGCATCGAGTACCACCTTGTGTCAGGGGCTGTGTGTTGTTGGACATTTCAGACATTTTAAATTTTAGCTTTATAAATCTTGTAGTGTTAAGTATATTTTTACATGCATATTTGTGTGTAACTTGAATTAATCTCTTAGGATAAATTTTTCCAAGGGTACTGGTTGGATGAAAAAGGATTAACAGATTTTTTTTGCCAAGGCTTTATTCGAAAAAATTTAAAAACTTCCCCCAAATAGAAAGAATAGCATGATGAACATTTCACTTAATTTGACTAATTGTGAATATTGTGCTCATATTCTTTCTTCCCCTGCCCTCCTCCCAAACACACACACACACACACACACACACACACACACACACACACACACACACACACACACACAGTCTTTTTCCTGAACGATTTAAAACTTTGGAAAGTAACTTGCATGGACAATGATATTTGCTCACTCCTCAAAATTGCAGCCTGCAATTCCAAAAAAAAAAAAAAAAAGACAAAAAGACACTCTATTACACAATCATGTTAACTTTATCATGTCCAAGAAATTCACTGCTTATGCTATACAATAATATTAACCAATATACAGTTCATTGATTTTTCCCCAACTGTCCCAATAATGTCATTATAGCTGTTTTTTTCCTTTTTTTAATGTTGTTTACGTGCTTCTCTGTTTCGCTCAGGATCCAACTGGGGTCACACATTGCACTTGGTGATCAAGTCTTTTTCCTCCTTCACCCCACAGGTTTACTGTGGGAGAATTTACTTTGAGTAAAAGTCACTCTGTTTACGTGTATGGCTCTATAAATTTGACAAGCTTATACAATAATAAAACTACCTTGGTGTAGTTTCAAGAAACAGGACGCTCCCATCATGCAACAAATCCCCTGTAGCCCTTGGATAACTGCTCCTTGGCCCCTTCTCACCTCTGGAAGCTACTGATCTAATTTGCATTTCTAAAGTTTTGCCTTTTCCAGAGTGTCATATAAAGATGGAAAAATACAGTAAGTAGCCTGTTGGAGTTTAACATCTTAAAATTAGCATTGCTTTTGGGAATCACCCATGTCCTTGTATTTATCAGCAGTTTGTTCCTTTTTTATCACTGAGTAGCATTCCGTCACGTGAATAGAATACAATCTGTTTATACATTTACCAGTGGATGGACATTTAAGCTTTTTCCAGTTTTAGAGGATGATTAATAAAGCTTCTGTGAACACACGTGTGCAGAATTTTGTGCACTTAATTTCTTTTAGGTAAATATATAGGTTTTGGATTCTTGGAACTAAAACTAAGTATCTGTTTAATTTTATAAAAGACTATTAAGCTGCTTTTCAAGAGTTGAATTCCCCTCCATAGCAGGTGAGCGCTTCACTTCCTCTGTATCCCTGCCGGCACTGATATTGTCTGCTTTCTTTTCTTCTAAGTTGTTAAGCAAGGTATGCCATGGATCTTATTGTAGTTTTAATTGGCATTTTCCTAATGAATGATGATGTTGGCCATTTTTTCATGTTCTTATTTTCTGTCCATCTGTCTTGTAAAGCGCCTGTTTGGCCAAACTTTCAGCCATGGGAGCTGTTTCTCTTCTTAATACTTTTGAGTTTTGTGAGTTCTTCATATAGTCTGGGTACAAGTACTCTATCAATTTTGTGTTTTGAAGATATGTTTTTCCAGTCCATGGCTTGTTTTCTCATTTTTTAAATGATGTATTTCAAAGAGCAGTTCAAATATCTTTTTTTTTCTTTGATGGCTCTTGTTTTCACTTGTACCCAGAGTGTTGCCCGACTCAAGATCAGAAAGGTTTCCTCATATGTTTTCTTCTAGTGGTTTTAAGATGTTAGGTTTTACTTATAGAACCATCCACCTGAATTAATTGTGGTATGTAGTATAATGTAAGTCAGTGTTTATTGTTTTGGGTGTAGATGTCTAGTTATTTCAGCATGGTTTTTGAATAGTATTCTTTTTCCCTTGAATTTCTCTCTTTTATGGAGAAGGCAATGGCGTCCCACTCCAGTACTCTTGCCTGGAAAATCCTGTGGACAGAGGAGCCTGGTGGGCTGCAGCCCATGGGGTTGAGAAGAGTCGGACACGACTGAGCGACTTCACTTTCACTTTTCACTTTCATGCGCTGGAGGAGGAAATGGCAACCCACTCCAGTATTCTTGCCTAGAGAATCCCAGGGACGGTGGAGCCTGGTAGGCTGCCGTCTATGGGGTCTCACAGAGTTGGACACGACTGAAGCGACTTAGCAGCAGCAGCAGCAGCTCTCTTTTATAAACAAAAGGATGAAAGGCATGTAACTGCCAATCCTTTAGTACTAGAATTTAATGTTGCATAACAAAAACTTAAAAGACTTTATATAACTCTTATTTCTTCAAAATATTTGTGCTGTTAGTCTGGTTTTTATATATTAAAAAAAATTTAATATATAAAATGCTAGTTTTTCATAACTGTTAGACTTACAGGAAAATTTTATATCCATGGGGCCTCTTTGCCTTTCACTGTACAACCCTGGGCATACCAGTGATTCCTTCTATTGTAAAGAATAATTAGATGGAAAAAATTTTTAACATATTTTGATTTTTTCAGTTTTTTTCCCCTGGGAATTTCTTGCTGCCACTCAATCACAAGTAAATTCTGTATCCCAGTTCAGTATTTATGCAAGCTTTACCATGAAAAATAGTAGTTTAAATATATCACGAATGAACAAAATATTTTCTTTTTGCTTCATTGTTTAACAGATGAAATGTTAGTGCAGTGATTCTGCCAATTTCCCCAAAATGGACTGAACTGCAAAACAGCTGTCTTTGCATATCAGGTTCCATATCCAGGTTGTTTCTCCTCCTGGCTTGTTAGCTCAGTATCTCAAGAATCCAGGCTAGCATAAATGCCTGAATATCAACGGCATCATTGTTTTTTTAAATCACTTTTCTACCCACAGTGCTAGAGTGAGAGACACCCTCAAAGCTGTCCAGGGTATTGTACTGTGCAATGTCTAGGCTGCCTCTAGTGAGGATCTCAAAAAACACATTATTTTGATTGGAGGCCAATTACTTGCACAAATGGCGGACTGAAGGGGTCTCTGACCCCTTCTCTGATTATTCATTCCATATTTGCAAGTTTATCGTGTGGCCAAAGGAATAAAACAAGGGGCACATCTTAACTTTTCTGGAGCTCGGAGCCTGGTGGCAAAAGCTGACAATTTTGCCCATTGCAAGTTACACAGTGAGGGGCTTGGGGGCTGCGCACAGGGAGTGCATGGTGGTCAGTCCTTCCCGTGATCATCACAACTGTTTCTTAGGGAGGAAGGGCAGCTAATGATGTACTTTATTTTGCTGCAAATGCAGTGTCTCATAACATGTAAATGAGCCAACAGTCTCCAATGATTAATCGCCTTCATAATCAATTGTCTTCATCCAATTCCCAAGCTCATCTTCATTTCAACAATCTTGTCATCTGCAATAAATGTATTCCAATTTCCCTTGAAATTGTTGATTAAGAGTGTTAAACATCTGCTAAAATAAACCATCTCTGTGAGCTACTCTTCAGCACTTGGATGAACAATGAATTCATTCCCTTTATCTGAGTGATGTCTGCTATTGTTTCTCCTTGAAGAAAAACAACTTGGCAATGAAGAGGAAAACCCTGACCTGTGCCTTTTCCCATCACAGTCAGCTAATATTCATGGATCAGGACAAAACTTCAAGGCCACTTCCCATTTTATTAAAATTTGACCAAAAATAAGCCACAAAGCACTGTTTATTTTATTCAATATATTGCTTTTACCACTCCGTTTAGCGCTGCCTTGGTTAAGAATACTTCCAGTTTCGAATAACACTCTGAAAATAATGACCTGCAATAGCTTAGCTTGGGATTTATTTCACCCACAACATAAAAATGTAGGAGGCAACCAAATAAGGCTGGTCAGATGCCTCCAGGATCTAGGCAATTCTACATTTCCATCTTTACACTGCACTGCCCTTATGGCGGTCCTGTTCATCAGAACACTTGTCTCCTCCTGTTACAAAATGTCCCTGCAGGCTGACCTCAATGAGGAAGACAAGAAGGAAAGGAGGTGAAGAAGCATCATCTCAGCCACTTTTAACTGCAAGGGACTCTGGAAATGTGCCTATTTTAGCAGGAGACCTGGTGCCTGAAACATATACCAAGGTCCCACTAATGAGGAAAAGCAGAGGGCGGCGGGGGCGGGGGGGGGGGGGGCGGCAATGGATATTGACCAGGCAACTAGGAGAGAGTCTGCCATAAACACACAGAAATCAAAGCACAGGTTATTTGAGGGGAGATGTGCAATTTAGATAGTGCAATGGACCTTAGAAGATGTATCAATAATGCCCATTTCCTCTGATTCTTGAGCATTTTCATGCACACCTCTTTTCACTCCTAATCTCTCTCTCTTAGTCACTCAGACGTGTCTGACTCTTTGTGACCCCAGGGACTGTAACCCACCAGGCTCCTCTGTCCATGGGATTTCCCAGGCAAGAATACTGGAGTGGAATGTGTTCCTTTTCCAGGGGATCTTCCTGGACCAAGGATCGAAATCTGTGACTCCTGTGTCTCCTTCATTGCAGGAGGATTCTTTACTCTCTAAGCTTTCCGGAAGCCCTCCCTTTCTATACTAATAGGTAGTGTCTTTGTTTTTTTGTTGGAGGGCTCTGGTGGCAGGCTACTTTATTTATATACAGAAAAAGAAGGAAAGTGCTTGAGAATTTACATCCCCCCAGGGTCAGCCCTTAAACAGCAGCATAAGTGCTTCAGCTCTCTTTACACTCATAGGAATGACTCAAGATGTGAACTACAGTTGACCCTTGAACATCAGGATTTTGAGCTTTGAGGGGTTTCTTGCATGCCGACTTTTTTCAGTAGTAAATACTACAAGACTAAGGGATTTGCAGGTTGGTTGAATCTGAGGATGCAAAACAGCGCATGTAGAGGAACCACTTGTATGGAAGACCAGTGATAAGCTATACTCAGATTTTCAACTGCACCGAGGGTGGACACCCTTAACCCCTGCGTCTTCAAGAGTTGACTGTACTTATCTCTACAGTTCCTCCCAGGGACTGAGCCAAGTTATACTTCTGGGGACTCATCCAATGCTCATCTCACTTGACATCCTTGCCTTTCTGGTCCTGCCTCCTCATTCCTGTATCACTTCTCCTGGGACCACTCCTTCATAAACTACTTTCACTGAAACATCGGCTGTCATTATTATAGCCTGATCAGTGCATCTAAATGCACATCATTTTCTCTCCAGTCAGTTCTGCAATTACTAGAAAAATGGTCACCGATTGTTGAAATTTTCTGCACCACATCTAACCATCGGGTGTTTTGCAGCAAAATTAATGTTTATAGGTATCATCATCATAAGCACTGCTGCGAACATAGATCGATGTAAAGGGATCAGCCAACTGCAAAGGAAAGTATTGAGTTAAACTCTGCCTTTTAGCCATTTATTTGAGCAAAGGTGAGTTTTAATCAGAATAAAATGCATTCTTCTCATGTGGTTTGAGAAGGGTATGTTTCCAGCAAGGCGGCTTGTATTTGGTCCCAAACTAGAATCAATCATACTGACGGGGCAGAGCTTCATCAGTTTTTCTCCTAAAATATGAATTTCACTGTTCAAGTGATTTCTGAAACCAAGCTTGATGGAAGAGAAAAGCAACTTCTTATTTTGTTTTATTTGCTTGTACTTTTCATTCATCGTTTCGTCAAAAGACTCCCCTTCCTAGCTACAAAAATATTCTCAGATTTCTTTATAGCTTACAGTCTTGTTTTCACATATCCCATCATGATCTTGGTTTGATATAATTTATTGTTCAGTTTTGTTGAACAGGAGACAATAAGATTTAAGCATATTTGCTTTGCCACAATGACAAAATTTATCTTTCAAATAACTTTCTAAGAACATCCATGCTTTCTTTATTGGCTGATGCTGCTGGCTTCTAGTGTGTTGACTGAGCTGGAAGCACATTCTGGTACAGCAAATTCAATGTCTGAAGCTTCAGAGTCAAAGGGAAGTCTGCCTCAGTCCTCAGCGATGGCTCTGATCCTCATTCAGAAGGCTCTGAATGTCTTCATTAGTAATAGTAGTGTTGCAGAAACCAGCACTCGAGAAGCCAAACATCACACTCGGAGAGTTGGAGAACTCAGGTTTATTACACCAGCGGACCCAGAGGAGTTAACACTCCAAGCTCTGAGCCTCGAACAAAGGGATTACAGAGTTTTTATAGACAGACTCTAGTGGGCAGCACTAGCTACTAATAGGCTGGTTTAAACTAAGGGGTTTCACACGCAGGAACAGCCGTCAAGATGGGTGGGGGATGCCTGGCCTGGACAGGCATGATTAAGCAGGTTTGCAGGGGCTGGGCGATTGCAAAGAGCAGGACAAGGGTGAGTGAGATAAACTCCAGTTCCTAGTATTGCAAGTCCCCACTTTCTGAGACTACGTGACCTACGTGATCTAGACTTTACAAGGGGCAAGCTGAGTTACAGAGGCAGAAGGAGCAGGAGGTTATGTAAAATTTTAACTTTTCCTCTTGATTCCCCCCTCTTGGTGCTTCTACCACTTGTAGAAAGCATCATCTGATGCTTTTGGTAGTACATTCAGAGCTCCCCATCGTTTAGGAGGCTATATTGAACTATTACCATTTGTAACTTTATGGATTCAATCCGAAAGGTTATGAACTGGGTGATAGCATTGAGAATACAAGGGCCAAACAAGAGTGCTGCAAAGAGCATGAGGAGAGGACCTGTTAAAGGGAGAGGCCACAATGCCCAGCTCCAGATATCACTCGAATTACCCCAGGAATTTGCTAGTTTCTCTCTCCTTTTTATGATTTGTTCCCTGAGCTGTTAGGCCATGTCCCTGACTATCCCTGATTGGCTTACATAAAAGCAGCTTTCTTCATTCAAGAAGAGGCAGAGTCCTCCCTTTTCAGCTGTCAGTAGGCCTAGCCTTATCCTATTTTGTAAAACCACCTCAGCCAGGGAGTCTAGTTGGTCCTGGAAGGCCACTGAAGATTTGGCCACTCTCTCAATGTCGTCTGTGAAGTCTTTGGATAGTGTATGGTAAAAGGTGGCTGATGAAGCAGTTCCTCCCATTCCCATACCTATCCCAGCCGTGATTCCCAGACCAGCTAGTAGGGGTATAAACTGGGTGGCTCTTATGACTGTGTATGTGTGGCCAGAGGTACGGTGAGAGTCTGGTTGTTAGGGACAATATTCATCTGGAGAGTGAGGAAAGCTAAGGTGCAGATACCCATCTAATTGACTGGTATACATAAGTAAACATCGGTCCCACAAACAAAGAAAAAGCCTCAATGGGGGTGGCACCATCTGTTACAGCAAGGGACACCAAAAGGCTGCAAAGCAGCCTCACATAACAGATAACTGAACACCAGCAAAAGGTTTTCTCCCATCTTTGGGCTGTCATGGCTGTAGCAACTGAGCCTGTCATGAAGCAGGGTCAGCTATACTGTGGAGCAGTTTACTTAGTAGGGAGAATCAATCATAAGAGACATCTAATAAGAATGAGGCTTCCCACTACAGTGAGATAACAGACAGCTAACCAAAGCTTCTGACCCAAATCCTAGTCCTGGGGTGTGACTGAAGCTAGTCCTGTAGTGAAGAGCACAGCAATAATACCAGTCAAGGGTAGAGGCCAGGGTTGACAATGAAAATCCATTGATATTTTGATAGCTGGATCCTCAAGCTTCCGCCGTGCATTGACCAGCCAGCTGCGAGTGTGGCTGGAGCAAGGCTGAGGAACCCTCAAGCTTCTGCGGTGTGTGGACAAGTCAGCTTCCAGAGCGACTAGAGCAGGGCTCAGCATCCTTCATGGGTGCTGCTACTGCTGCTGCTAAGTCGCTTCAGTTGTGTCCGACTCTGTGCGACCCCATAAACGGCAGCCCACCAGGCTCCGCCATCCCTGGGATTCTCCAGGCAAAAAAGCTGGAGTGGGTTGCCATTTCCTTCTCCAGTGCATGAAAGGGAAAAGTGAAAGTGAAGTCACTCAGTTGTGTCTGACTCTTAGCGACCCCATGGGCTGTAGCCTACTAGGCTCCTCCATCCATGGGATTTTCGAGGCAAGAGGACTGGAGTGGGGTGCCATTGCTTTCTCCGCCTTCATGGGTGAGGGTCGTTGATTTCGGAACCAGACCTGGAGGAGGTTTTTGGGGTCCCGAATTGCTTTCCAGGTGTCCTCAGCACAGGAAGTCGCTGCCTTCTCGACTCTGGTGTGGTGGATCCAAGGGATGACACCTATAACTTAATCAGCAGTAGGGGTTGCTGTGTGAGGGCCTGTCCAAACTGGCTGAAGTGGTTCCTTTTTCCAAACTTTAACCCATACCTCATCTCCTGGCTGATAGGGATGAACGCCATTGCCCAGTGGAATGGGTGTCCTTTCTCAGGGTTCTTGGGCAGTATGGCTGAAGACTCTTCCCGGGGCCTGGAGCTGTCGGGACATCTCCAGCTCAGCTAGTTGTTGGTGGCCTCCCTTGAGCCCCCCCCCTTTTTTTTTTATCACTGGGGGTGGTCTCCTGTATAGGATCTCAAAGGGGGAATAACCTGAGCACCCCAGGGTGCATTTATGGAGGGAGGTGCGAGTCCATAGCATAAGGAAGCTTGTTTCACTGTCTGGGCGTTGGCCAGGGGCTATTCTTGTTGTACTGGTACTTGGAGAAACAAACTTAACAAGAAAGTTAGAGATACATGGCCCCAAGATGAATAGAAGTAGGAAAGCTGCTGAGGTGTTGGCTAGGAGACAGGTCCGGACATTGGTTCGTGACGTTAGTGTTTCTCTAGATAAGAGAAGATGCAAGAATTCGGACTCATAAATATCTTTACCTAAAATATCTGACTATCTGATGGCCTGTTTTTCTGGGTTTTTCCCAGAGCACAGAGTGCCTTATTTTTTGTCTCCACCCTGAGCTCCTTTCAAGGCGGGTATTGAAGGTCAGCATCTTGTAGTGGTCATGATTTAATCTTGGTAGAGGCAGCTGGCAAGGGCCAGCTTCCAGTCAGCAAGGCCCCTCATAGCCAGGTTTGACCATGTTTTGGGGGCATTTCATGGTCACTGTGTCCCGCGGTGCTGGGAAGACCCATTTCCAGGTCTAACAAAGATCCCATTGACAGGCCACTCATTGTGTTGTCACTAGACCAGGCCTTGTAAGTAGCAAAAGTCTCTGGACCATACCTGTCTTACTAGCCTCTTGGTCCAGGAAAATATTTCCTCTTGTTGCTTCTTCCCATATTTAGAGTTACATTATTACAATTATTGATCTCTTATGGAACTGCATATCAGCATTTTATCACAGGCTCAGTTACACATTTGGTAACAAGAAATAATCTTCTGCAGCAAGGATACATAGAAAATAATATAGCTAGCAGTTATTAGTAAGGTCACAAGCAAGAATTTAAGTCAAGAACTTTCACTGGGTATAGCCCAGTGTACCCCAGGTCATCTGTCTCAGTTAAATGATTATAGCCAAGTGTTAATCTCCTGGTTGTACATCATGGAGCATCTGACCTTTATCCAAAGGCTGGTTACTGAGCTAAGCTTTAGAAACAATATTAGAGTGTCCTCTTTAATAACTTAATTAAAACTTTTAGCTGTAAGCATAACAAGGAACTATCTCAGAAGTGAGTCTTAGTAAGCACAGACCTTAATTAACAAAACTAGGGTTAAATATTTAGTGAAACATAATTTTTTCTTTCCTTCTTTCTTTCTTTTTTGAGAACTCATTGTGAGGGCATTAATACTGTAGCCAGGTAAGGCTTTAACCCATCAAATAAATATGAGTCTGTCAGGGAGCCGGGAAAAGCCAAGCAGCCACCTTGGGTCTCCTATGGCCCTGGCTCTTTGATTTTCAGCTGTTGTTTATCCATTTTTAATTTCCTGATTTAAGAGGAGACTATCGCCACCTTTTAAGGACACCAAGATAGCAAAAGTCTAACCATGAGGGGTTATTTTTTGTAGAAGCAGAATGAGCTTTGTCTACATGTACCATAATGTTTATTTACTTTACCAAACTAACAAAAAGATTTTAAAAACAAATATAAATCACTTAAAGGCAAATAAATTCATAATCTGTTATTGAAAGCTGAATTTTAAGAAAACTTTGTTCTCTAAACAGAGAGAAGACCAAATCCCTGTCTGGTACCAGCTTACTGTTAAAAATAAAATTTGTTTATCTGTTTAATCTTAGAAAGTCTTTTCCATAAATCTTTAAGAACTAGCAGTATTCTTCTAAAGGCATGAGAGTAAAACCATAGTAGGCATGTTTAAAATCTGATTCTATTGCAATTGACAAAGAAAACACTTTAATATGGTAACTAGAATTATAATTGACCATATTTTATCAGGGCATATCAGATCTATATTAATTTCACATAATTTTAGGATATTTATATTAGTAACATCAACCATACAGTATAATCTGAAAAGATTTTTCACCCCTTTAACAGTACTTCCTATGTAGTTTAACATGTCCAATAAACCCAGGTAGCTTAATAGCTCTTTGGGATGTCTCAGAGGCCCTCTGAAGCATTTCAAAGTTAGCTAGAAGTCAAGTTACTTAGAAAGTTTTGTCGATAAATATCAAGAGTGTTTATAACACTCAGTCAGGTAGGATCGTACAAGTTACTGTGAAATAATAGTTATTTACTTGGCCAAAGTTAATAAAAGATTTCAAAGGTAAATATAGAACAGATCAATTAAGAGGTAAAGAAACTTAAATCTATTATTAAAAGCAGTTCAACATCTGAAGAAAGTATGTCCTCTTAACAGAGAGAAAGGCCAGATTTAAGTTTTTGCACCAGCTTACTTTAAACTCATTTAGGTAAACTTAATTAAATTTATTTTAAACTTATCAGTCTTAACCATGCACAAAACTTTTTTCCGGGTCCACTTTCCACAAACCTTTTTATCAGTTTCTATAACAGCCACCTGTAAGTCAGACCTACTTTCCTTTCCATTTATCAAATGTAATTTTATTTTTTATATCTTCTTTATTAAAAACATACATCCTATTTTCATATTAGATTAGCAAACAAACATTAATACTAGATATTTAATGCTGAATATTTCCCAGTTCACATGAATCTGAGATTTATTTAGGTTAATTTTTCCTGTATTTACAATTGTTTGATTCATAAGCGCTTACTTTTCTTTAGGCCAAATAAATTAGAACTCACTTACAACTTCAACAATCTTATCAGAAAAAAAAGACATACATTGCGACATGCATAAATCCAGACAGGCAGACTGACAGAGATGTTATAGCTTTCTGTTTGAGATTTAAAATATCTCTTTGAGCACCTTTTTTTCCCCTTCGCTTGAAGTTCTAATTTGCCCAAGGCTGAGGTCTCAGGCAAAGCTGGCTGTGTCTTTCAAGGACATGGAAAGGGTTAACTTCAAGCTTTTCCCTGGGCAGGCCTTTTAACAAGTTAGTTGTTTTTAATTGCATATGTAAAAAGAATTGGTTTTGCAGTTTCCAAAAAGAAAAATTTCTCTCACTATGTCCAATCAGCAATCATGCACTCACCATCATTCAGAGGCTATAGCAATGCCTCCCTTCTCCGGAGTCCCCGGGTTTCCTTAACTGATGCTCCCTTCCTGGGAGCTCCAGGAGGTGATCAGTCTCCTCTTCTACCTGTTGGGGTAGGTCCCGCCTGGGAACTGGCCCTGGGGCCTTACCTGATCCTGTGGCCATTCCTGGTGAGTTGGTCTGTCCCTCCAATGAGTTGGAGCTCACAAACAAACAGTTGGGGCTCGGCTATCCAGAGAGTTGGAACACCGGTCCAAAAGAGAACCTGGAAGACCATCGAGTGGCATGCCTCCTAGTCCGTCTTGGGGTTCCTTCGCTCCAGCCAGGCTGAGCCACCAGTCCAGCAGCTCAAGCGGTCGGCGTGGTTGGAATCTTGCTGGGTCCTCCAGAAATGTTGCAGAAACCAGTACTCAAGAAACCAAGCATCACACTTGGAGGATTGGAGAACTCGGGTTTATTACACCGACGGGCCCAGAGGAGTTAACACTCCAAGCTCTGAGCCCCAAACAAAGGGATTACAGAGTTTTTAGAGACAGACTGTAGTGGGCAACACTAGCTGTTAATGCTGCTGCTGCTAAGTCACTTCAATCGTGTCCGACTCTGTGCGACCCCAGAGACGGCAGCCCACCAGGCTCCCCCATCCTTGGGATTATCCAGGCAAGAATACTGGAGTGGGTTGCCATTTCCTTCTCCAATGCATGAAAGTGAAAAGTGAAAGTGAAGTCGCTCAGTCGTGTCTGACTCTTAGCGACCGTCCATGGGGTTCTCCAGGCAAGAGTACTGGAGTGGGGTGCCATTGCCTTCTCCATAGCTGTTAATAGGCTGGTTTAAACTAAGGGATTTCTCACTCACATGGGAGCAGCCGTCAAGATGGGGAGGAAGATGCCTGACCTGGACAGTCATGATTAAGCAGGTTTGCAGGGGCTGGGAGATTGCAAAGAGCAGGACAAGGGTGAGTGAGATAAACTCCAGTTCCTAGTATTGCAAGTCCCCACTTTCTGAGACTACGTGACCTACATGATCTAGACTTTACAAGGGGCAAGCTGAGTTAGAGGCAGAAGGAGCAGGAGGTTATGTAAAATTTTAACTTTTCCTCTTCAGTAGTAGTGTTAGTCGCTCAGTCGTGCCCGACTCTTTGCAACTCCATGGACTGCAGCCCACCAGGCTCCTCTGTCCTTGGGATTTTCCAGGCGAGGATGCTGGAGTGGGTTGCCATTTCCTTTCCCAGGGGATCTTCCCAACCAAGGGACCAAGCCTGGGTCTGCTGCACTGCAGGGAGATTCTTTACCGACTGAGCTGTGAGGGAAGTCCTGAATGTCTTCATTATCTGGTATATTTTCATTTGTTTCAAGGTCAGACTTCTAACTTCCCTTTTAAAAGCAACCTGTTTCAAGTTTCCAATCTAAAATATAATTTTTAAATCACAATGCTTTAACAGGTCAAAGGAAGAATGTCACTAACTCAGCAAGAGCTAAATTTGTAGTCCTTTCTGTCATGAGGATTCATTGCAGCTGGAACCAGGCAAAAGTTGCATTTTGATAAACAGAACATTTGAGCCAACACAACAATGGCAGGAAGTTAAACAGACTTGTGTGGGCCAATTTTATTTTCTGTAATCAAACACTGGCCCAGGAAGTGACATACTCCCTTGAAAAATGGCTTCCAGTTCAAGATTTTGCACCGAGGACAAGTTTTTACTTCCTCCAAATAAACTTCCAATGACAGCTTTTAAAAAAGCACAAAAGGGAATCAATTCATAAAAAAAATTATTACACCTTAAAATGGCAAATGAAGAATGACAGGGACTCATAAAACCCTCTACTCTTCAGCATGTCTGTGCTATCAGGAAACTCTGTGTGCCTGACCCTTAGCTAAGTCATATTTTTTATAAACAAAGTGTTGATGGAACACAACTTTTTCAACTGATTGGCAAGAATCAAGGGCAGTCTTTGAATTCAACACCAGTTCATCTGGTGATAATCACATTGCTCCCGAAATCTCAACCCTCAGCTGAAGGTGAGCCCTGAGCCACACATTAAACCCCCTCCAGTGGGAAACACACTGGGCTCATAGGGAAGGACTTCAGGGGGTTACACTCCACAGAAATATTCAATGGGTCAAAGACTGATGACCATCTTGGATCTAGACTCTAGATCAAAAGTCCTCAAACTTTTTGGCATCAGGGACAGGTTTCATGGAAGACAATTTTTTCATGAATAGCTTGGGAGTGGGTAAGGTTTGGGGATGATTCAAGTGCCTTACATTTATTGTGCACTTTATTTCTATTATTATATCAGCTCCACCTCAGATCATCAGTCATTACATCCCAGAGGCTGGGGACTCCTGCTCTAGATGACCCAAGCCAGGGGATTTCTACCTTAGAACACTCACCCATGGAACTGAAATTGAGCAGCTACACAATTTCCCAGTGGACAGCATCTAAGTCAAAGGTGGAAGTTACTGGAATGAGTAGGAATGGGGGTACAAATGTGCGGGGCTTAGTTGAGGACCCTCTGTGCATGACACTGACCCTACTTCCCCCATGAGCCATGCAAGTATCTGCCAGAGTGCAAGACAAAGGCTCTCCACCTTAATGAAATTGGGTCACCAGCAGAGGATAAGTCTGGCTTTAAACGTTTATTGAGCACCTACTGTGTGTCAACCACATACCAAGCCCCAGCAGACAGGAGGAGCTGGTTCTGACAGTTCCTGCTTCACGCTGCGTGGGCAGCCAAGCACACTCCCCACCCCACCCCCCAGGGTTCCCTGCAGAGCTAGTGGAGCAGATTTAGCAACTAGGAGCCACCTCTGCCCTCCTGGAGTTCAGATGGGTGAGACGCTCAGGCTCAGTGAGAACTTCTCTAAACAGTGTTTACTTCTAACTGGAACCATTCGGGCCATCTGTCAGGTACTCTTTTAACTACTGTCAATGTGCCAAGATGCTCTCTATCCAAATTTATATGTAACCAAGGGCTACTGGGCCATGCCAGTCAGCAAAGAGCTCACTTTAGCAAACTGAAGGACTCTCGAAAAAGAAGTCTGTGCTCACCCATCTGTGTTAGAGGGACTTAAAACTCCCTTGACACGAATAATGATGAATTAGGACCTTACAGTTAATTCCGCCTTTAGAATCCACTTTCATTTTCCACATTTGGAATTCCTCACACTCCAGCCTGCGGTTCCATCCCACAGTCCTCACCCGGAACTCAATGGGGCAGTCAGCGTGTTTCCCAGCTGCTGAGACTCAAACCCTAGTCTACTTGGAGTTTGGGTGTCTCAGGGCAAATCCAGACTAAAAGAAAAGCTATGCCTTCTTAGTAAGATATCTTTTTATGTGTTGCTGTTGTTTCAATGTCCCTAAGTAGTGTCCGACTCTTTTGTGACCCCATGGACTGTAGCCCGCCAGGCTTTTCTGTCCATGGAGTTTCCCAGGCAAGAATCCTGGAGAGGGTTGCCATGCCCTCCTCCAGGGAATCTTCCTGACCCAAGGATTGAACCCACATCTCCTGCATTGGCAGCTGGGTTCTTTACCACTGACCCACCAGGAGACAATAACACTCCCATTTCTAAAGCTATGACAGATACAAAAACTTGGTTGCCTGTTTCCCCCTTGGCCCAGTTCCCAAGGCAATTCCCCTGCATCTTAACCTCCCCTACTGAGGTTGGTTTCAAGATGGCCTGTGGCTTATCCTTCTTCTTATCCTCCTTGGTGCTATTCCGAGGGCTGGCAGGCTTCTAAAGAGCCCAAAGAATAAGTCTGATACTACTAGAAAATTTTGTGTTGTTGCTGTTCTCTGTGTTGCTTTGTTTGTGAATTCTCTTAGGGAGAGTCCAGTGTGTTTGACGTGTGTGTATGTATGGGGTGACCCCAGGAGTGGGGAGAGCCAGTGATGAGCAGAGGGGATCATCTTGCTGGAGCATCCTCTCAGGCAGGTGAGAAAGGTCTGCAGTGCACACGTGGAAGCTCAGCCTCAGACAGGGATGCAGATGGTCGCTCTGTGATAACAAGAGCAGGGGCCAGTGAGTGGTCCTCCAGACACAGAGAGTTCAGGTATGGAATTTAAACCACAGCACAGAAGATGGTTCTCGAGCGGTCTTGGTGAATGCCACGTTCCTTCCTGACCTCAAACCGTCAATCTTTGGTTTGTCTATTTGTGTGTTCTAATGAGGTGTAAAGACTCTTCCATATTTGCATTGGAAGTGTAGAGGGAGGCAGAGGGGCACTGCAACTTGAATACAACTCTGCTTTTGTTTTTTATTTATAATGAGCATAAATTTTCACTGGGCTTCCCCAGGGGCTCAGTGGTAAAGAATTTGCCTGCAATGCAGGAGATGTGGGTTTGATCCCTGGGTCAGGAAGATCTCCTGGAGGAGGAAATGGCAACCCACTCCAGTATTCTTGCCTGGGAAATCCCATGAAAAGAGGAGCCTGGTGGGCTACAGTCCATGCGGTCACAAAAGAGTCAGATACGACTGAGTGACTGAACAACAAAATAAAGTTTTCATTAGGGTAAATTTACAAAAGCTACTAAACACTACAGGTGATTGAAAATGGGTGCTTGTCAATAAGTAGTGGGAAGGATGCAGTTGTCAGCACATACCAATGTGTGGGTAAAGCATATTTGGAGGGAGGGAGAAGATCAAGAATTCAGTTGCAAGATCAGGTTTTAAATTCTAAATTTAAATTCAGTTCATTAAATCTAGGAAATGTAAAACAACATGCAAACTCCGCTGTATTCAAAAAGCCAAACAACCCAAAATAAACATAGGAGAAGAATTCTAACGGGCAATTAAAAAGAAACAGAAACGGGCAATGAGTGAACATGCACCTTCGTAATCAGGAAAGTCTGCATAAATGGCAAATGGGCTGAGTTTTTCTTCCCCAAACAGACTGTCCGAAATGAGAACATCAAGTGCCAGTGATGATGCGGGTAACTGGGCAATTCCATGGAACAGTCAAGGAAATTTTAATTGGCAGATACTCAGGAAAAAGGCTTTAGAAGCTACTTAATATTAAAAAGTTTCATGGGATAAACTGTCTTCTTGTCGACCTGTCTTTTCAGGTTTTACTGAATTCTGGTGAGCTAACATTTCGAGAAGAAAAGATTTTCTTTCAGTTGATTGTTCTGTAAGATGAAGACTACTTCTAGACTAGACAATTGAATTGAATTTTGAAAATAAACTCAAGTATTTTCTTCCCTTTGCCAAATTTGATTCCATTGAATAAGCCATTGGTATGTCAGAGAAATTCTGTGGCAAGAAAGGTGCTGGGGTTGATATTGTTTATTACCGTATCCTGAAGTGACAGATTTGTGAACTTTGCACAATTGTTCAAAGGGGCTTAGCAAGTGGGCAAGAGGGCGCAGAAGCAAATGAGGGTTAGAGGTTAAGTTGAGAAGAAATTGCTTCCCGTTGCTGTCACTGCTGCAAATTTAAGACAAGAGGATGAGTGAGTGAAAGTCGCTCAGTGGCAGCCGACTCTTTGCGACCCCTTGGACTCTAGCCCGCCAGTCTCCCCATCCATGAAATTCTCCAGGCAAGAATACTGGAGTGGGTAGCCTTTCCCTTCTCCAGGGATCTTCCTGACCCTGGGATCGATCCCAGGTCTCCCGCATTGCAGGCAGACTTGAACAAGGGAATGGGGGCTGGCTAATGCTTGTAACATACAGACAGCCCCTTCCAAACACAAAAAGATTCTGAGTTACCCAGTTCTACGTAAACCACGTTTACTAGATACATACCTAATTCTTCTATCAGAGACAAGGCTCTGGTAGTCTTAAAAAGCCCAGGGTATATAGACACTGCCCCCCACTAGGACTGTACAGCCTGTGATAACAAGAGCATCTAGCCGATCTCTCAATCTCTGCACCTACTATGGCCCCTGGAATAAAGAAATCCCACAGAGGCCAAGAGAAGCCATTGGACTGATGTCTGATAAATGACTGAACAGAGGGATGGATAATTGGATAAGATGGGTGGGTAGATGGACAAAAATTTACCAACCAAAAACAAAACTGAGTTTTCTCTACACAGCAAAGTTGGCTGTAAACAACCCAAAGAGAAAGCTGACTACAAAGACGTCTTGGAGGACAAGTGCTGGTGGAAAAGACCTGGAAAAGCAACCAATTAGAAGAAGACATCCTCAGAGCCATTTGTCTACTGGGAAAGCTCAAGCTATTTTTTTCTTTCCTTGAATTGGCAGCATTTCTATGAACTGGTTGTTTCCTGACTCTGCAGATTTAATTATGAAGATACACTTTCTTATTTTTACATAGCAGGATGAAACAAAAAGATTCCATTTTGACTTCCCAGATTTGTAACTTATTTTCAGAAAAATGTTAGCAAAGGCTTTTAATTCTTAGGATTTTATAAAGGAAAGCAAGGTGAATGTGTAGGTCATTTAGAAGCAAATGACATTTCTTTCTTGGTCTTATT
Source organism: Okapia johnstoni (assembly GCA_024291935.2). Classification (NCBI taxonomy): domain Eukaryota; kingdom Metazoa; phylum Chordata; class Mammalia; order Artiodactyla; family Giraffidae; genus Okapia; species Okapia johnstoni. The sequence continues at coordinate 83,753,874 of CM044318.1, forward strand.
AGTTAGGTGATGTATCTAGTGTTCTATCTGCATGTGGCAAATTCCATGTAAGGGTTGTTTGGAGATGCTTTCTGCATCAGAAGGCACTTGTCCTTTATTCACAGCCCACAGTGACACTGCAGGGAACAAATAAAATGAGACCTCTGTATACATCCCACTTCTCTGAGATTAATCACTCTGCACTTTCAACGGGAAAACTGTGGAGTAAAATCTCACCAAATTTTGCAAAATCAAATCTTTATAACGTTAATGTGAATACAAAGAAACAAGTTTAAATAAACTGGCAGCTCCAGGTCCTTCTCTCCTCTTACAAAGAGAGTAGTTTTTGCAAAGGAAAATTCGAAGTATTAAAAGCAAAATAAGACACTCTTCACGTAGTCTGTTTCTGTATTCAGAAATTATTTGTTTGATAAAGAAACATGAAAAGAGCTTGAACAATCTTAAAGGAAATCAACCCTGAATATTCATTGAAAAGACTGATGCTGAAGTTGAAGCTCCGATACTTTGGCCATCTGATGCAAAGAGGTGACTCCTTGGAAAAGCCCCTGATGCTGGGAAAGATTGAGGGCAGGAGGATAAGGGGACAGCAGAAGATAAGATGGTTGGATAACATCACTGACTCAATGGACATGAATTTGAGCAAACTCCAGGAAATAGTGAAGGACAGGGAAGCCTGACATGCTGCAGTCCATGGGGTCACAGAGAGTTGAATGCAACTTAGTGACTGAACAACAACAACAACAAAATAGCTTGGAAAACAAATTAGAAAGAAAAACGGACCAACTCAATGCTTTGCAAAATTGGGTGTGAAGTAAACACTTGCTTTTTAGATTTGAGCATACTTGGGGGAAAATCTTTTAAACAAAGCATTTTTCAAACAAAATTTTAACATGTTTATGCTTTTAGAACATGAAATTTCTTCTCCTCACCTTAGGGATGAACATGGGCCGTAGCTTGGGGGCCACCTGAGGAGCAGCTGAGATGATGGTATAAAACATTGTTCTCAGTTCTGGGAGAGCTTGTCCCCCATGGGGTGCTGGCAATGCCTACAGACTTTTGTGGTTGTCCTGAACTGAACAACATGGCTGTAGGAAGGGATCCTGGCATGTAGTGGGTACAAACTAGAGGTGCCCCCAAATATAGTGCATCCTATAAAGTACAGGATGGCTGCACACAATGAAAGATCATCCAAGCTAAAATGTCAGTAGGATGAGTTTGGAAATATCTAGTGTCAAGGTTTTCAGGTGGGGGTGTGAGGTTGAAGGCTGGGGCTGGAAGCAGAATTTCTGCAGCCAAAGATGAAGGGAAAACTCCTTTTCCCAATCTCTCCCTTCCAGGTGGGAAGGTGAAAACAGCTGGTCATATCCAAGGAATACAGCCGCCACGTGTATTTAACCATCAGCCCATGTTTCAATGTACATTTTGGTCTCTAACCCAAAGGTGACACCAGACGCCATTTAAATTTTTATCTTTGTCAAATTATGCATTGGCTTTTAAAATTAATTGAAAGGATGCATTTTAATGAAAAAGAGAGAAGCCAGGTGTGTTTATAAAATAACCTCCTAGATTATAGTAAAATTAATTTGAATAAAACCATTATTAGTACACTGATCAGAAATGAAATGTTCTACACATGAAATACATTTTTTAAGTAATATACTACTAGAAACCCATTACAGAATTACAGCCCCTAAGGGGTTTCAAGAGATTATATATTCTTTTTGTTCCCTCTCTTTATTAGAGTATAATTGCTTTATAATGTTATATTAGTTTCTGCTGTATGACAGTGAATCAGCTGTGTGTATGCATATATCCCCTCCCACCTGGACCTCCTTCTCACCCAGCCCCTCACCCGCCCTGTGCTATGCAGCAGCCTCCCGCTAGCTGTCTGTTCTGCACACGGTCATGTATGCAGGTCAATCATAATCTCTCAATTCATCCCGCCCTCCCTTTCCTCCCCTGTGTTCACATGTCCATTCTCTATGTCTCTATCTCTATTCCAGCCCTACAAACAGGCTCATCTGAACCGTTTTTTAAAGATTCCACACGTATTCATCAATATATGATATTTGTTTTTCTCTTTCTGACTTACTTCTCTCTGTGTAACAGAATCTAGGTCCATTTGCATCTCTACAGATGACTCAATTGCATCCCTTTTCATAGCTGAGTAATATTCCCTTGCATATATGTACCCCATCTTCTTATCCACTCCTTTATCAATAGACACTTAGCTTGCTTTCATGTCCTAGCTGTTGCCAATAGTGCTGCAGTGAACACTGGGGTATGTGTCTCTTGAATCCTGATTTTCTCCAGATGCATGCCCAGCAGTGGGATTTCTGGGCCGAATGCTGGCTGTATTTTCATAAGGAAGCTTCATGCTGCTCTCCATAGTGGCTGCACTGACTTACAAGAGATCATATGTTCTTGAGAACGAGATCAGTGAATGAAAACTGGTGAGAATGCAGCTGCTCCAGAATGAGCATCACATCACGTGGAGGCTTTCTCCAGTCCAGACTCATCTAGGCCTGCATTCCACTCTTCTGTATCACCCGCTACCACTGCCCTCCAGTCTGCTCATCTAAACTCAGATGTGCCACAGGTGGTTAAAGATATCATGTACTTTATAACCCAGGACATTTTTTAAATAGCAGCTCTTTGGAAACAAAACTTTGGGGAAAATAAAATGTTTACCTTTTAACCTAGGTTAAAAAGGGGGCTTCCCTGGTGGCTCAGCTGGTAAAGAATCTGCCTGCAGTGCAGGAGCCCTGGGTTTGATCCCTGGGTTGGGAAGATCCCCTGGAGAAGGGAATGGCTACCCACTCCAGTATTCTTGCCTGGAGAATCCCGTGGACAGAAGAGCCTGATGGGTACAGTCTCCAGAGTCGCAGAGTCAGACACGACTGAGTGACTAATAGTTTCACTTTCTTAGGTTAAAAAATACATATTACTAATCAATCTCTTTACTGACCTAAAGAAGAGTCACTTTGCTTTCTATAGCTTTTCATGAGCCCTTCCAGGTACTAAATTTTGTTTTTGTTATACCAGATATACTGTGGCCACCTGATGCAAAGAACTGACTCATTTGAGAAGACCCTGATTCTGGGAAAGATTGAAGGCAGGAGAAGAAGGGGATGACGGAGGATGAGATGGTTGGATGGCATCACCGACTCAACGGACATGAGTTTGAGCAAGCTCCAGAAGATGGTGGAGGACAGGGAAGCCTGGCGTGCTGCAGTGCAAGGGGTCGCCAAGAGTCGGACACGACTGAGCTGAACTGATAAAATAATGGTAGCTGCCACCTCAGGACTGCTGTTCACGAGAACGACCCACCCCTGCCGTGCGACGCTCCCAACGGTGCGAGGAGAAACAGTCCAAAATTAATAAACTGCTTCAAGGGTAGGATCTCCTCAGTGGTGAGAGATGAGCCCAATATCCATTTATTATTCTTTCAGAGGCAATAAAGCTCTGTTTATACAGGACTTGCAAAATAACCTCTTTTGTGCTTCTGTTTATTACTCATCATTAACAATTTTTAAAGTATCAAAGGTTTTCCTTTGTCTTACTGCCTTGCTGAAAGTGAATTTTCTAAATGAAAATTCGTCACACAGCTGGTTATAAATACACATAAACAGTTAAAAGGAATTATTGTTGTTATATGTATATGTCTGTGTGTGTGATTTTCAGCCGCAAGACTGGAGACTCCTGAAATCTTTGGTTGAAGGAACCGTGGGACTTTCTCACCACACTCAGTGCAAAATCTGCGTGTCCTTGATGGGCAGGCAAGCTGACTTCCATTCCTGTAGATCACACTGAACTATAGAATCAGAAAATGAAGCTTTGGTTCCAATTACAGTTCAGAATTAGAATGCTTACATGGATGTGTTTTCTTTTTAAGGCCCTCTCTCTGCCTCTAGTTGAAGAGCCTGATTTATCAGTAAAATGAAGATTGAGTGACATTTTGGAGACTGAAAGATCATTTTGAAATGAACAGAGGAGGATTAAAAACAAAACTTTTCTAAATAAGGCTCTGCTTGTACCCAGACTGCAATAACATTTATTTGTTTAAACTTTTTATCTTACAACAGATTCACAATGTTGAGACAGTTTCAGGTGAACAGCAAAGGGCCTCAGCCATACATATACACGTATCCCTCCTCCCCCAAACTCCTCTCCCATCAGGCTGCCACACAGCATTGAGCAGAGTTCCCTGTGCTACACGGTAGGTCCTTGTTGGTTACCCATTTTAAATATAGCAATGTGTCCGTGTGCATCCCCAGCCCCCTAACTATCCCCTCCCCCCATCATTCCCTCTCTGCCAACCGGAAGCTCATTTTCTAACTCAGTGAGTCTCTTTTTGTTTTGTAAGTAGCTTCATTTGTACCATTTCATTTAGATCCCCAATATAAGGGATGTCATACCATACACCTCCTTCTCTGACATTTCTCTCAGTATGAAGATTTCTGGGTCTATTCATGTTGCTGCAAATGGCATTGTTTCATTCTTTTTAATGACTAATATTCCATTGAAGATATATACCAAAACTTTTTTTTATCCATTCCTCTGTTTTGGAATATTTAGGTTGCTTCCATGTCTTGGCTATTGTAAACAGTGCTACAGTGAACATTAGAGTGCATATTTCAGATCATGTTTTTCTCCAGATATATTGTGCTGCAGTAATATTTAAATGAAATTGTTTAGCATGGAGCCATTCCCATAGCAGGCATTCAATAAATAATAGTTCTATTGGAAAAAAATATTCAAGCAATCAGAGAGTGTTCAAATTACAGAAAGAAAAGCTGTAAACAGGTTTCCTGGGTCTCACTTGTAAGCCAAGACCATAAACGGATTCTGAAGATGCCAATTTGTTGTGCTTTCCATCGATAACCTTGAGATGCACTTAAATGTGAATTTAAGAGATCCCCAAGGATGCATGTAATTCCCTAACCTGTAGGTGAGAGAGTTCCCTGTTTACAAAAGGATAAAATTCTGTAATTCAGATACATTTTTTTATACAAGGGAAAATGCAAAAATCAAAGAGTGAGAATCTAGCTACATCACCGTGTAATATTTCAATGGGAGCCGGGAAATAGACTGGAGGTTAATTGTTAAGTTGGGCTTCCCTGGTGGCTCAGTGGTAAAGAACCTGCCTGCCAAACCAGGAGGCCTGGGTTTGATCTCTGAGTTGGAAAGATCCCCTGGAGAAGGAAATGATAACTCACTCCAATATTCTTGCCTGGAGAATCCCATGGACAGAGGAGCCTGGTGGGTGACAGTCCACACGTTTGCAAAAGAGCTGGACACATCTCAGCAACTAAACAGCAACAGTTGTTAAGTTGTGAGGTTGAAGATATTCATTGTGAAAACACTGCTTTGAAACCACCCTTAGGTTCAAAATAAGTTTCAAATAACTCAAAGAAAGGAGATTTTTCAAATACCAACATCATTCCTTTAAGAAGCTTAGCTGGTAAAACTGGAGTGGGGCTTTGCAAAGACATCATCGTGAAGCTGGGCTGAGAGAAAGTTCTGTGAATCTCACCATGGAAATGGTTTATCCAATAACGGCTCCAGCTGGAAGGAATGACTGAGGTCTTCCCAGGGCCTTCTTTACCTAGGCTCACTTGCTCTATTCCTTCACCAGCTTCTGTGTTTGAGCTGAAAAGAAGGGAATCTGTGGGATTCAAGGTCTTTCAAGTTTCAAAGAGACAGTCTCAGAGAAGGGTGCATCACCACGAAGCAATGAAGATGCAGAGCAAAGCACTTTTACTGAAAAGGAAAAGCAGCAGCAATGCCAAGAGCCAGAGCAGGCAGGTAGGGGTGTGAGAGCAGGACTTTGGTTATCCCGCATGAACAAGAAAAAAAACGAAGACATTTCTGTAAATCAAAATTCAAGAAACCAAAGTTAAATTAAGTGATACTAGGCAGCCTCTGGAGAAGATCCGAGAGGATTTAATGACACATCATCTGGTGGCTCAGCTGGTAAAGAATCCGCCCGCAATGCGGGAGACCTGGCTTCAATCCCTGGGTTGAGAAGATCCCCTGGAGAAGGGAAAGGCTACCCATTCCAGTATTCTGGCCTGGAGATTCCATGGACTGCATAGTCCATGGGGTCGAAAAGAATCAGACACGACTGAGCGACTTTCACTTTCATCATATCGGCGTTCTTCACTCATAGCACATCACAGCAGTTGCTCCTGCTGGCTTGTCTCTGTTTATGACCAGCAAATCTACTGAACAGGTTAAATGTTTAAATTCAGGGAGCACATTTTTAAAAATTAATTTTTATTGTAGTATTGTTGCTTTACACTGCTGTGTTAGCTTCCGCTGTATAGCAAAATGAATCAGCCATACAGATACATGTATCCCCTCTTGTTTGAATTCCCTCCCATTTAGGTCGCCACAGAGCATCACATGAGATTCCCTGTGCTATACAGTAGGTTCTCATCAGCCACCTCTTTTGGTATAGTATAGTAGTATATATATGTCAATTCCAATTGCCCAATTCACCCCATCCTCCCTTTCCCCTCTTGGTGTCCACATATTTGTTCTTTACATCTGTGTCTCTATTTCTGCTTTGCAAATAACTCCATCTGTACCATTTTTTGCTCAATATATTAAAAAAAAGAAAGTAAAGCAGCAGTGATGATGATTGCTTATCCCAAAGCTGTGCCCACTTCCACTGCCTGCCCACACTACACACTGGACTGTGTATACACATACCATGCACCATACCATACACGTACATGCTACATATAAGTACCATATACGCCCTGTGCTATATGCATATACTATCTACTATGCTGTGTACACATATACACTGTGTATAACATAGTATCCCCCACTAGAGTAGTGGGTGGTGCACTATACACCATATCTCTGGATTGACTTATATCTCAGAGATGCCCAACCTCCCTTTCTGCATCTATTTTTGTTCTTTTCTCACTTCCTGTTATTCTAGTGGGAGAAAGCACAGCCCTGCTTCCAGGGGGCTCAAACTTGAAGTTTAAGGAAGTCTCTGATTCAGTGTTAACCTGGCTCTCTTTTAATTCCTGCCTTTCTGCATAGTCCTTAAATTCACTTCCTGGAAAACTCCCAAGTCTGTCCTTCTGCAGTGTAAACACAGACTCCTCAGTGGGCTGTGTGCGACCTCCCCCATCACTACTCCTGCAAATTTGCTCGGCCGTTTTTATGGTAACATTTTCCTTACCTTCCAGAGGTGCTCTGTTCTTGCTCTATTTATATAAACTGAATTCCATGAACTCATTCTTTCCTGTTCTTTAGCACCAGTGCTGATAAAAAGGAAGGACTTTCATGCAGCATGGGCCGACTGCAGACTAAAGGGCGGGTGTTGCCCGCGGCAGTGGTCCGCGGCACTCTGTTCTCATCTTTCCTGCCCTCCCCTCTCCATCCATCCATCCGTCTGCCCCACCTCCCTTCTCTCACCCGTTCTCACCCTACAGCTACTTTGAACCACGTGAGAGACAAACTGAAAATAACACAGTAAAAGATCTCTGAATCAACTTACAGGACTCCCACCTTTGGACTGGTTAGTGTTCTCCAGCCCCTCTGCGCAGCATGGAGCCTGAATCCCTGGGAAGATCCAGGTTTCGAGGGACATGAAGCCTATACAATTTGGGGGTACATCTTTAAGAAGAAGACTGCAGAATTATAAACACATGAATAGATATGAAACTCAATGTTTATGTAAAATGACAAAGCACAACAAATTAAAAAATTTTAAGAGCCAGAAAAGTCCACAAACGTTACAAAATCCAGAAAAAAAAGTGATAAATTTTCCCGTGTATTTGGCCGCGTACTCTGATTGTCTTTTTATCCGAACACATTGTTTTCTGTAAAACAATGCTGTTCAATAGAAATATCACGCACACCTCCACCTGTGTATTTGGCTGCATACTCTGATTATCTTTTCATCTGAAACAATTTGGCCATCACTTTCTGTAAAACAGTGTTGTCCAATAGAAATATCATGCAAACTTCCAATGTGTCACATGTATGGTTTTCAATTTTGTAGTAGTCATATTTAAAAGGGTAAAACAGGGAAAAAGAGGTGGGAGTATTTTAATCTATGTTTCATTTATGTCAATATAGCCAAAGTGTTATTGAAATGGAGCTGAACCCTGTCGCCCTTGCCTTGCCCCACCCCTTGCCCTGCCATGGCCTCGTCCTGCCTTTTAGCCTGTGCAAAAACTTTAGCCAAAGAATAAGTTTAATCAGAGAAGTGAGAAGATGGAGAAACAAAGGAAAACAGTTAAAGGAGATTAAATAATAATAGGTTAGTCAGTAATCATAGTCAAGAAAACTTAGTTCCTTCTCAAGGCTGTAGATAATAGTCTGAGCCTATCCTGTGATACTGAAACCCTCACCAGGTGGAGAGGTTAACTGTATGATGACCAGACTGGAGACATAAGTTGCCACAGTTCTGAGAACTGGCCTCAAAGAAATAGAAACAAACTGACCCTGGAACTGAAGATTAACTGTGCTTAAAACACTCAATGGTCAGACCACTGATAACCAGTTACAAGATGACTCAGAGCTGACCGTGCTGTTTCCACAGGTAGCCGCCCCCTCCGTCTGTAAAAGCTCTTGTCACCTGATTTGTCGGTGGGGAGGTGAGGGAGTTGGCCTTTGCACAGGTGTCCGTTCTTCCCCCATGCCTGATTGCTGGCATCCAAAATAAAGCCGACTTTGCTTTCTACCAACCTGGACTCTTTAATGACTTTAAAGACTCTTTAAAGGAGCAACAAGCTGGACCTCACTTCTGGTTACACTATGATATCAGCACTGTTGTTCTTAGGTAGCTGCTACCCCATGGACTGCAGCACGCCAGGCTTCCCTGTCCTTCACCAACTCCTGGAGCTTCCTCAAACTCATGTCCATTGAGTCTGTGATGCCATCCAACCATCTCATTCTCTGTTGTCACCTTCTCCTCCTGCCTTCAATCTTTTGCAGCATCAGGGTCTTTTTCAATGAGTCAGCTCTTCACATGAGGTGGCCAAAGTATTGGAGCTTAAGCATCAGTCTTCCCAATGAATATTTAGGCATATTATTAATAAAATATTAATGATATACTTTACATTTTATTTCCTTAGTAAGTCTTCAAAATCTGATGCATGTTTTACACATACATCATTCATCCATCACACCAGCCATGTCTCAAGTGCTCTGCAGACCTGTGGCTAGTGGCTGCGATGTGAACTGAACAGCTTTATCAAGACTAGGAAGATAATCCAGTCTTTATTCTGTCATGAATGAGCAATTTTTATTTTCTATTATTGATAGTTTAGAAAGTTTATCTTTAACTTTCTGAAACTCATTATTGGTAGTGTTATGAACTAACTAGAATGATTGTCATGTTTAGAAAAACTTCTATCAAGTTTCTGAAATATGAGCTGTAAAGTTTCAGGGCATTTCAAGTTTTCTTCTGTAGGGATTAATCTTAACTATTCTTCAAATGATGACACCTCATTAACCAATTTGTTGTCAGTACTCACATTGTAGTGGCTGATTGTTTTACCTTTTATGTCAGAATTTCGTGTCAAACCATGAACTTGAAAAAGAACCTATAATATAAATGTGCTTGGGCAGGACCCTTTAGCTGGAGGATGAGGGGATAAGATGGGAAAAGTGGGTGAGATTCAAGGAGAGAAATAAGAAGCTGTCTACTGCTCATGAGAGCCTGGGAGCAGACCCTCTGCCTCGAGGTCAAGGTGCAAGGCCTATGTGTGAACCTCTATGTTGGAGAAACAATTCGTCAAGGTCTCTAGTATTTCTGTACATCTTCTCAGTAGAGTGACTGATGGATTTTCCCCAGGGCTAGCTTTCCAAGGCTGAGCACTGAAGAATTGATATTTTTGAACTGTGGTGCTAGAGAAGACAATTGAGAGTCCCTTGGGATAGCAAGGAGATCAAACCAGTCAATCCTAAAGGAAATCAACCCTGAACATTCATTGGAAGGACTGATGCTGAAGCTGAAGCTCCAATACTTTGGCCACCTGATGAGAAAAACTGACTTATTAGAAAGTACCAGACCCTGATGCTGGGAAAGATTGAGGGTAGGAAGAGAAGGGGGCGACAGAGGATGAGATGGTTGGATGGCATCAATGACTCAACAGATGTGAGTTTGAGCAAACTCCAGGAGATAGAGAAGGACAGGGGAGTCTGCTGTGCTGCAGTCCATGGGGTCACAAAGAGTCAGACACGACTTAGCAACTGAACAATAAACTTTCCAAGAATGTTTGCAAGTGACCGTGGAAAACAGAGAGAGTACCTTGTGGCAAAGGGCCAATTTGTTTCCTGACCAGGATAATAAAGTCTCCAGTGAAGGTCTGACGTGAGTGCTATATTCCTCTCTCTAACCTGGGGCTCCTGTGTCTTCCACCAGCATCTCATGACACAGTGGCAGGCTCACTTGTTGGCATGCAAGGGGGTTAGGTTCTTAGGTTCTCTGTATTTCCTGACACACTGGGAGCATATGAAAGGCTATAGGGTTAAGAGCAGGGTTAAGATCATTAGAATTCAAGACCTCTAAAGCCTGGGTGTTAGTTCTAGAAAGTCTTGTAGGTTTTCATAGAACTGTTCAACTTCAGCATTATTGGTCAGGGCATAGACTTGGATTACTGTGGTATTGAATGTTTTGCCTTGGAAACAAACAGAGATCATTCTGTCACTTTTGAGATTGCACCTAAGTACTGCATTTTAGACTCTCTTGTTGACTATGATGGCTACTCCATTTCTTCTAAGGGATTCCTGTCCACAGTAGTAGATATAATGATCATCTGAGTTAAATTCACCCATTCAAGTCCATTTAGTTCACTGATTCCTAAAATGTTGATGTTCACTCTTGCTATCTCCTGTCTGACCACTTCTAATTTCCCTTGATTCATGGACCTAACATTCCAGGTTCCTAAGCAATATTGCTCTTTGAAGCATTGGACTTAACTTCCATCACCAATCACATCCACAAATGGGTGTTGTTTTTGCTCTGGTTTCGTCTCGTCATTCTTTCTAGAGTTAGTTCTCCACTGATCTCCGGTAGCATAATGGGCACTTACTGACTTGGGGAGTTCAACTTTCAGTGTCCTATCTTTTTGCCTTTTCATTCTGTTCATGGGATTCTCAAGGCAAGAGTACTGAAGTGGTTGGCCATTCCCTTTTCCAGTAAACCACGTTTTGTCAGAACTCTCCACAATGACCCGTCCGTCTTGGGTGGCCCTACACGGCATGACTCATAGTTTCACTGAGTTAGACAAGACTATGGTCCATGTGATCAGATAGGTTAGTTTTCTGTGATTGTGGTTTTCAGTCTGTCTGCCCTCTGATAGAGAGGGATAAGAGGCTTATGGAAGCTTCCTGATGGGAGAGACTGACCAAGGGAGAAACTGGGTCTTGTTCTGATGGGCGGGGCCATATGCAGTAAATCTTTAATCCAATTTTCTGTTGAAGGGTGGGGCTGTGTTCCTTCCCTGTTATTTGACCTGAAGCCAAGCTATGATGGAGGTAACCAAGATAATGGCAACCTCCATCAAAAGGTCCTATGCAGGCACTGCTGCACTCAGTGCCCCAAACCCTAGAGCAGGCCACCACTGACCCACGCCTCCACAAGGGGCTCCTGGACACTCACAGGCAAATCTGGATCAGTCTCTTGTGGGGTCACTGCTCCATTCTCCTGGGTCCTGGTATACACAAGGTTCTGAACTAACACCCAAGAAATATATCCTTTTCGTTATAGGGGACTGGAATGCAAAAGTAGGAAGTCAAGAAACACCTGGAGTAACAGGCAAATTTGGCCTTAGAGTACAGAATGAAGCAGGGCAAAAGCTAATAGAGTTTTGCCAAGAGAACGCACTGGTCATAGCAAACACCCTCTTCCAACAATACGAGAGAAGACTCTACACATGGACATCACCAGATAGTCAATACCAAAATCAGATTGATTATATTCTTTGCAGCCAAAGATGGAGAAGCACTATACAGTTGGCAAAAACAAGACTGGGAGCAGACTGTGGATCAGATCATGAACCCCATATTGCCAAATTCAGACTTAAATTGAAGAAAGTAGGGAAAACCATTAGACCATTCAGGTATGACCTAAATCAAATCCCTTACAACTATACAGTGAAAGTGACAAAGGATTCAAGGGATTAGATCTGATAGAAAGAGTGCCTGAAGAACTAGGGATGGAGGCTTTTGCCACTGTATAGGAAGTAGTGATCAAGACCATCCTCAAGAAAAAGAAATACAAAAAGGCAAAATGGTTGTCTGAGGAGGCCTTAGAAACAGCTATGAAAAGAAGAGAAGTGAAAGGCAAAGGAGAAAAAGAAAGATATACCCATTTGAATGCAGAGTTCTAAAGAATAACAAGGAGAGATGAGAAAGCCTTCCTCAGTGATCAATGCAAAGAAATAGAGGAAAACAATAGAATGGGAAAGACTAGAGATCTCTTCAAGAAAATTAGAGATACCAAGGGAAGATTTCATGCAAAGATGGGTACAATAAAGGACAGAAATGGTATGGACCTAACAGAAGCAAAAGATATTTAAAAGAGGTAGCAAGAATACACAGAAGAACTATACAAAAAAGATCTTCTTCATGACCCAGATAATCACAATGGTGTGATCACTCACCTAGAGCCAGACATCCTGAAATGTGAAGTCAAGTGGGCCTTAGGAAGCATCACTACAAACAAAGCTAGTGGAGGTGATGGAATTCCAGTTGAGCTATTTCAAATCTTAAAAGATGATGCTGTGAAAATGTTGCACTCAATATGCCAGACAATTGGAAAACTCAGCAGTGGCCACAGGACTGGAAAAGGTCAATTTTCATTCCAATCCCAAAGAAAGGCAATGCCAAAGAATGCTCAAACTACCGCACAATTGCACTCATCTCACATGCTAGCAAAAACAGTTAGAACTGGACAAGGAGAAACAGACTGGTTCCAAATTGGGAAAAGGGTACATCAAGGCTGTATATTGTTACCCTGCTTATTTAACTTATATGCAGAGTACATCATGAGAGACACTAGGCTGGATGAAGCAATAGATGGAATCAAGATTGCCAGGAGAAACATGAATAACCTCATATATGCAGATGACACCACCCTTATGGCAGAAAGCAAAGAAGAACTAGAGTCTCTTGATGAAAGTGAAAGAGGAGAGTGAAAAAGTTGGCTTAAAGCTCAACATTCAGAAAACTAAGATCATGGTATCTGGTCCCATCACTTCATGGCAAATAGATGGGGAAACAGTGGAAACAGTGAGAGACTTAATTTTTCTGGGCTCCAAAATCACTGCAAATGGTGACTGCGGCCATGAAATTAAGACACTTGCTCCTTGGAAGAAAAGCTATGACCAACCTAGAGAGCATATTAAAGATCAGAGACATTACTTTCCCAACAAAGGTCCATCTAGTCAAGGCTATGGTTTTTCCAGTAGTCATGTATGGATGTGAGAGTTGGACTATAAAGAAAGCTGAGTGCCAAAGAAATGATGCTTTTGAACTGTGGTGTTGTAGGAGACTCTTGAGAGTCTCTTGGACTGCAAGGAGATCCAACCAGTCCATCCTAAAGGAAAACAGTCCTTGATATTCATTGGAAGGACTGATGTTGAAGCTGAAGCTCCAATACTTATTGCTGATAAATCTGTTTACTGAATTAAAGAAGAGTCACTTCATTTTCCATAGCCTTTTATGAGCCCTTCCATTCACTAAACTTTGTTTTTGGTATACCAGATATATTTTTGCCACCTGATGCGAAGAACTGACTCATTGGAAAAGACCCTGAAGCTGGGAATGATTGAAGGTTAGAGGAGAAGGGGAGGACGGAGGATGAGATGGTTGGATGGCATCACTGACTCGATGGACATGAGTTTGAGTAAACTCCAGGAGTTGGTGATGGACAGGGAGGCCTGGCATGCTGCAGTCCGTGGGGCCGCAAAGAGTCGGACACGACTGAGTGACTGGACTAAACTGGACTGAAAGCCTGAGTATGGCTCCAATTCTGTGTTTTGCTGGCTTGAAATTGGCTGTACTGACTTTACACATAAAGGTAACTGAAAATCACGTCTGCCATGAAACACAAACAAAATGCATCCTCAGTCAGATTCCTGGAACCAACCCCCAAAATGCTTGTGACCATTTTATACCACCCAAAATGAGGGGAAATTACAGCAGAAACAGGCAGTAGTTAAAGCTGAATGGAGTTAAAATATTTCACTTTGGTAAATTTCACAACTCTGTGAACACATTCATTCCAATAGCCTTCCCACGGGCTAAGAGGCTTCCAAGGTGGCACTAGTGTTAAAGAACCCACCTGCAATGCAATAGACACAGATTCTATTTGGGTCAGGAAGATTCCTTGGAGAAGGAAATGACAACCCACTCCAGTGTTCTTGCCTGGAAAATCCCATGGGCAGAGGAGCCTGGCAGACTGCAGTTCACGGGATCGCAAAGAGTTGGACATGACTGAGCACACACACACACACAGCACACATGGCCTAAAAGGGTCCCTTGCACATGAGATAAATTAATTTTTTTAAAGGGGATATGCATTTTTAAAATTTTATTTATTTTTTTGGCCATGCTACATGGCATGTAAGATCTTAATTCCCTGACTAGGGATCTAACTTGTGCCCCTTGCATTGGAAGCACAGAGTCTTCACCACTGGACCTCCAGGGAAGTCCTGAGATAAATTATTAACTTGTGGATGGTGGGCTCCTCAAACCCCACCTTCCAGTGAGATGCTCCAAGCACATTCTTTCTCCACCAGCTGAGTTTTCTGTCAGCATGTCTGTTTCCAAATCTGTTTGGCCAGTTTATCCTTGAAGGGCTGGGGACTTTCTCAACACTCCTAGAGCAGGGACTTGGTGCTCCAGACACTTTTGCTTAATTCTTTTTTAAAATGTAAAATGACTATACAATAATATGCACACAGTTTAACTCACACATTTGCCAAGTTTTGACAAGTGCATACATCTATATGACTCCAATCTCTATCAAGTGAGAATTGGGATTGTTCCTGCCGTATCTGTAAACAAGGCTGTCACAATCATCAGTGATTGCAGCCACCATGGATGGTGTGCCTGTGAGCCTGAGGAAACTCAGGAAGGAAAAGAAGACCTGCCGTCTATCAGCTATCAGACTGCAGCCACTCCCTCTGGTGAGCCCTGAGGAAACTCAAGATGTGAAAACACAGGATGCTGGCTCCAGATAGCCGAGGTGCGTATCAAAGGAATGATTTCAGTGAGTCCAGACTCCTGCTTCTTCCCATACATAGAAAAGTACTAAATTTCCTAACTCAAGATATCTGGTTTTCTTTACTTAATAAGCATCTGTTGATGTTCTATCTACCTGCTTCTTGTTGCAAAACTTCTGTATAAACTGGCTCCCCCCTCACCTCCTCAGAGCAGTTTTCTCAGGATTACTTGAGATGCTGGCTCCTGGGCTTGAAGTCCTAAAATTCCCACCTAATAAAACACAACTCTCAACTTATAGGTTGTGAATCATATTTTGAGTCCACATAAGGTAAGAAGCATTATCATAACTCCAGAAATTTCCCTCCCGCCCTTCCCCAGTCAAACCATGCTGTGCTATGATGTTCAAAAATTTTTATTAAACTTTTAATTTTGAGATCATTGTAGATTCACATGCAGTTGTAAGAAATAACATAGAGAGACCCTGTGTGCCTTTTCTGCAGTTTTCCCCAAGGGAAGCATCTTTTAAAGCTGAAGCATTATTTTATAACCAGACTCTGACACTGATACAGTCAAGACACAGAGCATCTCCATCTCCACAGGGATCCCACATGTTGCCCCTTTAGAGCCACACTTCTCCCCTCCTCACACCCTCTTACACTGATACACTGATACAGACTCTGACACTGATACAGTCAAGACACAGAGCTTCTCCATCTCCACAGGGATCCCACATGTTGCCCCTTTAGAGCCACACTTCTCCCCTCCTCACACCCTCTTAACTTCCAGCAACCATTTATCTGTTCTCCATTTTTATAATTTTCTCAGTTCAAGAAAAGTCTGTAAATAGTATCATGCAGTAGTTAGGGTTTTCAGATTGGCTTTCCTCACCAGCCCCTGCCAGCCCCACCCTTTGCTATTCCCTGGAGATTGATCCAGGTTGCTGCATAAGCCAGTCATTTCCTTTTTATTGCTGAGTAGTCTTTCATGGTGTGGATGCACCAGTCTGCTTAATCACCTGGTTGTTGGAGGATACCTGGGTGGCTTCCTGTTTTTGGTTATTGTAAACGGAGCTGCTCTCCCTGTGTGTGTACAGGTCTTTGAGTGAATAGTAGGCTTCATTTCTCTGTGCATTGCTGAGTCAAGTGGTATTTGCAGGTCTATTTTTTTAAGAAACTGCCAGACTGTCTTCTATGCTGACTGGACCATTTTCTATTCTTTACCAATGATGAATGTGTGATCCAGGTTGTGGCTTCTTTTGCTTCAGGCTTGGGATGTATGAGGCAAAAAGAAATCCCAAGGAATCTTCACTCTGTTGTCCCTTGGGTCCTGAGGTCCCTAACTAGCTTGCCTTCTTCTTCCCATATTTTCGAATTCTCTTATGATTATTTTGCATGTGTAATGTCAGGGATATTTAGTTGTACTTAGTTGGAAAAGGAGGGGAAATTATGTCTCATTCATCCTTCCAGAAGCAAAAGGAAGTCTACACTTAATACCTTTTAAATACAACTTACTGATATATAGTTTACATGCAGAAAAATCCCCACACTTCCAGTGAGCAGCTTAGTAATGTTTTATACTTGTAGGCACCCATGGTGACCACCACCCCACTCAAGATACTGAACATTTCCAATTCATCATCTTTCAGATAACCATTAATCTGACTTTTGGGACTTCCCTGGTGGCTCAGAGAGTAAAGCGTCTGCCTGCAATGAGGGAGACCAGGGTTCGATTCTTGGGTTGGGAAGATCCCCTGGAGAAGGAAACGGCAACCCACTCCAGTATTGTTGCCTGGAAAATTCCATGGAGAGAGGAGCCTGGTGGGCTACAGTCCATGGGATCACAAAGAGTTGGACATGACTGAGCGACTTCACTTTAGCTTTAGTCTGATTTTTACTACCATAGATTAGTTTTGCCAGTTTTTGGAATTCCTATTAAAAAGTCATATATATCATTTTGTTTTTTGCTTCTTTTATTCTTCAATGTTATATTTTTGAGATTCATCCATATTGTTTCAAAACTCTTGCTTTTTACTGCTGATTAGCAGTTAATATACCACAGTTAATTTATCCTTTTTTATAAGTGGGTCATAAAGGGCAATTCGATGCCAACAAGCTGAGGGACTGGAGATAATATTTGGGCTGGTAAGATCACGAATGCATAGGTTATAAAGGTAAAGATTGAAAAGAACCATCAGAGCAGTTTCATATATTTTGTAACAGGTTAATATGAAATGTATCATTTACCTTCCTCAAATACAGTAATTTTAGGAAAAGCCTTTTAGGTGCCCATGGATATTCATACCTTTTGAAATTCTGATTAACTGAAAGCTAGAAGTCTCAGTTAGTCTGCCTTATCCATGCTCTCAGAAGCGACCACAGGATCACTACCATTTTAGCAGAAATATGCCTGCTATAAAATGATAAATTAGGAAAATGTGATGCAGCTACTGGCCTGAAAAGACTCTTCATTTCATATTTTGCTTTAAAAAATTGGAGAAGCCACTTCATGTTGCTTTGCTTGTAAAACAAAACACCATTGAAAATAATAATGAAATGTTAACTCAATTACAGAGGTGAATTTTGTTTGCAGAGATTTCCATCTGTAACAGGCAATGACAAATATTGCTGCTAAAGACTGGGAAGGGATAACATGCTAGTGGTCTTGGGCTGCAGAAAGATCACCTCTGAGCCACCAAAGCTGTGACTGGTCCAGTAAAGCACTCACTGAGGGCTTGCTACATGCACAAAGCACTCTGCACATACCAAGGAGGATGCAAAGATCCTGCCCAGAAGGAGCCTGCAAGTTCATAGGGAGAAAAGACAGATGCATGGAAAACAAAATACTTGTGCACAATTTCTTACTAACCCCACTCTGTTAGTTCATAAGGGCTTCCCTGGTGGCTCAGCTATAAAGAATCCGCCTGCCAATGCAGGAGACGCAGGTTCAATCCTTGAGTCAGGAAGATCCCCTGGAGAAGGAAATGGCAACCCACTCCAGTATTCTTGCCTGGGAAATCCCATGGACAGAGGAGCCTGGCCAGCTAGAGTTCATGGTGTTGCAAAGGAGTTGGGCACGACTTGGTGACTAAAACAACAAACTATTTCATAAATCCTTCACAGAAGATCTCACCCAGCAATCCTGGAGGCAATGATACAGGGGAGACAGTCCTTTTGTTTTGAAGTGAGTGGGACTCAGACACTGGTGGCTTTTGCCCAGGGTTTTATCCCAGACAGGAGCTGGGACACCCTCCCTCAGGGTGCCTTGTGCTGAATCGCACTTGTGCAGAGTGGGGAAAGTGTCCAAAACGACCTCCCCCAGAATGGCTAGGAATGGGGTGTGGGGGACAGAAAAGGGTGTACAGGTCAGAGAGGAAGCTGAATCTTCAAGAGTAGATGCAGCAGGTCCGCCTCCCCTCACAGAGGAAGTTGTATGAGCTAAGCCTTTGTTGCTCACCACAAAAGTCAGGTTTTGGGGAAAAGTGGTCAGGAGATTAAGTCGTGTTTGGATAGCCTGACTTCCAGGACCAGGGGATGAAAGAGGAGACACTAAATTGTAAAGGAGAGCTGGGACCAGAATCAGAGAATTGACGGTGGCTGGGGCCAGAGACCAGGGACCAGGGGAGTGAGTGAAGTCGCTCAGTTGTGTCCAGTTCTTTGTGACCCCATGGACCTACCAGGCTCCTCCATCCATGGGATTTTCCAGGCAAGAGTACTGGAGTGGGGTGCCATTTGCTTCTCCAAGAGACCAGGGTAAGAGCCGTGGAAATGGTAAGATGTGCGGTTCTGATGATGTGTGCGTCTATTTTTTCCCCATGTTCTTCTTTTTGCCTTTGTTTGTTGTTGAGTTAGCTTTCAAGCTTTTTAGTGAAAGGCGGGCATGAGGTACCGGGTGAGAGGAGGTGAGGGAAAAGGTCTTCAGTGAAGGGTTTGTAAAACTAGTATTATTTCTTCCTGAAATCATCAATGATATCATTTGGAGTTTTCTCCCTGGAAGATCTTTGAATCTATAAATTTAATCTCTTTTTAAAGTGAACTTTGGTAGTTTTATGTCTTTCAGTGTATTTATCCATTTTATCCAAGTTATTGAATGTATTGGCATAAAGTTGTTCATAATATTCCTTTATTTTTAATACCTATAAAATCTGTTGTGTTGTCATGTATTTCAGTCCTGATATAGATCATTTTTGCCTGCTCTCTTTTTTCTTTCAGCCTGGCTAGAAGCTTTTGGACCTTTTTTATTTTCTTGAATAAACAGCTTTAGGTTTCATTGATTTTTCTCACCTGACTTCTTATTTTGCATTTCACTGTTTTCCACTCTGATCTTTATTATATATTTTCTTCTGCTTACTTTGGGTATGAGTGGCTCTCTACTTTTTAAATGTTCTTAAGGGGGAACCCGAGCTCATGAATTGTGATTTTTAGTGCTATAAATTTCCCTCAAGTATTACATTAATTGCATCATACAAATTCTGGCATATTGTTCTTCAGATATATTAACATATTTTAAAAAGATTCTTTTTGCTTGAAACTACTGTTTTAAAATACTTTCTGTTTCCATTTTGATTTCTTCTTTAACCCACTGATTATTTAAAAATATATTATTTAGTTTCCAAATATTTGGGAATTACCTGTTATCTCTATTATAGATTTTTAATACTATTGTGGCTAAATAATATACTTTGCATAAATCAAATCCTTTTAAATGTGTTAAGATATATTTTAAAGCTCAGAATTTTGTTAATTTGTGTAAACAATCTGTGTGCACTTGAAAAAAAATGTATGTTCTTCTATGTTTGATAGAGTGCCCTAAAACTGTTGATTATGGCAATGTGATTGATTAGATTATGATTGATTAGACTATTAGACTATGATGAGGTTCTATTCAACTCTATGCTGCATATGAAATATGCACTTGAAATAAAAGACAGAAATAGGTTAAAAGTAACAAGACAGTAAAAGACATGATTACGCTGATCAAAAGAAAGCTGAATTGGCTATATTAATATCAAAGTAATTTCAGATTTCCTTACTCCATTTTTTGCCTACTTGTTCTGGCAGTTATTGGAACAGAGGAGTGCAATCTCTGACAGCTTTGAACTTGTCTATTTCTCTTTTCAATTATATTAGGCTTTTGCTTCACATATTTGGAAACTTTCTTAATGAGTACATAACTGTTTAAGACTGTTGTGTATTCTAGATGAATTGACCCATATATGATGATGAAATGACTTCATCTTGGTAATGTTCTTTGCCTTAGAATCTACATTGTTTGAATGCTTAGAAAATTCAGTCTATTATTTTTTTAATGTGTTTTTCTGTCTTTCCCCCTTCTGTTCATCTTTGCAGACTTCAGTTACACATACAGTAGGCCACTTGAATTTTTCTTACGGCTCACTAATTCTCTACTAATTGTTTTCGGTCTTTTTCTCTCTGTATTTTATCATGGGCAGTTGTGGTTCCTATGTCTTCAACCACTCTTTCTTCTGCAATGTCTAATCTGCCATGAATACTGTCCAGGGTCTCGCAGGCCAGGTGTTTGTCTATTCATGCCAGGTGCTTGGTACAGAGCTCTTGGGTAACTTTTTGAGAAAGTGGAAGAAGCAGGTCCATGGACTGTCAAGGGCCTAACAGCTGTGTTTAGAGCAAAAGACTCTTGACACAAGCTTTTCTGATTTAAGAGTTTATGACCTGGAAGCAAGGAGGTAGAAGGATGGGGAGCCATTGATCAACTCTTCCCTCTAACAATTTCTCCAACTCTAGTTTTCTGGCAATTGTTACATTTTTACCAGGTGAGGGGAGCATGAGTGCAGGATAGCTGTAATTATGCCCATAATGCATAACTGCTACCAGAATGATCTGATGTAAATAGATTATGTTTACGATTATAGTAAACTGTAATTTTAAATAAAATGAAAATTGGGGGTCTACGACATGTCTCAAAATATCTAATTACCAGAGAGCAATTTTGAATGCAAATGCCCTAGCCTATTATTAAACATGAGCACATTTTTGAAGTATAACTGCGAGTCAGTCACGCACGGTTGCTCTGACATGATGATGCAAGATCATCGAAAGCATGTGAGCAATGCTGAAAACTTATCGTCTTACAAGATAAAGTGATTAGAAACAAGGCTGAGAAATGAGGCCAGCGACAAGATGAGAAAGCCTCAAAACTGTCAAGGTCTCCAAAAACAAGGGACATCTGAGAAACTGCCACAGATAAGAAGAAACTAAGGGAACGTGATAACTAAATGTAACGTTGAATGGAATCCTGGAACAGAAAAAGACATTGGATTAAAAAAAAAAGGACATCTGAGTAAAACATGGACTAGTTAAAAATACATCAATATTAGTTTGTGAGTTGTAACAAACAAATCATAATAATGTGAGATGCAATAAAAGGGGAAACTAGTGTGAGGTACCTGGTAACTCTCAGTCCCATCTCCCCAATTTTTCTCTAAATCTAAAATTGTTCTAAAAAGGAAATCTGCTTAAAAGTAGATAATTGGAAAGGACTTGTGGTGGCCTAGAATTCCTGTGGAGCTGCACCAAAGTGGTTTTGCTTAGCTAGTTATGGTATTTAGTTACCTCCTAGCTGGATTTCTGTTTTCTTGGAGCACTGCAGCCATAAGAGCATGCTAAGTCTCTTCAATTGTGCCCGACTCTTTGCGACCCTATGGACTGTAGCCCACTAGGCTCCTCTGTCAATGGGATTCTCCAGAAAAGAATACTGGAGTGGGTTGCCATGCCCTCCTCCGGGGGATCTTCCTGACCCAGGGATTGAACCCATGTCTTTTACGTCTCCTGCATTGGCAGGTGGGTTCTTTACCACCAGCACCACCTGGGAAATTGCAGCTATACAGGTATTGATATATGCGCTAAATCACTGACTTTATTTTGCTTAGTACTTCAGGTACCTGTGCGCGTGTATGTTTAGGCACACTTGCAGACATAAAACAAAAACACCCATGGCTTCAGTGCACAATTTTTGAGCTTACTTTCGATTTGTTGAGCAAATACTCTTAAATCTTTCATTTTTTGTGCATAATGCCTCCTGGTTCAATGTAAAGCCATTCATAGGGACAAGTGGGATGAGGAAGAGGCCAGAATGCACCAGGGAAAAGATGAGCCTTGAGATTTTTCTGGCCGTCTTCAAATCCATCATGTCACATTTATGACAATTTATTGTCATGCTGAAATGTTTGATTTGTTTAGAAGCAGTAAATGGTACAAAGGACAGTAGGGCTGCTGATGAAGTTGAAAGAGTAGTGCCATTTTCTCACCTGATTTGAATATTTTTTTAATTTAAACCAAATGACACTGACTTTTGATCTGAATATTCACAAGCTGCTCACCAGTGTCATTTGGGAGGCCCTTTCCATATATCAGGCTGGACAGACAGAACATGTTTTTCACTGCAAGATGCTGTGAGTGTTATAACTCAGCACTTACTGGAGAATGTGGCATCAGCAGAGTCATTGGGATGCTGCTCTGAGCTATAACACTCATCATGGATGCTGAGCAGAAATAGGACTTAGACAATTTCAGCATAAAGCTTAGAACAGTAGTCATAATAATAACAATAGCCAGCTCCATTTCCTGAGCTGCTGGATGTGTCAGGCCCCACACTACAAGCTCTCTGCCTTAATCTTCCCTCAGCCTGGAGGCCAGCAGTTCTTGTCACTGCATCCTTTGGACGGATGCCAAAGCTGATATTCAAGTGCCTTCACCATAGCCCCAAAGCTCGCAGGTGGTGAAGCTGGGACTGTTCCTTAGAACAGTGTTGCTGGGAGCACTGAGTTCCAAGACCCAGGTATTACCAACTGGTCTACCCCGCCTAGTACAACAGGGGCATTCTTTTCTATTCACAAGCTTTGTCATGAGAACTTACACATTTTCAGAAAAGTTAAAAGAACAGTACAGTGAACATTCATGCATTCTTCTTCTAGGCTTGACATTTGTGAGTGTTTTGCTTCTTTCTCTGTGTGTAGGTGTGCGTGACCTTTTTGGCTGGACACTTTGAGAATAAATTGCAAACACCATGAAAGTCACTCTCAGATTCCTTGACATGCACCTCCTGAGAATGAGGACATCAAGGGAAGAATATTCTGGACCACTTTCTTCCAAAAAGAAAATTGAAGTTCAGATGAGCCTAGGGCATCCCTCTCTTTTGGAAAGCTTTTCATCCTCCTGACTAGTGCATGGTTCTCCCAAAGCCTGACCCCAGTAGTCACATCTTCTTACCACCTCTGCTAGCTGCATGCTCTTGACCACTCATGGTTGCCCGGAAACACCAACAGCTTGATGCTGCTGAGCCTCTGACCACCCGTTTCATGTACTGACATCTATTATGCTCACTCTCTGAGGCCCAGTGAATGCTTCCCCCAGTGTCATGGTCTGTGAGGCAGCAGGCATCTCTCTACTCAATAACCCTCCAAGTGTTCTGTGTTCCTTTATTTATTTTTTATTCAAGTATAGTTGATTGGGAGTTCCCTGGTGATCCAGTGGTTAAGTCTTCCAAAGCAGGGGACACAAGTTTAATACCTGGTCGGGGAAAAAAGGCCCCACATGCTGGGGAGCGACTAAGCTTGTCTGCTGCAGGTTAGACCCTGCATGCCACAACGAAGACCCGACACAGCCAAAAATAAAATAAATCAACAAATATTAAAGCATAGTTGACTCATAATATTCTATTTGTTTCAGGTGCAAAACACCACAGTGATACAATACTTCTATAGAGTATACTCTATTTAAACTTACCTTAAGCAATGGCTATATTCTCTGTATTGTATAATATATCCATGTTCTGCTTTGCTTTCTAAGGGCTGTTGCTCTGCTCATCGGGAAACAAGCTCCCCCGGGGCAGAGGGTGAACAATTCACCATTGAATCCCCTCCCCTCTTGCATGAGACCCAAAGGCTTAGCTGTAGTAGGTGCTTAATAAACATATTGCATTGTATGGATCAACTTGCTGAAGGTAAATGGGACATCTCAATCACTCCAGAGTTCAGAGACTGGAAATCTTCTCCTTCTTTATGACAAGAAAAAATTCTTTCTAGTAATTCATAGTTACAAAGACACACAAAAACCCCCACAGCACTAGAGTGGACTCAGTATCTCAGACAGTAGCACTTCAAGACAGAAGTACCTTCATTTCTTTCGAATGCCATCATAACAAAACTAGCTGGCCATGTTATAAAGTCAATTAGGGCTTTTTGTATCAGCAGATAGTTTGACTCTGCTTGTACTGGGGATTTTAAACCATGCAAGGAAATATGAAATATACTAAAAAGAAAATCAAGATTGACAAAACTACAGAAAGGGAAATATTTCTCTCTACAAAAGTGCCTAAAACACTCAAAGAATGCCATGAAAAAGGGTTGTTAACAGCAGATAGTTCAACAGTTAACGTTATTATACCCAACTGCCAAAGTGGTAGGAAAAGGCGATAAATGAAGCAGTTGAAATGAACAAAGCCTGTTTAGAAGGCGAAATAAAAAAAAATATACTGTACTTCTGAATGCAACAGCTGCACATAAGTGTGACAAGATCCTGGCTCAAATTACAGCTTTGCATTCCACCCCCCTTTGCAGGGTCTAATCTGCTCTCCTAAGACCTGGCGAGGCTGGCAGCAAATGCATCAAGGACATTTTTTCCCAGCGTGGTGATATGACAGCTGTTTGATGAACAGCTGCCTTGTGTGAATTTTGGGTCAGCGTGCATGCAAACACAGCCTCTCGGTGGCTAACTCGGAGAAATGAATGCCAACCTGCTGGCGTTCCCTGGCAAAACCCTCTGAGATGACCCCATTCGGTACATGGGCAGCTGTGGGTTTTGTTTTTTAAAGATATAAACAATCTGTTCCTTTTTGAACAGGGCTTAATAAGGGAGTCCATAACATCTGCATCCTGAAAGAAAGATTGTCTTTGAGTTGCAGTGTGTCCTTAGCATTCATCCTCTGATTGGGTGCAACTGCCCTGGGGCAGAGACCCTGGAGACCCCATCCTGCCTAGCAAGTGAACGGGACATTTACAAGACTTAGCAATGAAAGAATTCCAAGCCTGTGATATCATTCTTCCCCCAGAGCAAAGATAAAAGCTCATCTATCAAGAAGCTGCAGCCAGGCTGTCTGTCCCCTCTCCTCTTTTGACTGCTTTCCCCTTTTTGGGGCTTTGAGGGGACACGTGATAGTAGATTGTCATTGCTAAAAGGCAGAGTGTTGCGAAAGAAAGAACCATGGAGTGAATAGACGTGTATCTGCCAGCACACCTCCCTGGGGAGCCAAGCTGCCCACCTCATTGTAATCCCATGTAATCCCTTTGATTTGAGAGACCCTGGACTCACTTCCTTGGTCCCAAGAATCGAGCACATGACCCAGGCTTGGCAAACCAAAACCCTTTGAGCCACAGTGATTGTTTGGGAGATGGGCACGAGACTCAACCAGGCCAGTCAGAGCCCTCCCGGAGGAAAAGGCTGAAGGGGATAGTAGGCCTGACCAGAAGCCATCTGCTCTGTGAGCAGAGACCACTGGGAATGAACTCAGCAGGACAGGACACAGCAAATAGAAAAAGGCAAAACCTCCATGACATTGCTTACCTAAAGCCTAAAGCTGGTTTAGCTCTTGGATTTTCCAATCACACGACCCAAATAATTCTCTTTTAGCTGATCAAATTGGATCTCCATCACTTCCCTCTGAAATCACCTTGTTTATTATTTGCTTCCTGGTTTTTTTTTTTTTTTATTTTTTTGCCCTCTCGTAGAGCAGGAGCTCCATGAAATCAGGGGCTTTGTATGCTGTCCTCACTGTCTCTCTGAGGTCCCAGAGTACTTCTTAAAGCCAAAGCAGGTGCTTACCACACTTGGGGGGAACAACTAGCCATAACAACTAGCTGGGAGGGAGCTGGATATGTCAGGTTTACATGAGGACTTTGGACCTAAGGTGTGAGTTGAGGTTGCTGCAAAGGCAAAACCACCCTCACCACTACTGCCCAGGTCAATAAAAAAAAAGTCACTTGCTGCATCAGTAAACAGAGATGTTTCAGCCATCAAGCCATCACACTACAGCTGCCCAACAGTGAGCCCTGAGGGAACTCAGGACAGAAACAGGATGCCCACCGTCTGGCATTCAGCCCCTGCAGCCACCCCAGATGGTGCACCTGGGAGGACTCAGGATGAGAAAGCACAGGATGTCGGCCCCAGAGAGCTTAGGTGCAGATCAAAGGAATGATTTCAGTGAGTCTCTACCCTCGCATCTTCCCGTACACCCCAAAGTGCTAAATTCCTTAACTTGAGATACCTGGTTTTCTTTAACACTGATCTTTTGATGCTCTGACTACCTGGTTTTTGTTGCAAAAACTTCTATATATCCTGGCCCCTTACCTTGCTTCTTTGGAACAGTCTCTCAGAGCTAGGAGGCTTCCTCCTGGGCTTAAGTCCTCAGCAAGTCCACCAAATAAAACAGAACTCCCAA
The DNA here is from genome assembly GCA_024291935.2 of Okapia johnstoni. Taxonomy (NCBI): domain Eukaryota; kingdom Metazoa; phylum Chordata; class Mammalia; order Artiodactyla; family Giraffidae; genus Okapia; species Okapia johnstoni. The sequence continues at coordinate 83,780,550 of CM044318.1, forward strand.
CTTTTAGGTCATGCATTTCTTTTCAGTCCATATCTTCTATTAAGCCCAGACTCTGCTTTCAAGGAGCCCCTGATGAGTGAGCACATTAAAAAGCATTGCAGACAGAATTAACATCAGGGGAAGGGAATCTCTTGGCAGTGGAGGAGAGGGGATTGTAGGAGACACTGATGGAAGGCAGGCAAAGTGGTCCACACTTAAGACCCAGGGCAGGGATGGGGGGAAGTGAACTGAAGTGCTTTAAATCAATGAGATAACCCTATCCCTACCAGGTTGAAGATGACTTGGAGATGTTGGAAAGGAATCCAGGATTACAAACCAAATGGATACTTTTGAAGAGAAGTCAACATTCTGATGAAAGTAATAAACATTTAAACACAATTTAATCTTCAAGTTCTTGATTTGCAAAAAACAGTCGTGATAAGCTCTCCAAAATATTGCTTTCTGCTTTTCTTTACTCTTCATAATGTACAATTTCATCTCTAAGGGAAAAACAGTCAAATCGATGTTTTCTGCAGGTGAAGCCTTTGACATGTATCTGGCAAGACATCGGCACACAGAGCTGGAAGGAAGTCCAGTGAGGTCTGCCAGGCCCCAAGGGGACACTGGAATTGGAACCAAATTCCTCTCTTTTAAGAAACCAGGAAGAACACAGTCTAAAAGTGAGTTATGAGAAAACCTCATTAATTCAGATATTTCTAGTCTCCATTTGTGACCACTTGAATTTTACCTTTGTAATGAAGAATTTGCAAAGCAAATATGTAAATAAGATTAGAGAGAGAATGCTTCAACTACTCAAAAGGACAAAGCGTTTTCATGAATTCATCTACATCAAAAATTGATAGACTAATTAAAATAGCTTCTAATGAACAGATTCACCTATTGCACACTAGCCTGATAAAACAAATTTACTTGAAAAAAAATCAATTTTACTTTTTTCAAAGATGTATTTATTTTTGTTGGCTGTGATGGGTCTTTGATGCTGCAGGTGCGCTCTTCTTGAGTTGCGGCAAGCAGGGCCACTGTCCAGCTGCAGGGCGTGGGCAGCCTCTCTTGTGGAGCAGAAGCTCTAGGCTCGTGGGCTTCTGTAATCATAGCTCTCAGGCTCTAGAGCTCAGTCTCAGTGTTGTGTTGCACAAGCTTAGTTGCTGCAAGACATGGGATCTTCCCGAACCAGGGATCTAACCGGTGTTCCCTGCACTGGATCAAGGCTATGGACCTTAACCACTGGACCACCAGGGAGCCCTAAATTTTGTTCATTTAAAATAGTGATTCTGCCTTTTCCTGAACGTCACATAGTTGACATCATAGACTATGTAGCCTTTTCAGACTGACTTCCTTCACTAAGCAAGATACACTTAGGATTCATCCATGCCTATTTGTGGTGTATCAACTCATTTCTCTTTATCGCTCTGTGCTTTTTTCAAAGCTCAAGTATTTGTTAGTTTCTCTGGACAGATACATGTGCATGTTCTGGAAAATGGTAAATAATATCTTCTTATCTTAAGATATGGTACTGCATCCATCTAATTGTTCGAACCAGAAAACTGAGAGTCATTCTAGCATCTTCTTCACCCTTCCTCACATTCAGTTCATCACCTATTCCTGTGGATTCCATCCCTAACACGTATCTCGAATGCATAGATTTTTTTCTTTCTCCATTTCTACTCCTATAACCTCGTCTAATTAATCATTACACTTCAGTGAGACTACTTTAGTAGATTTCTAATCATTCTGCCCGTCTTCCTTTCCAATCAATTCTCCAGGGAGTAGCAAGAGACAGAACTGGATGGTTTTTAGCCCTTCTGATGATCCTCCCACCTTGCTAATTGCTTGAAGTGAAATCCTAACAACTTAATCCTTTCAAGATGAAGAGCCTGTCCACTCTCAAAGCTCAGCTGTCACTGCCCTTCCTCTCAGTCACTGGGACCTGCTGTTGTGGTCTTCTAGCTCCTACAGCAAGCTCCTCTCACCCTGGAGCCCTTTCACATACCATGCCCCTGAGAGGAAGGCTGCCTCCCCAGCTGTTCACAGGGCTGACTTTGTCTCATCCTTCAAGCTTCCTTTCTGAAGTCACCTCCACAGAGAGGTCTCCTTGTTCTCCAGGTCTCAAAATGCCTCCCTCTACCTGTTTGGGCCCTTAGCCTGTGCCACAAATGTTAATTATGCATATCTGTCTTTATATCTGTTTTACATCCTATAAGGGCATTAGGTAAGGCCATGTGAGTTTTGTTTATCACTGGACTCCAGCATCTAGAACTGTGCCCTGTGCCTGGCACCTTATAGGTGCTCAGAAAAAAAGTGTTGAATTCATGGATGAATGAGCTGTAATGATAAGACAAAAAGTTCAGGCCAACACAGCTTTAAGTTCTCACTCTTAGTGACCTTGGGAAAACTTTGCAATATTTCTGATTCACAGCTTGTTAATCCATTGAGTAAATATAATACTCTTTCCTGAAAGGTGTAGGTGAGGATGGAAATAAGAAATATAATACAGATAGCCCAACATGTGGCTACATTGTAGAAATTCAAGAGATACTAGCTAAAAACATATTTTTTACAGTGTAGTCCTATGATCTGCACAATAATTTTTGCTTTTCAGAATTTATTGACTTGTTCATTTGCTAATTTGTATTATATATTATAGGGCTTCCCTGGTAGCTCAGCTGGTTTGATTCCTGGGTCAGGAAGATCCCCTGGAGAAGGGATAGTCTACCCACTCCAGTATCCTTGGGCTTCCCTGGTAGCTCAGATGGTAAAGAATCTGCCTGCAATGTGGGAGACCTGGATTCGATCCCTAGATTGGGAAGATTCCCTGGAGGAGGGCATGGCAACCCACTCCAGTATTCTAGCCTGGAGAATCCCATGGACAGAGGAGCCTGGCTGGCTACAGTCCATGGGTTGCAAGAGTCAGACATGACTGAGTGACTAGGCACAGCACAGCACATTATGTATTATATGCTTCTAATTTTTGTAGATGTTTCTTGGTTTTAGGATACGAACAGAGAGGAGGGAGAGAAAGAGAGAAAAGTGCTCTTGTAACTTCTTTATATTTTGTTTTATATATTTTTTTAATTTCAACATCATCCACTATTTATTATATTCCTTGTGAATGACATCTTTCATCAATATCAAATTATTCATTTCCTACTTAATGGTTTTGGCATTAAATTTTGCTGTGTTTGATATCAACTTGGCCATTCCTTTTTATGATTATGTTTGCCTTGTTGTCATTCAGTTGTTCAGTTGTGTCCAACTCTTTGCGACCCCATGAACTACAGCACACCAGACTTCCCTGTCCTTCACCATCTTCCAGAGCTTGCACAAATCATGTCCATCGAGTCGGTGATGCCATCCAACCATCTCATCCTCTGTCGTTCCTTTCTCCTCCTGCCTTCAATCTTTCCCAGCATCAGGGTCTTTTCTAATGAGTCGGCCCTTTGCATCAGGTGGCCAAAGTATTGGAGTTTCAGCTTCAGCATCAGTCCTTCCAATGAATATTCAGGACTGATCTCCTTTAGGATGGACTGGTTGGATCTCCTTGCAGTCCAAGGGACTCTCAAGAGTCTTCTCTAACACCACAGTTCAGAAGCATCAATTCTTCAGCCCTCAGCCTTCTTTATGGTACAACTCTCACATTCATACATGACTACTGGAAGAATCATAGCTTTGACTAGATGGACCTTTGTTGGCAAAGTAATGTCTCTGCTTTTTAATAGGCTGTCTAGGTTGGTCATAACTTTTCTTCCAAGGAGCAAGTGTTTTTTAATTTTATGGCTGCAGTCACCATCTGCAGTGATTTTGGAGCCCAAGAAAATAAAACCTGTCACTATTTTCATTGTTTCCCCATCTATTTGCCATGAAGTGATGGGATCAGATGCCATGATCTTAGTTTTTTGAATGTTGAGTTTTATATTTGCCTAGTCGATGTTTATTCATCCTTTGATTGTAACATTCAACTTTTGTCATATTTTTGGTTATACATCTTTAGGCCACATGCAGCTGGATATTTGTAAGTCTAATCCAAACTCTTAAAAATATTTAAGTCAAGATTCTCAAACAGAACTTCCAGAGGAATTAATTCAACTACAAGTTCTCACTTCTGATAAACTTACTTCAGAAAACTGACTCCTGTAGAGCCCAGGAGTCTGCATTTTAATGGTGAAAACCAGTTTTCTGAAACATCCAAGCCATAGAACATGTTTAACAACTTTCATTAAAGCATTTCATTCCTTGCCACAAAGGATAATTTTCACTTCATTTCTCTCATCCTATCTTACACATAGTTGCATTTTATGCTTGTATTGTTTATTTTTTCTCCTTGGGCTTAACTATATTTGGTTATTTTCTCTGTTTTTTGTTTTCATGCTAATGGAGTATAACTTTAAGCATTCTTAGAAACAGGTAAACCTGCATTTCTTGAATTACGAAGTCAAGAATTAATTTATTTCTTCTTGTTTCATCTTGCACCAAGTAAAAGGAAGAATTCCACATATTCTTGGTTTGAAGCTATAATTATTATTATCATCATTTATTCTCATTTCAGTCAAGTAGCATGCATTCCTCATGGTATGCATTTCTTATGGTGTGTAGTTCTCTGGTTTCAAAAAGGTTTATCTATATTTACAGTCTTTCTAGAACTCTAGTGGTGAGTATTCACATTTAGCTGTCTGTTTAATTGGCTCACCTCTCACTAGCTGTGCTTTAATAAGTACCCCAACCTGGAGCATTTAATGAGAACATGTTTCTCTGTTAGCTGGGGTGTGTATGTCAGCAGGAGCTTTGAAAGGCTGTATCTCAGACCTTGCACAGTTGGAGGTATCATCGCATTACTTCTGCACATGATCAAAATTTGGCTGGGTATAAAATCTGACCTTGAAACCCTTTTTCCCCAGGAGCATGTAAGCCCCGACTCTGCTTTCTGGACTCTGGTTTTTCAAAGACGTCTGAGATCCACTGAGTTTTCTGTCCTTATGAGCACTGTACCTCATCTATCTCAGGTGCTTCTAGGATCTGCCTTTTAATTATCTTGTTCAGAAATGTAATTATTTTCTAATTAATTCTGTCTGGAACATGGTGGCCATTTTCAATCTGCATATAATCAGGCTTTTTTTTTTGACTGAGGAAATGTTTCTCTAATTATGCTTATATCTAATCATAACTGTCTTCCAAGAATTTTGATTTCTTCATTAGATACATCACTAAGTCTTAGGGTCACTCCACTCCTGCTCACATAATACAAAGCTTTTTAGTAGCAACAATAAACTTACAGAACCGCTCGGTAGGCGTTCACACTCCCCAACCCCAGCTCCTGGCTAATCCCACAGCTCCCACATCACCTCCCGGCCTGCCATTCTCAGTATCAGTGCCAACAGGGAACCCCCACAGTAAGAAGGAAAGTCAGCATCATTAGCAACGAATCTGGGGAGCTGTGTGTGTGTGTGTCCCACTCCAGTATTCTTGCCTGGAGAATTCCATGGACAGAAGAGCCTGGCGGGCTACAGTCCATGGAGTCACAAAGAGTCAGACACGACTGAGCAACTAACACATTCCATAATAAAGATGGTATGTTTCTGTGGTTTCTGCTCTGAAGTGAGAAATTCTACAGGTAGAGCCCTTGTTCCTGCAGCTGTCAGCTGTCCTATGAGAAAGCACTGCTCGACGCGCAACTGTGACTCATTTTTCTAGGAGGGCCCTTAGAACCTAAGTACTCTTTTGTCTTGCAAGCTCTAGAACTTGGCAGACCTACAGGGACTTTTCACAATAGATTCCATGCCTTGGACCTGCTTTCTCCGACCTTTAATCCCACTGTGGGGAGGACACGGATACTGCTTATTATTAGCTACTCTCAATATAGCACCTGGCAAAAGTACCCCAAAAGCAACAATTCAGAAATCCATCCCCTCATTGCATATTTCATGAGATTTGACGGATACAATAGCACTGCAGTCCAGGTATTAAAGGAGAGCTAGCTAGGATGACATTTCTGAGCTAGTTTAAAATGATTAAACATACTCTACATCATTTTTGCATATTTAGTCTTGCCATGGATTAAGAATGGAGAAAGACAAGAGGAGCATTATGTACTCCTCTTTTTTTTTTTTTAATTGGAGGGATTAATTGCTTTACAATGTTGTATTGGTTTCTGACATACAACATGGTGAATCAGCCATAGTAACTTACGCGCGTTCCTCCTCATGAGCTTTCCCTTGCACCCCATCATCCATCCCACCCCTCTAGGTTGTTGTCAGGGGGAACTGGGTTGTGTTCCTGGTGTTTATTACAACATCTTCCCACTAGCTATCTCATTTTACATATGGTAATGTATATGTTTAAGGCTACTCTCTCAATTTGTCCCACCTCTCCTTCCCCACTGTGTCCACAAGTCTGTTTCTCAGTGTCTGCATCTCTATTCCTGCCCTGCAAATAGGTTCATCAGTACCATTTTTCTAGATTCCCGTATGTGTTATTATAATATTTGTTTTTTCTCTTTCTGACTTACTTCACTCTGTATAAAGGACTCTAGGTTCATCCACCTCACTAGAACTGACTCAAATTATTCCTTTTTATGGCTGAGTAATATTCCATTGTATATATGTACCACAACTTCTTTATCCATTCATCTGTTGATGGACATCTAGGTTGCTTCCATGTCCTAGCTATTGTAAATAGTGCTGCAATAAATTGTGGGGTACATGTGTCTTTTTCAGTTTTGGTTTTTTCAAGGTATTTGCCAATGTGAGACTGATGAGTCATACTCTTATCCCCTTTTTACAGAAGAGGGCAGAATCCCCAAGATCACATTTTATATATTATATATGTTAGTTCTTTTATACCCAATTTAGAAAACCAAAAAGATTAAATAATGGAGGCAATATTTTCTCTGTGTAAGGCCCAGCACAGACTAAATTTTGAATTTCTTCTAAGCCCCTTAATAGACGTTGGTATCGTTAAAGATACAAACTATTAGGACATTGAGATAAAAGCATACTCTTTGCTTACTGAGGACAAATTAGCCTTAAAGTATATTGGGAAAAATGGTGTATAAAATTGTCCTAATTCCTCTATGGATGTTTCTTATAGACAAAAATTTTACCTACGACCAGAAATTCAGATGATTCAGAATGGAAGAATTAAATAGGGTATAAATCTATAAAACATATTAATCACTATTTTGTATATTGACACTAATATAATATTATAAATCAATTTGCTTCAATTTTTTTAAAAGTAAATGACAAGAAATAGGTAATTATTCTTAAATAGATTTGTGGCAGACAGAATAGTAGGTCTGATGATGTCTCACATTACGTCCCACAGAACTCTATGAATATGTCACCCACATGGCAAAAAGAGATTTTGTCAGATATTGATTTTGCATTAGGAGAATTGAAATGATGACCCTGGGTTGTCTGCATGGGATCAAGGTGATCATTAACAGTTCTTAAGGGTGAAAAGGCAAGCAGGAACAAGTTAAAGGAGCTGTGAAGACAGACAGTTGGTATAATGTGAGCGAATATAGTTCAGTTGGCTCAGTCATGTCCAATTCTTTGTGACCCCATAGGAACTGCAGCATGCCAGGCCCTCTGTCCTTCTCCAACTTCCAGAGTCTCTCAACTCTTGTCCATTGAGGTCGCCAGTGATGCAGAACCAGGCCATCTCATCCTCTGTCATCCCCTTCTCCTGCCTTCAATCTTTCCCAGCATCAGGGTCTTTTCAAATGAGTCAGTTCTTCACATCAGGTGGCCAAAGTATTGGAGTTTCAGCTTCAACATCAGTCCTTCCAATGAATATTCAGGACTGATTTCCTTTAGGATGGACTGGTTTGATCTCCTTGCAGTCCAAGGGACTCTCAAGAGTCTTCTCAACACCACAGTTCAAAAGCATCAATTCTTTGGTGCTCAGCTTTCTTTATTCAACTCTCACATCCATACATAACTACTGGAAAAACCATGCTTTGCCTCGACTGCGTTTGTTGCAAAGTAATGTACTCTGCTTTTTTTATATGTTGTTAGGTTGGTCCATAGCTTTTCTTCTAAGTAGAAAGTGAATTTTAATTTCATGGCCTGCATTCACATCTGAAGTGGATTTTGGAACCCACAAAAAATTAAGTCAGCCACTGTTTCCACTGTTTTCCCATCTATTTGCCATGAAGTGATGGGACTGGATGCCATGATCTTAGTTTTCTGAATGTTGAGCTTTAAGCCAACTTTTTCACTCTCCTCTTTCACTTTCATCAAGAGGCTCTTTAGTTCTTCTTCACTTTCTGCCATAAGGGTGGTGTCATCTGCGTATCAGAGATTATTGATATTTCTACACACGGCAATCTTTGATTCCAGCTTTGTGCTTCATCCAGCCAGGCATTTTGCATGATATATTTGCATATAAGTTAAATATAAATCTAAATATGCTGCGGTGGACAGTGTAAAGCCTGGGGTGTTAATCCTTTTCCTTTTTTGATACAAGTTCTGTTGTTCCATATCCAGTTCTAACTGTTGCTTCTTGACCTGCATACAGATTTCTCAGGAGGCAGGTCAGAGTGGTCTGGTATTCCCATTTCTTTAAGATTTTCCACAGTTTGCTGTGATCCACACAGTCAAAGGCTTTGGCATAGTCGATAAAGCAAAGTAGATGTTTTTATGGAACTTCTCTTGCTTTTCAATGATCTAGCGGATGTTGGCAATTTGATCTCTGGGTTCCTCTGCCTTATCTAAATCCATCTTGAACATCTGGAAGTTTACGGTTCATGTACTGTTGAAGCCTGGCTTGGAGAATTTTGAGTGATATACAGTTGCTGGCTGGGGCCCCAAACCAAGGAATGCAGGCACCATCTAGAGGCTGGAAAAGGCAAGGAAACAGATTCTCCCCCGAACCTACTGCCCTGATTACATCTCTATTTTTGAGTCCATGAGACCCTTTCAAAAGTTGACCTCCAGAAAACTGGCAAGTAATAAATTTACATCATTTTAGGCCACGATGTTTGTTTTGTTTGTCTTACAGCAACATAGGAACGTATTTTTGGCTATAAAGTTATGTGCAGTTTGGGTGAGAAAATGATGATCAAGGTGATAAGTGTCAGTCTTTCGGCGGCTTGTGTCCAACTCTTTGCGATCCATGGACTGTAGCCTCCAGGCTCCTCTGTCCATGGAATTCTCCAAGCAAGAATACTGGATTGGATAGCCATTCCCTTCTCCAGGGGATCTTTCTGACCAGGGATTGAACCTGAGTTCTGCTTTGCAGGAGGATTCTTTACTGTTGTGAGCCAGCAGGGAAGCCCATATTGGTCAAAACTGTCAGCAAATTCTTGTGGATGTTCTTTTTTTGTGTGTGCTCAGTGGTACTATAGGGTTTCTTAGGTAGCTCAGTGGTTAAAGAATCCTCCTGCCAATGCAGGAGAATTTAGGAGAGATGATGGTTCAGTCTCTGCGTTGGGAAGATCCCCTGGAAGGAAAAATGGCAACCCACTCCAGTTTTCTTGCATGGGAAATCTGTGGACAGGGAGGCCTGGTTGGCTACAGTCCATGAGGTTTGGCAAGAGTTGGACACTATTTAATGATTAAACCACCACCATTCACCATAGAATTCCCTCATTGAGGAACTTTATGTACAAATCCCATCTTACGGTCTCAGTATCAGAAACAGGTAAGCTGTTTCTAAAGCAGAGGGTTATTTTTTTACTCTTTTAGAAATACATAATATAACATCACGATACTCTGGTTGTCAAAAACCACAGAACTACACTACATAAAGAATGAACCCAAAGTAAATTATGGAATTTTGTTGATGTTAACACTACTGGTTCATCCACTTGTAACACAATGTACCACTAATGCAAGATGTTAATAGTAGGAGATACTGGAGGAAGAGGGAGGTATGGGAACTCTGTAAGTTTCGGTTCAATTGTTCTGTGAATCTAAAACTTCTCTGAAAACTAAAGGTCTTTTTTTAATGTAGCATACAATAAAAGTACAACACAGAGGAGTTTGGAAGATAGCTGCAGCAGCTAGCATTTTTAATCTCTTTGAATCCTCACATTAAAAACAGATAAGCAACCTTGAAAGCAAAAAATTAACACTATGAATATTCACGATAACAACTTCAGTGATAAATTATCACTCAGTGAATTCCCCAGATGAAGGCAAGTGGGGACAAATCATAAACCCGTGCTTGCACAGTATCTGCGATTCCATATATAAGAAAAGGAAGAAATGGGGCAGTGTTCTGATACACTTGAGAACAGAACTCCAAAGTAGCTACCAGGGTACAGACAGGCACAGGTGAATGGAGCGTGTAAGGGGTACACCCGTAAGGAATGAGAGAGGGATGGGCCCAGTCTGGCTCTACTGAAAACTCTCGGAACTCTGTCCAGGGCCTTCGCTCCAGAAGAGGAGCCCTAGTGGAGACGAAAATTCAGGGAAGTTGTTTAGAATCAGAATCGAGCAAGGACGATGAGAGAGATGGCAAGGGTCCTGATCAAAGTCCAGGGAACAGATTTACTGCAAATCTCAGAAAGCAGGCTTCATATGTTAATATTGTACCAAAGAACAGAGGAAGCTCTGTGAAGTATAAAAGTGTCCTGCCTTACTCTAATAGTCCAGAAGAATACATAAAAGTCAGCAACAAAAAAGAATTTAGGTTTGAATGCTCATGAAGTTGTTATGTATAAAAAAAAAAAAAAGACTAAGGAGTGCAAATAAACACCCCTACAAAACGATTAGTGTGTCCAGAAAGACATACCCACAAAACATTATCAAAACTGTAACCTCGATAATTTCAAAATGATCTGCAAAGATGTTGAGAAGTGGAACATCTGGTGGGAGCACTACCAGCTCTTCGTAGAGTCCCCAAGTGTGACAGGGTGTGTGTGTGTCTGTGTGTGTGTGTGTGTTGTGTGTGTGCTGTGTGGTTAGACTGTCCTTCTTGGTGTGGTAGGAGCTATTTTCATAATTAAAATCCTTCATCAGTGTGTTTTTGCAAATACCTTCCTTCCACTCTGAGGCTTGCATTTTCATTATTACTACTGGGTTATTTCAGTTAATAAAAAACTTCTCAACTATATGAAGTTCAACTTATCAATATATTTCCTTTATGGTTTGTGATTTTTGTATTTTGTCAAGGAATATTGCCTCTATGGTTCATGGAAGATCTTCCCAGGTTATCTTCTCAGTGGTGGAGTTGGGGTTATTCTGAGTGAGGAGATGGCAACCTACTCCAAGTATTCTTGCATGGACAAAATCCCTACGGGACAAAGGAGCATGGGGGGCTACAGTCTATGGGTCATTAAAGAGTTGGACACAAACTGAGTGACTAAACAAAACAGTCAGAAAGATCCTTCCAGACTGTCTTCTAGAAGTTTCACTGTTGTTCCTTTCATGTTTATATCTACAAATCCATCTGGAATTGATTTTTGTGATGAGATATAAATAGGGTCAGGTCTCTTTTATTTTTTCCATCAGATATCCAATCGGATCTAGCACCCCTTTGATATAAGATCATATTTTCATGCCAGACTGCAGGGGACACTTCAGTGTGTGTCTTAATTGAGGCAACAATGGAATCAAGTGAGACAAATATTCCAAGTGGGATTAAATTATCCTGTTAGCATCATAGGACTTTGTATGGCTTTCTGTGTTTTCATTTTTTAATTCAGAGTGATCAGAATACGTTTTGGGGTTCCCAGGTGGCGATAGTGGTAAAGAAACTGCCTGCCAATTCAGGATAAAAGATGCAGGTTCAATCCCTGGGTTAGGAAGATCCGTTGGAAGAAGGCATGGAAACCATCCCAGTACTCTTGCCTGGAGAATCTCATGGGCAGGGGAGCCCAGTCGGCTACAGACCATAGGGTCGCAAAGAGTCGGACATGACTGTACTTAGCACACATGTTTATTACACATATATATAAAATAGTGAGGAGAGAAAGGAAGGGAAAGAGGAGAGAAAGCTGACCTAGAGCAAATCCAAATCCATCATTTTCTCTAATTTTAAGAAACTTACAGGACAAGGCCAAGTAAGAGAAAGCACGGCCCCAGTGAATTGCCGGCACATCACACTTTTAGAAGCTATTGTTTTCTAACCTCTTTTTGGGGCCTCAGGATGCTCACCTTGTCAAAAGATGTCCCATTTCTTGTTCAGGATGTTCTATTCATTACACACCAATTGCTCGCTGTGCTAAACGCTTGAGGGATTATATTTCAGTGCCACTCGAAGAGGCTTCATCCCCTTGTTTACTTCCTTCCCTTTTTGAATGCCTTTTTTGAGTATGTTTGAAATATGAGGTTGGGGACTTTGTGCCTAAGAAATTATGATAATAGCACTTAGTCATTCTTATTCTAGAAGCAGAAGCAGCCTTCAGCAGGCTCCTATTAAACCTAAATCCCACCAATTTCCTTGGGATTGTTAACATCCTGGGTGCTACTGGGTGAGATGCTCTAAAACGCTCAGTTTATTGGAAACTTTAAGACCTGGAGAATGTGCTTTATTCCTCATGAGGTGAGTGTCCATGGGTGTGACTGTGTGAATATGTTGGAGCTGATTCCAACACTTTAATCAAATGTGCATCTAAAGAATGTTTGGACAGCTTATTTTTGTTATAAATAGTTATTCTCACTGACAGTATATGTCCATTACAAATATATGAAATTAAGCAGATATAAAATTTTACTAAATTTATGTTCAACTGCAAATTTAAACTTTGACAAACTCTGCTATCCAATTGAATTAAAAAATACCTAGATTATGAAATTATGAAGCTAAAACTTTAAACTCAAAATAAGCATAATAAATGCTTATATATATATACATATTTGCAAGTGTATTTGATATATATATATACATATTTGCAAGTATAATTTAAATAAATTTTATATAGCCACTTTGGATTTATAGTTACATATATATAGAATATATATGTTATATATATTATATATATATAAAGAGAGACAGAGGTAATTTTGGTAAATCCTTTGGAAGCAACTGAAAAAAATTCTAATATTTTTCTTTCTCTTTCTCTTTTTTCTTTCTCTTTTTTTTCTCTTTCTTTTTCAATATATAGCCTAATAAGTGAAACTTACAAAAAAAATGCTATAATTCTTCAGTCATAAATCTACCTTACAGCAGATATAAGGATTATTCTCAAAATGTGATCAAATAAGACCCTGGAAAGGAATTCAAATCACAAAGTCAGAATGTATACAGAATATTAACTTGAAATATTCACAAGAGAGAATATCCATTTTATGCCAGTTATATATACTGACCTCTGCTTCATGCTTTGGTCAACTGAAAATACAGCTATTGTTTTAAACTGCAGCCTTGAATCTAAATTTTGTTTGGGGGTAAATATATAGAACACAGCAAAAAATATTATGAAGTATACTAATCTTCTATATCAAGTCATAACCTATAACATCTTATATCTGAAGCTAGATCTGCTTTTATTTTTTGCCACAATTTAAAAAATATGGAAAACTTATTGAATAAAAAAATGTACAAATTCTTTGATATTCCTACCTTCTAACAGTGGAGCCTAATGCTTATTCCTTTGAATGTGGACCAGACTCAGTGCCTGGCGTCCGACATGGCAACCATGATGCCATGTCATTTCCAAGGGGAGATTATTAAGAGAAAACGATCTCTAAGTGCCATCTTTAAGTGCTGCTGAGCTCACTCACAGTGTAATCAATCATTCAAAACCTCAGACTTCCCCACTGAAACATGGGATTGTGCCACCAATTTTGCAAAGTTGTTGCTGGCATTAAATTGAATGGTGAACAGCAAGTACGAATACAGAATAAGTGTTCAATAAATGACAAATCATGGTTAATTCTGCCTAACCCTCTTGTTCTGATGGACAGAGGCTATGCAGTCAAAAGTCCTCCGTGGCCCTGTGAGGGGCCCCTGTGGGGAGGAACTGAGGCCTCCCACCACCAGCCAACACCAAGCTGGTGGTCCTGTGGCCGTGCCGTCCTGGAAGCAGAAGCTGCAGTCCACCCCAGCCTTGTCACGGCTGCGGCCCTGGCTCACACTTGGATGAGTCACAGCAGAGACCCCTGGGCCAGAACTACTCACTGCCCGCTCCAGAATTCTGTGGAAAGATAGTGAGCCCCGGAATTTTGAGGGGATATTTTTAAACACGGTGCAAGGCAACTTATGCCAGGCAGGGAAAAACGCAACCACCTACAGGAGGAAAAGCAGGGTCTTTCTCATTGGCCTGGGGCCAAGTCCTGTTTTCTGACACATATCACCATTTTTTTAAAAAGTAATTAAATGGTTAATTTAATCTGAGGCATGATTTCTTTTATATTGTGGTAAAATAATGCACAAAAATTTACCCTCTTAGCCATTTGTTAAGTATCGCTGGGTACACTCACAATGTCTTCAACCATTTAAAATCTCAGGCTTCCCAATTGAAAAATGGGAATGTGCCTCCTATTTTGCAAAGTCACTGTTGCATTAAGTTGAATGGTGAACAGTAAATACGGGTACAGAGTAAGTGCTCAATAAATGACAGTTTTTGTTAATTGAGTTCATAGAGCACACCACACAGGGACAGCTGGATTTATCTCATCTCAGCCTGATTCACTGTGGTCCTTTTGATCATATTCAATGTCTAAACCGAAGTCCCACGAGTACTCTCTGTGGAGATCCCTCTCCTTGTACGTTAATCACCCAGCCTGCAGAAGGTGAAGGGCTGAGTCAGAATTCCCACTCCTGGCCCTGGGGCTTTCTGCTGGTCCACTGTCAGGGCCCAGCTCATCCCCATGGTGCCAGGATGTTACTGATGTCATTCTGTGCCACGTGGGTGATGCAGAGAGTGAAGGCCAGCCCAGGGCAGTGCAGCCAAGACAAGAGGGCCACAATATCTCCTGCCCAACCTGTTCCTCCCCCAACCCACCATCTGCTCCTTCACTGCTATTTCCCCCTGAAAACCGGCCACCTCCCCATCTGAGTCCCCAGGGGTCCTCATGGGCCTTATTTTCCTTCTCCAAGGACACAGTTTCCTTTTCCCTATTTAGCACCTTCAGGTTTGCACTGGGAAGGGAGCCAGCCATCTACGCTAGCTCTCCATCTCTTCCTGATGGTAAACAGTTAAAAATATTATTCGCTGTGCATCTCTCTAAACTTTTCTTCTCAAGGCAAGTTATTAATTCGACTAAGCCCTCAGCATTGATTACAGTCACTGCATTCATTAAGCTTCAATCCATACAAAGTTCCTACATGCTTGTTGAAAGTCAGACGCTGCTTTTTTTACTAAGTAATGTGCCAGAAATCTTCACCATTTATTCACTCAATCAATACATGTTTATTGAGCACTTACTAAGTGTAAGTTGAGCAGTGTTCTGACTGCTGGGGATACACTAGTGAACCCAAAAGTTAAAGTCCCCTGTCCTGTGGAACTTAAACATAACCATAAATAATAAGCAAATTTCAGCATGCTGTTTTTTAGGTGGAAGAGAAGGATCAGGAGTGAAGGGGGCCGGGGGTTGTAATTTTAAATGGACAGTCAGTGTTGTTTAAAATGGGAAAGTGATGCTTGATCTCTTAGACTAGAAGGAGCAGCAAGAATTGAAGGAAACACGAATCCCAATGAAAGATCAACTAAGAGCTTTGAGAGTTACAAAGAAAACAAACAATAAGCAGGAAATGAAGTGACCAGCCATCAGCACTAATGATGTGATGGGGGACCATTCAGGTGCCATGTCACTCTTGTTTGTAAGGACAAATCTTCCGGTTGAAAACTGTAGAATGAGAATCTGTCAGGGGGAACTGAAAATCAAGATGGGAATGGAGATTATTTTTAAAAAGAGAACACTAAAGTACTCTAAAAAATGCCAAATCGCCTACCCAATTTACATACTAGTATGCTGTGTGGATAGCCATCACTGAGCAATTATACTTCTTACTTCTTGCCTCTGGGGCTTCTCCATCCTTCCCCATGACTGAGAACCTGCCAGGTCCTCTCACCTGTGTACTTTAAAAGTACTGACAATTAACAGTCAAGAGGACAGAATAATTCTTTGGTTTGACCTCAGGTGGATGGTCATGAAACAGCTTTCATAGGGCTGCTCAGAAAGTCCCAGCAGAATGGAACACTGGCCATCCACAGTGGCCAACCCAGCGAAGCATCTTTACTCCCTCTTTCTCCCTTCTTACTCCTGCCTCATGGGATTACTTCCCTCAAAAAGCTGACCGCAGCCACTGAGGCTTAGAGAGGCTCACCTGTTGGCCCAGGATCTGCATAGCTAGAAAGTGAACAGTCTTGGCTAAGGTCATAGTCCATCTGCTTTCCTGCGATCCATTGTTTCTCAAAGGATGACTTGTCTGTGACTCTTGCAACAAAAGCTTCAGGAATCTGATCTAAAATGCAGGTTCCTGGGCTGCCTCCCAAGCATGCTAAATTTTAAATTTTAATGAGGAGCAAGAAATAAGAGGCAAAGGGGACATGATGAAACTTGTCTCATCAGTCTCTCCTCACTCTGAATCCAGGACTTCTGCTTACACACGGAAGATCATGGACCACAATACCCCACCGTGTTGCCTTGGCTCAGCCATGTTCAGGTGAGGCATGCTGGTCCTTGGGCTTTCCAAAAGACACACAACCAACCATGGTTTTAAAGGATTCCCCATCTATATTTATTTTTTCTTAAAAACAGCCTGGAGAATGCAAGTTCTCCTTTCTTTTCTTTCCTATCACAATCACCTTCTCCCTTTAGCAGAAAAAAAAGACTGTATCTTACTTGGTATATTGCTTTGGGGTATGAAGCCCATCCCTGCACAAAGGGTAATTGGAAATATCCAGGTCACTTTGAGAACAAGAATCACTCTAATGAATAGGTACCAACCCCCTTTTCGGTTCAGGTATTTCTCAAATCTTTGCTTTCAGCAAAACTAGAGGAGGAATTAATAGAGCTGGCAGTTGACATAATTAATTTCCTGAAATTTTAGGTCACTAAGATTTTTGAGTTGAGTTATTTCAAATCCTGAAAGATGACACTGTGAAAGTGCTGAACTCAATATGCCAGCAAATATGGAAAACTCAGCAGTGGCCACAAGACTGGAAAAGGTCAGTTTTCATTCCAATCCCAAAGAAAGGCAATGCCAAAGAATGCTCAAACTACTGCCCAGTTGCACACATCTCACACTCTAGTAAAGTAGTGCTTCAAATTCTCCAAGCCAGGCTTCAACAATACGTGAACCGTGAACTTCCAGATGTTCAAGTTGGTTTTAGAAAAGGCAGAGGAACCAGAGATCAAATTGCCAACATCCGGTGGATCATCGAAAAAGCAAGAGAGTTCCAAAAAACGTCTATTTCTGCTTTATTAAGTATGCCAAAGCCTTTGACTGTGTGGATCACAATAAACTGTGGAAAATTCTAAAAGAGATGGGCATACCAGACCACCTGACCTGCCTCTTGAGAAACCTGTATGCAAGTCAGGAAGCAACAGTTAGAACTGGACATGGAACAACAGACTGGTTCCAAATAGTAAAAGGAGTACATCAAGGCTGTATATTGTCAACCTGCTTTTTAAAATTATATTCAGAGTACATCATGAGAAATGCTGGGCTGGAGGAAGCACAAGCTGGAATCAAGATTGCCAGGAGAAATATCAATAACCTCAGATATGCAGGTGACACCACCCTTATGGCAGAAAGTGAAGAAGAACTAAAGAGCCTCTTGATAAAAGTGAAAGAGGAGAGTGAAAAAAATTGGCTTAAAGCTCAACATTCAGAAAACTAAGATCATGGCATCTGGTCCCATCACTTCATGGGAAATAGATGGGGAAACATTGGAAACAGTGGCTGACTTTATTTTTCTGGGCTCCAAAATCACTGCAGATGGTGATTGCAGCCGTGAAATTAAAAGATGCTTACCTCTTGGAAGGAAAGTTATGACCAACCTAGATAGCATATTAAAAATCAGAAACATTACTTTGCCAACAAAGGTCCATATGGTCAAGGCTATGGTTTTTCCAGTGGTCATATACGGATGTGTGAGCTGGACGATAAAGAAAGCTGAGCACAGAACAATTGATGTTTTTGAACTGTGGTGTTGGAGAAGACTCTTGAGAGTCCCTCGGACTGCAAGGAGATCCAACCAGTCCATCCTAAAGGAGACTGGTCCTGGGTGTTCATTGGAAGGACTGATGTTGAAGCTAAAACTCCAATACTTTGGCCACCTGATTGGAAGAGCTGACTCATTTGAAAAGACCCTGATGCTGGGAAAGATTGAGGGCAGGAGGAGAAGAGGATGACAGAGGATGAGATGGTTAGATGGCATCACCGACGGACATGGGTTTGGGTGGACTCCGGGAGTTGGTGATGGACAGGGAAGGCCTGGCGTGCAGCGGTTCATGGGGTCACAAAGAGTCAGACATGACTGAGGGACTGAACTGAACTGAAGATTTTTGACATATAACTCAGAAGCATTTCAGGGAATTTCTATCATGAAGCATTTACCTGTTCATTGATGTCAACAAGTCCCCTCAGCATTTACATCTATTTTAAAATAGAGGCAGACTCTGCCACCTCCAAGACAATGTCATATATAGCCATATTCATTATGTATTTTAAGTCAACTATAAAAATCTCCATTTTACCAAAAGATGTATTTCCAAAAATATATGATATGTTTAATAATTACTTATAAAATTTTCACTATGTTGATCAATTGTGTGTTAATATTAATGGTACTTTTAATAATAGCTACAGCAGGAATAAATTTCTTAACATTGGCTTATGATCACAATAAATTTTTTTAAAATTTAAATTTAAGTATTTGTCATATTTGTTTTTTATAAAAAAAGTATCAAAGTTTGATCGAGAGAGGATATTAAATCATAAAATATATTTAGACTCAGAAAATTCTGTCCCAGAAGTGGCATGAAAATGTAAGTTCAAACAGACAAAAAAAAAATACATTTATACATATGTGTGTATATATTATAAATAATTTCTGTTAAATAATAGCACGTGTATTTCTCAAATGAGTGATAATGGATAGTGAATCACTATGATATCAGATTCCATGAAAAAGAATAACAGGCTATTTTATTCTTAAATGTAAATGCTAACAATATTCTGGAAATGATGCCTGTTTGCATACTTCACACACATGATGAAAGCAATTGGATATAAATTTTAAAATATTTTAGGGACTAAGTTGTTTTTCAAAGTTCTTCTCTTAGGGTGAATGAGTCAAATTAACTGGTGATCACTGCCTTCACCTATCAAGCATCTTCAGCCGGTGGAACTCAAATTGCTAGAATAACTATGAGTACATAGGGATGAAGCATGGGAAGTAAAAGTGGGAGATGTGAAATGTACCCATGAGACCTGAAGGCATGTCTTTCAGTCTTGAGAAGATGGATTTACCCTGGAGTCCAGGTCTCTAAATTCAGCTGGATGATGAATTCAGGAAAGATGAAAAATGATTTCAGAAAAATGAAAGTTTGAAGTTCCTAACTTAGAGAGCAGTGATATAAATCGAGTTATATCAAATATAAAATTTTAAAGTTAGAAATATTCCAACAGAATTTAGAATAGTACTCAAAGGAGGATGAGGGAAAGTCATATCTAGACCTTGTATTTAAGAAGAAAATTAAAGTAACAAAGTAGCATATTTATCTAAATTAATCACACACATACAACACTTTATCAAGCTGTAGAAAAGGCCATCATAAAATGTCTAAATTCTCCAACCTGCTGAAACACAAAAGTATACTTCTATCTACTTACTTTTTTCTGGCCATTTTTAGTATATCACATACCCCGGGGAATGAATTTTCTTGATTAGAAGAATTTCAGCCAGAATTCCAAACTTTTAGTGATTCAGTTTAGCCTGACTAACTACTGAGAATGCTGGCAAAGCTATTTTATGACCTATGTATAAATTGAAAGTTATCCTATTCCAGAAAACTAAACTTAATGCATTTCGAGTATATTTATCTTTCGTGTGACGAGTGTGCTGCCTACAGAAGCAAGATGCACTTCTTCCTGAATTATCCTCACTTTTAGACTAGGGGAAATCAGGATTTTTTATACTTACAGACTTAGATCAAAATGTTGTTTAAAAACATCCTGGGGAGACTCAA
Source organism: Okapia johnstoni (assembly GCA_024291935.2). Classification (NCBI taxonomy): domain Eukaryota; kingdom Metazoa; phylum Chordata; class Mammalia; order Artiodactyla; family Giraffidae; genus Okapia; species Okapia johnstoni. The sequence continues at coordinate 83,800,637 of CM044318.1, forward strand.
TTACAATAGCAATTATAGTTGCCATTATAACATAGCAAGCAATAATATGACCTACCATATTTGGCTGTGAATTTTCAGATACCTAGTTGCTATCCCTCCAAAATGCACAAAGTGGATTCTCATAAATCAAGTGCTATATTGTGTGTCAGGAATCTACCTGAGACATATTCCTATGGGTAAGCTATGAATCTGAAAACTGGGTCTTAATTTCCAGTGCAAAAGGAATTCACCTCCCTGAATACTTTCCCTGGAATACTGACTTTACAGCCCAAATTACGGTGCAAACCAGTATAAAAATGCGATGAGTAATTTTCTCTCTTGTGCTGAGAATCCTTAGTAACAGGTGTTTGCGTGTGTGTCTGGGTTTTCCACACTGTGTTTCAGACCACAGCACCAGATATTTAAGCACCGACCTTTCTTAAAGAAGTCTGACTAGAAATTTGAAACTTATCAGGTTCTTATTACTGACCCTTCCTTTGCAGGAATGAAATCTGACTCTTCCTTGGGTAAAAATAATGTGTCTATTACATATGATACACATGCAAAAAAACAATATGACTTTCTGTGTGCACTGTTTTGACATGGAAAAATTATGTTTCTCCCTTGTCTTAAAGATGGATTTTTCCATAGTGGGAAAAGAAAAAAAAATGATTTAGATGGATGTGTCAGAAAGTGTGGGCATTGGGTTCATATTGATCTGATCAAGACTTATGAGCAGAGGTGAAATTTGGCCCAGAAAATAGTTTGAAAGGAAATTCACCCAATGACTTGAGACACTGAAGGCTTCATCAGAAATTGCTGTTCCTGTATCAGCTGAAAAATGGTTAGGCACACACGGTTTTAGAGGCCCAGCATGTCAAGGACTTTTGTTTCTTTGATGGAGTATCCAAGTCATCAGAAAACAGGACAGTCTAACCTGCCATTCTGAGTGTGTGTGAAGATCAAATGGCTCATCTGTAATTGACTGATCAATAACTGTCTTCACTCTTTCACTCCGTGTGTCCTTCTCTGCATCCATCCTCCAAACTTCTCTGTGAAGTAAAAAGCAGTTCAAGAGCTAAGTCAATAAAGATGCCTTGGTTGTGAGTAAAGCTTTAGTGTCAGCTTCCAAAATGCACTCTAACAAGAGAATGCTGGATCAATTTGCAAGCAGTTGAAGTGAAGTGAAAGAAAGTGAAGTCGCTCAGTCGTGTCCAACTCTTTGTGACCCCATGGACTGTAGCCTGCCAGGCTCCTCCATTCATGAGATTTTCCAGGCAAGAATCCTGGAGTGCGTTGTCAATTCCTTAAGCAGAAGGATATAGCTGAGAAACTACTGAAGGAGGAGACAGAAGACTTCTGCTCCGACCCCAGTTATGCTAGAGTAGCCACGTGATTTTGCAGCTTGCTGTGGCCGTGGGTTCCCCACGTATCAAATGGGTTGTCAGTACCTGTTCTGTCATCTGTTTGGGGTTAGGGTTAGGTCTGAGGGGGCTCACAAATGCACTTTAAAAAATATAAAGCATCACAGAACATTTTTGCAATTGATCATTTCCTTTTCATCCCCCCATTTTCTACATACTCTGAAAACTGTGTAGAAATTTCAGAAAAAGGTGTGATTTAAAATAAGCTGAATTGATCCTGTAATCAACACTTGATTATTCACGCTTAGAGAATAAATGTTACGCACAGAGAGGGATGTTTGACCAATAAGTTTAATCTTTTTCCTCAGGTGACATTAAATTAATTTGGATCATGCGTCTCACGAGGAATTATGAAGATCCATAAGGAAGATTTATTTAATAAAGATTTCTCCGTGGCTATGAAAGAAACACGTCAGAAATCTTCGGGCTACCAGATGTTGTTCGAAATCACTTTAACTTGAATTCCTGCCAAGCTCAAAGATGCACACGGAAAATACCCCTCCAACTTCTATTCATAGATCTTTCTCCAGGTTCAAATTCTCCTAATTCACACATTGTAGGATAAAACTAGAAAACAGTCTGTTATAGTCTAGGAAGGTATGTCTGTTATCTCTTTTGTATTTCAGTGGTGCTGTCCCTCATTACCAATGTTAGTAATTATACTCATGAGGTGCGTGGTTGTATGTGAACATCTGAGTATGTATAAATGTGTGTGTGTTTAATAGTAATGTTACCTCTGGGAGAAAGTCAAGGAAGATTAATAGGGTATAACATTTTTAATAACAACAGGATATTAGAAGAAAATAGAATAATTACTTGAGTATGTAAACAATATGGTTCAAACTTATTATTCTGCATTTGTTGAATCCATAATTTATATCTTTAATAAACTTCAGCTTTTTCTCCAAAGTACATCCCAGTTGTCTTTATTATCTATGTAACAGAAAGACTCATTATGGAACACAATTATACTGTATAAACAAACTTCTAATCACTGTTAAGAAATTATTTATGAACATGTAACACTGAAAAATTTTCAGCAAGGTTAAATCCTGTGGATTGTACAGTTTAATCCTATTTAATTCTCCTTGGTTCCATTACTGATACCTGTCTCTAGAAACCATGAGGTTTTCAATAGGATATGCAATATTAAATGATATTCCAACTTTATTAGCAGTTAAATCTATCTCATATGTTAATGAAGGCTTACTAAACAATGTATCTTACTCTCAAGTATTTGTTTTTCAAAAAATAAGTTTTCAAGAGAAGTAATTCCACTTACTCTGTAGGTATCTTTTATTCCTTCTATAATGACCTGTGTAAAGAATAAATTCAAACTGCATCAAAGGAATTTCCTGGCAGCCAAAGCAGTGGAGACTGAACACTTAACAAATTATCTCCACACCCCTGCCACGAACTTTACCAATCAACAGGAAGAACAAATAAGACAATGTAAAGCCCATGTTTTCTTCAAAATAGAAAAGCCAGAGAACACTAAACACTGTCTTCTCTCTCTCTCCAAGCACACTGTGATTACAACATGACTTCCTGTATGGATGTGTGTTTAGTTGCTCAGTCGTGTCCGACTCTTTGCGACCCTTTGGATGCTAACCAGACAGGCTCTTCTGTCCACGAGATTTATCAGGCAAAAATACTGGAATGAGTTTCCATTTTCCTCCTCTAGGGGATCTTCCCAACCATGGGGTCGAACCCACGTCTCCTGTCTCTTCTGCATTGCAGCTGGATTCTTCACTCATATATGTCAAGATCCAGCAGAACTTCTTTTCAAGCATCTACCACAAAACTTTGCTAGGAGAACTCTGAAAAAGCTGCACAGGAAAGAACAAAAGGAGCTGAGATACATTACCCTCAGAAATATAAATTTCACTGTGAGTGTAAAAATACTGCCAAAGAGTCCTTGCAGACAAGAGCACTGACTAACAGGAATAAATGCAAAGGTGAGCATGGGGCCCATATAGAGAGTTAGAAAAGTTATGTTTCTGAAGGAAAAAGAATAACAAAGAAGAGACTTTGGAGACTGGTAATGAATGGAAAAAGAGGAGGAAATTTAAAGTTCTGCAGGACAGAATAAAATAAAAATAAAGTCAAAGTGTGCACACCTCTCCAGAAAAAAGTAACCCATTGAAGAAACCGTATTACGCATAAGAAGAGCATGCTCTTGGAATCATCCCAAACCACTGTTATGGATGATAGAAACACAAGAACTCTCCATTTAGAAATCTTAATTTATACAGACCCTCTAAGAAGAAACTATTAGTCACTCAGTTGTGTCTGACTCTTTGCAACCTCATGGACCATGGCTCACCAGCCCCCTTTGTCTATGGATTTCTCCAGGCAGGAATACTGGAGTGGGTTGCCATTCCCTTCTCCAGGAGGTCTTCCCGACCCAGGGATCAAACCCAGGTCTCTGACATTGCAGGTGGATTCTTTACCATCTGAACCATCAGGGAAGTCACCCAATATGAGATTACTGTTGTTCTTAATCATTTCCACAGCAATCAAAACATATAGGCAAGTATATTATATTAATATCTTTCACGTACCTATTCACTGAAATAATCTTAAACTGGAACAAGCCTAAAGGTTAAAAGCTGCCCCAAGGTTGGCCCTTGTGCTATGAGCTTCTTTTGAAGGAATCACTTAGACATTTGGGAAATCTTATTAGTTGACTGGCTGAGTGACAACCCTGAGGATTATGAATAGCAAAAGACTGGGTGTGAATGACCCCCGTAAATGAACGTGGGGCCCCTCTTCTTGTGCTCAGGTGGGCCTACCTATTATCCATAGCTAAAGAAGGCAGAAATCAAATCCTTCTTACAATTGATAGAGCTTGATGTTTAAGAATGTCCCCTTTACCCAAGAGTGGACCTAGCAGAAAATAGGACTGCTGTAGCTCTCCACTCAAAGCTCACATACAGGACACCAAGGGTAACACATTCATTGAGCATCAAAGAGTATCCAGTGTTGCCCCAATAGTTGAGGCGCACAAGTCCTAAAGAGGTCACTCCCTTTGAAACTTTCAACAGAGCTTACCCAAGAAAGGATTTTTTAGAATCTAGCTGAAGGCTGGATTTATATGCTTTTGTCCTTTTATCGCCTGACAATCAGAATACAAATCATGCTCTGGGATGATCTACAAGGGACACTCTACCGCAAAGTGCTTCATTTGTGCTTTAAACAAAACCCACTCTGAGGTCTGTCCTCTCGCCTTCACCCAGGACCCAAAGGGCAGTATTGTGAGTATATATTAGAATGAGGAGGCATTCCATCACCAAGTGAATTGTACCTCCCAGGGTCTATTATACCATCCATCACCAAAGCAAGTTGTTGGTCTAATGATATATTAGTGCAATAATCTGCACAAGACACACCGATGATATATTACACGAAAGATGGCCCTACTTACGGAAGTAAGGCTTCGAGAAGAGCCCGGGTAACTTGGAAGGCGACTGGAAGGTTTCCATCCAGTCTACAATCAGCCAGCAAGCACCACAAGGTGGAAGGCACTTTCCAAGGAGCGGAGAGAAATACTGTTTTTAAATTAAATCTCCTGTCATCTTTGTAATCAATCTGCAGCTCTATCTGACCTTGGTATCTTTGGCTAATTCTAATTTGCAGGCACCATCCTGGTCAGGGGCAAGGAATGTGGAATTTTCCCCTGGGGAGTTTCTGAATCAGAAGATAGCCAAGCTCTCTCCTGCATGCCTCTTTCTTACAGGGGGGTTGTGGTGCGGAATATCTTAAGAGATTTTTCAATCAGTTTGGAATAATTGCAATCGCCTATAATGATCATCTTATTGAACACACACTTGGCCTTCTCCTATGCTGTTTCATTGCTTCTTCTGCTCTATAAAAATAGATTTATTTTCCTCCCGGTTTCTCTTCCCTCAAAATGTTTCATGTTATTAAAAACAGAAGATTGCTTGTCAAATGTTTTATTTGCCACGTGTGTGGGGCCATCGATCATCTTTTCCTGCCTTCTGTGCGCATGTGCACTTCATTAGCTAAACTCCACTCATCATGGGCATGAAAACAGGCTGCTAACTAGATTAACAGATGTATAAGAACTAATTAAAACACTGCATTTACATCTCAACAAATGCACTTGGTAAAAGAATCATAGAAGAATTACAGACGGTAAGTGAAAAAGCCCACCCTACAAATTGTTCTCTATGGGCATCATTGGTCTTGTGGCAGAGATGAGTTCTTTAGGCAGCATTTGCAACAGTGGAGGTGTTCATGTTCACTGGGCATTGAATTAGGCACGTAACTGTCATAAAGGAAGCACATAACGGAAGGTCGGGACGTAGAGGAGAGCTGTGTGGCAGCCCAGCAGATCTCAGAACGCTCCCCCGGGTGGGGCTGGTCCCACTGTCTCTCTCCAGGCCTCAGGCTCTGCCCCCAAGTGCACATGAATCAACCCCCCTTGACCGAACTTGAGCCCAGAGGATCCTGGAGCTGTGGACTGGCTTCTACGGAAAACAAACCAGAATGTCTGACTTCAGAATGATACTTTAGGTTGGTGACCACAAAGGCTGCTCTATACAAGTCTACTTAGGTAAGAGTGGATCTACCCTTCCATGCTTCAGTGTGTCTGCTAGGGGCACCCTAGTTGAACAGAACGATGGTACCAGGCTACTGGATCATTGGTAGAACATACTCCTTCCTATCCAGCCTCCTTTTCCTTTGCTACCTCCGCTTCCACTTCTCCTCTTCTCAGTTCTCAACTGAACTGACTCCAGTATGGGGCATGGCTGGTCTCAGGCCACATTCCTTGTTAGATCCAGTGTCTGAACAGGCAGAGATTGAAAAGGAAGGGAGTAGGCGCACGAAGGCCCACTGCCCTCGAAGTGCTGCACTCAGTATGTCAGTGAAGTCGCAAAACTCAGCAGTGGCCACAAGACTGATAAGGGTCAGTATGCATTCCAAACCCAAGCAAGGGCAATGCCAAAGAACGTTCAGTTCAGTTCAGTTCAGTCACTCAGTTGTGTCCAACTCTTTGTGGCCCCATGGACTGCAGCACGCCAGGCTTCCCTGTCCATCACCAACTCCTGGAGTTTACTCAAACTCACGTCCATTGAGTCAGTGATGCCATCCAACCATCTCATCCTCTGTCGTCCACTTTTAATCCCGCCTTCAATCTTTCACAGCATCAGGGTCTTTTCCAATGAGTCAGTTCTTCACTTCAAGTGGCCAAAGAATGTTCAAACCACCAAAAATTGTGCTCATTCACATGCTAGCAAGGTAATGCCCAAAATCCTTAAAGCTAGGCTTCAGAAGTTTGTGAACCAAGAATTTCCAGATGTACAATCTGGGTTTAGAAAAGGCAGAGGAGCCAGAGATCATATTGCCATCATTGGATCATAGAGAAAGCAAGAGAATTTCAGAAAAAAACATTTACTTCTGCTTTATTGACTACGTGAAAACCTCTGGCTGTGAGTATCACAACGAATTGTGGAAAATTCTTAGAGAGATAGGAATACCAGATCACTTTACCTGGCTCCTGAGAAACCTGTATGCAGGTCAAGAAGCAACAGTTAGAACCGGACATGGAACAATGGACGATTCAAAACTGGGAAAGGAGTACGTCAAGGTTGTATATTGTCACCCTGCTTTTTAAACTTCTATGCAGAGTGGAAGTGAAAGTGGAAGTGTTAGCCAGTCAGTCATGTCTGACTGTTCGCAACCCCAAGAACTGTAGCCCACCAGGCTCTTCTGTCCATGGAATTTTCCAGGCAAGAATACTGGAGTGATGTGCCATTTCCTCCTCCAGGGAGTCTTCCCAACCCAGTGACTGAACTCAGGCTCTCCTGCATTGCAGGCAGATTCTTTACCATCTGAGCCATCAGGGAAGCCCATATGCAAGCCCATATGTTGGATCATTGCTTTGTCTGTGATCCCACAGATGTTGGCAATATGATCTCTGGCTCCTATGCCTTTTCTAACTTTTCTAAACCCAGCTTGCACACTTGGCAGTTCTCAGTGCATATACTCCTGAAGCCTGGCTTGAAGGGTTTGGGGAATTACCTTGCTAGTATGTGAAATGAGTGCGGTTTTGCTGTAGTTTGAACACTCTTTGGCATCGCGCAAAATGCTGGGAGAGATGAACGACAAGCTGGAGTCAAGGCTGCCAGGAGAAATATTAACAGCCTCAGATATACAGATGCTACCACTCTAATGGCAGAAAGAGAAGAGGATCTAAAGATCCTCTTTATGAGGGTGAAGAAGACAGTGAAAAAAGCTGGCTTGAAACTCAACATTCAAAACACTTGGATCATGGCATCCAGTCTCATCACTTCATGACAAATAGAAGGGGTGAAAGTGGAAACAGTGACAGATTTTATTTTCTTGGGTTCCAAAATTACTGCAGACAGTGACTGCTGCCATGAAATTAAGATATGCTTGCTCTTTGGAGGGAAAGCTATGACAAATCTAGACAGCATATTAAAAGCAGAGACCTCACTTGGCTGACAAAGGTCCATATAGTCAAAGCTATGGTTTTTCCAGTAGTCATGTATGGATGTGAGAGCTGGACCATTAAGAAGGCTGAACACCAAAGAACTGATGTCTTTAAATAGTGGTGCTGGAAAAGACTCTTGACAGTCCTTTGGACAGCAAGGAGATCAAACTAGGATTTTCAAATCCTAAAGGAATTCAACCCTGAATATTTGTTGGAAGGACCGATGTTGAAGCTGAAGTTCCAATAATTTAGTCACCTGATGTGAAGAGCTGGCTCATTGGAAAAGCCCCTGATGCTGGGAAAGATTGAGGGCAGGAGGAGATGGGGGTGACAGAGGATGAGATTATAGGATGGCATCACCAACTCAATGGACATGAGTTTAAGCAAACCCTGGGAGATGGTGAAAGACAGGGAAGCCTGGCATGCTGCAGTCCCTGGGGTCACAAAGAGTTCATGGGGACACGACATAGCAACTAAACAACAACCACCACTGCATCCATGGATTTAGGACTTTCCAGGCAACCATCCCTAGAATACTGGGTGAGCCCAAGCTTTTCTGCTAACATGATAGTGGTAGTGATGGTGATGGTGATGGTGATCATGGAAAACATAACAACAAAGGAAGTGAACCACAGTATAACTCTGATAAAGGAAATCAAGTCATGAATTCAGAGAATAGTTCATCTTAAAGCAGCAATAGTTACCCCAGGAAGTCAATGACGGCTCAAAGCACAGACCACAAATAGATTGCAAAATGTAATAGTAAATAATCTACTTGTGCAATGCCAGTTTGTGACTTCATAAATTGGTACAGTCCTTTTCAAGAGCAATTTAGCAACACATCTTAAGGGGCATAAAAATATGCATGGGCTTTCTGAGAATTTCGCCTAAGGGACTTATTTAAAGGTAAACACTGTGCTGTCTTCCCTCTGCCCATTGTCCACTATGATGCTTTTGGTGCTTTTGTCCACAGTGGCTGCTTCAGCTTCACCCCAAAGCTGTCAGCTCTGGAATAGACATCTCTGACTTTGCCCTCAGGTCCAGTTCCAAACTGATGACTGACTGAGCAGTTTCCATATGGATGGATTTTTTTTCTCAAGACCAATTTTTTCCGAGTGGAATCCCTGACAGCCATTCCTCCTTGCTCTGACCAGGTTGCAACCTCAGTACCTGGTGTACTGCCTCCCCTGCAGCACCTTTGAAGTCCGTCAGCAACAAGGCCTCCTGTCGCACAGCCCTGCCTCTTCCACGTTCTCCTCCTCCTGCCTGGACCACAGGAGAGTCCCGGAGCTCCCTGCCTCCCATCCCAACCACCGCAGCCAGGTCGCCACTTGATGTCTTCCTAACGCACAAAGCATGTGCTTCCCTTTTCTACTCCAGACTATCACTCTCACTTCCCTCTTCATGTAATTTCTATACAAAATATCCAAATTCCTTGGTGTGACCCCTAATTGCCTTTTTCAACCACTTTTCCCACAGTATCTCTTTTGTGTTAGTTTATTAGGGCTGCTGTAACAAAGATTACAACCGGGGAGTTTAAACAACAGAAATTAACAGAGCTCAAGCCAACAAATTAACAGAGCTTCTCAAATAATCTTTATTTTAAAATTCTGTTGAACCAAGTCTACACAATTGGGAAAGGATACTATCCTCAACATATGATGCTGAAAAAACTGATTGTTGTTGTTTGGTTGCTAAGTCATGTCTGACTCTCTTGTGACCCCATGGACTGTCTATGGGATTTTTTTTTTCAGGCAAGAATACTGGAGTGGGTTGCCATTTCCTTCTCCAGGGGATCTTCCCTGACCCAGGAATCAAACCTGCAGCTCCTGCAGCATCTTCTGTATCGCAAGCTGGTTCTTTACCACTGAGCCACTAGGGAAGCCATTGAAAAAACCGGATATCCAAGTGCAAAAGAATGGTGTTTGAGCTCACTTTTAAGTATCTTTTAGTATCACATATAATTAATAATAATCCTTTATAAAAGTCCTTCTCTGTCTTTCTAATCAACGAATGGCTACTTCCTTCCTTGATAAATCATTTGACTGGCTTTGTAATGTAGGTTAAATCATATCTTCTGCCAGATGGGCCACAAACATCTTCAAAAGGGAGACCTAGCTACTCACACAATCACTCAGAACAGAATAACTGAGCATCTCCTCATGCCCAGCATTATTCTTGGTAGTGGGTATGATGATGGATGGTGCGTGATATGAAAGTGGCCTTTCAACTTCCATACCCATTTCTTTCCAGTGTGGGAAGAAACTGGAAAGCCTTCACTGCAGAGGCTGGAAAGGTGAGAACTCATATTTTATAGATTCTCTGGCAGTCAGGAACCCAGATGCAAATTATGGCCCAGAAGTTCGATGCACTCATGAGTCAAAGGAAGGAGAAGATAAGTGGAGGCCATTTTTGATCCTGCTTCTTGGCTGATCTTGTAGTGAGACCAGGTGTGGAGATGTGGATCTTAAGAGGTGGGGCAGTGGCAGATTTTTTGGCTTCTTGAGGTGTTGTTTTCTTTAAAAGAGTGGTCCCTGTTCAGTTCAATTCAGCTCAGTTCAGTCGCTCAGTCATGTCCAACTCTTTGCGACCCCATGAACATCAGCATGCCGGGCCTCCCTGTCCATCACCAACTCCCTGAATCCACCCAAACCCATGTCCATCAAGTCGATGATGCCATCCAGCCATCTCATCCTCTGTCGTCCCCTTCTCCTCCTGCCCTCAATCTTTCCCAGCATCAGGGTCTTTTCCAATGAGTCAGCTTTTCGCATCAGGTGGCCAAAGTAATGGAGTTTCAGCTTCAACATCAGTCCTTCCAGTGAACACCCAGGACTGATCACCTTTAGGATGGACTGGTTGGATCTCCTTGCAGTCCACGGGACTCTCAAGAGTCTTCTCCAACACCATAGTTCAAAAGCATCAATTCTTCGGCACCCAGCTTTCTTTATAGTCCAACTCTCACATCCATACATGACCACTGGAAAAACCATAGCCTTGACTAGATGGACCTTTGTTGGTAAAGTAATGTCTCTGCTTTTTAATATGCTATATGGGTTGGTCATAACTTTCCTTCCAAGGAGTAAGTGCCTTTTAATTTCATGGCTGTAATCATCATCTGCAGTGATTTTGGAGCCCAGAAAAATAAAGTCAGCCACTGTTTTCAGTGTTTACCCATCTATCTGCCATGAAGTGAGGGGACCAGATGCCATGATCTTAGTTTTCTGAATGTTGAGCTTTAAGCCAACTTTTTCACTTTCCACTTTCACTTTCATCAAGAGGCTCTTTAGTTCTTCTTCACTTTCTGCCATAAGGGTGGTGTCATCTGCATATCTGAGGTTATTGATATTTCTCCTGGCAATCTTGATTCCAGCTTGTGCTTCCTCCAGCCCAGCGTTTCTCATAATGTACTCTGCATATAAGTTAAATAAGCAGGGTGACAATATACAGCCTTGACGTAATCCTTGTCCTATTTGGAACCAGTCTGTTGTTCCATGTCCAGTTCTAACACTAAAGCCAGAAATAGATGTTTTTCTGGTATTCTCTTGCTTTTTTGATGATCCAACAGATGTTGGCAATTTGATCTCTGGTTCTTCTGCCTTTTCTAAAACCAGTTTGAATATCTGGAAGTTCACGTTTCATGTATTGCTGAAGCCTGGCTTGGAGAATTTTATGCATTACTTTACTAGCGTGTGAGATGAGTGAAATTGTGCGGTAGTTTGAGCATTCTTTGGCATTGTCTTTCTTTGGGATTGGAACGAAAACTGACCTCTTCCAGTCGTGTGGCCACTGCTGAGTTTTCCAGATTTGCTGGCATATTGAGTTCAGCATTTTCACAGTGTCATCTTTTCCCTGTGACAGTCTCTAATTCCTCATTTGTTATCCTTTAGCCTTTACAATGCAGTTGTGTAACCACTACTTCCCTGTACTAAATTTCTATCTGCTTGAAATATTTTGCTTTTGGTCTCTTGCATGGAACATTGACAATTACAAATGGTAAACAAAACTTGGTTTCAGGATCTCATAGTTTGTAGTCAGGCCTAAGGTTAAAACATGGAAAATACCTACCTAAGCATACCCCCGGAGAAGGCAATGGCACCCCACTCCAGTACTCTTGCCTGGAAAATCCCATGGATGGAGGAGCTTGGCTACAGTCCATGGGGTCGCTAAGAGTTGAACACGACTGAGCAACTTCACTTTCACTTTTCCCTTTCATGCACTGGAGAAGGAAATGGCAACCTACTCCAGTGCTCTTGCCTGGAGAATCCCTGGGACGGCGGAGCCTGGTGGGCTGCTGTCTATGGGGTCGCGAGTTAGCAGCAGTAGCAGCAGCAAGCATACCCCAACAGGAGTGTTCTAGGAATGATGGTGTATCAACATTAATGAAATAACTTACGAGGTAGTTTGTTGTTGTTTGGTCCCTAAGTTGTGTTCTATTCTTTTGCAATCCCATGGACTGGAGCCCTCTAGGCTCCTCTGCCCGTGGGATTTCCCAGGCAAGAATACTGGAGAGGGTTGCCATTTCCTTCTCTAAAGAATCTTCCCAGATGTGGATTGAACCCACATCTCCTGCTTGGCAGGTGGAATCTTTACCACTGAGCCATATTGGAAGTCCATGACACTAAAATTTATAAAAGTGAAGAAGAAGCACAAAATGTATTTTGATTGCTAAATAATGATTCAATAAATCAAAACATAAAATATGTATCATGATTTTATATCTATACTAAATTTGATGCATGGATAAATATTATTAGTAAACAGAAAAATAAAATAATTGGTTTTGAATTATGTAAATATAAGGAAATTTTTATCCTCTGGAAGTTTCATTTAAAGATGATGGGAAATTATTTTGGTAAAAAAATATAAGAAATACAGGGAATTTGTGGCAGGCTCCATAAGAAAGTCATAAAGATGATGAAATGAACTGGACAATAAGGCAGAGGAGCCAGGCTGCAATTTAATTTTAGAGTGATATTAATGAAATATTTGATATACTATTATACCTTTCATATATAAAACTGCTTCTCGACAATCAGCATATGCACCTATTGAATTGCTTTTCCAATTTATTCATGAGTAAATATATATTCCATGCACCTATCCAGCAACTGTGTACTACTGGGCAAAGCAAATTCCTTCCTTGCCTTCACAGTTGCACTAACCAGCCTACATTCTAATAGCAACGTATAGTCCAATATATTCCCACCCAGATTTTATACAAAGAAAGGAGATCCCAGGGAAGCTAAGGAATTTCCTAAAGGTATGTAATTCATTAGTGGCACATGTGGAATTAAATCTCAGGGTTCTCACCACATTCTCAACCCTTATAGGAAAAATGAATAAAGGTTTAACCCATTACAGGGAGCTCTTAGGTTAGAAATAAAGAAAACTTCCCATTGGCAAAGGCTATTGAACACATTTCAAGTCATGCAGGGTGGAATTACTAGAAAATGAAATGGCTCACAAGGAAAAACACACAAAGGGAAAGAAAAAATTTAAGAGAAGAAGCAAGAATGAAAAATGTTGAGTCTCATGCATTGATAGCAGCTACATGTATAAATTTGGCATTCATTGTTTTGTTCCTTTTTATCTGGAGGGTAGGGAAATTGCAAATTTGTACAAAGTGCAAACATATTTTATCATTTAAAAATCCCTATGGCATTTCCTTATTTGGGAGTCCAAGGGAAAGGACAAATATTTCTTCTCTCCTTGGAATCAGGTTAACATACTACATGTTTCCTCAACATTATGCGTAAACATTTTAATGTAAAATTATAAGGACCCGAGTTACAAGAAACATCTGGTCAACCAAACAATAGCTCCTATTATATCCATGCTCTGCATCCAGCACTGGGTGTCAAACCCAGCCCCTAAAAGCAGCATGAATGAATGGAAACTCCTCCGGGCTGAGCAATGCCAAAGGAGAGGGAAGTTTCCTTAGAGGCCTGTGCTGTAGCTCGGACTGGAAAAAGGAACAGCTGAACAAAGTTCTTTGTGCTGAGAGGCTCTACCTCGTCTCTCGAGCCTCAACTCACAGTCGTTCATGAACCAAGAAGGCAAAGATCTCCGTGTCTGGTCCTTGGTCCACAGGCTGACAGGCCCCTAGGAGACAGGACTTCTGGACTGCAAGTTCTCTTTGCCCTCTAAACCAGAAGTCTAAAACTGTAGATCACTAGCTAAAGTTAGCCTACAGGTATTTTGTTTTGTTTTGTTTTGATATTTAGTTATTTGACTACAATGGGTCTTGGGCTTTCTAGGTAGTGCTAGTGGTAGAGAACCCACCTGCCAACGCAGGAGACATAAGAGACTTGGGTTCAATCCCTGGGTCAGGAACATTCCCTGGAGGAGGTCATGGAAATTCACTCTAGCATTCTTGTCCAGAGAATCCCATGGACAGAGAAACCTGGTGGATTAGAGTGCATGGGGTCTCAAAGAGTCAGACACGACCGAAGTGACACAGCAGAGCTCAGCAGTAGGTCTCAGTCATGGCATGCAGGATCCTTCATTGCATTATGTGGGATCCAGTTCCCTGACCAGGGATCAAGCCTGAGTCCCCAGCATTGGGAGCATGGAATCCACGCCACTGGACCACCAGGGAAGTCCCATGCAAATATGCTTTGTTCAACTTAACTGAAGTTCACAATCAGATTGGTTATTGACATTTTAAAATTGAGAATTCCACACAAGCATTTCATTTCCTGGCTTCTTGTGGAAAGGAGAAAGAAGTGGTACCCTGCTTCTCTCTCCTAAGAGACAATGACAGCTGGAACTGGATAAGAGCTGTCCTCTTTGGATAGGAAACCCCACCATTCTCTGTCGCCCTCCCCAACACTGAGATTAACACTGGCCTTATAGTCATTCTGTTACTTTATGTTCCAGATTCCAATAAGCCTTGGCATTTGCAACTTCTCTTTTCCTTTGTCTCCAGAATTTCTTGCTGCATCTTGTCCCCACATCTTGTGAAAAGATCCAGTCTTTATATTCAGTGTTGAACAAAGTATACGATCAAAAGGGCAAACTTGCTTCTCAACTTTGAAGTTCTTCCCCATACGGAGTCTCAATTTTCTCATCCATGAAATGGAGTAGATGTTCCAGATACTTAATTTCCGAAGAAGGAATAAGAATGCTTCGCTTCAGTTGTGTCCAACTCTTTGCAATCCTATGGACTGTACCCCCCAGGCTCCTCTGTCCATGGGATACTCTAGATAAGAATACTGGAGTGGGTTGCTATGCCCTCCTCTGGGTATCTTTCCCACGCAGGGTTTGAACCCATGTCTCTGTGTCTCTTGCATTGGCAGGCAGGTTCTTTACCTCTAGCACTGTCACTTGCTGAAGCCTTTCCTGATTCCAGCATGCTATGGACTTCCCCACTTCACAGTTCCCCCCTTCCTACCCATCCACTCTGCTAAAATTCAAGAGCATTAACACTGGATTTCCTCCCCTTTTTCCTGTGTTCAGCATTAGTTGAAATCTTTTAATTACTTGAAAGGAGGCCAGAATTGTCAGTGACAGCATACTGCTCTTGTAGACAACCAGGAACACGCCTTGAACAAGGAGCCTTCTTGAACCCCCTCACCATCCACCAAACAGGAGGCTGCCATAGGCACAAAAAGGTTCCCCAACCTACCAAGTACTGCATTTCAGACTCTTTTGTTGACTATGATGGCTACTCCATTTCTTCTAAGGGATTCCTGCCCACAGTAGTAGATATAATGGTCATCTGAGTTAATCACCCATTCCAGCCCATTTTACTTCGCTGATTCCTAGAATGTTGACATTCACTCTTGCCATCTCCTGTTTGACCACTTCCAATTTACCTTGATTCATGGGCCTAACATTCAGGTTCCTATGCAATGTTGCTCTTTAACAGCATCGGACCTTGCTTCTATCACCAGTCACATCCACAATTGGGTGTTGTTTTTTCTTTGGTTCCATCCCATCTTTCTTTCTGGAGTTATTTCTCCACTGATCTCCAGTAGCATATTGGGCACCTACCGACCTGGGGAGTTCATCTTTCAGTGTCCTATCTTTTGCCTTTTCATACAGTTCATGGGGTTCTCAAGGCAAGAATACTGAAGTGGTTTGCCATTCCCTTCTCCAGTGAATCACATTCTGTCAGACAAATTACTTTGTCAACAAAGGTCCGTCTAGTCAAGGCTATGGTTTTTCCATTGGTCATGTATGGATGTGAGAGTTGGACTATAAGGAAAGCTGAGTGCCGAAGAATTGATGCTTTTGAACTGTGGTGTTGGAGAAGACTCTTGAGAGTCCCTTGGAAAGCAAGGAGATCCAACCAGTCCATCCTAAAGGAGATCAGTCCTGGGTGTTCATTGGAAGGACTGACGTTGAAGCTGAAACTCCAATTCTTTGGCCACCTGATGCAAAGAGCTGACTCATTTGAAAAGACTCTGGTGCTGGGAAAGATTGAGGGCAGGAGGAGAAGAGGACGACAGAGGATGAGATGGCTGGATGGCATCACCGACTCGATGGGCATGGGTTTGGGTAAATTCAAGGAATTGGTGATGGACAGGGTGACCTGGCGTGCTGCAGTTCATGGGGTCACTAAGAGTTGGACACGACTGAGCGACTGAACTGAACTGAACTCAACCTACCAAGAAGTAGGATCAGTGGGTCTTATGAAGAGGCCAGGGATCTGATGGACCTGAAAATTGAGCTTTCTTTTCTTCCTTGAAATTCATTTTCTGTGCTCAGGTCAGAGGCAACTTGACCTGGAGAAATGGAGTCTGAAAGCCCTTTCATATGAATTCAGACAGCTTCCATCCTTCACTAAGGCATTCAGTCCACCCAGAGCTCTGACATGGAGCCCAGGGCCCTGGCTCTCATTCAAGGCACTGAGAGGAGGCAGAAAGAAGATGTTGGGATTTCCCTCTTGGCCCAGTAGATAAGAATCTGCCTGCCAATGCAGGAGACATGGGTTTGATCCCTGGTCAGGGAAGATCTCATAAGAACACAGAGCAACTAAACTTGTGCACCACAATGACTGAGCTCACTTGCTGCAACTACTGAAGCCTGAGCACCCTAGAGTCTGTCTGCCACAAGAGAAGCCACTGGAGTGAGAAAAGTAGCCATCACTTGGCTTGCTGCAACTGAGAAAGCCCACACAAAGCATCGAAGACCCAGCACAACCAAAAGTAAAATAAATAAGTAACAAAAAATAAGGACGGTCAAGTCACCCCTCTTGCAGTGCTTTTAGTGAGGCTGCGAAGGGGAAGGAAGTTTCCATGGAATATCACGTATGTGTTTGGCCTCACGCAGAAACATTTTTCTGGCAAGATGTCCTTGACTTCTTTCCCTTCCCCAGATCCCCAAGAGTACAACACATCCTGCAGCTTGCTACCAGTTTTGCTTCACGTGGTAAATGTGAGCTAAAAGGTATAATCCCCAAACACACAGCAGAATAGATCTCCTTTCTGTGGAATGAATTCATCTGGTCATCCCCCAGCTCAGGTCTGTTTTAAATGACTCTGTAACATATGGTTCTGACTGGGAATGAAAAATGAAGCCAAAATGCTTCCAATTAAATGTGGTATGGAATGAGAACATGCTTATTTTCAAACACACACACACACACACACACACACACACACACACACACAATAATGAGAAAGTTGGAAATCCAGCTTTTGAATTTCTATATACTAAGTGTTGTAATGTAGAGTGATGGTCACAATATACAGAAAAAAGAAACAACAAAACAGAAACAATTTGTTTTCTGTATCCAGGAATCACTCTAAATAAGAGTGGGAAAGGCAATTGCTATCAAGTACGGAAAATTAAAAGTTTCTAAATAGTGACTTCAACTCATGGAATATATTAATCAGATTTTTTCTTTCCTCAAGTTATTTTTTCTTGAAAAAAAATGTTATAAACTATTTTGTGACTTTCTTGCAAATAAAAATTCTTGCAGTATAAATTTTATCTGCCGAAGTCATCAGTAACATTTGAGCTAAAAATGATTTATTTCTCTTGTGCCTCTTCAGATCTGCTTGCTTGAGCTTCTCTGTTATATATTTTCCTTCAACAAATCACTGGATCGTCAGGCTAAGGGATGCATGGTTGCTTCTGGAGAGGAAAAAAAAGACAGTACAAAAATCGAGCTTGACATTTGAGTCACATCATAAAAGAATAACTATCCCAGGGTCCTTTGACTTTAAAAGAAAGTCGAGTTGAACACAAGCCAGGAGCCAACTGAAACTGAACGTAAGACAAGACAATTCTTTCCTGTTGTGCCAATTTGATACCATTGTTACATGGCAGAAATTAGAATCCTCTCTCAACAGACGAGCTCTGTGTTAAAGGGACAATCAGATGTGCAGGCGGGGACTGATCCCACTTGGATCTGCATCAGTGAAATGAACATATTGAGTGAGATTATCTCTAATGTCACCTCCAGCCTGGAGGTTCCT
The DNA here is from genome assembly GCA_024291935.2 of Okapia johnstoni. NCBI lineage: Eukaryota > Metazoa > Chordata > Mammalia > Artiodactyla > Giraffidae > Okapia > Okapia johnstoni. The sequence goes on from CM044318.1 coordinate 83,818,948, forward strand.
TCACTCTGGCTATTTCCCTAATGTCCTCACAATCTGAAAAGAATTAATCCACCTTCCCTGCTACTGAAATTAGTTTCCTGAGTATTTCACTGATCTTCCCATCAACAATAGCTGCGCTTCTCTAAATTAAGAAACCTTATCTCTAATACACCCAATTTTCCCATTTCTCTCATTTTTCTATGATTTTTTTTTAACGCGGACCACTTTTAAAGCCTGTATTGAATTTGTTACGCATTGCTCCTGTTTTATGCTTTGGTTTTTTGGCCGCGAGGCATGTGGGATCCAAGCGCCCCAACCAGGGACTGACCCTGCACTCCTTGCCTCACAAGGCGGAGTCATAACACTGGCCCAGCAAGGAATCCTCACCTTTCTTCCCTTTTACGCAAAGACCTATTCTGTGTGAAGTTTCATGGTTTCTCATAGGAGTAGATAATAAAACTATATAAATCTAGAAGAATTGTATTTTTAATATGATGTTAAATTTTTATTTTAACCACTTTGTGAAGAATTTTTTGTGTGTGTGTGTTTAGTGGCTAAGTCATGTCCAACTCTTTTGCGGCCCCATGGCTGTGGCCTGCCAGGCTCCTCTGTCCATGGGATTTCCCAGGCAAGAATACTGGAAGGGTTGCCATTTCCTACTCCAGGGCATCTTCCTGACCCAGAGATCAAACCCATGTCCCTTGCATCTCCTGCATTGGCAGGCAGATTATTTACCACTGAGCCACCAGGGAAGCCTTGTAAAGAATAGTAAAGATACAATGATTGCTTACTCTCTTGGGCCAAAATGATCTTGTGTGTGAATCTCATGGGAAACACGGGGGTGCCTATGAGGGAAATACCTGGGTGGTCCAGACTCTTCTTCAATAACCCACAGTGTGAACAGTGATTAAGGAAAGACTATGGATACGACTTTGCTGAACCTTTTTAAGATCATGGCTGGAATTTTTCATAGTGTCAAGGAATAGAATTCTCTCTCAAGTCCAACAAGTAAGATCGCTCTTGAGACAGTGGGTCTTGGGCTATGTTTGATCCCGCCAGCTCGGCCACTGGTTCCCTGGGTGTCCTGGGACAAGTTATCCCACACCACTTGGCTTGTTCCTTCACCCACAAGAAGGCCATAATGATATCACCCACCTCCTGTTTGGCTAATGTGCAGCTTCAGTGAGGAATCATATGCAAAGTCCTTGAGCTGGTGCTCTGCATGCAGTGAGCAGAATTTCAGAATCTATCGCTGACTAACCTTGTAGGAGCAAGGTCTTAGAAACCTCCTTTAAAGAGACCATTTTCTTCTCTGACCTTAAAGGAAAGTCCGGTAGAGCTCCCAGTCTTATGGACCGAATGTCAATAGCATCTTGAGGATCTTTATATATAATGCAAGAGGCCTTTTGAGAGGGCTGTTTGTTAGTCACATTTTAAGTCTAATAATAACATTAATAATTATTCATGGTGGTAGAGGTAATCAGGAAGGCAACTGATTGCTAGTGCTCTCAGAAAGGACACATCAAGGCTGTGATGTGATTTGCATTTACTTGGTTGGAATCAAGCACCAGAAACCACTAAATTGCTAAGAGGATGAAGCGAATGGGGATAAATATTTGGAATCAACTGGGAGAGTGATGCCAAGAGACCCACTTCTGTCTACGCTCAGAATGCCCTTTTGTGACATTGAGTCTTGGTCCATTCTTAAGACCCAGATGTCTTGGCTTTTGATTTTTCTAAGAGATCTCCCTCTGCCTCATACATTCAACCCTCCACCCATGCATCATTTGCTCGTTTGTTCCCTGATTCACTCAGTACTTACCAACCCTCTAACCACATGTCAGGGCTTATACTAAGTGCTTGGAAAACACTGAAAATCAGAGCATACTTGACCCCTGTCCTACAGGAGAGCTTACCCCTTCAGAAGACTGACATTACAAATAAAAACCACATAGACAAAAACAGAGCTACAGATTGCAATAAAGATTATCAAGAAAAAGCACAAGAACCAGTGAGGATTCCAAGGGGACTGGTTTCTGAAGCGGATCAGGGAAGGCTACTCTGAGGAGTGACTCTGAACTTGAAACCTGAAGAAAGAGTAGGTCTGGGCAGGAAGCTCCTGCAGGAGGATCGTTCTAGGCAGATAAACTTCCCAGGCAGGGAATCTGGTGGGGTTTCTTCAAGGAGCTGGAAGATTGTCACTACGACTGGGGCTTAGGAAAGAAGCAAGAATGTCTGGAGGCAATCAGGTGGGGCCTTTAGAACAGGACATGGGTTTGTGGCTTTGGGCTTTGCCAGTGACTCAGTGGTAAAGAATCTGCCTGCCAATGCAGGAGACTCAGGTTCAATCCCTGGGTCAGAAAGATCCCGTGGAGGAGGGAACATCTACCCACCTCAGTATTCTTGCCTGGACAATCCCATGGACAGTGCAGTTTGGTGGGGTATAGTCCATGGGGTCTCAAAAGAGTCAGACATGACTTAGCCAACTAAGCAATAACAATATGGGTTTGTGGTTTTATGTTAAGTATAAACAGAAATGAAAACATTTGTACGCACAAAAACTTGTCCATGAATGTTGATAGCTACAATATTCAGAGGAGCTGAAAGATGGAAACAAACCTAAGATTCATCAACTTACCAACGGATGTAAAATGCAGTGTATTCATACAATAAGCTACTGTTTTTGTTTAGTAACTAAGTCATATCCAACTCTTTTGCATCCACATGGACCACAGCCTGCCAGGCTCCTCTGTCCATGGGATTTCCTGGCAAGATTACCAAAGGGGTTGCCTTTTTTTCTTCAGGGGATCTTCCAGACCCAGGGATCAAAACTGCATCTCCTGCTTGGCAGGCAGCGTCTTTAGCATTGAGCCACCGGGGAAGTCCAATAATGAAATATTATCTGGCAATACAAAGGAATAAACTAGTGACTCATGCTACAGGATGGGTGAACCTTGAAAATAATATGCTAAGTGTAAGAAGCCAGTCACAAAAGCTCACATATCTTATGATTTCATTTCTATTGTGCCCAGAATATGTATCTAGGTCAGGCTGTGCACTTGGGAGTTTGAGGGGTGAAAGCTAAACCGTAGGGGTTTCTTTCTTGGAATGATAAAACTGTTCTAAAATTGTGGCGATGGTTGCAGAACTGCCTTTTTAATAAACAACCGAGTTGTTTGAATGAGTGAATTCCATGTGAACAATATCTCAATAATGCTGCTACTTTTTGAAAAAGAACATTAAGGCCTAAATGCCTCCAGACATGTTCATTTGAGGAGAAAAACAACGGGAAACTCAGACATGATAAATGAGCAAAAGTCGTATTTAGACTTTCTCTTCTCTTGTTAAAGAGCCTTTAAATATTTTGCTCTAAACCTTGTATCTACCATGTGACGGAGTTAGGGGGACCACGGCTGGACTCAAAGATCACAGCTGTCCAAGGTCAAAGCTGGAACCCTTGGCTAGAGTCACACCTGTCTTCCAGGGTATTATGGCTTCCTCCAGGGGCTGTGTGTATAGTTGGGCAGTTTGTACAGGGGACAGTTTTGCCCAGCCAAGGGATCAAGTAAAGTCTAAGTCCCCTCCCAAACTCTGCCTACTAAGCCCTGATGTGCCTGGCAGAAGAAGAGCTTTCTTCCCTCATTTTGGGTCTCGATGCTCACAGTGCAGTAAATCTGTAGATTTCTGTTTGATTCGTAGTTACCTTACCCAGTGAAGGCTGGTGAGCATCTTCAAGCGAAAGGCTCCAGAGATGCAAATATCATCCAATGCATTCCCTTCATGTTAACATTCAGCATTCATACATTTTGGGTCACTTTCTAGTACACATAAATAATTATTTTAAAAATATTTGATGATTCCTTTATGGGGATTAGTCTAAACTAAGCTAGTAGAAGTAGTAGCAGCATTAGATGCTCAGTTGTATCTGACTCTTTGCAACACCATGGACTGTAGCCTGCCAGGCTCCTCTGTCCATGGGGTTTCCCAGGCAAGAATACTGGAGTGGGTTGCCATTCCTCCTGCAGGGGATCTTCCTGACCCAGGGGTTGAACCCACATCTGCATGGCAGGCAGATTCTTAACCATCTGAGCCACCAGGCAAGCCCCTGAAGTAAGCTAGTCCATCATTAGTGTAAGCAGAAATCTAGTTCATGTTTTCTTAAATTCCAAAATATTAGAACAAAGTCCTCTGAAAACTGTTGTCATAATAGATATTCTGACCAATAGTAACTGGGGTTTCAGGTTTCACACTTAAATAAGCACTCACTACTGCCAGATTTTTAATCATCAGATAGATTTTCTAAATGAGGTGTTTATTTTTGGCTGTGGCGGGTCTTCCTTGCTGTGTGCAGGCTTTCTCTAGTTGCAGAGGGTGGGGGCTACTCTAGTTGTTGAGCGTGGGCTTCTCACCGTGGAGGCTTCTCGTTGCAGAACACGGGCTTTAGGCTCCTGGGCTTCAGTAGCAGTGGTGCACAGGCTTATTTACTACACAGCATGTGGAATCAAACATGTGTCCTCCGCTTCGGCAGGCAGATTCTTAACCACTGGAAACCACCAGACCACCAGGGAAGTCCCCAGATAAGTTTTTAAATGCTATGTTACGTTTATTTAATTATGCATAAGACCTTCTTAGACTGTTTAGTCAGAGACTTTCTTTGCCATGAACTTCATGTTTGCTACCTTTGTTTCATTTTCTATTGGGTTGTCTTTCCTGCATTTATTTTATGAGCTTTTTGTAAATTAAGGAAATTGGCCCTTAATTTGCCATGTATGTCACAAATACTTCCTCCCAGTTTGTCATTTGTCTTTTGACATTACTTGCCGTATCTTATCACACTGAAATTTTAATCTTTAAAGTGATGGAACTTTTCAATATTCTTTTATGGCTTTGAGTTCCATGTCTTGTTTAAGAAGGGTTTCCACACTGCAAAATTATGTAAAAATCCATGTGTAGAGGGTTTTTGTTGTTTATGACTTGATTTCATTTTATTGTATTTATGCTTTATTCTCTAACCTATTTAGGATTGATTATGATATAAGAGGTAAATAGAAATCTCTCTCTTACTGTCTTTCTATAGGCCAGTCTATAGTTTGGTTATGCTTTTGAATAAATCATCTCCTCTTCTATTTAGTTGAAGTGCTTACCTATATTATATTATAATTTACCTTTTGAGTTTGTTTCTCTTGTTCATCTGCTGCTCTGTTCCACTGTATTGTCCGTCTTTTTTCAGGGCCCAACTAGATTCAATAATGGGACTTCATAAATGAAGTGTTAAAACACGTTAACATCTATTAGGACTCGTCTTAAGGAGCAGTTGCTTTCAATGTATTCTGCTCTAATAGTCCACTTCTGTGACCATTTTTCTACACCTATTTACTTTAATTACGGCCATTAAGGTGATCTGGCTGCAGCACGTGCCAGCTTCCTGCTGACAGTGTTCACATGGCAACTGCAAAGATCCCCTGGAGGAGGCAATGGCAACCCACTCCAGTATTCTTGTCTGGGAAATGCCATGGACAGAGCAGCCTGGTGGGCCACAGTCCATGGGGTCGCAAAGAGCAGGACACAACCGAGCGACTAAGCACAAAAATAATATTAATCACATTTACCAAGTCCATTTTTAAAAGTGTATCAAGGTAAATTCATATACTATAAAAATTAGATCTATGAGATATATTTCAGTTTTAACAAGTGATCCTTACCAAAGTTCAATCAAAAATAATTTGAAATTATAATAATAAATTCATTCACTGAGTGAGTACGCAGATGAGCTACAAGCCTAAAAACCAAACTACAGTACGCTGAAGATTAGAATCATAGAGTGAAAAATATCTTTGAAAGATTGCAAACTTAAAAACAATAATACTGATTTTTATATGTATTTAGGAGACTCTATTTTATTCCAACAAAACATGCTTGTTTGCTGACATTTATTTATTCAGATGCAAAAGCATTTCTGCTACAGAGGATAACTGAGAGGGTGGGAAACACACAGCTCAATTAGTTTTAAACATCCACAGAAATCTTATTTTTCAATGAAATCTACTTCTTGGTAAGATGAGTGAAAATATGAAAGTTAAAAGGAATTGGAGATCAAACAAAATGAATAAAAGTACATATTGAAAACTGAGAAGGAGGCGAGTCATTTTTCCTGTTGCTATTTAATATTTTTCGTTGACATTCCAGCCCAGTCCCAAGAGAAAATGAGGCAGGGTTTCAATAGCAGCAAATAAAATGTAATAAACCCATAGGAAAATATTAAGAAACCAATCCACTCTTGCAAAGGAGATAAGCAACTGAGACTCTGTGAAATTAAGGAGCCAAAATGCCAAGCAATAGACATAATTTTTTAAAACTATGTGTGCACACATACATTTATACATATGCAAATGTGTGTCAATGCAATGTCTGTTTTTATATACATATGTGTGTGTTTATAAAGATGTGTTTTTGCATAAATTTTTAGTTTGACCTACTACTGCTTTTTAAAATAATACTTTGCACTTTATGTTTTCACTGAAAGGTGTATTATCTAGCTTCTTAAAATACCATTTACCATAATTTTATCAGCCTGCTGATGCTACCAGAACAACTTAAAAACATAGAAAATATTTAACAGTAGTAGAGATTCAGTGGCATCATCAACTCAATGGACACGAGTCTGATTAAGTTCCAGCAGACATTGAAGGACAGGGAAGCCTGGCGTGCTGTAGTTCATGGGATCGCAGAGTTGGAAATGAGTTAGTGATCAAACAACAACAAGATGATGCCTAGGTGTAGATTTTCTTTACTTTTTCAAAAAATAGCTTACGTCAAGAATGGAAGCCAAATTACCGACTCAGAAACTTTGAAATACAGAAAAATGTTTGAGTCATTTTCTAATACGATAGGTCACAAGTCACCTGTAAATAGTAATTTAGACAAGTGTCTGTAAAAGTCCACAAAAAAGAAATCAATGTCCCTGAAGGGTTCCAGGTAGCAGTGACCCCCACATAAAATATGTTGCCAAAGATGCTGAGAATTACCCATGGAGGAAATGCTAGCTGAAGCCTTTGGATTGCATATTGTAAAGGAAATGTCACACAAAGGAAATGCCCATCACAAAGGCAGCTCCGTGTGTGTATCACTTGGAGGGGAGAAGAAAGAACAGGAAAAGAAAAAGAGAAAACGAGTGTTAGCTGACAGTGAGAGGTGAGTTAAGGGCATCTTGGCTGCCAGAAATGATCCCATCAAAAGACAATCACTTCCATTGGCTGATTTTGGAAAGTGGGAGCAGAGAGAGCCATTCACTCCATAGGAACTCGGAGTTCTGAAATTGGCAACATTCATCAGCTCCTGTATATGTTCAAGTCCTGTCTGTTAAGGCAAGTCTCCCTCCTCCCCGAATTCGTTCTGAAATCAGAGTGCTTTACTGGGCACTATTCTTTTCTTCTTTCCCAATTTGTTGTTATTGTTTAGTTGCTCAGTCATGTCCTACTCTTTGCGACCCCATGGACTGTAGCCCACCAGGTTCCTCTGTCCATGGGATTCTCCAGGCAGGAATACTGGAGTGGGTTGCTGTGCCCTCCTCCAGGAAATCTTCCCGACCCAGGGATAGAACCTGAGTCTCCCGCATGGCAGGTGGCTTCTTTACCACTGAGCCACCTGGGATGCCCTTTTCCCCATATTATAGGGTTATTCATAAAGCATCCAGAAAGACGGGCACTCAGCAGAGTGATGTGAGTGCCGCTGACATGGGGCCATGTGAGTGATGACGTAGGCACATTCTGTCCAGGGTTCTCTATGAGGAAGCTGAGTAGCAATGAGACATAAACACCCTAGAACCTGAAGAGGCTTCTAGAACGTACACTCCTATACCTCTCCTATTTCCAAAGGTCACAGAGAAAGAAATGGGCTTCCTCCTGGTGGCTCAGATCATAAAGAAACGGCCTGCAGTGCGAGAGACTCAGGTTCCATCTCTGGGTTGGGAAGGTCCCCTGCAGAAGGGAAAGGCTATCTGTCCCCAGTATTCTTGCCACGGGAACTCTATGGACAGAGGATCCTGGTGGCCTATAGTCCATGGGGTCACAAAGAGTTGGGAGAGACTGAGAGACTTTGACAGAGAGAGAGAGAAAGAAATGCCACTACTTGGCCCTGGAGCTTGCAGCCAGTCCAGAGCATCCTCTTGGACTGCTGTCTTTGAGGCATCCAGCATTTTTTTCTGTCCTGCTTCTATGTGGGTGGCTCAGTCTGACTGATGAGTTCAAACCTGATGGCCAGAGAAGTCCAGCAGAGATATGAGTTAGTGCGAGTGTGAAGTTTTCACAGGACAAGGGCCAGCTGGGAGGAGTGAGGGGGAGGACGTGCCAGATGAAGCCTCAAGTCATTTCACAGAAGCCACATGATGAAAATGGCCAGGCCCATTAGCAACTCGGCTGGACCTGCTTCTTGTCTGCTTAGCACCAGCATTTCAGAGGCACCTCCTCAGCCATGACATGCCTGGGCTGTATACTTTAATCCCTGTCTTTGATTAAACATTGATCATAATGCATCACTTCACGATGTTTCATGAAATGGGAACTCTGCAGTTACCTCTGAAAAATGTTTATGACCATCCTTTGCAGAGGAATTGATCATACGGTGGTTTACTAGCCTGGAAGATGGATGGCTTTCATGGCACCATATCTTAAGCATCGAGGGCTCAGAGAACCCATGATTTAATGAAAGTGCCTCTGGACAACAGCCAGCCACTCAGCGTCCTGCTCCATCGAGAAGATAAAACACAGAGCTCACCTGGCTAAGCGCTTTCCACTTTCATGTTATACACACCCATAGAATCCTGAGGTTCTTTCGATCCCTAGAAGATAAACCTTTTGGATTCTTACATCCTCCATTTGTATCAAGGTCAAACCATAGCATTACTCAACTGGTATAAAGTATATGACCGATTCTGACTTGGGAACAAGAGGACTGGGAGAAGTTCAAGTTTAAAAAACTCTGTTACGGAGTTTTTAAAAAGGCCATCTTATCCCCTGAAGACTTGTGTGGGAGGATGCTAAAGGTTTCGTTTATCTAAGTCTTCATTTTCCCAGTACCAACGGGTGGCTGAACACTCCATTCACAGGCAAGCCTAGGCATTTCTGTTGAGAGTACGTCTGTGGCTCCTTACATTTGACATTTACAAACAAGCACGTCATTCATATGGATTTGACCATTATACGTGGCTTCTGGTTTCCATTTTTAATAGAACCATAGATTTCTAGAATCAGAGCGTAATGAACGAATTACAAATCTATGCACCTCTCAAGCGATTTCAGCTCTGATGTGACTTCTAAACTGTGAATTCTTTACTTCTGACTCCTCTATTTGCATGTCTATTCAAAACCAAACGATTAAAAAGGAGCTGTCAAGGTTGATAGGCCTAAAATTAGGCCTGCCTGCTCATTTTGAATGTACACTCTCATATAGATGTCTCTGCTTCTTATTTTTTTCTGAAACTTCAATGAAGAGATGAAAGTGTATATTGACAATTTGGGACATTTTATTTTTTAAAAAAATATGTTTTCAGAAAGAATCGTTAACAGCACTTTAATCAAACAACAGTGAAAAACCACTCCACTTTATAAGGTGGTGATATTGTTCAGTCACTAAGTTGTGTTTGATTCTTTGCAACTCCATGAACTGCAACAAGCCAGGCGTCCCTGTCCTTCACCATCTCCTGGAGTTGGCTCAGACTCGTCCATTGAGTCGATGATGCCATCCAACCATCTCGTCCTCTGTCACCCCCTTCTCTTTCTGCCCTCAATCTTTCCCAGCATCAGGGTCTTTTCCAGTGAGTCTGCTCTTCACAGGTGTACAGGACACATTTTAAAGCATAATTTAAGGGAAGAGTAAATTTCTACCAACACAAATCCCCCTCCAATGACTTCAGTCTAAGAAAAAATGGCAACAATCTCTTACACTAAGGATATGACTCATCTGTGAAAAAACATATTTTAACACTTGCCTTTAAACCCGTAAAATGCATTCTGACAGCATCATCCTTCACAGTAATTTCACGTACATTTACTCACCAGGAAAATTACTATAAGACACACTTTTTAAAATCTCATTCTCTGTTTACAAAAAATAATTCGGTATTTAAAGGAATTACACAATATGTATGAACCCTTCTTTGAAATGCAATGTACAGAAATAACACTTGGTGAATAAATAAAGAGCTTTTTAAAAAGTCACTTTGTCCTGCCACGTCTTCTACAAGGCAGTGGGGGACAGGAAAGGTGGGGTCACCGCCCAGCGCTTCAGGGATGCTGCACGGAACCTAACAGCATGCGTGCTTTCCAGTTATGCCTCCGGTAAAATCAGAACCAGAAGGATCCAGTTTGGGTTTTGACAGCTGTTTCATCAGTTACTGTACAGGACACATGATACAGCTGTTGATTTTTTTTTTCTGAAAGCAGCAGCTAAGTAAGGGGCCAAACAATGCACACCCACCTTGCTTAAGCAAAGACTAAGCCCATGACCTTCTCTTTTAGAAACAAAACTGTTATCAACTGAAGCATCATCAGTGCTTGTTACAGAGCTGGAGAGCCTTCGGAGAGGTTCAGTCTGTTCTAGCTTTGGGCAAAATGACACTCCAGCACATTATAGGAAGTTAATACCACAAAGGTTCAAAGGTGGTTTGGGCTGTTCATTCCGAACTGGAGCTGTCCTTTGTGATTAGTAACCTGATCACCTCTGTACTTAAAGGAAGGGACTTGGAAAATAAAACGATGATTCTTTCAATGCAGATTCTAGGCCCCAGGTTACCTTCTTGAAAGCACGTTCATCCATCCTGCTTTGACTTGATGGGAAGTCCTGGTTCTTTGGCCCTCTGAGTGATTAGTTGTTGACAGGAGGAGTCCTGCCATCTGGGGTGTCGGCTCACCAGCCGAGAGCAGTGCTTGCCGTGAACGATTAAACTGTGTCCTTGTTCAAGCCTCCCGGTCTCAGGTTTCCTGGGTCATCAGTGAAGGGGTCCTGAGGATTAACTTACCTGGGGCTGGCTCTTTGCTGGGGGGACGGGAGGCTGCTCACTAGGGGCAAATGCTGTAATGAGTCCCCAGAGGTATCCGTCGGGTCTGGTTAGTGCTTGGGAGGCAGTGTCAGCCCGCTTCCTTAGAACCAGAGGGTGTTCTCTAACCTGCACCCCTGCAGTGCCCTGCAGAGAATCGGATGGAGAAGCTTTCCCTGAAGCACAAGGGGGATTGTTTTTCCATTCATTTCCTCTTCCGCAACACTCAAGGGTCTGGGAAACCACACCTTGCCCTAACCGAAGATCACAGACACTCAGCCAATACACTTTTGGTTCCCACACATAATTATTCGCCTGCTACTCTATATGGTAAAATAAGCTTTGAGTCCTGACTCAGAGAGGTCTCGATCTAATGCCTAGACCAGCTGTTTTGAAAGGAACAGGTCAGAAGCTTTGGTTTCAACCATTGCTTTAGGAATTCTGTAACTTCTCACAGGTTTTGAAATTTAGATAAGCAAGGATAGAAGGGTGGCTAATTAAGGCAGGGACTGGGATGCAGGAAATGCTGAGAATACGGTCCCCAAGTATCAGTCTTTAGAAAGCTTTAGATTCAACATGTTGTTGGGAGCAAGCTAATGCATGTTAACAGACAATGCTTACAACAGAGAAAGGCAGGGATGGCTAAGCAGCCAAAGACAGAGGGATGGTTTGTTTAAAAACCCATATGAGAGAACAAGTATACCATCCCATGTCTGTGAGCACCTTTACTCATAGAAGAAATAACGCTAGTATTTCCTTTTAAAGACAATCAAGTAAGTGTAATGAAAGAGAAAAAAGAAGGAACAGTAAACCAGAGGGTCTCAGATTCAGGGCATCAGACACACATAAAGATGGGAGAAAAATGTCGTACTCACACGGGGAAGATGAAGTAGGAGTCCACAAAATGAACAGTGAGACGTAAGTCTTCTTCCCTCCCCAGCTCCATAACATATTATTTTCTGAGTTGACATCCAGAGTTCAAATCAAAAGATGCCCCAATTTCTGCATACACACACACACACACACACACACACACACATATACACATACACACACACACACGCACACACACGCACACCTGCAGCTACCAACCAACATTTTTATTACCTTACTGCCAAATATGATTGGTCAGCCAAGGATAACTAACCTTTAATGGCAGATTCCAATGTGAAAGATAGAGATGGAGATGAATCAAACATTAAAAAGTTTAAATGAATTTGAAGGAAGCAGAGGCAATGCAGGATGAAGAAGGTAGTTTCAAAACAGTTATAGCTAATATTCTAAAAGAGGTAAAAGAGAATTTTGCATCCATGAAATAAGAACAAGAAGCTGCAAAGAAACAAAAGTCAAAAAATAAGAAAGTACTCGCTTAAAGAATGTTATTAAAAATATCCATGAAAAATTTTAAAAATTAATAGAAGAATTAAAACATAAAGTCAAGGAATTCTCCCAAGAAATAGAACAATAATAAGAAAAGGGAGAATTAATGGGACAGAAAAGGCAAGAAAATAGTGGAGCATTCTAGGATGTCCAACATCTGACCAGTCGGCTTTAAAGAAAGAGTGAGGAGAGAAGAATGGGGTACAATGATCTGAAAACAATATCAATATGATTATTGTCATAATCAAAGGACACGAGCACTGAGTAGAAAGGTAATCAAAGAAATAGAAGCCCAAATCACGAATCTTCAGAATCCCAAGAAAAGAATGAAGAGCTTGTATATTTCAAAGGGGAAAAATACACCACAGCCAAAGGATCAAGAAACTCAGCAGTTTGGGAAGCTGGATTATAACGGGAAAATGTCTTCAAAATTCTACACAAAAATAATTTCCAACATATAAATCTATACGCCAATAGACTACTAATCAAAGTGAAGGTAGAAATTTCGAAGGGTGAAATTCTGAAAAACAAGTCCTTCCCAACCACCATTTTTGAGAAGCAACAAGAAGAAGTGTTCTACATTAAAAGAAGTGAATAATCCGAGAAAGAGAAAGATATGAGATACAGAAAGCGGGAGAATCAAAAAGGAAAGAGGAAAAATAAATTCCCAGGATAATGACAGAAAATTTCCATGAAAACAGCAGACAGCTTGGTTTAGAGAAATTAATTGAAAGGATTCCAGAAAGACTACAAGCTAGGTAACTTATTATCTCACGAGTTAGACTATGGCAAGAATCGTACCGATAAGCCGTGGAGGAAGTATTGGAGTTTAGAAAACTCAGTCAGCTGTTAAGAAAAAGAATGTTAATTTTGAAAACTGAGGCAATTGTTAACTTGAAAAAATAAAAACGTACATAAAATGAAATGTAATCACACCATTCTGCTTGGTCGGAATGAGCAATATTTACATAGTTAAAATAGCTAAAACACTGAAAAATGATTTAAATAAAAATTAAGCGCCCACACTGGGGCAATGAGTTGAAGGATTAGGTATCAGTTCAGTTAAGCCGCTCAGTCGTGTCCAACTCTTTGTGACCCCATGAACTGCAGCACGCCAGGCCTCCCTGTCCATCACCAACTCCCAGATTTTACTCAAACTCATGTCCATTGAGTTGATGATGCCATCCAGCCATCTCATCCTCGGTCGTCCCCTTCTCCTCCCACCCCCAATCCTACCCAGCATTAGGGTCTTTTCCAATGAGTCAACTCTTCACATGAGGTGGCCAAAGTATTGGAGTTTCAACTTCAACATCAGTCCTTCCAATGACTCAGGATTGATCTCCTTTAGGATGGACTGGTTGGATCTCCTTGCAGTCCAAGGGACTCTCAAGGGTCTTCTCCAACACCACAGTTCAAAAGCATCAGTTCTTCGGCACTCAGCTTTCCTTACAGCCCGACTCTCACATCCATACATGACCACTGGAAAAAACATAGCCTTGACTAGATGGACCTTTGTTGGCAAAGTAATGTCTCTGCTTTTTAATATGCTATCCAGGTTGGTCATAATTTTCCTTTCAAGGAGTAAGCGTCTTTTAATTTCATGGCTGCAATCACCATCTGCAGTGATTTTGGAGCCCCAAAAAATAAAGTCTGACACTGTTTCCACTGTTTCCCCATCTATTTGCCATGAAGTGATGGGACCAGATGCCATGATCTTAGTTTTCTGAATGTTGAGCTTTAAGCCGACTTTTTCATTCTCCTGTTTCACTTTCATCAAGAGGCTTTTTAGCTCCTCTTCGTGTTCTGCCATAAGAGTGGTGTCATCTGCATATCTAAGGTTATTGATATTTCTCCTGGCAATCTTGATTCCAGCTTGTGCTTCATCCAGCCCAGCATTTCTCATGATGCACTCTGCATATAAGTTAAATAAGCAGGGTGACAATATACAGCCTTCACGTACTCCTTTTCCTATTTGGAAACAGTCTGTTGTTCCATGTCCAGTTCTAACTGTTGCTTCTTGACCTGTATACAGGTTTCTCAAAAGACAAGTCAGATGGTCTGATATTCCCATCTCTTTCAGAGTTTTCCACAGTTTATTGTGATCCACACAGTCAAAGGCCTTGGCATAGTCAATAAAGCAGAAATAGATGTTTTTCTGGAACTAAGTGAACCAAAATTTCATCTCTGTTAAAGCCAATTGATAAAGCTGAAAATTGATGAATTGGGCAGTAACAATATCTGCATATTATTTGAAATGTGAAGGTAAACGTTTTAAAAATCAGGTAAGAGTGCTTAAAAGCTATTATTTCTGTGAAGCAGAACATAGTATGTGAGTGGGAAAGGAGATAAGTTTTTATTATAATATTATATTACTTTGACAAAAAAAATTTAAAAAGGAAACTGGTACAAGCATGTAATATAGAGTTAGAGAGGAAACTTCAGAATATCTAACACAGAAAGAATTAAAAGTGTTTACCTCTGACCAACAAGGACCTACTGTGTAGCACAGAGAACTCTCCTCAATATCCTGTAGCAACCTAACTGGGAAAAGAATTTGAAAAAGAACAGATACGTGTATATGTATAACTGAACCACTTTGTTGTACATCTGAAACTAACACAACATTGTTAATCAATTATACTCTAATATAAGATAAAAACTTTTTGAAAAAAATAAAATATACATTTAATTAAAAAAAAGTGATAAGCTCTGGGGATAAGATTGGTGACAGGTAAGGAGATTTCGCTTGTATTCTTCTTTTTTATCTTTTTATTTTTAATGGGTTTTTTTTTAAATTGGAGGGGGAGGAAATTTTAAAGTTTCACTTTAAATCTTTAGCATTATGTACATATTACTTTAATAGCAAATAAAAACAAAATTACTGCAGGATTAAAATTAATATGTTTAAGTTTATTATAGTAATTTAAAAAATAGATACAAAAATATCTAGCAACCCAGCAAAAGGAGAGTTTGAATACAAACTAACAAATATTGAATGCTTACTGAGTGCCAGTTACTGAAACTAGTCCTAAATGCTAAATGCTCTTAAGTGAGTTACCATGTTAGGTGTTTAAATAAAATGCCATGGGTGGTTGCTGCTGACTTATTCCCAATTTAACTCGTAAGGAAGTTAAAGTTTAAGTTAGGTAACTTGATTAGTTACAAGTCATGGCGGAGGAGGATTCAAAATAGACTGGTTTCAAATCAGGAAAGGAGTACATCAAGGCTGTATATTGTCACCCTGCTTATTTAACTTATATGCAGAGTACATCATGAGAAACGCTGGGCTGGAAGAAACACAAGCTGGAATCAGGACTGCCGGGAGAAATATCAATAACCTAAGATACACAATGACACCACCCTTATGGCAGACAGCAAACAAGAACTAAAAAGTCTCTTGAGGAAAGTGAAAGAGGAGAGTGAAAACCTTGGCTTAAAACTCAACATGCAGAAAACTAAGATCATGGCATCCAGTCACATCACTTCATCTCAAATAGATGAGGAAACAATGGAAACAGTGACTGACTTTTTGGGCTCCAAAATCACTGCAGATGGTGACTGAAGCCATGAAATTAAAAGATGCTTGCTCCTTGGAAGAAAAGTTATGACCAACCTAGACAGTATATTATAAAGCAGAGACATTACTTTGCCAATAGAAGTCCATCTAGTCAAAGCTATGGTTTTTCCAGCAGTCATGTATGGATGTGAGAGTTGGACTATAAAGAAAGCTGAGGGCTGAAGAATTGATGCTTTTGAACTGTGGTGTTGGAGAAGACTCCTGAGAGTCCCTTGGACTGCAAGGAGACCCAACCAGTCTATCCTAAAGGAAATCAGTCCTCAATATTCATTGGAAGGACTGATGCTGAAGCTGAAACTCCAGTACTTTAACCACCTGATATGAAGAACTGACTCACTAGAAAAGACCCGATGCTGGGAAAGATTGAAGGCGAGAGGAGAAGGGGACGGCAGAGGGTGAAATGGTTTGATGACATCATCGACTTGATGGACATGAGTTTGAATAAGCTCCGGGAGTTGATGATGGACAGGGATGCCTGGCGTGATGGACAGGGATGCCTGGCGTGCTGCAGTCCATGGGGTTGCAAAGAGGTGGACATGACTGAGTGACTGAACTGAACTGAACTGAACTGAATCCCTAGTAAGAAAGTGATGCTATTTATCACCACCACATTACTCCCCCACAGATAGACAGTTACAAAAAGGATTCACGGTCTTTCTCTGTCAAAATGGCAGCAGAAATAAAAAATGGCCTGAAGACATTTCTGACTAGATTTTCCTGTGTTACATTTCACTTTTGCTAAACTTCTTCTTCACATAAAAGCATATATGTGGGAAAAAAATATTCCTCCAGAATCTGGATTTGGGGGTCTGTGTTAGGGTATTTAGCTATGTCAGGCTATAAGAAGAACCTCTCGTTTTAAAAATATGAGTGATTAGGGAAGAAAATGTCAGAGGTTTGAAAACTCACTGATGTAATCCAGAGAAAGAAAGTCCACTGCCAATCTAAATTACTGAGGTTCAGGGCAAGATACTTCATTTGTGGAACCTAACCATTATGAATCTTAAAGACAAACACTACCCTACATCTACCATCCACCCAAGGGTATTGAGTCAATACAATGAAAAGTTGGACATATCAAGGATCGGTGAGGGCCAGGGCAATTAGAAATTTCAGATGGGGCTGGTATATAAATTTGCACAACCACTTTGGAAAACTGACAATAGATAATAAACCTGAACATATACGTACCTCATGAGTCTGTAATTTTACTCTACAAATTCATACACATTTTCACCCTAAGATTTGTATAAGATGTTCACAGGAGCATTATATCTAATACCCAAAATACTGGAAAGAGTGCAACTATCCACCAAGAGGAAAGATGGGTAAATGAATTTTGGTATGGTCACACAATGAAATATATTACAGAAAAAAAGGAAGAATGAATGGGCTATACGTCCTTGCAACAATATAGCTGAATTTCACCAAAAAAAAAAAAAAGTTGAATAAAGGAACTAGGCAAAACAGCACATGCTGATCCAACCAGTCCATCCTAAAGGAGATCAGTCCTGGGTGTTCATTGGAAGGACTGATGTTGAAGCTGAAACTCCAATACTTTGACCACCAGATGCGAAGAGCTGACTCATTTGAAAAGACCCTGATGCTGGGAAAGATTGAGGGCGGGAGGAGAAGGGGATGACAGATGATGAAATGGTTAGATGGCATCACCGGCTCAATGGACAAGAGTTTGAGTAAACTCCGGGAGTTGGTGATAGATAGGGAGGCCTGACGTGCAAAGGGTCGCAAAGAGTTGGACACGACTGAGCAACTGAACTGAACTGCAAGTTCAGAACCAGATACAACTTATCAAAATTAGAAGTTTTGGTTATTCCCCAAGAGGGGCAGCCTTGACTGGGGGCAGGAGGACCTTCTGGAATTCTCTATCATGCTGTAACATTCTGGGTGCCAGTGGCATAGATGAATTCACTCTGAAAGTTTGTCAATCTGTACAACTGATTCGTGGACTTTTCTGTACAGATAGCAATAACCTTTACCAAAAAAATTAAAAAAAAAAAACCTCATGAATTGAATCAGAGAAGAAGTCTTGATATCTTCTTAGGCATGTCTACCTCCAACTCAACTTGAGGACCTTATAAAATTCCTGGGTTAGAGACGAAAATAGGGTATTAGTGCATATATATCTTACCATAACAAGCTGAGCTGTCCTCATCCACCCCAAATTTCTGTCCTAGGTTTTTCTGTCTTAACACTTGTGCTCTCTTTATCCCCTCTTCCTTGCTCTTGCCCTCCTGACCCTGCCAACACCTTGTCTCCACAGTGAGTCTATATGACACCCTGGCACCATCCAGTCCTTTGCTGCCCCGCACTCCAGTTAGACACTTGCCTCAAATCTTCCTCACGGGCTTGCAGGCTTCTCAACAGTGTCATGCCTTCCAGAACCTGGCAGATCTTGGCCTATAGTAGGTATTGAGTAAATTTTTGGTGACTGAGAATTAACACATGATCTTGTGGTAATTTATGAGAACAAGAATGTGTGGATAAGGAAAAAACTCACAGAAACTGGCACAGCCTTTCACATTTCATGCAGCTGCTACCTTGTTAAAGTGATGACCATGGTCAAGCCATGAGGAAAAGGAAATGATCCCAAGGGTATTGTGCAATCAAGGGTGGAAGAGGCTGTCAAGTTTAAAGTGGAGAAGTTAGCTTCACCCTCTGGGACTGCTTTCTCGAGGCATGTACATGCACATTAGCACATCATCCTCTGGGTACCACACCTCAGCTGCAGACAGGTAAACCAAACCTAAAGCAGGAGATTTACAGTTCAGGGACTTGACTGAACCACCCCTGGCTTCTGTTTCCTTACTTGCATAAAGGTAATAAGACCATCCACTTTTCCTGTCTCATGGACTACCAGAAAAATTCAAATGAGACAACATCTGTAAAGTTGTTTTGTATGTTCCAAAGGACATACCGATGAGAATAATTATCATTTTTGCTGTTAGCACTGATTCAGAATATGCCTGTTAATGCAGGAAACACAGGAGACTCAGGTTTGATCCCTGGGTTGGAAAGATCCCCTGGAGGAGTACAATCTTCTCTCCAGTATTCTTGCCTGGAAAATCCATGAACAGAGGAGCCTGGTGGACTGCAGTCCATGGGGTCACAAAGAGTCGGACATGACTGAGCACACACACACAGACACACACACACACTGATTCAGAATCATACCTTTGAAAGTCATACAGCAATGGCAAAATAATCCAACAATTAGCACCAAATTAACTCTTTCAGTATCAGTGGCTAATTAGGAGACAGACACTACTCCAGGTATTACGAACAGAAAGGATTAACACAGAGAATTAGATAACAAACTAATTGCATAAAGGTAGTGCTACAATACATCAGAAGCGGCAGAAAGCTGTTGCACCCCTGCTGGAGCCGGTGCTCATCCGAGCCCATGGTTCAGCATCTCTGCTCTCTTGAGTGGGGTTCCAAGAGTCATGTTGTAATGGCCCCCAACTCTGAAGAATTGATGCTTTTGAACTGTGGTGTTGGAGAAAACTCTTGAGGGTCCCTTGGACTGCAAGGAGATCCAACCAGTCAATCTTAAAGGAGATCAGTCCTGGGTGTTCATTGAAAGGACTGATGTTGAAGCTGAAACTCCAATACTTTTGCCATCTGATGCGAAGAGCTGACTCATCTGAAAAGACCCTGATGCTGGGAAAGATTGAGGGCAGGAGGAGAAGGGGACGACAGAGGATGAGATGGTTGGATGGCATCATCGACTCAAACGGACATAGGTTCGGGTAGACTCTGGCAGTTGGTAATGGACAGGGAGGCCTGGCGTGCTGTGGTTCATGGGCTCGCAAAGAGTCGGACATGACTGAGCGACTGGACTGAACTGAACTCCATGGAAAGAACTCAGCCCACCTGCCATGGCCACAGGTGCTCCTGGTAGAGCTTGCAGCTGCCCCAGCCCCCTGTCTTGGCTGGAGGCACCATCCGAAATACAGCAGCTCTTACTTTCCTCTGCCTGTTCAACCTCCCATTTGCAGAAGCTCACTGAAACACTGAATCAACCCTGAATATTCATTGGAAGGACTGATACTGAAGCTGAAGCTCCAATACTTTGGCCACCTGATGTAAACAGCCGACTCATTGGAAAGACCCTGATGCTGGGAAAGATTGAGGGCAGGAGGAGAAGGGGGTGACAGAGGATGAGATGGTCAGATGGTATCACCGACTCAATGGACATGAGTTTGAGCAAACTCTGGGAGATGATGAAGGACAGGGAAGCCTGGCGTGCTGCAGTCCATGGGGTTGCAAAGAGTTGGATATGACTTAGTGACTGAACAATAACAGCTGAAACACTGCTTCAAAGGGAAAGCTGCTTCTGAAGGCTTGTCTCCTGGAAGAAGGAAAGAACAGACAGAAAAACCCAAAAAGGAAGAAGTATAAATGAGTACTACAGAAAATATGTGCATTCTAAGTAGCAAATATTTGTTAGTTTTTTAAAGTAACCAGCCCTGATCACTGCATCCACATTGATTTCTAAGGAGAAATTAGACCCATAACTCTGAAGTTAGTTTTAAATTTTCTTCTTTTATAAATAAGTGGTAAGAATTATAGACCTTTATAAAATGCTGCTGGTTTTGTAAAAGTTTCATTGAATATGATTTATTTTTAAAAGGTTTGCATATTTACTTTTCAGGGCTTCCCTGGTGGCTCAGGGAGTAAAGAATCTGCCTGCAATGCAGGAGACCCAGGTTCGATCCCTAGATTGAGAAAGATCCCTTGCAGAAGGGAATGGCAATCCACTGCAGTATTCCTGCCTGGAGAATTCCATGAACAGAAGTCTGGTGGGCTACAGTTCCTGGGGTCACAAAGAGTCAGACACGACTTAGCGAGGAACACCGACTTCTTTCTCTGGTCGTGGGGGAAAAACACACAGTCTTGGACAGCACATTACAAGTGCTTTTACAACTGCTTTTTTTGTCCTTTGCAAAACCCCTCTGAAATAGTGCATGTTTCACAGATAGAGAAACTGAGGCTGGGGAAAGTTGAAGGGATGTGCCCAACAGCACTGGGAAGGTTGGTGGCCTAACTGGGCATTGGGGGCAGCCCATCCTCCTCCGTGACCAGGCTCTCTCTCTGTCCCTCAGGAGCATCTCTAAAGTAAGAGAAGTGCCAGTAAAACAGAAAAGGCCAGGCTGGGTGACAAAGGAAGCTGGACCCCTAGCCCAGTTCCTCATAGCCTCTGCAGGACAGGTGGGTCCCTCCCATCCAGCGATGCCTCATGGTAAATGGGCCAACCTCAAGCCGTGCCCTGCCCTCTGCACTGCTCCTGGAGAGACACACAGCTAATTTTCATCTCGTAATTAGATCAGTTTCCTTTTGTTTAAATGCAATTCTCTACAGATGTGCAACAACACTGGACAGATGTCTGCAGAGTTGCCATTCTGTGAGAAGCAGCTAATGGTAACCAGAGACCCAGGGGACTTCCTAAAACACCAAAGAAAATGACTTCTTTCCTACCGGCCCCGGGAGAATCTGATGAAGATAGAGCAATGCTCGGCCATTGACGAGAGAAAAAGCAATGCCTAGCACGGGAAAGGGTTCTGGTTGGAAACCCTTTGGACTCAGAGTGTTTTTGTTCAATTTCAGATCCTCGCAGATAATCTGCTCGAGCTGATGTGGGCACAGGGGATCTCCAGATGGAGTCCAGGAAGTCAGAGGGTATGAGCTGAGAAAACCAGTCCATTCCAGAGAGCATCTCTGGAGTCTACAAGCAAAATTGACAGAAGTGCAGAAATCCAAAGGTTTAAAAAAATAATGAGCAAGCAAACTCCAAGGATGTAACCCCTGAAAAAATGCTAGGGTTTTGGAAAGGGCAACAAAAGAAAGGAGAACCAGACTGATCTGATTGACACACATATGGAAACGGCAGAAGCTTAGGACCAAGTTAGAAGGAATCATTATGTGGAAATAGGAACATCATCTCCTTCAGCCAGGAATACCAGGAAACCAACTTGATAAATAAATCATCAATAAATTTTCACATCTTAGTATTATGCTATATATTATCATAAATATTTAATTCAACATTTTAATCTAATTTCATATATTATTTAATAACAGTGTATAATATAGTATATAATGTGCTCAGTTGCCCCGTCATGTCCGATTATTTCACGGCCCTATAGACTGCATCCCACTAGGCTCCTCTGTCCATGAGATTTCCCAGGCAAGAATACTGGAGTGGGTTGCCATTTTCTCCTCCAGGGGAATCTTCCCAAGCCAGGAATCGAACCTGTGTCATCTGCTCAGCAAGAAGATTCTTTCCCACTGAGCCACCTGGGAAGCCCAAATTTATATAGCATATCATAATTAATATATTAATAGTATATTCATAGAATAGGTATATATTGTATAACATATAACAAAATATGTGATGAAATATAAAGATGTAATTACTGCATTATTCATATTAATATGTTTGATTTAATAATATATATGTATATTAGTGACTTTAATCACAATGTGTTAAGCACTAATCCAGGTGCTTGCAGTACCTGATTTGTCCTCCTATGACCCAGTGAAGCAGGTAGTATCATGATATGCATGTTACACATGAGTATAATGAGACTCAGAGAGGTTTAGAATCTTAAGCAAAGGCACAGAGCAGGGACCCACAATCAAAGCCAGGACTTCCTAACTTCAGAGCCCATGCTCTTAAATGCTGATTTCCCTGCTGCTTAGGCAAGGTGTGAGCTCTTGTGTCCTTCTGATTCTTGGCACAAGCATCCTTGGTTTACACTCTGGGTCAGGACTGGAGAACAGTCAAAAGCAGTATGAGCATCGGCCAGGTCTGGAAAACCTCTCTTCTTTGAGGGGCAGCAGCCTCCAGAAATGACAGCTGAACCTTCTCTTTGTGGCCCCTAAACAGACCAAGTGCTGGTGATGAACAAACGGCACCATTCCTTTCAACGTTCACATCATGTCCATCTGCATCTCGGGGAGAAGAAGCCGGGAGCCCCACCCCTTTGTCCTTCTGCATTTGCTGGCCTGATTCATCTCGGACAGTAAAGAATCTGTCTGCAATGTAGGAGACCAAGGTTGAATCCCCAGGCTGGGAAGATCCCCTGGGGAAGAGCAGGGCAACCCACTCCAGTATTTTTGCCTGGAGAATTCCATGGACAGAGGAGCCTGGCGGGCTGTGGGGTTGCAAAGAGTTGGACACGACTGAGTGACTAGCACTAACACTTCAGTCCTGAACCAGAGTGGTCAGGGATCGGGGGACATCAATTAAGTTGAAGAAATAAACTACCTAGAAATTGAAGAGAAAATGATTTTCTGACCTTTAGTCATTATGAGATGCAGCTCAGAGTTACAGCTGAGCAGGAAGCAAAGAAGGAGCAGAAATGTCCCATCCATTAGTCGGGAGCATCTTAGTCTCCATCCTGATCTATTTATTCTGGGTATGTGGCCATACAGATTTCATAGGAAAACTATGACTTAGATGTTCACACCATTGGTCACAGCCGTAAAGAGCAGGCCACACTTTCACAAACCAGTCGCCAAGAATTAAAGGATGCAACAGATGGAAAAATGAGAGACCCTCTCTTCCAACCCGGCCATTTACAGGTGAAGCTCAGATGGGGCCTCTGCCCACCAAAGGTCCCTCTGGGTGGAAGAGGCACGACCCAGACGGGAACTCTGCCTCACTGGCTCCCGGGCGCTCCTGCTGTCACACTACGCTGGACGGGCTTAGCTTCACAATCAGTGTGACGTTATACTCATTCCAAATATATCATTCATTTAAAAAAAAAATCAAGGGAATATTCATGGTACTTAAATAGGTCTTTCTCGTCAACAAAACGTCCTCACCTGTTAAAAAGTCCTGCATATCTATTACGTTAAAAATATTCAAGAGAATGATCATGAACATTGACATTAAAATGAATACAAACATAAAAACGATGTTTAACAAACCTTGAGAAGGTAGGTTATTCCTTGCTTTTTTCATTTGCAAACATCCTTAGTGGTGATGGTGGATTCTGAATCTTACTAACATTCTTTTCTTTTATCTCACTACCTTTGTAACAAGGAAGCAATGGAACTGAAGCCATTTTGCAACATAAACACGGGATTTTTCTCTATGAAATGGGGCTACTTGAGGAGAATAGACTCTAGAACTTTTCACTAGATGGCAGCACAGTCACATAGTTACAGAGGGAAGAAGAAAGATGAATAAACAAAGCCATTACGTGATTCTAAAGAGAATGACATCATCGTCCCACCAAGCATATTGGAATTTGCTGTTTGTTTGCTACAATGAAGGAAGGGAACATTCATTATTTTTAAAAAATTTAAAAAAAACAGACTAGTGAAGAGAGAAAAAGCACTATTATTTGATATTCTAGTAACATTCACTGCCATGTATTTTGTGCCAGGACACGTGCAACTGTCCTGGCACAAAATAGTGCTTTATAGCATGATATCATTCTGCCCCAGTGGGGATGGAAGGACCTGGAAGACGGTTACTATACTCTATTACTGATGAAGAAAATAAAGGTCCAGGTTAACTCATCCAGAATCACATAGCTAATAACTGACAAGACCAGGATTCAGACTTGAATCCATATGACAGTTCCTTGCCATCAAAATCAACCACTGTTAGCATGGTCCCACTCAGTCTGACAGTATCTGCCTGTCTGCAGAGACACAATATAATAAATATTACTATGAAACTTAGAACATCCTTACATGATCCCAAAGGTTGCCATTACTTTCTTTTTCTTTTGACCTTTTAATTTGATGTTGAGGTGTAGCCAATTATGGGGTTGCAAAGAGTCGGACATAACTTAGTGGCTAAACAACAACATAGTCAATTAACAGAGTGGTGATAGTTTCAGGTGAATAGCTAAGGGACTCAGCCATACATATGCATGTATGTATCCATTCTACCCCAAAACCCCCTCTCATCCAGGCTGCCACATAACATTGAGTAGAGTTCCGTGTGCTAAACAATAGGTCCTTGTTGGTTATCAGTTTGTTTTTTAAATATAGCATTGTGCACATGAGCATCCCAAACTCCCTATTTCTTCCCCACTAGCAACTGTAAATTTGTTTTCTAAGTCTATGAACCTCTTCCTGTTTTGAAAATAAGTTCATTTGTATCATTTCTTTTTAGATTCCACATATAAAGGATGTCATACGATATTTCTCCTTCTTTGTCTGACTTACTTCACTCAGTATGACAATCTCTAGGCCCATCCATGTTGCTGGAAGTGGCATTATTTCATTCTTTTTCGTGGCTGAGTAATATTCCATTGTAAGTTATACCACATTTTCTTTGTCCATTCCTTTGACAATGGACATTCAGGTTGCTTCCATATCATGGCTATTGTAAACAGTGCTTTGGTGAAAACTGGGGTGCATGTATCCTTTCAGACCATGGTTTTCTCCAGACACATGGCCAGGACTGGGATTGCAGTCATACGGAAGCTCTGTTTTTAGGTTCTTAAGGAACCTCCACAACCTCCATACTGTTCTCCATAGTGGCTGCACCAGTTTACATCCCCACTAATAGTGTATTCCCATAACTGTGAACATTCAAGAAACCCCCATATGAATTCTACCACATCTATTTACTAAATACGTACAGGAAAGAAAATAATCATTGTGTAATACAATGACCAAGGTGCTTCCCAACTTCTTAGCAAATTCCAGGCTTTAAACATACATGGGATAAAATGCAATGAACTCAACAATCTGCCAAAACAGCAACAGACCTCACAGAGAAAAGAAAATGTTCAAAGGACTTCATAAAATATTCCTTTCACTATACTTCCTTAGTGGGATGCATTTTAAGGATAAAAAGAGCTCAAAGAAATCATTCAATAGTTTCTCTATTAATAATGATACAGATACGGTTATTGGAAACCACAGAGGCAGGTTGTGAGATAAAGCAAGAAGTAACTGTGCTAAAGTTACTAGGAATCAGATCTCCAGTGTAAGAGAAAGAAGATATAGGTATAGAGTAAAAATTTTTTAAAAAGAAAAAATCTTGTAAGGGTTAAACTTTCATAAGAAGTGTATCAACCATGATGTTTTAAAATGCATTTCCTAGATGTGTCCATTGAAACTCTGTAAGCAATGTTATCCCTTCTCCACCAAAATATCCTGTGCCATATATTTTAGTTTCTTAATACTATTCCTTCTAAAAAGGAACCAAGGCCCACCGGAGAAATAGCTGATTACAGATCTGGGTCAGGAAAGTACAAAATAATCCCAGACCTGCTTGTATCAAATAGCAAAAAAAGTTCAAAGCCTGCTGGGGCCCTGTCAAAAGGATATAGTGGCTGGCTCCAAGGGGCTTCCAGTGCCTCACTTTTGGACAATATAAATATCACAAAATAATGATAATTTATTAAAATATTAAATATATAAACATTTACGAGTCCATAATGATACTCACAGGGAAATCCAATGAAGCAAAATGAAAACACTGCTTCCAATTAAGATGATTGTTTTAGTAACACCTTAGTCTTAAAATAGACCAATAAATGGAAAAAATCATGCAATTTTCTGGTCTTTTTAATATACAGTTCAGGGAAACCAGATAAACTCAGTTGATGACAGAAAGCTCTGTTTTACAGAATAATGATACAATGAATGCAAAAGAATGACAGAATGAGAAAATTTTATATTTTGCAACTTCCAACAGAGTTGATTTAGCTAGCAACCGTTAACGGAAAATAAAATCAATAGCAATTCTCACCTGGGAAGGTAACTTTACACAAGGGGGTGGGTTTGTTTGTTTGCTTGTTGGTGTAGGGGGAGGCGTGTTGCGTGGTTTGTAGGATCTTAGTTCTCCCACCAGGGACTGAACTCAGGCCACAGCAGTGAAAGCAGAGTGCTAACTCATGGACCACTGGGAAACTTTTATCATCTCCAAGCATCACCCCATGGGTTAGTTCCCAATTGCCTTTCCAGAGACACTCCTTTAGCCCAGGGATCAGACTCAGAGTTGGCTCAATGGTAAAGAATCCACCTGCCAATGCAGGAGACTCAGGAGACACAGATTCGATCTCTAGGTCCAGAAGATCCCCTGGAGTAGGAAATGGTAATGCTCTCTAGTATTCTTGCCTGGAAAATTCCATGGACAGAGGAGCCAGGTGGGCTACAGTGCATGGGGCTGCAAAGAGTCGGACATGCCTGAGCGACTGAACATGCACACAAGCTCAGAGTCAGTGAGAGAGGACCAAGCCGGCATCGTGTGCTTCCTGATGAGAGGCGGAAAATCCATGTAACCTGAATCTGCACCAATTTTGAGACCTAACTTCTATACAAAGGAAATGGAAGAAATATGGTAATAAGTTAAACATCAGCAGGAGAAAACAGACACATCCAGATGGTGGGACTGAGCTTTTCAAAGAGTCAATGCCCGAAGGCATTTAAAAAACAGTTTGAGAGCAGAGTGAGGTAGGGGCTGTTCTTACTGTTCAGTCGCTCAGTTGTGTCCGACCCTTTGTGATCCTCCACTATCTCCTGGAGTTTGCTCAAACTCATGTCCATTGTGTCAATGATGCCATCCAACTGTCCCATCCTCTGTAGTCCCCTTCTCCTCATGCCCTCAGTCTTTCCTAGAATCAGGGGCTCTTCACAACAGGTGGCCAAAGTACTGGAGCTTCAGCTTAAGCATCAGTCCTTCCAACAAATACTCGGGGCTAATTTCCTTTAGGATTGACTGGTTTGATCTCCTTGCAGTCCAAGGGACTCTCAAGAGTCTTCTCCAACACCACAGTTCGAAAGCATCAGTTCTTCAGTACTCAGTCATCTTTATGGTCCAGATCTCGCATCTGTACACGACTACTGAAAAAAAACATAGTTTTGACTCAACAGACCTTTGTTGACAAAGTAATGTCTCTGCTTTTTAACACACTGGCTAGTTTGGTCATAACTTTCCTTCCAAGAAGCAAGTTTCATTTAATTTCATGGCTGCAGTCACCGCCCAAGGGGCTGTTCTAGAATAAAAGAAGCTGCAGGGACCTGACAAGCACAAGTCAGCTCTTGTGAGCACATTGGATTCTGATTTGAAAAGAAAAAAGCTAAAAAGTTATTCAGGGAAAATTGGAGAAAACACATTATAATAAAATCTTTCCTCAGTTTCATGTTAAGAATGTGGATAACGCTTTTAGGTATGAAAGTGTATTTAACATGTAGGGAGACAAACAGTAAACTCAGGATCGGATCTCCAAACCTGTGATGATTGAATGACAGAGAGAAAATACCAGTAGATCCTATACTGCAAGCACTTAATGCTTATGTGTAAGTGTTTGGCACACATAGTTCATTTAGTCTTTATAATAACCTATTAACTGGGCAGTATTAGCCCCACTCTGCACATGGAAAAACTTAAGACTTGGAGAGGTCAAGCAGCCTACCCCTTCAGGTGTTTGGGACCAGAGCCAGGATTTGCATCCAGGTCTATCTGCAGCTAAAGCTCTCACCTTCTCCATTTGTCAGCTGAAAAAAGGTTGGAAGTCTGCACAGTCTGAATGTGCTTCAGTTTTTCTCTAAATGACAGGAGTTTGAGGTAAATTCCAGTTATGAGCTACCATGAGGTGGTAAGGAAGTAGGATATGTATTCACTGAGAAACCTAATACTTCAAAGCATTTCACAGGTGGTAGAAAAAATGGAACTCAGAGGTGGAATCATTGACTTAAGTTCCATTAATGGAGGCAAGGCTCCAGCCAAAGTCCAGTTGACCTGGGTCTAGGCTCTTGGCCAGTTACCCCTGACCTGACCCCTTTTAGAGGGAGGAACTGGAAATCCATAGCTAATTCCAGAACTTGGGACATTATATTGTAGACAAGAACTGCAGAAGTCAAGGACAGCTTTTGTTGATGTTGTGAATGATCTATTCAATGACAGAAAAACCCTGGGGTTCTCTCCAATCTTGAATGTTTAAAAAAGTTACGTAGACCCCACTAATCAGCCTTGAACACCCGTGGCTGTGTGGAGTTCTACACAGGACATGGTGGGAAGTCAGGGCACAGAGCAGGGCTTTTCTCAGGGTTGGCGCAGCCCCCATGAGATGTGAAAACCTCCTACTGACCACAAAGGCAGGGCACTGAACTGAGATGACATGGCCCCTTTTGGTACTGGAGTTGTGTTTTTAAGAGTTTTTTTTTTTCTTTTTTTCTGTGACAAATTACCATAAACTTAACAGCTTAAAACAATCCCCATTCACTATCTCACATTCTTGTGGTCAAACATCAAGCAAAGCATGGCAGGTTCTCTGCTCAGGCTAAAATAAAGTGTTGGTTGTTGCATCTGGATCTCAGTCCTCTTCCAAGGTCATTCCTGCTATTGACAGAATTCAGTTCCTTGTGGTTGTAGGACCGAAGCTCCTCATTCCTCAATGGCTGTGGGGACTAGAGGAGCTCTCATCTGCTGGAGGCTGCTCTTATGTAGAAGCTAATAAATTAGCATGGGACACAAGGTATTGGAGAGGAAGACATCCAAATGGATGTTAAAAATGACAGAATCATTAGTTAACACAGACATTTTCAATCAGGACTGACTTGGCCCCACAAGCAACAGTTGGCAATGTTTTAAGACATCTCTGGCTGTCACAGCAGAGCAGTATTGCCAACATCTAGTGGGTGGAGGGTAGAGATGCTTCTAAACATCCTACAGTGAACAGGACAGCACAGAATTATCCAGCCCAATACACCAATAGTCATGAGGCTGAGAAACCGTGAGTTAAGGGCCAGTAATTAAAGCAAAAAGAGTGAGGGGAGGGCCTGGAATAGAGCTCTGAGTCTGAGAAGGAGCTGGAGCAGAGGAAGTAAACCAGAGGACAGAGTTTAGAAGCCAGTGGGAAGAGGGTATTGATTCTGGAAAGTGTTAGGAGCTGCTGAGAGTTGAGCAAAATGAGTAAGAGCTATCACTGGACTCGGTGTGGGGGGGGGGGGCGGGACGGGGAACAGAGGCCCCTGGGAACTGTGTCTGAGCAGTTTCAGTGGAGTCCTGGGGGTGGATGCCTGTCTGGGCCACAGTAGAGTGCTCTCCAGACAGAAGGGACATCAACAGCCAACAGAGACAAACCTTTGGGAAGCTGGGCTATGGATGAGAAGCAAGGAGAGAGACGGACATGGCAAAGCAGGGACACCTTTCCCATAGGGACCAGAGGAAGGAAAGCAGGTGCGCCTGAAAATCTGACAGAGGAAGGATGGGGAGACCTACCCACAATGTAGGCAGTGGGGCCACATTTGAGAATAAAGGAAAAGGGGATAGGCTAAAAACGTGAGGGAGAGGACCAGTTCTGTTTAGGACTCCTAGGCAGGGCAGTCACCAAAAAACTGTCATGTCTACAGAGATAGTGTGTGTTTAAAATTATGAGGTCATTCTGAAGATCTCTTAACTGGCAGACCAATAGTTCTGGCTGCTGTTTCTTGACAGAAACAAGAAAAATAAAGGGCATGCTTCCCGAAGGAAGTACTACTGTCCTCCTCCCAGCTAAACCATCCCTGCAGTGATGGGGGTGGTGCTCTGAAAGGTGTGTTAGGGTCTTCCCATCTCCTAAGCCTTTGACATCAATTAGAAATCTTCCAGAAGGGGGCGCAGGGAGGGATGACACGCTGACTTTAATGCTGTTGCTTTCCTGTCCTTGGCCAAAAGACCAGGATTTCTGGTCTCTACTCTCTTCAAGGGCAGAAATGCGTGGATGTGTAGTTCGCCAACCACTTTCCAAGGGGCCGTTACTTCTTAGAGGAGAGTCCAATGTGCCACTGGAGGGACCCTCCCCTCTACGACTTATGAAACAGTTCCACAAACTGGTTGTTTCACATGAAATTCTAAGTTACAACCTGAGCGGCCTAAGACCACACGGAGAGAAACAGGGGACTCCAACGTGGCCCCCTTTTCCCCAGAACTCCAGTCTTTTCACTGCGTCTAATCTTTAGCCCCACCCGCGGGCCGCCTCCTGCCCCCTCTTCATCTCCAAAAGTGCGGAGACGCTGGGGGAGTCCCAGCGGAGACCGATTTCTCCAACTTGGGTACTAACACCGCGGGCGCTGAATTTCGGGGCCCCTCTAATTATCTCTGAACCTTGACCATCGCTTCTCCGAGCGAGGGCACGTGGAGTCCAGGGGCTCTGGTCTTCTCCGCGTCAGCCTCCGCGCGGAAGCGAAGCCAGGGCCCGCGGGAGGGCGCCGGGCGCACCACCTGGACGTCCCTGTTTGTCCTGCGTCCTGGGAAACCCAGCAGAGGGTTTTGCCACCCACAGCACCCTGTGCCCAAGGCTACCGCGCAGACGAGCCGGGCCGCATCTCGGGCTCCCTGGATGAGCGAGTGAGCTTCCAGAGTCTCCATTCTTTACAGGGGTCCGGTCCACGTCGGAGCAGATCGCGCGGGGACATCCGACGACTCCAACGCCACGGTCCGCTTCCAGCCGGGCCTGCCCTCCCGCCCTCGTGTCCTCCGCCGCCTCGACCTCTCGACTCTGTGCCTCGCAAAGAGGGTCTTAGCTCCTTGCCGGGTGTCCCCCAAGACGCCGGGAGGGAGTCTCTGGCGGGCGAGCAAGGGGGCACCGCGTTGGAAGAGAATCCCACGCTGCACCCTTGGGGCCTGAGGGAGGACACGCGGCGGCTGCTGGAGGGTGCGGGCAGCCAGGGCCGCGGGCCCCTAAAGGCCTGACGGGGCTGGCATCGCCGGGGGCCCGGGGTGCGGGTGTCAGGCGGTGCAGGAGACACAAGGTCTGGGAATTACCGGAGCGACTCGGCCCGAGCGCATCTGGACCTGGGCGGGGCGGAAAGCTGACCCCGGGGCGGGGATGCAGACAGCACTCCTCCAAAGCTGTCGCGGGCGGGGGCTCAGCGCCGACACACCTGGGGCTCGGGCCCCCGACGGCATTTAAAGGGCGGAGGGCGAGGCCCGGCCTCCACACCGGGAGCTGCTGCGGGCGGGCCGCGCTGGATGGTGCGCCCGTCAGCTTGGGCGCTGAGCCACTCACCCAGGCCGGGGAGCGGCAGGACATGGCCGAGTACGGCGACGGCTCGGGGCCCTCTCCGGCCGCGCACGGCCAGGCACGGGCGGCCGCGCGCCCCTCCGGCTACGCGCGCGGAGATCTGGGCGCAGCGGGCGCCGGCCCGCGCCTGTGGCTGAACGCGCCCGCTCTCAGCTCCGCGCCCTACGCGCCGGGCCCCGTGCCCGCGGCCCCCTACGGGGCCCCGGGCCCGCTCCTCGCGGCCCCCCCGGCGGCCTGGCAGGCGCCGACCTAGCGTGGCTGAGCCTGCCAGGCCAGCAGGAGCTGCTGAGGCTGGTGCGGCCGCCGTACTCGTACTCGGCGCTCATCGCCATGGCCATCCAGAGCGCGCCGCGGCGCAAGCTGACGCTCAGCCAGATCTACCAGTACGTGGCCGGCAACTTCCCCTTCTACAAGCGCAGCAAGGCGGGCTGGCAGAACTCCATCCGCCACAACCTGTCCCTCAACGACTGCTTCAAGAAAGTGCCCCGCGACGAGGACGACCCAGGTAACAGAGGCGCGCCCCATCGCGAGTCCAGGACTCCGGGCTGCGGGCACTCGAGGGACCCAGCGGCCCCGGACCGTCCAGGCTTCCCAGCTGGGGGAGCCGAGGCGGGAGGAGGGCGGGAAGGACACACGGACTGGGCCGCCCATGGGCTCCAGGAAGCCGGCCGGCCGACCCCCGCAGCCTTGACTTCATGTCCAGGGCAACTCGAGTCTCTCTTTCTCCGCGCGCTCTCCAGAAGGAAGAAACCCGGGAGCTAGCCTGCCGGGCGACCTTTGGAATTGCTTCTCTCGGGGGCGCATGTCCTCTGCTTAAAGTGGGGAAGACGGCTCCTCACCCCACTGAGGTTAAGACAAAGGCGATGCCGCTTCGGGAGGCTGCAGAGAGGCCTGGCGAGGTGTCACCGCCCCACTGGCCAAACGATGGCCAGAGGAGAGCGGGTTCCGTTCTTCACTTCACAGGCCTTCTCTCTGGCCGTGCCCTCAGCGATGCCCTGTATTTCCCGGGCGTCGTCCTTCCCTGTGGACGCCCGACCCGGTGCACAGCGTCCCCTCAAGGTTTGAGGTGTGGGTGCGGGTTCATGGAGGGGCCGGTGGCAATCTCTCTGACGCTGACCATTTCTCACCTTCTCACCAATCACCTCGGCCAGACCCGGGTGTTTCTGAGCCAAGTCCCTTCTTCCGCAGGTAAAGGCAATTACTGGACCCTGGATCCAAACTGTGAAAAGATGTTTGACAACGGGAACTTTCGAAGGAAGAGGAAGCGGAGAGGGGAGGCGAGCGCGGTCGCACCTTCGGGTCCCCGGAGCCCCGCCGGAGCCAAAGCGCCCGAGCTGGAGCCCCTGGGCGCCGCCTCCCCGGACCTGCGGGCCTCATTATCCCCGCCCGCGCCCGAGGCAGCGGCTTGCTTTCTCCAGTTTGGCCTCGGCCGTGGGCGCCCTGGCTAGCGGCTTTGGTACCTTTCCCGGGGGCCTGGCGGGAGACTTTTCTTTCGGGAGACCCACGACGATCGCCACTCACAGCCCCCAGGTCCCTGGCCCAGCGCCCGGCTTCGC
Source organism: Okapia johnstoni (assembly GCA_024291935.2). Classification (NCBI taxonomy): domain Eukaryota; kingdom Metazoa; phylum Chordata; class Mammalia; order Artiodactyla; family Giraffidae; genus Okapia; species Okapia johnstoni. The sequence continues at coordinate 83,852,476 of CM044318.1, forward strand.
CGCTGGCCATCAGACGGCGGCCACCGGCTTCCGCGTTGGTCACTTCATCTACAGCCGGGAAGGGACTGAAGTTTGACGGGAGACCGGGGAGTGTATCCGAATGCGGGGTCCACAGCGCTGAGCTCAAGGCCCCGCGAGCTCCCCTGGCAGGGGTCAGGGCAGGGCTGGGGGTGCAGGGCCCAGGGTCCTACTGGCGTGCATCTCTCACCCAGTGACCATCCAGGTGGGGCGAGTGGGCGCTCCCCCTGTCCTTCCAGTTGGCCTGGCCCTGGAACCCAGGCTCCCAGAGGGTTCCATCTGAACGGGGCGACAGGCTGGCACTCACCGCAGATTTTCCGAAGGGAGCCTGACCCACCCCTAAAGATACTTTGCTGTCTTAGATAGGTGCTACTGGGGACCCCCGGGCCCCTCTGGCTGAGATTTTTTCCCACCTTTCCAGCCTGGCTCACCCGGCGCACAGGCCCTTTCCTCGGTGCTCCAGGGAAGCCCTAGGGGTTCAGGAGCACCCCCGGGGTTTCAAGTGGGTCCCCTCACCCTCAGCGGCATGTGCGGTCAGCAAGCGAGGTGGGTCTGGAGCTGAAGGGAGTAAGAGGGACTTCCTGATGGCTGAAGCTGCGCTGGGGGAAGGAGCGCAGCCAGCGGTCCTGCGAACTCCGGCTCCTTCCCTGCCGTTCAGCGCCCACCTCCCTCCCCGGCCTGAGGACCAGGTCATCACCTAGGGGCCCATGGAGGCAGTGCCCAGCGCCCTGGAGTCACAGGCTGGGTTTAGGCTTGCTCCCTCCCTCCTCCCCCGCCCCTCCCCTCTCCCCGCCTCCCCAGCCACGCTTACACCCCGAGAAGTCACTCCTGTTTTCCTCCCTGCTCCCACCCCTCACCTTCTAGTTTGGACCCCAGCTCCCCCGCTCCTGAGCCTTCGGTGCACATGTAAGCCGCTCCTCCCATTTGTACTTACTCAGAAGGTCATCTCTGGAGCCAGCAGCCTTTGGGAGGAGACGTGTTGGCCTCGGTAGCTCCCCGTTTCTGTCGCCTGGGCCGAGGGGGGGTGGGGGCGGCATTTGGTTTGTCCTGGAGCAGAGGGCTCTGGGCGGGGCACACCGCCCTCTGTGCGCTGCGGGGCGCAGGAGAGGTGTCTTCCCGGGGAGGCCGAGCGGGAAGAGGACCCCGTGAACTTGGGGGAGGGCAGAGGATTTGGCAAGCCCCAGCGGAGCCGCTGCCTCCAGGCGAGCTGCAACAGTTTTCCGGGGTGAACACCAAACGGACCGCGCGGCCCAGGGCAGCCGCTGCAGCTGTAGGGAGGCCAGGGGTGTGTCGGTTTCTTAAGGCTGAGCCAGCTGTGATCCTGATGTGTGTGTGTGTAAGGGGAGGGGAGAGGGAGGGAGGGCGCTTGGGTGTGGATAGAACAAGCCAAGTGTTGGGGTGAGTCTGGAGCCCCCGGTCCTGTTCCTTTGAGCCTCTTTGGAAGCACAGAGTGGCTGACTGCTTTGCATCTCATCTCTGCCTCCAGGCTGGGGAACCAGAGCTGCCTCCTAGCTTTCTTGTGATACTTTGTTGCCAAACTGACAATCAACCCTAAGTGCTCCCCCCAAGATAATACAATTTAAGAAAATCAGCAAAGAAAAAGAAACTTCTCGCATTACAAAAGGAAAGAATTTTCTCTCAGGCCTAGTTAATTAACAAAAATGCTAAAAATAAACACCAACAGACTGTAACTTGAATGTACCTGCTGTTCTGTACATTTGAAGGATTCACTACTGTTTCCAACATTTTCAGTCTATATTCTGCATTTGCAGGAAACTTGGAGTAAAGGAATGTTTTTTTTTAAAGTTGGACAACACTGGGAAAGTACAATGCACACTTTTAACAATTAACGGAGCTTTCAGAAAATTGGCTGATAAATGTATATATAAACATCACACATCAAAGCTGCATGGCTGTTAGAAACTGGTATGAAGCTGCCATTTTTGTTCTTCCAACAATATTTTGGTTAAAGTGGAGGGAAAAGGGCTTCACAAAGATCTTTCAACTTTTAGCTTGTTTGACTAAAAATCACTTTTTGATATTGAAAAATGGTTCTTCCATTCCTGCTTTATACCATTAATTGGTAATGGTATAAGCAAAGACATGACTCTTCCTGAGAAGTGCATAGTTTAATTCTAGCAGTACAAGGGATTTGGGAATCAGAAACCACCTCATTTCCATGACAGTTTATTTGTCTCCATGTATTTTCACAGTGAAGGGATCAGCATTGGGGGGTAGGGAAGCGAAAAGGCAGTTCCTGGGCCCTGGGGCAGTCAGCTTCGTAACCACTTCACATCATCCCAAAGACAGATTTTCTCAGAGGAAAGAAATTGCTGAAATCAAAATAAGTAAGAAAAGCAAAGCAGCTTATCATCGGTTTATAACTAAATATCTTCCTTGGGCCAGGTCTCGTGAATTTGACCTTAGTTCCCGAGAAAGCTGCATGTGGGCAGCTGAAGGACTAGCTGCTGTTGGGCAGATAGAGAGACTGTGCCAGGAGAATCCACTTCCCAGGCCTTGGAGCCCGGTGGTGGTACCCAGACTCCATCTACACCTGTTTGTCTCTTTGGTCTTTGAAGTAGCAAAATACTGTGCTTTTGCATATCAAGGGTAGGTGCTGTAAGCTATGGCTTTTCTCTTGAGGAAAATTTCAAGTTGTTTTAAAACTAACTGCAAACCTTTACATAAAGAGTGCCTTAGTATGATGGTATAGGCACATGACAAGTGTCGTTGAGACACTCAGTTCTTCGTCTGAATCAGCATTTCTGTGGCATTGAATAGTTTCAAATAAAGAAATGGCATGTTTCCAACTTCAGAGGGAAAGATACTGGGTTGTTAGGAATTCTTTTCATTTTGCCAAACCATAGTGGAAATCTTCAGGTGGTTGAAAACCAAAGAGCATAGTAATCAAGTAAACTGTGATATTACCTCCTATGGAAATTGTCAATGGGTTGGCAAGAAGTCCTCAGGCAGAAAAGAACCATTTGTGATGAAGACTCAAATATTTGTTAAAAGTATTTTTTAAAATGTTGTAACTAGAATTTTAAGAACTGGGCACTGCATTTCAAGATAGGAATTGCCATATGGATTAAATATTGAGTGTGTCCATCTATGATGAATACAGTTTTGCATTTTGGTGATGCTGCCTTGGCATATTCATCTTCAACTTCTCACCTTTAATTTCCTAAGTACATCCAGTATAATCAAGTGACTTTGTTTTATTCAATGAAATAACCTTATAGTGATTTTTTTAACTCTTCACTGAAACTAGAGATGGAAGTTCATTGTGATTCTGTCAATAGAAAAGCTGAGTTAAAGGATTAAATGAAGATTTTTTGATGATGGCCATTCTGACTGGTGTGAGAATGTAAACTTATACAGCCATTATGGAGAACAGTATGGAGATTCCTTAAAAAACAAAAAAGAAAAACTAGGAATAAATCTACCACATGACCCAGCAACCCCACTACTGGGCATATACCCTGAGGAAACCATAACTGAAAAAGACACGTGTACCCCCAATGTTCACTGCAGCACTATTTACAATGGCCAGAATATGGAGGCAACCTAGATGTTCATAGACAGATGAGTGGATAAAGAAGATACAGTACATATGTGCAATGGAATATTACTCAGCCACAGAAAGATTGAATTTGAGTCAGTTCTAGTGAGGTGGATGAACCTAGAGCCTGTTATACGGAGTGAAAACAAAGTTAAAGTGTTAGTCAGTCAGTCGTGTCTGACTCTTTGCAACTCCATGGACTGTAGCCCGCCAGGCTCCTCTGTTCATGGGATTCTCCAGGCAAGAATACTGCAGTGGGTTGCCATTTCCATCTCCAGGGAATCTTTCTGACCCAGGGGTCGAACCTGGGTCTCCCGCATTGCAGGCAGATTCTTTACCACTTGAGCTACCCAGAAAGCCCTATACAGAGTGAAGTCAGAGAAAAACACATGTAGTGTATTAATGCATATATATGGAATCAAGAAAAATAGTACTGATGTACCTATTTGCAGGAAAGGAACAGAGATGCAGATGTAAAGAATGGACTTGTGGGCACTGTGGGGGCAGGAGAGGTTGAGACAAACGGAGATAGTAGCATCAACAGAAATACACTATTGTGTGTAAAATAGGTAGCAGGTGAGAAGTTGCTGTATAACACAGGGAGCCCAGTCTGGTGCTCTGTGATGATGCAGCAGGGTGGGATGAGGGGAACAGCGGGAGGCTCAAGATGGAGAGGATATGATTCGTGTTGTTGTGTGGCACAAACCAACACAATATTGTAAAAATTGAAAAACAAAACATAAAAAGGGGGGAAGTGTTAAATGATCTCCAGAAACTCATCTAATGAGAGCTAAAGAGGACTCTTGATAGACACACACATTTTTATGGTCCATACTCAGAAATGCACCTTCATATGTACATAGCTGAGCATGCCCTTCCACACACACACACACCACACACACACCACGCTCATCATAGCACCAGACCTTGGCCAGGATCCTCAAGAAAAAAGCCCTGACAGCACCAACCCATGATACTCCAAGGCACAGTCTTTTCAAACAGTACTGTGAGAATATCTCATTTGCACTCAGGGTTTGATTTCAGGTGGAGAGGAACATGTGCAATGGTCACAGAATGCAGTAGGGACCCGGCCACACATTCTAGTAAAATTTGATGCATTCAATAAATCTGAGTGTCAGCTATGCGTCTGGCTTTGCATTCAGCCCTACAGTGAATACCCTTCCCAAGGCCTCCTTCCAGTGGGAGAGGCAGAGATCAGGGAGCAGTTGCAGGCTGGATTGCAACTATTTGGCTCCAAAACAAAGACTTTATGATCAAGTCCATAAGTCATCTCATTTGTAAACACCAAATTACCACATTGCTGTGTTTCCTATACCCTGAAATCCTGAAAGTACTGGTTTGTCTTCTTGGGTTCATAACTTAATTGTGACTTAGGCTAGGAGTTGAGCACTGCCCTGGGCTGGAGCCAGTGTGGTCTGCTTGCTTCTCCACTGGGTTATTCAGAAACTTTAACATAAATCCTGTACTCTTAGAAGAAGATCTCTCAACAGATGGTCACAGGAGATGGCCACTCATGTGATCGGAGCTGGTTTTTCCCCAAGGCCCCTGGGTATGGATTCTTTTGGTGCATCCCTACATCCATTCGTTGAAGCTTGGAGAACTGTCTCTCTTTTAATCTAATGTAAAAGGTGCTAAAGAACGTTCCTCAAGGCTCTCTGGTAAGCTCATCAGGAACACAAAGAATGTGAAATGATCTCACTCAGTTTGCAGAGGGTAAATGAATAACATATTAAATTAGATTTTCATTACAAAAATCAGAGTTATATCTGTCCTTTAATATGGAGCTAATTGAATTGATGAGCCTTGGAGGCTTTCTCTATTCTCAAGAATCACCCGTGTGTCCATCCAGTGCTGAACATCAAGGTGACAAAGACTCTGTTACCTGCTTATTGGACATCATCTCATTAAGCCCTCACAACTTCCCAGGGAGGCAAGTATTATTATCCCCATTTCACTGATGCAGAAACTGAGGCTCAGGAAGATTAAGTGGTTGTTTCCCAGAGGCCACAGCTACATCGAGTTGTGGCAGCAAGAACCTACCTACCGCCTGTCCCTCATTCCCTCCCCTCCCACTCTGTCCTTCAGGTCTGAGAGATATCTCACTGTTCAGGAATCCTTCCCTGGCATCGAAGTTAAGTGTCTCTCTGCTCTGCACCTGTGGCCCCTGGATGGACTCTATTACACCTCCAGAAGGCCCTGTTCCTGCCTACATCCTCTCCTGGGTCTATGTGGGCAAGAGTCACATGCTTGACTTAATCAAACACCTGGGAGGTAGCAGTTGAATGAGTGAATAAGTACGTGAGTCAGCAGAGTTGTACCCTAAGCTTTCTGCACACTCTCCCTCCCTTCATGGGCCCTCTACTCTCCTATAACAGGCCTGAGTCCTCCTCACATAGAGCCAGACCTTCAGCTGGACCGTGCAGATACAAACCAGGAGGAGACACGGCCCTGGAGACAACTGTTGTGCAGAGTGCCCTGTGCTGACGGGCTGGGCACCAAGGGGTATGGAGCTGCAGGTAGGAAAAGTCAGAGATGAGATGGGAGATGAGGCAAATAAGGGCTGATTAATTTCTCCCTTTGAACATGAGAACAATCATAATGCAAACAATATCCTAGAGAATCCAGGCTGACACCTCCAAGGCCACACAAGTTCTTATTTGTCAATGATGCCTGGGCTTTTTCCAGGCTATCTTTTCCTGTCACCTCCACTCTCCCCAGACCTTAATCCCATTATCCAAACAAGGCTCAGATTCCAAGAAGGCAGGGAGAATGTAAAGACACAAATGGGTTCATGCCCTGTGTTCCTCACACAGGGCCTGGGCTTAATGAGTCTTAAAGATGGAAAGAGGCAAAGAGTGTGTATTCAGTTCAGTTCAGTCGCTCCGTCGTGTTGGACTCTTTGCGACCCCATGGACCGCAGCACGCCAGGCCTCCCTGTCCATCACTAACTCCCAGAGCTTACTCAAACTCATGTCCATTGAGTTGGTGATGCCATCCAACCATCTCATCCTCTGTAATCCCCTTCTCCTTCCGCTTTCAATCTTTTCCAGCATCAGGGTCTTTTCCAATGAGTCAGCTCTTAGCATCAGGTGGACAAAATATTGGAGTTTCAGCTTTAGCATCTGTCTTTCCAATGAATAGTCAGGACTGATCTCCTTTAGGATGGACTGGTTGGATCTCCTTGCAGCCCAAGGGACTCTCAAGAGTCTTCTCCAACATCACAGTTCAAAAGCATCAATTCTTCGGTACTCAGCTTTCTTTACAGCCCAACCCTCACATCCATACATGACTCCTGGAAAAGCCATAGCTTTGACCAGATGGACCTTTGTTGGCAAAGTAATGTCTCTGCTTTATAATATGCTGCCTAGGTTGGTCATAACTTTCCTTCCAAGGAATAAGCGTCTTTTAATTTCATGGCTGCAGACACCATCTGCAGTGATTTTGGAGCCCCCCAAAATGAAGTCTGTCGCTGTTTCCATTGTTTCCCCATCTATTTGCCATGAAGTCATGGGACCAGATGCTATGATCTTAGTTTTCTGAATGTTTAGTTTTAAGCCAACTTTTTCACTCTCCTCTTTCACTTTCCTCAAGAGGCTCTGTAGTTCTTTGCTTTCTGCCATAAGGGTGGTGTCATCTGCATATCTGAGGTTATTGATATTTCTCCTGGCAATCTTGATTCCAGCTTGTGCTTCATTCAGTCCAGCGTTTCTCATGATGTACTTTGCATATAAGTTAAACAAGCAGAGTGACAATATACAGCCTTGATATACTCCTTTCCCTTTTTGGAACCAGTCTGTTGTTCCATGTCCAATTCTAACTGTTGCTTCTTGACCTGCATACAGGTTTATCAAGAGGCAGGTCATGTGGTCTGTTATTCCCATCTCTTGAAGTATTTTCCACAGTTTGTCATGATCCACATGGTCAAAGGCTTTGGCATAGTCAATAAAGCAGAAGCAGATATTTTTCTGGAACTCTCTGGCTTTTTCGATGATCCAACAGATGTTGGCAATTTGATCTCTGGTTCCTCTACCTTTTCTATATCCAGCTTGAACGTCTGGAATTTCACAGTTCATGTGCTGTTGAAGCCTAGCTTGGAGAATTTTGAGCATTACTTTACTAACATGTGAGATGAGTGCAATTGTGCAGTAGTTTGAACATTCTTTGATATTGCCTTTCTTTGGAATTGGAATGAAAACTGACCTTTTCCAGTCCTGCGGCCACTGCTGAGTTTTCCAAATTTGCTGGCATATTGAGTGCAGCACTTTCACAGCATCATCTTTTAAGATTTGAAATAGTTCAGCTGGAATTCCATCACCTCCACTAGCTTTGTTTGTAGTGATGCTTCCTAAGGCCCACTTGACTTCGCATTCCAGGATGTCTGGCTCTAGGTGAGTGATCACACCATCGTGATTATCTGGATCGTGAAGATCTTTTTTGTTCTGTGTATTCTTGCCATCTCTTCTGAATATCTTCTTCTTCTGTTAGGTCCATACCATTTCTCGGTGTGTGTATGACTTATAATTTTGACTGCATCTTCTAGAAGTGTTCAGGTGTCTGCCTGGCTCCCAGGCCCCCGATCTGTCCCAGCAATTCATCACCTGCAGCCAGCCCTCACCCCTGCACGCCCGGGCAGTTTGCCTCTGCCTAAGGCGAACATTAACTTCTCCACCTGAACCAAAGGACGCCCTTTGACTGGACCTTGCTCTGCTGGGCTGGGAACACGTCAGTCTTTGCAGCCTAAGGGCAGGTCGGTTTAGGGGAAGCTAGACTTCTCAAGGCAACAGAATTAATACTTTAATGAATGGTTTCTGTTTCAGGATTCTTGAAAAGCTGGAGCTTAATTCTTTCTACTCTTTTTGGAATCCTGAGTGCAACAGAATGGCCTTCCTGTTTTACTTACTTTGGTTTGTTTGACTAACTGTTTTTAAATTTTTGTCAAGAAGAATTAATCACATTGTATATTTTTCATCATGCATTTTAACTGAGTGAAATTAAAAACAATTTGGCATGTTACTTAAACAATGCAATGTAAGAAAGAAATTATAAGGGAAGGAAAGAAGAAAATTTTTAAAGAATCATTTGTAATGTGATTCTTAAGAAACACATTGTCCTTAACCTTTTTTTCTCATTCGATCGCTTTAGTTTTTTCTACAGTGTCCTGCCTAGGATATGTAATATGGGAACGATATGTAAGAAATGTAAGACATATAAGAATCTACAGTAATAATATTTCTTCATTAGCGAAAGTTTTTTTCATTCCCGGCAGGAATGTTTCTTCATTTTCAGGGCTGGAATGTGTCAGTCTGTTAGTACACATATCATACTTATGCATTCATTGCAGGCACAAAATTAAAATGAGATTTATAACAGGAAAAAGTCACACATTTTCCAGTATCTAGTAAGATGGATGTTTTTGAATTCTTCTGACCTCTCAGGAGGGACCCTTCTCTGGCTCAGATTTCACCTGGGCTCATTCACACAGCAACCCCATGGCTCCCTTTGGGGCATCTACACTTTAAAAAAAAGACTTTTAGCATAACTGGGTGTAGAATGACAGGAGCTGGTGCTGAGACGCCTGCCCTGTGCACCATCCACTGGAAAGGGCTTTGATAAATCCAGACAGGATGCTGTGGACATTGTGAAGCCAAGAATATTCAGTTTAGAGGCTTCATTCATACATGCTGCAAAATAGTTGATAGCTTCAAGAGAGAGCAAAACTGCAGAGCTGGGGCTTTGAATGTAGGAACACAGACCCCTGCTGTGGAAATGAAATCCTCTAAGATGCACTGGGCAGGCCTGGGTCATGAGGGATGGTGTCGTGGTACTGAGTGTCCACTGCCAACAAGAGCCTTAGAGACATGACTTCTACTAAAAGCCGATAAGCGAGAAGATGGTATTAACTCAGCTTTACAAATGCCAAAGCTAGGCTTAGAGAGGTCAAGTGACTCACCCGAGGGAGGCAGGGTGCTGGAGACCAAGGTTTAAAGCCAAACTAGCCGGACACCAAAGTCCCTGGCTTTCCCACCATCCACCCTGTCTTTGTTGTAGCAAAAGAGCAGGGAAGGGAGTGGCAGAGAAAAGCCACATTCTCTGTCCTCAAATTCAGTTCCAGAGATGTTGATCCTTTGTGCCCCATTTCCAAGAAAACTCAGGCACAGGAAGGAAACATCACCACCTTTGGACTCATTGTAGAAAACAACACAATTCTTTAGGTATGATTAGGAAACTGGGAAACACGACTGTTCTTTATTATAAAGGAGAATTTAGTAGCATAATTTTTAAAATTAAGGGATGTCATTGAATGAGTAGAAATACAGTCTGTAAGTTTCAAATATGAAAGAAGGAACAGGAAGTTTTGAATATCTGGCCCGCCACCTGTCTCTGTGTGACCCATGAACTAAGAGTTCTTTTACGTTGCCTAGTGACTTAAAAAGAACGTAAGAGAAAAATGTTTCATGACATGTGAAAATTACATGAAATTAAATCTTTTTGGCACCAGTAAATACAGATTTACTGAACACAGCCTGCTCATTTGGTTATGAGCTGTCCACGGCTGCACTGGTCTTGCATCAGAGACCAGAACTGCTCCTGAGACCCCAGTGGCTCGCCCGATCACACCCTGCAGATCCCAGTGGCAGCAACAGAATCAACAGCTGTAGCCTGCATCTTAAGGACCATGTATGTTGATGTTCCAAGACTTCTTTTTACTACCAGTGGAAGTGAAATTCTCTCAGTCATGTCTGACTCTTTTCGACCCATGGAATGTACAATCCATGGAATTCTCCAGGCCAGAACACTGGAGTGGGAAGCCGTTCCCTTCTCCAGGGGATCTTCCCAAACTCAGGAATTGAACCGGGGTCTCCTGCATTGCAGGCAGATTCTTTACCCACTGAGCTATCAGGGAAGCCTGATACTAGTGCATACCTATTACATCAAAACAGCTGCATGTGTGCTCAGTCATGTCTGACTCTTGGGACCTCATGGACTATAGCCTGCCAGGCTCCTCAGTCCATGGGATTTCCCAGTTGAGAATACTGGAGCGGCTTGCCATTTCCTACTTGAAGGCATCTTCCCAATCCAGGAATCGAACCTGCATCTCCTGTTGCTCCTGAACTGCAGGTGGATTCTTTATCCCTGAGCCATCAGGGAAGGGAAGCCCATATGAAGACAGGAAAAGAAGTAAAAAGTGGACTTCATGTGTTGCAATTTTAAGACACAAGAGAGGGTGGATTATGTTGCTATGGTCAGGCACCATGTTTACCAGGCAATGACACCAGACAAGTGTGGAAGGACACACTCTACATCAGCATTACCAGACTAAGCATTTCCTCATTCAGCACGTTGATGGTCAGAAAAATTAGAAAATGTATCCCATCTCACCACAGCAGAATTTCTTCACAAAAATCTGAAAAATGAAAATGAAGCTGCAACTGAAGCAAGTTTCTGGGCAAGAAAAGCTGTTTTTACTCATGATGAGTTCATTAAATCAGGTTTGAGAGCAGCAACTGCAGAGATGTGCCCAGAAAATGTCCAGAAAAAAAAAAAACTTATTTAAGACTATTAGCTTTCATCCTCAGTTTTGTTCTATTGTAATTAGGTACTAGAAGTCAAATGTCATCAATAACACTTTGTGGTAACCTCTTTTCTCCCTTGCTGTGTAAATATCACAAAATATCCTTGATTTTGCCCCTTGGTCCACTAAGCTTAAAATGTCTACCATCTGCCTTTTGCCGAAAAAATTTGCCAACATTTTTCAGAGGATGACAGAGTCTTTCCTTGGCCAGTCTCCTGACGAGCCAATCAGAGACGTTCTTCACCGCTTTGATTTCCAGCCCTTCCTTTGAATTTTTTCTTAGGTCCCATCTCTTCGCTCCCATCACCCGTGTGTTTTTGCGTGTTGTTTATATCTTTCGTTAAAGTCTTTCACATGATGGTATTAATTCTGATTATTTTAAATCACCTATCTGCTAATTCCAACGTCCGTGTCATGTTTGAGACTTGTTCTGATGTTTGCTTTGCCTCCTCAGACTATGCTTTTTCTTGCCTTTTAGCAGGCCTGGTCGCTTTTGCTGAAAGCCAAACATGATAGATTGGGTGAACCGGCCTTCATGGTGAGGTGGTATGGTTAACCTGGCTAGAGGCTGGGCTGCACTTAATATTAGCTGGAGGTGCCTGAAGCTTCAGATTTCTCTGTTCTGTCTCCCCGGTGCCCTTGAGTTTTTAGACGTCCCCTTAGGAACCTGCATCCTGTAGTTGTTTAGGCTCGAACCCACTGTGAGAGACGGGAAGCATTTCTGTCACTTTGTGTTTCTATCTTAGTCTCTGAGTGTCTCTGTGTCCCTGTGCTGTGAACTTCACAGATGTTGCTTACTACCCACCTCACTTTCCTTAGCCACAAATACCAGGGGGCACTAGAGTCAGGGAAATGCTTTTCCACTGTGGGGCTTCCCTGGTGGCTCACAAGGTAAAGAATCTGCCTGCAACGCAGAGTCTGATCCATGGGTCGGAAAGGTCCCCTGGAGAAGGGAGATGGCCACCCCTCCTGTATTCTTGCCTGGAGAATTTCATGGATGGAGGAGCCTGGTGGGCTACAGTCCATGAGTCGGACACGACTGAGCAACTAACAAACATACCCAAGGGAGGTAAGGCTCTGGTCAAGTTCATCTTCCCTGGGAAGCAGGCGTTTGATAGGGAGGACACTCGGAGTGCATTTATCAATGGTTGTCCTTGCCCTCTGACCTACGTCCCCAGCTACTAGGAGGGTGTCACATCAGCCTTTCAAATTCCATGTTGCCACGTGGACCTGGGTGCGCCCTCCACCAAGCTGACTGCTAGCCCTGTATTCACCACCGTCCACCGAGACCCTGGACCACTCCCTCCTCCTCGTCCCTCCATTTTGTCAACAAACCTAAATCTTTTTTTTTTAACTTTAAAAATTTTTATTGGAGTACAGTTGATTTGCAATATTGTGTTAGTTTCATAAATACAGGAAAGCGAATCAGTTATACATATATGTATCCACTCTTTTCTTTCTGCTTCTTATTTTATTTCCAGCTGGATTGCATCTATTTGTTTATTTTGAACTGAAGGATAATTGCTTTACAATAATGCAATTGTTTCTGCCAAACATCAGCATGAGTCAGCCACCAGAACAAGCCTAATTCTTAGAGAACTCATAACTCGCAGGCTTTCTCTCCATCCTTACTGCCCCAAGGTTGGCTGAGGTTTCTACCATCTCTGACTAGGGTGTCCAATGGTGTCCTGACTTCAGTGGCCTCCACTCTTTTGACCGCTATCCTTAAAATACCAGGAGTGTCAGATAAAGTCCAGGTTCCTTATCATTTGGACCTTGTCACAAGGTCCTTTACCGCCTGACCCTGCATCGCTTCGGTTCCCATCCTCTGTAACTCCTCCCACCACTCCCACCAGAGCCAGGCCCTCTGCTTACTGTCTTTTCTCTTTCATCATCTTCCACCACATCCCAAATGATCCTTAAGGATCTTACCTCAGTTCCCAGACAGAATGAATCAGTTCCCTATTGTGTCTCCCTGCCCACCCCCCCACGCACACTTCCTGTGACACCTGACACCCTGTCTCAGTCCCTTTCAGCTGCTGTCACAAAATACCACACACAAGGTGACTTATAAACGACAGAAATTTCTTTCTCAACGTTCTGGAAGCCTGCAGTCCAAGAACACGGTGCCAGCGGATTTGGTATCTGGGGAGGGCCTGTGTCCGACAGATGGCTGTCTTTTCTCTTTAACCCCCCACAGGGGTGGGCAAGGGAGCTCCGTGGGGTCTCTCCCAAGAGCACTGACCCCATTCACTGAGGATTCTACCCTCAGTGACCCAAGCCCCTCCCGAAGGCCCCACCTCTACTACCGTTGCTTTGGACATTAAGATTTCAGTGTATGAATAATGGGGGAGACACAGACATTCAGACCGCAGCACACCTAAGGAATGATTTGTCCTATTTTTTCTCTTCCACTAAAAAAAAAAAAAAAAGTGATTTTTTTTTTTTTTTTGAGAACATGCGTCCACCGATTACCTCTTGTTATCTGAGAAGCTGGCAGTATACCACAAGCAAAAAACATTAGCTCTCGCACTAAGCCCCAACGTGAAAATTGAAATTTTTCATTGAAAATGGGATTTTATTGCACAGAAACCACACTTGCTATTACAAAATGGAAGGATCTGCGCTTACGACTGACTTCGTCTTCTTCCCGGCCTGAAGGTCACCTGGCTGATTTCTAGGTCTGTTTCGCCCACTCGACACTTATTATCACGGCCTCAGAGAAAGACACTGAGAAAACAGTTAAACTTTGCATTAACCAATATCACAACTTGGGAAAAATAAGCAGGATCCCATACATCTTTAAACATGTGTTTGTCTCATTTCGCATATTTTTATTTCTTGGGGACATTATGAGACATAAATGTAGAAGACCCAACATGAAGGACTGCTGTGTGTTCACTGAGAAAGACAGGAGATAAACAAACTCTCCATTAATGTGTTTTAAAATGTAGTCAGACTCACCTCGTAAAACAACAGACAGCAGCTTCTGGTTAATTAAGCTGGAGTCAAGCTATATCTTAAATAGTTGAGAGGGGGGGAAATACCAGGCATATTAATTACTTTGGGACTGAATTGATGCTACATTGGAGGGACTTGGATAAAATTATGAACAAATCTATGTAATCATTTTCTCAGCAAACCTTGACTGAGTGCTTCAGACAGAGAGAACACCTATGGACACGGCTGGCAGGGGAGGAGGAAGGAGCAGGTGGGATGTATGGAGAGAGTGACATGGAAACATATATTACCGTATGTAAAATGGAGAGCCAACGGGAGTTTGCTGTATGACTCAGGGAACTCAAACTGGGGCTCTGTAGCAACCTAGAGGGGTGGGATGGGGAGGGAAGTGGGAAGGAGGTTCAAGAGGAAGGGAACATGGGTAAACCTGTGGCTGATTCATACTGATGTTTGGAAGAAACCAACACAGTGCCATAAAGCAATTACCCTTCAATTAAAAATAAATTAATTAAAAAAACTAAAAAAATCCTTGACTGAGTGCTTGATATATATTTGGGACCCTACGAAAACAGCCTGAAGGAGCATCAGGAAAGGTAGTAACTAAATCAAGAAGGTCAATAAAACTGGGAAAGGGGGCTGTTGTCATCTCCAGGGCAACGTCTGGCCCAGCAAAGACCTCATTATGGGGGAGCCTCATGGTGAGCCCTTCCCTGATAGCTCAGTTCGTAAAGAATCCACCTGCAATGCAGGAGACCCCGGTTCGATCCCTGGGTCGGGAAGATCCACTGGAGAAGGGATAGGTTATCCACTCCAGTATTCCTGGGCTTCCCTGGTGGCTCAGATGGTAAAGAATCTGCCTTCAATGTGGGCAACCTGGGTCCTGGGTTCGATCCCTGGGTTGGGAAGATCCCTTGGAGAAGGGAAAGGCTACCCACTCCAGTATTATGGCCTGGAGAATCCCACGGACTGTATAGTCCATGGGGTCGCAAAGAGTTGGCCACAACTGAGCGGCTTTCACTTCACATCATGAGCCCTAGAAAGTTAAGTGGTGATTCACCACGTGAGCTGAGGGGCAGGCACCCCTGGTGGCAGCAACTAGGTAAGCTACGGCTTGAGAGTCTTGAAATGGCAGTTAGATGTTCGAGGAATGTGGGGGTGAACGCGTGACCCATATTCCTGAGGTTCCATCCATTCACTAGGGGATTGAGGCAGTAAAACATGAGATGGCTCTGGTCACAGACCTGATATGAAAAAAACTAGAACTCAAGTCCAAGGGCACTGATGCTGGGAGATGAATCCAGATTAACCTCTCAGGAGACCTTCCCACGGAAAGGGCTTAATGGGAAAGGGCTTAATGGAGCTAGATTTTTTTTTGTTTGTTTTTTAGTGAAACTCAGTTAAACTGTTTTCACTTAACCATCACTGAATCTTCTCTGTTTCTTCCGACTTCCCCCAATATTCAGCATCTGTTCATTCCAGGCCCAGAACTAGGTGCTTCCACTGAAGAAGCCTGTTCCCAGCAACACGATGATCTTTCAGGTGAAGAGCGTCTCCAACCGCTATTATTCACGTTTTCATTTTACTCCAATGTCAACGGGTCCAGGCAATTTTCACGGGTGTGTTTATTCTGTCCCGACAATGACACTCAGAATCTTTATGAATGATGAGCCAGCAGTCAGACACTGGGTAAATCTTGCTGTGTCTCTTTTTTGCAAGTGAGACATCTCACCACTCGGGCCTTAGGGGGCATTACCATGACCCAGATTTAGTCAAGCTTCGGCATTGAATATCAGCAGAAGTAATTCAGAGCTGATGGTGCAACACAGCTTCTGAAGGTGATATCTGATAGGCAAAATTCTTTCCTAAATCCTCCCTATTGACTTCAGATATTTAACTGACAATAACCATGATAATGAACTTACAGCTTCATAAGTTTACAGTGAAAAATCTGCATGGATTACATACATGATCAAGTTTTATTGTTCTTTTGAAGTCGGAAGAGATAAAACACAATAAAATAGCTTTTAAGACTATTTCTCCTGATGTCATTTCTCTGAATAATATTTTCCACTTAGACTTACAGATAAGTTGATAAACATTGGAAATAAACTAGGAAAATATAACTAGGAGAACCTCTTTAAAATGAATTTTATATGAAATACTTTAGGTAGCTCGATTTGGCTATACTGACTGCAAACCAGGCTTCTTGCTTGTCTCAACAGTGGTGCAGACACCCAGATGCCCAGTCCGATGACAATGTCACACACTAGTGACAGGACGTGAGTTAGAGTCGGGGGGGGTGTTGACGTCTGCTTCTCTCCTTCCTCTAACCCAACTTTCCTCCACCAGACAAGCCTCCAAAAAGCTTGTGTCACAATGTCTCTCTTTCATGAATTTAGGATTCCCAGGGAAAGAAGTGAGGGGGTAGGGATAGTTAGAGAGCTGGGGATGGACGTGTACTTGCTGCTGTATTTAAAATGAAGAACCAAAAAGGACCCCCTGTAGGGCGCAGGTAAATCTGCTCAATGTCATGTGGCAGCCTGGATGGGAGGGAGTTTGGGGGAGAGCCGATACGTGTATATGTATGGTGGAGTCCCTCTGCTATCCATCTGAAATTATCTTAGCTTTGCTAATAGAGTCTCAGTTCAGTTCAGTTCAGTCGCTCAGTCGTGTCCGACTCTTTGTGACCCCATGGACTGCAACACACCAGGCCTCCCTCTCCATCACCAACTACTGGAGCTTACTCAAACTCATGTCCATTGAGTCGGTGATGCCATCCAGCCATCTTATCCTCTGTTGACCCCTTCTCCTCCTGCCTTCAATCTTTCCCAGTATCAGGATCTTTTCCAATGAGTCAGTTAATAGACTATACTCCAATACAAAAGGAAAAGTTTTTTTTTTTTAAAGAATGTCTGTATTTCATTTCTCTTGCTAGCTGAAGGCTCTGTTGGTCACAGGTTCATTGTTTCAACCTCATTGAAGTTCATGAAAAGAAAGTGAAAGTGTTAGTTGCTCAGTCATGTCTGATTCTTTGCAACACCAAGTTCCTCTGTCCATGGAATTCTCCAGGCAAGAATACTGGAGTGGGTAGCCATTTCTTTCTCCAGGGGATCTTCCTGACCCAGGGATCAAACCCGGGTCTCCTGCACTGCAGGCTGATTCTTTATCATCTAAGCCACCAGGAGAGCCCATGCTTTCACTTTCACTAAGTTTATAAATAGGAGTCATTCATCCTAACAATGGAACTTGAGTTCTTTTCTAAGAACCCAAGTCCTCCACCTACAGGAACTATGTGAAATTACAAGAGGGCCCCTCTTGCTCTGGTTGTCCTCACGGACCATAAAATTTGTCTCTGTTTGGGGTGTTTGTTTTCCCAGGAGGGTGATAAATGGTCCTCTAGTCAGTGTAGACTGTGAAAGAGCATCCAGTTTGTACTTCTGTGCCCCAGTTCACATCATACTGAAGATCTCATAAATATGGAGAAAATATATTTAGTGAAAAGCATGATCAGAGGTCTGGCTAAATCACATGCATATTTCTGCACATTTCATCAACAAATACATAACCAAAAAAAATCAGATCTAGAATTCTACAGGTTTTTATCCATTGTAAATCTACCTGATTCTTTAAAAGTTTTATGCACTGGGAACACAAAACTGGGAAAAGAGCTTTAATGACCTCTTAATGTCTTTCAAGCCTCATCAAAAACTAGTTTTCCCAAAGTTCCTTTTTTGAAGGAAAGAAAATTTGTCATTGGTCTCCCCTGAATCATCACTGACACTCAATAAGGGATGTGAGTTATAATCATCAAGCAGCTCCCGTCTCTCTGGCCTGAGATTGTTAGCAACTCCTTCCAAAACTCAGGACAGGGGCCGCTGCTGGCTTGAAATAACACAAGAAAGGGGAGATTCATTCACATTGTTGCCTTACTTTTTTAGGCCCAAACAGATGGACAGGTAGCAAGTTCATAAAGGTGGCTAAGATACCAACAACATTTAGGTAAGTCCTCTGCCCCACCAATGAAGAAGCAAATGGCAGCCCACTCCAGTATCCTTGCCTGGAAAATCTCATGGACAGAGGAGCCTGGTGGGCTACAGTCCATGGGGTCGCCAAGAGTCAGATATGGCTTAGCAACTAAACAACAAAGACAGCTGTCCCACAGGTCACTCCTCTTCCCAACGTGTGATTCAGATCAAAGCAGAGGTCACTTGATTCACCTCTGGAAATATCCGGGGCGTTCAGAAAACTGTGACCTTTTTCTGGATTCACGTTCCATTAGAAGCAGCAGTAATAGTTCTTCCAGCTTCGGGCACCGGCTTTTGGGAAGCTGTCTTCCCATCAGACCATCATCCCGTCTCCTCCCACAGCACTTCCTTCTTAAAACTAATGATTAACCTCATTTTACTCTTTCTTGTGTTGTGGCTACGTTGCCTACCTGTAACCGTAACTGGGCTGTCAACTCTGTGTAGAAAAAGTAGGCTAGTTACTCTTCAAGATCCCCAAGGCCCAGCTTTGGGGCACACTCAGTAAACACAGGACAACAATTTGGGCATGTTTTTGTCTGTTAGCGGAATCTCACTTTCCATCACTAAGCAATTCGGGAAATGTGTGGGCTTGATTCATCTCTGGAAGGTCAAAAGGGCTGTGGGAAAGATCCCAGGCTGATCTCAAAGCCTGTCTCCCCTTCTCCAAGCAATTCTCCTACAAGGAGAGGGCTTAGGCTCACACCCCAGTCATTCTCCCTGGCCTCTTATTAACCTAAGAGGGGCTGGCAGGCGTTAAGGTCAGTCCACACCCCACCATCTTGCCCCCGCCTCCCCCCACCGTCTCCCTGTGGACGCCATCTGGCCCTGTGGCCCCTCTGCCCGCCCAGGGTGATGACTCCTGGCCTCCTGGCTCCCCCCTTTGCAGTCACTCATTCTTCCTTTTAAATCCATATTGAAAGGCTATCTTTCCTCGGGCCACAACGATACTCCCAGTCTACCGCATGCAGCCATACAGGGCCTTACTCTTTTTCTCTCCGGCCTCACTGACTTTGTACACACAGCTTTTTCAGCCCCAGTTCTGCACCCCCACCCCCGCCACCCTGCTAGGGTGCCCACTGCAGTCATCCTCACAACCCCGATTCACCCGCCACAGGCAGTGTCCCTCTTCCAGGAAGCCTCTCTGGGTTTGGTCTTTGGGTCTTTGTTTTCATAACCCCTTACTTCCTCTCGTAGATGACTCATCACTCTCCATCACCTTTGGAGGGTGGGGCTGTGTTTAGATTTATCATTACTGAAACACCTTGAAATATCACCAGGAGCCAAATGCAGTCCACTGCCTGTTTTTGTAGAGCCCTGAGCTAGGAATGGCTTTTAAGTTTCTAGAGGGTCAGAAACAAAGTCAAAGAAAGAAAGAACAAAGAAGAATAAGTGATGGAGACTCTGTGTGGCTTGCAAAGCCTGGAGCACTGGTAGGAATGCACCCTGGCCTGTAGTAAGTGTTCAGTAAACATTTCCTTGTCTTTGTTGAAATGCTTGTGAATGGTGACTGCAGCCATGAAATTTAAAGATGCTTGCTCCTGGGAAGAAAAGTTTCGATGAACCTAGACAGTGTATTAAAAAGTAGAGACATCACTTTGCTGACAAATGTCCATACAGCCAAAGCTATGGTTTTTCCAGTATTCACATACAGATGTGAGACCTGGACTATAAAAAAGGCTGAGTGCTGAAGAACTGATGTTTTTGAACTGTGGTGCTGGAGAAGACTCTTGAGAGTCCCTTGGGCAGCAAGGAGACCAAACCAGTCAATCCTAAAGGAAATCAACCCTGAATATTCACTGAAAGGACTGATGCTGAAGCTGAAGCTGAAGCTCCAGCACTTTGGTCACCTGATGCAGAGAGCCAACACATTGGAAAAGACTCTGATGCTGGGAAAGATAGAGAGCAGGAGGAGAAGAGGGCGACAGAGGATGAGATGGTTGAAAGGCATCACCGACTCAATGGACACGAGTTTGAGCAAACTCCAGGAGACAGTGAAGGACAGGGGAGCCTGGCGTGCTGCAGTCCATGGGGTCACAAAGAGTCGGATACAACTTAGCAACCGAACAACTGTAAACATTTTCTTGTGGTCTGAGTGTTCATAGTTGTGTGTGCATGGGCTGTGCTGTCTTGGAGAAGTACTCTTTAGGACCCATGAGCAAACAGGCATAGACAGAGCTGCACCTTCTGGGAGTGACAGCTGGAAGCATCAGGAAGTTGTCTCTGACACAGGATTTAGGGGATGGAAGAGAGACATCTTTCTGGTACCTTTGCATCAGAAACTTCCAGAGGCCTTTTAAACACAAGTAGCTGGACCTGGGTGTATTTTTTTCCTCACCAGTAAGTTCCCAGGGTTTAGCTCCATTTTCGGAGGAACAAAAGAAGAAAAGATAAAAGCCGAGTGTGTTTTCTTCCAATGTGATCCAGTAATCACAGACATCTTTTATGAAGTACTGCTGTATATTCTCTTATCCTGGAATCAACATTTTAATGATTTCATACTACTTTTCTAAAACATATTTTACCAACTTCAGAGCTCACATAAGCCTTTCCTTGAAAGGTTATATTCCTAAGAAATGTAAACAGGCTCGGTAGTAAAATAATTTGACATTTCGGGGAGTCATTCCTTCTGTACATTGAATGTCAAGGAACACAGAAGAGAATCTCTAATTAATGACAGAGAACAAAGGATAGTCAAGTTGATTCTTCCTTAAGTCCACGGCTTCATCCTGATTAGTCAGATAAACAGCTTTCTGCGCTTAGCCCACCGAGTAATAAATATTCTGTGTCCTTGTCTATTTTCTCTTGCAGAGTAAGACAATTTTCAGCACAGCCCACTCACAAAGGGGGGGTTTGTTAGGTCCTTGAGGTTGTTTTCCAAGACTTTTGCCTGTGTTTCATGGTGACCTATACTTTTGTATAAATAAAATGCTGAACAAGAATGCAAAAGAATTCCTGACAGTGGGACAGTATGAAGACTTGGAAGCAAGAAAGTAGCCAGCATGTTCCAGGGACATGAGAGACCAGTGTGGTGGCACCCAGCATGCGGGCACTAATAGAAGAGACCGGGGACTTCCTGCTGGTCCAGTGGCTAAGACTCGGAGCTCCCAGTGCAAGCAGCCCAAGTTCGATCCCTGGTCAGGGAACTAGACCCCACACGCTGCAACTAAACATCCTGCACAGCCAAATATATGCATACACACACACACACACACACACACACACACACACATACACACACACACACGGGCTTCCCTGGTGATGCTAGTGGTAAAGAACTCGCCTGCCAAAGCAGGAGACATAAGAGACTTGGTTTCTATCTCTGGGTCAGGAAGATCCCTTGGGGGAGGGCATGGTAACCCACTCCAGTATTCGTGCCTGGAGAATCCCATGGACAGAGGAGACTGGTGGGCTCACTGAAGTGACTTAGTGCACGCACGGGCACACACACACACCCACACACAAGGGCTTCCCTGGTGGCTCACAAGGTAACGAATTTGCCTGCAAAGTAGGAGACCCAGGTTTGACCCCTGGATTGGGACGATCCCCTGGAGAAAGAGATGGCAACCTACCCTAGCATTCTTGCCTGGGAAATCCTTTTAACACAAGAACCTGATGGGCTACAGTCCATGGGGTCGCAAAGAATCAGACACGACTGAGTAACTAACACACATGCACACACATCTACATATACATAGATATAATATAGATATAGATAGGTAGATAAGAGAAGAGGCTGAAAGACTAAGCATGAGCTGAGTCCTCTGAGCAGTTAGGACTCGATGCCCAGGGGAAACGGGTGGTCCTTACAGTGCCAAGAAGGGCTGGCCTGACGAAGATGTGATTAGACACAAGTGGTCTCTTTTAGAAGCACTTTTGGTCCCTGGACATTGGCTTCACACAACTGGCTCTACGTTTACCATCAGGATTATTTGGACGAAATCGTTTAATTCATAAGCCCCCTGGGTCTCTCTTTCCCCCAAGGTAAAAGACACCTCACAGCAATTCTGGGAGGATCGAATGGAAAAATGTGCATAAAGTACTTGGAATGTGCCTAGTACTTGGAAGGGGCACAGTACCTGTTAGTTACTTATTCTGCGGTTCCAGGACTTTTCTAAAAGTGTCTTTATTTGCAGTCAAAGTAGCTAACATACTATGTGCCAGACTTTATTCTCACTGGTCTTTGTCAATGAATCTGTGTAACCCTCCCACCCTGTGAAGTAGAACTCGTCGCTCATCTTTACAGACAAGGAGACCGAGACACAGAGAGGTCTGAGAGCCTTGCCCAGATGACACAGCTACTAAGTGTAGGGCTGGGATGTGAACCCGTATGGTGAGGCTCGAGTCCATCATGAGAGCAGTTGGACTGTTACATATAAATGAGCATACCAAACAAGCCCGAAGGTAGTCTCTTTTCATCATATCTTGCAAATGCAGAAGTCGAGGCTGGCAGTCTAAGTGGCTGGTCTCCGCCTGAGCACTTAGCCTTGAAGAATCCACATCAGGACTCAGCCAGAAGCCTGATTTCTGGACCCTTTCTACCGTATTCTATGGGAGGCCCACCTCCCAGAGATAAGGGAAAGCAGACTCCAGTTTCACTACTGGAGTACACATCTGTTCTCGAGTCTCTTAAAATATCTAGTAACTGAGGGATATTCCAAAAACATCACTCTCCCTCCTACCCCAGGCTTGGTGCCTGTATGACATTAAAAGTGTTTGAGTTAGTGCCTTTGACTGTGAGGTCTTCACATGTTCCAACATTTGCATGTCACAGGAACTGTGATTTATACTGTTGATTTATTGGCTGGCCAAAAAGTTTGTTCACATTTTTCTGTACCATCTTACTGAAAAACTTGAACAAACTTTTTAGCTAACTCTCTCTATATATATACATGTATATGGTGGTGGTGGCGGTTTAGTCGCTAAGTCATATTTGAGTTTTTGCGACCTCGTGGATTGTACCCCACCAGGCTCCTCTGTCCATGGGGTTTCCTGGGCAAGAATACTGGAGTGGATTGTCATTTCCTTCTCCAGGGGATCTTCCTGACCCAGGGATTGAACCTGGGTCTCCTGCATTGCAGGTGGATTCTTTACCAAATGAGCCAACAGAGAAGCCGTCTATATATGTAATATCATATATAATTTATACATAAATTGCATATACTATTTACACATGCTATTTGATAATAATTATAAATATCCAAATTAACTTGGCTTTCAAAAGAAGCAACAGAGCAGTAAATCTTGATCTAAGAAACAGATAAGATAGAAGATAGATAGACTGTGTCAGTGTGTACATGGATATGTGTAGTCTAATCCTGAAAGTAGTTTTCTAAAAAGACAAAAATATGCACTTCCTGAGTCCTCTGTAAAATGAGAAACTTAACCAGGACTTCACTAATGCCTTTAATAAATTATAGCTGTGAAAAGCCAGACATGGGAACCCCTTGGAATCAACAGAGCCTCATCCGTTCCTCCACGGGTGTCTGCCTGGCTCATCGCTACTGTATAACCTGACCCGTCTTCATGCTTTAGGGCTGGGCTTAGCATGGAGGCATGCATCGCCTGCTAGACACTTACGGGAGATGCTTGAAAGTGACTTATTCCAAAGAGGGACTCAATGACTGTGATCATGCTGGGAAACCAGTGACACAGCCCTGTCTTTTCTAGAAATGATCTTTCCCAAACCACACCTGAGCAACTTCCAGCTGGCTTTTAAGTATGCTAACAGAAAGCAGAAAGGAACCTGAGCTAGTTCAAGCTTGTAAAATTTCCCACCTTTTGATCATAAAAAGGGACTGTATTTGGAGAACTTTGCTTTCATATCCAATAAAGTGCTGGTTATTCATCAACTAAATGCACCGGAAAATGCAAGTAAAAATACAATCATTCTTAACAAACATTCTTAATTCAGTTGTACCGAATCAAGGCCTTTTGTTTATTTTGAGGCAAGAATTTCTAGTGACAATTCTACAGTTTAAATCCCTATAAAAATGGATTAGAGATGTAAATATTTTAAAAATAAAAACTATAAAATACTGAATGAAAATATACATGAATTTCTGTATATAAGTTGATACAGGTTAAGTGGGGAAAACTCAAAATCCACAATCAATAAGGAAAAAGATAAATTTGATTTCACAAGAAGAGTTTTGCATTGCAAAAACAGCAAATTTATACTGCCTTGATATACAAAGTGTTCCACTTTGTAGTAATATTCCTTGTCTTTTTTAAAATAATTTTTTCAAATTTTTAATTGGAGAATAACTGCTTTACAATATTGTGTTAGTTTCTGCCATACATCAACATGAATCAGCCATAGGTATACATATGCCCCCTTTCTCTTGAACTTCTCTCCCACCTCCCACCCCTTCCCACCCCTCTAGATTGTCACAGAGCACCGGGTGTGAGCTCCCTGCATCAGACAGCAAACTTCCACTGGTGATCTGTTGTATATGTGGTGATGTATATGTTTCAGTGTTGCCGTTTCAATTCATCCTTCCCTCTCCTTCCCCCACTGTGTCCACAAGTCTATTCTCTATGTCTGTGTCTCCACTGCTGCCCTGCAGACAGGTTCAGTTCAGTTCAGTTCGGTCACTCAGTCATGTCCGACTCTGCGACCCCATGGATTGCAGCACACCAGGCCTCCCTGTCCATCACCAACTCCCGGAGTCCAGCCAAACTCATGTCCATTGAGTCGGTGATGCCATCCAACCATCTCACCCTCTGTCGTCCCCTTCTCTTCCTGCCTTCAATCTTTCCCAGCAACAGAGTCTTTTCAAATGAGTTAGTTCTTCGCATCAGGTGGCCAATACATTTAAGTGTATTTGTGTGATGCTAATATAGACACTTCTGTTTCAGATTTTCATAGTATGTCTTTATCGTCTCTTTCAGTCTATTTGTTTCTGTATACACAGTAAACATCTTGTAACATTATATAGTTAGTTCTTGAATTTTATCCTGTCATCTGGTCAGGCGCTCAGTTCATTTGCCTTTAATTTATTGACATTTGGTTTAAGATTGTCATTCTGCTATTTGTTGTCAGTTTATTTATCATCGCTTCTTTATTCCCCTGTATGAATATGTGTATGTGTTCATCAGACATTTCTATATTTCATTTTTAATTTATCTAGTGGCTTTGTAGATCTCTCTTTTATTTTTTATTTGGCTGCACTGGGTCTTCACTGCAGCACTCAGGATCTTTGGCTGTGGCATGCGGGATCTAGTTCCCTGACCAGGGCCCCCCGCGTTGGGAGCATGAGGTCTTAGCCACTGGACCACCAGGAAGTTCCTGTAGATAACTCTTAGCATGGTTTTCAGTGGTTACTCTAAGGACAGCGATACACAACAGAGAAAAGCAAGTATGAGTTCTTTACAATGCTGCATTCTAGAGCCTTGTGCTATTTTGTACATTCTAAGTCTAAATAATAGCTGATGGTTAAGTAGAGAACATATCCCTGGGCTTTTAAAATGCTGCATATGGATGAATTTCAGTAAGTGCAACTCTTAAAATAAAAATGGCGCTGTCGACACACAAACATAAAGAGTCCCCCTTCTTCAAATAGTTACGTGAACTCTCATCGCCATGTCACTCCACCTTTGGGATGAATTTCTGAATTTAACATTTTAATGACCCTTTAACTAATAACATTCTTTAAAAAGTTTCTAAAGGAGTTATATGAAATGTAATAAATTTTAGACATGAAGCACAATGCATTGTTAATACTTTTGCAATTCTACCTTTGTTTTCAAAGCCAATATCTCTTTTTAAAAATACCCAGCACTGTCACCCAATTGTTTTTATTTTTTTTAATTACTTTATTTTCTATTTTTTAACTTCACAATATTGTATTTGTTTTGCCATACATTGACAAGAATCCACCATGGGTGTACATGTGTTCCCTTTCCAGAACCCCCCTTCCACCTGCCTCCCCATCCCATCCCTCCGGGTCATCCCGGTGTACCAGCCCCGAGCACCCTGTATCATGCATTGAACCTGGACTGGCGATTTATTTCACATATGATAATTTACATGCTTCAATGCCATTCTCCCATATCATTCCGCCCTCACCCTCTCCCATAGAGCCCATAATACTGTTCTATTCATCTGTGTCTCTTTTGATGTCTCACATGCAGGGTTATCTTTACCAGTTGACTAAATACCATATATATGTGTTAGTATACTGTATTGGTGTTTTTCTTTCTGGCTTACTTCACTCTGTATAATAGGCTCCAGTTTCATCCACCTCATTAGAACTGATTCGAATGTATTCTTTTTAATGGCTGAGTAATATTCCATTGTGTATATGTACCACGGCTTCCTTATCCATTCATCTGCTGATGGACATCTAGGCTGCTTCCATGTCCTGGCTATTGTAAACAGTGCTGCGATGAACATTGGGGTACACGTGTCTCTTTCAATTCTGGTTTCCTCGGTGTGTATGCCCAGCAGTGGGATTGCTGGGTCATATGGCAGTTCTAGTCCCAGTTTTTTAAGGACTCTCCGCACTGTTCTCCATAGTGGCTGTACTAGTTTGCATTCCCACCAACAGTGTAAGAGGGTTCCCTTTTCTCCACACCCTCTCCAGCATTTATTGCTTGTAGACTTTTTGATAGCAGCCATTCTGAC
Source organism: Okapia johnstoni (assembly GCA_024291935.2). NCBI lineage: Eukaryota > Metazoa > Chordata > Mammalia > Artiodactyla > Giraffidae > Okapia > Okapia johnstoni. The sequence continues at coordinate 83,879,262 of CM044318.1, forward strand.
TGGTGCGTAATGGTACCTCATTGTGGTTTTGATTTGCATTTCTCTAATAATGAGTGATGTTGAGCATCTTTTCATGTGTGTGTTAGCCATCTGTATGTCTTCTTTGGAGAAATGTCTGTTTAGTTCTTTGGCCCACTTTTTGATTGGGTCGTTTATTTTTCTGGACTTGAGCTGCAGGAGTTGCTTGTATATTTTTGAGATTAATTGTTTGTCCGTTGCTTCGTTTGCTATTATTTTCTCCCATTCCGAAGGCTGTCTTTTCACGTTGCTAACAGTTTCCTTTGTTGTGAAAAAGATTTTAATTTTAATTAGGTCCCATTTGTTTATTTTTGCTTTTATTTCCAATATTCTGGGAGGTGGGTCATGGAGGATCCTGCTGTGGTTTATGTCGGAGAGTGTCACCCAATTGTTTTTAAACTGCATATACAACTGAGTCATGACAAAAATCCCCAAAGTTTTATTGTCATATGTGTTTTAATTTAGTGGGTTATATATATTTTAGGTATATGGGAGATAGGACTTCATCCTCAAAGTTCATCAATTAAGTGCTTCAGTTGAAAATAGAGGTAATCATTCCTAATAGCTAATCTCCTCTTTTTTATCTACAAGATCTCATTGCTATTGGGGAAGGTGGAGACATACCTGGTTTTAAAAAATAATAAATCTGCATTTCTCATTATCCTGTGGAAATACGGTAGCCCTGTAGCTAAGTTCTGATAAATGAACTATGATAATAAGTTGTTTGGTGAAAGTCTGGAAATATCTTAAAATTGGGGATGGAGGGGCATTTTCAGGTTGTGTGCTGCCTCTTTGCCCTGCCTGGAATACAGTCATGATGGCTGGAGCCCTAGAAGCCATTCTGAGAGCACAAGAATGAGCAGGATCCCTGAGAATGGCAAAGAAGAAAGGTGGAAGATGTCTGAAGCCTGGATGATTTTGTGGAAACACTACCTTACCAGGCCTGACTGGCCTCTTGCAGATGATTTTTACATCAAAGCAAAACAAGAGCTCCATTTAGTCTGCTGAGTGTACAAACTCTCAGCTCATCCTCAACATGACTTTCCAAGGAAAATTAGTCAAAATTCAAAATAAATGTATGAGACGTGAAAAGTTCTTATAGCCTGGGAAGTGGCATGCGGGGGTGGGAGCAGGTGATGAAGGCACACCCAAGCTCTGCCTCACTCACTCTGTCAGGCTGGACCAAAGGAAAATCGCCAGTTGGCACCTGCATTGTGCCATCAAGAAAATAATGAGGGGGTTGCCAGTTCTCCCATCCCTGCCTCAAACGTTTGTCGAGTGTCTAGCCTCTGCAGCTCTGTGCGCGGGGTCTAGAGATTCAGCAATAAGCAATGGCATGCCAGTCCTGCTGTCATGTCACTTGGGCTTGGAGCCCAACTTGTGTTGGCAAAGAGAAGACATTGAAAACATCATTTTATGCCTGGGTTGGAGAGTTACTTCATAGGCTTGATTCATTGAGGAGGGAAGGAAGAAAGAAGAGCTGTAAAACAGGGGTGGGTTGGGTGGGTGCCTGGAGACAATAACTTTTGAATTTTGGCTTCCCTCATAGCTCAGTCAGTAAAGAATCTACCTGTGATGCAGGAAGCCTGGGTTCAGTTCCTGGGTCAGGAAGATTCCCTGGAGAAGGAAATGGCAGCCCACTCCAGTATTTTTGCCTGGAGAATCCCATGGACAGAGGAGCCTGGCAGGCTACAGAGTTGAACATGACTTAGCGACTAAACCACCACCACCACCATCCCACTCCAACTACACACAACACACACACACACACACACACACACACACACACACACACACAGGCATGCTCACATACCATCTGGGGTGGCTTAGCCCAGATGTATGGATTTAACCACTTAGAGCCCTTGGCTTGTACCTTAGCTAGCAATTTGCATACAACCAGAGGAAACCAGTTGTTGCTCCTTAGCCTCCTAACCCACTATTTACCTACAAAGCAAATATTATTTACTGATACTTTTCAACTGAAACCCAATGCCCGTAGGAACGCGTGCCAAGGCTGGGGCAGACTTGTCTTTGAAGGGCTCCAGCTTTCATTTTGCAAATACATTTATTGGCTTTTTTCCTCAGGCCCAGACACCTTTAGGCGCCAGGGGTCAAGGAGATTTCTTTCATGAAAACAGTTCTCCAGTCTCTCCAGAAGTCAACGACATTGGACATTCTTGTTCATGAGAACATGTCAAAGAACATTTCAATTCTTAGTATCAGACACTTGCTCTTTCTTAAAATTTCACATCAAGTCAACAGTGTGAAAAGGTGACAGAAGATTGTACAAACATTCGCAATCCCCATCCTTGTGTCAGAGAACGCCAGAACATGAGGAAAATCGGACACGAACAACAACTTGTGTCCAGATAGGATAAAGATGGCAGAAGCAATGGCATTGCATCCACTTACTTGAGGACCTTAAAGACACAGGTTCATTTTGCAACTTAAAATTCACAACTCGCACCCAGCACTAGGCATTGGTCATTTTTGTGATCTTGAGAATCAAACGTGAAGAAAGTCAGCTCAGCCACTCTTCAACATAAGCTAAGTCCTTCTTTGTGTGCCTTCCCCTTCAAGCCTGCCTGAAGCTGGAGATACTGACCTCTTGGTCTGGGAGAGAAGAAGACTAGAGGACCAGATGGTCTGAACTTTCCTCCATTTTGTCAGTTATTCCACTTGGTCAAAACCATGTATTCCTCCACTCTCCAACACCCTCGATCCTGAACCTCAACCTGGCCACCTTTTAAAAAACAATATGGAGACCGTCTTGGCCAAGCAAGCCCTGGATGGAGGTCAGGAGACCGTGGTCTAGTTCTAGTCTGCCATCCTTGGCCGTATGACTGAAATCGAAAGTTGACTTCTCTGGGTCTTATTTATAAAACTGAGAGGCCGGGGTGATGTTATCTGTACATTCCCTTCATTTATGAAGGATGTCACCTGGTGGATAAAATAAATTATCAATGATTAAGAATCATCTCTGGATTATGGCACCAGATGGGTCTTCTTTAGAGACAGAACTGGAAGAGATGAAGGAGTAGGGAAGTGGTGGGGTCTCTTCGGGGACCAGGGAACCTCATCTCCCTGGAGCAGAGCAGAACTTCCCATGGAAATTGTGTCCAAGGATGCTACACAGCTGCCATCCCTCCCTGCAATGGAAGGAGGGTTCAGGGTCAGAACCTCCTTGCCTGCAAGCTGATGCTCCTATGAGCATCCCTCTAGGCCAAAGGCTGTGTAAGCCTGCCAGGGAATCACCTGGCGTTCTTCAGGGATACCCTGAATGTGATCTTTGGAAAGCTTGGGACAAGCTTTCATTTAGTCTAAAGCAACAGTTAGGGGATTTTTGTTGTTATTTTCGTTTCTTTTTGTTTTCCCCAAAGTTCGTTTTGCTCAGAAACTGGTGCTGTTCATCAGAAGAAAAAAAAGCAGCCTTGGGAAATTTTTCTTCTTAGGGATTTTGTCCAAAGGCCAAATCACATTTGGAATTGATGAAAGGGTTTTTTTTTTTCCCCACTAGAGGAATTGGCAGCTTCCCCAGAAACATAGAAACATTTATGAACTCCACAGGAAACTAAACGTGAAAAGCAAAACTCTGCGGTTCCCTCCTGCCAGGTAGATGGTGCTGTGGGGAGAGGGGCTTCAGACAGGAGGCTTTTCCCCCAGGCATCACTCCACCTGGGTCCACGGGAGGAGCCCAGCCCAGCACAGCTCCGCCCTACAGGTGCAGAAACAGCAGGGGGTGATGGTGACCCCTGTCCTGGCAGTCCCGGGCCAACTCTGGCACCTGCTCTGGCTTGGGGAAGGGTGAGCAGGCACCCTGGACTTGCGCAGTGATGGGGCATGGAGGCCAGAACCCAGGGCACTGTGGGAGGATGCTGGTTTAGTCCTGGCTAAGAGCCTTTTCAAGGGGGCTCTTGGGGCCTTAAATACTTCCTTATCACTCAGGACAGGAAGTGCCCCAGGACCAGAGAGGGAATCGGTCACCTTAATGAATGTTCTTCCCACTCACAGGGAGCAAAGACTTCCCACTCTCAGATCCTGCCTGCCTGACCTGTGTCGGCAGAGAATGAATACATATGGCGGCTTGTCATTTCAAGAAAAAACCACCTCTTGTAATCAATTAAACTCATGGTCCTGCTCTTAAACTCACCTCTTAGACTCACGGTCTTGCAGCATTCCATTCCTGCCAAAGTGCATTTTAACCAACGCTTCAAAATAGTTACTTTCATGGGACCTCCCTGGTGATTCAGTGTTTAAGACGTTACCTTCCAAGGTAGGGACTGCCGGTTCAATCCCTGGATGGGGAGCTAAGAGTCCATATGCTTCCAGGCCAAATCCAAAGCATAAAAAAAAAGAAAAAGAAGAAGAAGAAGAAGCAACATTGTAACAAATTCAGTAAAGACTTTCAAAATGGTCCACATCAAAATAATCAATTTCTAACTCTCCAGTCTATTGCAATGGCTTCTCAGGATGAATTGCTTGAGGCAACATTACCAAGTTGATCCCAAGGACAAAGGAGCCCTGCAAGGAGCTTCGACCAAGCCACCACCCCTCCAACCAGGTCTTCTGCAAAATGAGGTGCCAGAAGGGTCATTCATTGGGGGGGGCGGGGGGGATGGTTTTCACCTCTGATATTATGCAATTCTCACATTAACCTCTCTACACCCTCTTCATCACCTTGGCTGACTTCCCCTCCTGCTCTAGACGGCTCTTTTCTGGAATTTAATTCATAAGTGAAATTTTATGTCATTAATCAAATGGCATCCAGTCAAGTTTTAACTTGCAGAGAACAGAAAGAAAACCTCATAACCTCACACTTTCGGGAAATATCATTGATTCCTTTACTCTGAGTTTCCACCAAACCACTTGACACTCTGAGTGCTCTTTGTAGACTAGGGTTTTAACAAAATTATCCTCAAGACTTTTCATGCATTACGATGGTGTGTTACATTCCTAGTAGAAAAAGAACAGGTGTTGGAGCCAGTACCTTCTGGATTCAAATCCACTCCACTTCACAATTTACTGTGTGACCTTGGATGTGTTGACCTGAAGTGAATAGACTGTCAGATACTGTCCAGCAAAGATGGGTTTATTCAGGGTCAGCAGAGAACTACAGTTTGGAGTCTGCAACCATGGTGAGCCACGTGCAAGTCACTGAATAGCAAAGAAAGGAGATACTTTTATAGATGGAACAAGGAAGTCAGGAGTAAACAAGGAATCTGTGACTTTTCATTGGCTGAGTCCTTGTCAGGTCCGAAGAGAAGTCTTTCTTCCTGTTGGTGGTTAGTGTATGTTGATTATTTTTTGACAAGGTGGACTATGGCCCCTCAGCAGCTCCCCCCAACCCCAAACACACACAGGGATCAGGGAACTGTCCAAGAGGCCCTGGTGCTGAAGGGCACTGGGTGAGCGCCCAGTGTGGCAACCTCATCTGGGCACTCGAACCTCCTCCATGCGCCAGGAAGTCCCACTCTCTGCACCAGTGCCATTCTGGCCAAAAATCCCCTCTCAGCTGCATCTCTATCGGTAAATTCTGGTGCTTCTTGCAAGGCGGGGTTCAGGGGCCACTTCTTCCGGGGCCTTTCCCAACTCCTCTGATATGATCAGCCACTCTGTCTGTTCCTCTGCTCTCAGACTGGTCATGGTGCATGACTATTTGGTGAATACCTATCCCCCTCCTCCCAGACCAGTTACATTTTCAGCTCCTTGATGGTAGGAATTGAAACACGTTTGTCTGCATGTCTGCATCACCTAACAATGCCCAACAGACAGTGAATGAGAAAGCCAGCGCGGTCACTGAGCACTTCCTGCGTGTTAGACACCGTGATGCAGTGCTTGTGGTATGGTATTGGCTTCTCCCCAAAGCCTGCAGAGGTTGAAATTATAAACCACACTTTTCCAAGAAGGAAACTGAGGCTCAGAAGGGTCAAGTAACCTTCTCAAAGTTACAGAATTAATACTTGGTAGAACCTATAGCAAGCGTAGCCCATGTCATGTTAAAGACCACAGCCTCTTATGCAGAACTGAACAGTCTCTCAAGATTACACCTGCGCATCTATTTTCCTAAAACCTCTCTCTTTTTCCTTCTAGCTGCTCCTGCTTTTTTCCCCTCCGGGGTTTCTGTAAGCTCAGGCAGAGGCTTTGGGACCTTGTGTTGGGTCTTGCCTTTTTCTCAAGGTTGACTTCATCTACGATGTATGATAAATGGTTCCTTTGTTTTTTCATGGGTCAAATTCATGCTGCTTCAGTAGAGAATGTGCTGACCTCTTACCCTGGCCCGAGTGCTAAGCTAAACTTTACATGGACTTTTGAGAGACCGTCGCTTTGTTTTTCCTTTGGCGAAATTTCTGAATCTAAGATGAATACTCTGCATGAGTTCTTTGGTAGAACTTCTTTGGTAGTTCTTCTGTAAGTGCAATGTCAGGTCAAAATATCCACTTGGAAATAACCCTTCAGACACTTTGGGGAATGTCTCGAGCAAAGCCAAGGCTGTACTGCAGAGATGTGTGAGTGCATCTGGTTGCCATGGTAACAGCATTGAGCTTCTGACAGCCTACAGCCTGGTAAACACCAATATGGGTCTCATTTCCAGTGCAAAACAAAACAGCATTCGTAAATCCGTGCTCAGAACTCTGACGTGAGGCAGATCCGTCTGATATAATTTCTCCATCAGAGTGTTTCTCTGGGAACTAGAATGTTAGGCTGTCCAACACCAGAGCTTTCCTTCAGTGGCGTTGGAGTTGACGCTGGACCTTCCGCAGTTTCCCTCTTTCCCACCCCAATGCCCAGAGCTCCTGGTTGAAAATGAATTGACCACCCAGTCACTTACCTGGGACATAATATTTGTGATCGAACAGAGAACCTAATTTCCTTCTCGATTGTGTTTGGCAGATAGGAACTCAGAGGATTTACAGTAAATATTATTTTTACGCTGGTGAGAATAACACCACCACACCTGCCTTCACTGACATTCTAAACAGCTGGGCAACTCCTTCCTTGTTGACTGTCAATACAATGGACAAAACACAGGGGTGCCTCCCAAGGTCACCTCCAGTGGGCATCATTAGGACCTTGGCTTCCAAAGGCGGTGCTCAGACCCCTGGGCTAGTGAAAAAGTCCAAAAGAGGGGTTTTTTTGGTTTTGCTTTTTCATTCTCGAAACTCCCATGGCATTCCTTCCTAAAGATTTGGGGGAATAAACCCAGAAGTGGACTGGGGTGGGGGAGGGAGGGAAACAGTGGATGAGAGGGGATCATAACTGTGGCTGCTCTGTGGGTTTTCTGAGAGAGGAGGGCGTTGGGCATCCATTGACTCTGGATACCAGCAGATGGGAAGATGTGCAAAACAAACAGCCCAGTCAGATCCCTGGGCCTCCACGGGGGACTGAGAAGGGTTCATCTGAGGCCCCTGGGAAGACCTCCTGCCTCTCTCTCTGTGACGACCTTTGCCCAGCACTGGCCACGTGCCCCACCTCCTCCTTGACCAGACCCCCCTTTCCCTCTGCAGACTTCTAAGCAGGGTCCTGGAACCTTACTGCTCAGCTTCGGAGTCTTTTCTGCCTCCCAGTCTCTGCCAGTCTCCTGGCAACCACAGAATGCTGGGTCTCCAGAACCAACCTGTCTGGGGGGACAGGTTCGCAGTCAGAGCCCCCCCCCCCAACCTGGTGCTGTCCACTGCTTCACTCCATGGTTCACTCCATTTGGACCACATCTATTGTTTGCACTTACTGCAAATATTGCTCTAAAATAAGCTTTTTCTCCTACTGGGTAAGGATACTGTCTTCTCTGTTTATTTTCATCCTAAGCGATAACGCCCTATTCTGCCCTCAGTAAATCTTCTAGAGTTGATTGACAGATTAGGGGCACTTCTACCACGATGACCATTTGGTTCTCTGCATCTGTACTTTTAAAATGCAAACTCCACCATCCACAGCCTTCTATTTTTGAGCCCGTGTGTGTGGGATTGTTCGTCTTGTGTGTGCTTTTTAAAGGAATCTAAGTTTTTAATAAGATCTTTGTTTTTAATTACAGCCATGAAACCTATACTCTAGGAAGAGCGTGAATAGGCATTTTTTTTTTAATGAGATTTGTTCCTTGCACTGAGGTTTACTCTAAGGGATTCTAAATGTGACTTTGGTTCCCTTAAGAAGGGATTAGCATGTGGGTGCTTCTTGGCCGTGGTCTAATTGATTGTCTCCTCGCACAAAAGGTGCGGTTAGGAAGGAGGAACGCAGAGGCAGAGGGAGAAAGAAAATATGCCTCCATCCGTCTCCATCTTCAGTCCAGGGAGCCATCAGGAGCACGTGAAGGATTCCACGTGGAGGTCCGTCTGTCACATCTGCTGCAGCTTCGCCCACCCTCTGCTCCTGCCCCGAGATACATTCAAACAGCTCTATTGCTTCACAGAGAAAGATGGAAACCACCCACAGCTGCCCTTCGCTCTCGGGTAAATTACTGCGGTGACGCGGTCCTGGCTCAGGGCTGGCGAAGCTGCCGGCTCCCCGTGGGCTCTGTCTGCCAGTGCCGCATCCGACAATGACGTGGAGACCCCAGGGCTAAGCTGAGCAGCTGAGTAACGGGGTCTGGTTCCATGATGGAGCCCCATCTCATTATTAGGTTGATACTGATCGCAGCCATTGAGAGAGCTCAGGCTGCCCAGTGATGCCGGGAAGAGCTGGTGTGCAGAGAGAGTCTTTGGAAAAGAGCTCAGTTCAGTTCAGCTCAGTCATGTCTGATTCTTTGCAACCCCATGAACTGCAGCACGTCAGGCCTCCCTGTCCATCACCAACTCCCAGAGCCCACCCAAACCCATATCCATTGAGTCAGTGATGCCACCCAACCATCTCATCCTCTGTCGTCCCCTTCTCCTCCTGCCCTCAATCTTTGCCAGCATCAGGGTCTTTTCTAATGAGTCAGCTCTTCGCACCACATGGCCAAAGTATTGGAGTTTCAGCTTCAACATCAGTCCTTCCAATGAACACCCAGGACTGATCTCCTTTAGGATGGACTGGTTGGGTCTCCTTGCACTCCAAGGGACTCTCAAGAGTCTTTTCCAATACCACAGTTCAAAAGCATCAATTCTTCGGCACTCAGCTTTCTTCACAGTCCAACTCTCACATCCATACATGACCACTGGAAACAACATAGCCTTGACTAGACGGACCTTTGTTGACAAAGTAATGTCTCTGCTTTTTAATATACTATCTAGGTTGGTTATAACTTTCCTTCCAAGGGGTAAGCATCTTTTAATTTCATGGCTGCAGTCACCATCTGCAGTGATTTTGGAGCCCAGAAAAATAAAGTCTGTCACTGTTTTCACTGTTTCCCCATCTATTTGCCATGAAGTGATGGGACCAGATGCCGTGATCTTAGTTTTCTGAACATTGAGCTTTAAGCCAACTTTTTCACTCTCCTCTTTCACTTTCATCAAGAGGCTTTTTAGCTCCTCTTCACTTTCTGCCACAAGGGTGGTGTCATCTGCATATCTGAGGTTATTGATATTTCTCCCGGCAATCTTGATTCCAGCTTGTGTTTCTTCCAGCCCAGCGTTTCTCATGATGTACTCTGCATATAACTTAAATAAGCAGGGTGACAATATACAGCCTTGACTTACTCTTTCCCGATTTGGAACCAGTCTGTTGTTCCATGTCCAGTTCTAACTGTTGCTTCTTGACCTGAATACAGGTTTCTCAGGAGGAAGGTCGTCCAAGGTTTGAGCACCTTCTTTTGTCCCCTCTGGGTGTTTGAGCGGAAGCCTCACTCTCACTTTGTTCAAAGATATGAGTTCTTTGCTCAAAGTGAGTTCTTGCCTGATAGGACACTGAAGACCTGCCACCCTGTAGCACATGCTAACAGCAGAAGAATCCCAGTTACTTATAAGTGTCAAATTCTGCACCTGCTCTTTCTGAAGCAGGTAGAAAGAAGGCATCAATGTTTGACATACATTATAGAACAACAGAGAGAAGAGCCAGTGCTTTAGCAGCATAATACGCGTTAGCCAAAGACATGTGCTGGTGTGTAAAGATAGTGGAGATGTGCATGGTCTTCTATGTGTAATTCACCTCTTGCTTGGAGATCAATGCAGGTAGGAGTTTATATTACAGGTCATGAGGGAGCACGCACTATTCCTATTCTGAAAGGTATAGTGGGTTGCCTAGCAGCCCCTGGAATTCCATTCCAGGGAGAAGATGACCTGATGAACCCTGATGAGGGGCTGCAGGCAATTCTGAGTCCAAGACTAGAGACATGGTTTTGGGGTATTTCTTGCCTTTTGGCTCCTGACAAAGATTCCATAAGTAATCTACAAAACTGTGGGGGTAGGGCAAGTGGACTCCAGATTCTCAGGGAGAGGAAAGGTAATTAGACCTAAGTGTCCATATGTGAGGCACAGTGCACAGGGCCCGTGGCTGAGCGGAGACACGGTTGGTCAGTTAACATCTCAGGGGCTGGTGTCCCTACAAGTGGAATGGATAGGGCTGCACAGAAGGGTTTGCCAGGTCACTTCCAGTCATAGCGTTTTATTGTTTTTAGGCACATCTAGTCCAATCCAAGCTTCCAGAGGCCCAGACTCCACCATGAGATGCCTTGACCTGTTGATGGAGCATCTGGCAATGAAACTCACATGTCGCCTTCTCAGAGAGGCTCCTGGCTCTCTCAGCCCCTCTTCTCTGCTTAGCTGTCTCCACAGCACTTCCCACCACACTGTGTTTTGCTCACTATCATGTCAGTTTGCTTAACTAATAATATCATATAGTATGGATGGCAGGAAGGGCTTGTCTACACCAAGCTGAGTTTCTGGCGCATAGCAGGTTATTAATAAGAACTTGTTGAATGAAGGAATGCTCCTCTGCTTTGAAAAAAACCTCTATTATCTCAGGAGCAAATGATGAAGAAAAGCATACTTTTTACTTCAATGATACCTGCAACTGGGTAAAAGCTTCAGGAGTTGTTAACTTACGGAGCGAATGGTGCTATATGGCAATTATTTCCTAAATAGCCTGGAAAATCTGGGAGAGTCTGTACAAAGGAGAAATAACAAGGTGTAGAGTAAGCTAGTGTGTGATTGGACCATTATAAGTAATTGAAAAAGGAATCCTTGGCTGCTGCGGTCAGTTTCTGAGTCAATGGGTAACACTGACTCAAACCCTTCAGAGAACAGCTGGACCTCTGTTTCCTGTGGCTTCCACTCTTCCTGGGGTGAGTTCCACCTGCCTGCACTTTAATCTCAGGTTTGCACAGATGAGAGAAGGCCAAGAAAGGAGATAAAGGTCCAGTTCTTGGTTCTCCCGAGATCCATGTAGTGACTCTGGAAGCCCACAGCATAATTCCTTTAACATTTTCTTGTGATAAGCACCCCGCTGTGGAGACCAAAAATCTCGGAATGGTGCAGCCGTGACCTCCCGCTAGCAGTGTGACAGATAATGTAAGTTTAAACCCCGGGCTTCTCCAGTTTCACCTCCCCTGCCCCAGACCTTGGCTCTCAAATGTCTTAGCAAGCCCCCCGCGGACCAGGGGATCTGAGCCCTAACGGCGATGGTGACTTAACAGGAGCTGAAATTAACTGTGTGTCAACATTCCTGAGACTGAATGGGAGGACAGGAAATCAACAAATCATCCCTTAACCAAAAAATATTGGAGGTGTTAATCACCATTAAATGGGAAACATTAGAGGAGATGACAAACCATCAAGTCAGAAGGCAGTCCCCACGAACTAACTAAAGAATAGTTAGTTTGAGGCTTCTGTGAGCTTTCACTGAAAATCCACAGATTTGGTCAGGACCCCAGGGCACGCAACTCTTTTGTGAAAAGTGACCTGGTGTCCCCAAGTCGATGACACAGAAGACTTAGCTTCTTCTGGCTCCTCCGAGTGGACCTGGGCCCTGGGTTGTTCTAGAACAAAGCTCTGTGTCACAGAGATTTTAAGGAATAATTCCAAAGCGTGTGACCACTTTGGATCTGACACTCGGTTCACCGGATGCTCTCCATGCAAGGAGATGCTTTAGCGTCTCTGCATGTGTGCTCAGCCGCTTCGGCAGTGTCCGTGGACTGGAGCCTGCTCATGTCCATGGGATTCCCCAGGCAGGAACCCTGGAATGGGTTACCATGCCCTCCTCCAGGGGATCTTCCTGACCCAGGGATCAAACCCATGTCTCTAATGTCTCCTATATTGGCACGTGGGTTCTTTACCACTGGCACCACCTGGGAAACTCCTTCAGAATCTCTATATTCAGACTATTTGATGTTCCAGCCTTTTCTTCTGCTCAGCATTCCAGACTTTCTCTGGATTTCTATATAAACTATAGAACTCATATATATAGGATCTGTGTACCTAGGCTCTGTAGTGTAGGGTATATGTTAACTTCAGGATCCTCAGAGATGGGATTAAAGTGTAATTTTTATTCATTCACATGGAGTCTCCATTGTGGGTGAGAATGATTGCCCTCTGATCTTGATCTGATCTCCGATCTTGATGCGCTAGCATCTTAATTTTCCAGCATGCCTACCTGCTCACCTCGTACAAGAACTTTCCCCATTTGCGCTCCCTCCCCTAAGCTAGACAGTGAATTGAAGCCATCAAATGTGTGCAAGGCATAAAAAACCTAGGTTAGAAACACCCATGCAAGGACTTCCCTGGTGGTCCAGTGGATAAGAATCTGTCTGTCTGTGCAGGGGACACGGGTTCCATTCCTGGTCTGGGAAGATTCCACATGCCCAGGGGCAGCTAGCCCACACTCCACAACTCCTGAGCCCAGGCTCTGGGGCCTGTGCTCTGCAACAAGAGAAGCCGTAGCAATGAGACACACTCACGTCCCAACTTGAGAGCAGTCCCTGCTCACCGCAGCGAGAGGAAGCCTGCCCGCAGCAACGAAGACCCAGCACAACCGAAAATAAACAATTTTTTCAAAAAAAAAAAGGAAAAGAAATACGTGTTCGATTGTATGCATAAAGTCTATCTGGAGTCAGACCACATGGCTGCAATTAGGATAAACTCATGGTAGGAGAGAGGGTTTTTTGGGGTGCTTTGTTTGTTTTTCTCTAGTTTGCCCACTCAGCACTCCAGAATCTATACTTTTCTGGTTACACGGAGACCCCTTAGGTAAAAATATAAAACTATTTCAAGGGGTTCTTATTTAAAGACTCCAAGATGAGCCAGAAAGATTGGTAGCCAATGACTGGGGTCTAGGCGGTTCTTAATGACAATTATGTGTGTTTCTTCTGGGTATCTTTATGCAAGGTCGTGTGAAGGGTGCGCGTAGCAGGCCCTGAGGTGGAATCTTAGTTTTTTCTTCCCGAGGGACTGGTGGTAACCCTTATCAGGGCCTGCAGGCACAGCTCTGGCTGGGTTTTCTTCTGTGGGTTCCATCTGTGCATCTTAGCCTTTGAAACCTGGTGGCTCAAACAGTAAACAATCTGCCTGCCATGCTGGAACCCAGGTTCGATCCCTGGGTTGGGAAGATCCCCTGTAGAAGTGAATGGCTACCCAGTCCAGTATTGTTGCCTGGAGAATTCCCTGAATGGAGAAGCCTGGTGATCTACAATCCATGGGGACGTAAAGAGTCGGACATGACTGAGCGACCAACATTTTCACACCTTGCTGGGACCAGCCTTGAAACACCCTGCTTTATTCACCACGTCCTGGGAAAGACTTGGCCTCTGCTTCATGATCACTCCAGTGCAAACCTTGTCCCAGATCTTCCGCCATGGGCAGGGTTCCGTGGGCAGTGCTGATAGGAGAGAGATGGTGAAATCCCTTAGAAATCTGTACGTGGTCCAAGTGAAAAACAGGGCCTCTGTTGAAGAAATTCATGGCACCTCCTGTGTGACACCATTAAACTCTCCTCCTGTCCCCAAAATCAGCCACTGAAGAATACTCCTACTTTGCAATCCATGTACCAGCAGTGCAGGGAGGTCATAAACCCTGGCAGGAACTACTATAGTTTGCAAGCAACGAGGAAGCTTAGAGGAAGAAGCATCAGGGCATCACGAGCCCTTATCTCTCTCTGGGGCCCTGGGACCTTCAGTTTGTAGATTTGTTGTTGTTGTTCAGTCACTAAGTCGTGTCCAGTTCTATGCAACCCCATGGACTACAGCACGCCAGGTTTCCCTGTCCTTCACCATCTCCCTGAGTTTTCTCAAACTCATGTCCATTGAGTCAGTGATGCCATCCAACCAAATCATCCTCTGTCATCCCCTTCTCCTCCTGCCTTCCATCTTTCCCAGCATCAGGGTCTTTTTGTAGATATGCTACATCGAATTTACATCAGTTAAGTACTCAAGGGCCAAACTCTAGGAAACTTATATACAGCTCATTTTAAAGTATAAAAGTTGGTAGGTGGGTGTGTGCATGTGTGTGTGAATTGTTTGTAAATTGAGTATAAAGAAGTTGAAGGGAGTTGGGTAGCATTGGGAAGCTGACCATGACAAAAGATTGTCACACTTTAAATGTATTAAACACCAGTTTCCCAGTCCAAGCAATGTTGAGTGATCGTGTTGTGAGGTGAGCTGTGATAAGAGGGCATATTAGAATAAAGGTTAAAAGCTCAGTCTCTTCAATTAAGTTGCTGGGTCTGCCTGTAGACTCTGCTGCTTAGAAGCTGCACAATCTCAGGCAGGCTACTTAACCTTGGTTTTCCTAATTCTAGAACACAATCGAGCTAATAAATGGAAGGTACTTAGCTCAGAGGAGTGGATTTAGGAAGTGCTCGGTAAATCTTAGCTCTTAGTATTTAGTGTTAGAAGCCAAATGGACTGTCACCCAGAAACATGCCCCATGTGACTTCCTGAGCAGTCTTTTCCTGAGTCATGTCTTACCTCTTTCCTTCTGCCCGTCTAGTTTTGACACATCTCCTAAAGCTGTGCCCTGTTCTCACCTCCCCCAGTGAACCACTGTCTAAACTCAAGAATGATGAATTCACAACCCACCAAACTGGAAGCACCTGGGCAGCTATTGCTAAGGTCAGACCCTTCTGTAGGACTCTGCTGAGACCCCGCAGCAGTCATCCTAAGGAATTCATGGGACCCCTCCCATCTGGGGACTAGGTAGGTATGATAAGGAAGCCCAGTGATACTTACACCCCTGAAGGAAAGGCTAATGTCCAGGAGTCCCCATCACTATCTCAGCCAACACATCAAAAGGGTATAAACACAAAAGTTCTCATGAAAGGCCAGTGCTGGGCATCTGGACATGGTCAGCATGGGTGTTATTATCTTAATCATAATGTGTGATACGCAGCTGGTTGGTGATCTTGTATTTCTGAGACTATACTCCCTGCCTCTCCAAAGGCCTCGGGTCACTGTGGAATCTCTCCAAGTAGTGTGGAAATTTCCAGCTAAGTTATTCTCTCAGATCAAAAATGCCTTGTTTCATTTCTAAGGCAAGTGTGACCTCTGCTGGAAGATTTTTGGGATTCACCAAGACTAGGAAGAATCAAGGAAGGAAGGGAAAGAAGAAATGAACTGACTGAAGAGGAGGGAAGGAATGAGGGAGAGAGGGAGAAAAAGGGAAGGATGGATGGAAGGAAGGAAAGCAGGAAAGAGAGAGGAAGTAGCAGAGGTGGGCCCTGTGGGGCCTTCTCAGGACAGACCCCTCCACCCGCCACCGAGGTCCTCTACCTGCCTTTGTCTGTAGAAACACTTTAGCCAAAGAACAGGTTTAATCAGAGAAGTGATAAACAAGTGAAAACAGTAGCGCGAGACAAAGACTAACCGCTTCTTGCTCGTGCTGAGTCGCTAAGTTGCATCCAACTCCTTGCGACCCCGTGGTTTAGTCAATAAATAAAGTCAGGTAGCTTCAGCTCCTCCTGGGGGGCTGTAGATGATATTCTGAGCCATAACCTCTGAGCTGTTTTGCAGATACTGAAACTCCCACCAGGTGGAAGAAGTTGGCTCCTTGATGACCAGACGGTAGCTACAACATAAGCTGCTCCATCTTGCACGATTCCAAGAACTGGTTTTAAGGAAATAGGAACAATCCAACCCTGGAGCTGAAGATTAATTGTCCTTAAGACAATCCAGATGGTGCTGACCAGGACCGATTTCAAGGTGGTTTTTGGAGCTGACTGTGCTTTCATGTACGTAGCCCCCCTCCTCCTGAGCACCCCTGAAATTCTCCATGAGAAACTCTTACTCCCTGATTAGCTGTTGCAAGTTGGCTTTTGGACATGAGTCTGTCTTCTCCCCAGGCTGCTGGCCTCCAGAATAAAGCAAACTTTCCTTTCCTATTGACACTTGTCTTTTGAGTATTGACTTTCAAGTGTTGAGCAGCTGAACCTGAGTTTGTAACAAGATGAAGGCGGGCAGGCCCCTGGTGCCAACCCAGAGCTCGTTCCTTCCATGGAAGGCCAGGCTGACAAATCCTGTCTAACTGACCTTTTGGTTTCATTGCCACTGTGTTTTTTTCATGCTGGCCCCTGGTATATGTGCCTCTCAAGGGTGAAGCCAGCCTTCCCTCTCCCCTAGGACACAGAGCTTCTGTAAGTTCATCTTAACCATTCTCTACTTACCAATGTTAAACCTGTTTTCAAATAAGATTTTGAAGAAATGTGTTCTGTTACTGCATTTTGGAGGCTTGGGCATGTAGTTGGGGCAGGTAGCCCTTCTGTTCTAAAAATTGTGCCAACATCTTGAAGTTGCTTGTCACCAAATCTCTGAGGGTGGTGGGCAGGGAGAAAGTTTGTGTTGTCTTGCTTTAAATAATATAATCATTTTGAGGGTGCATGGCATGTGGGGGTCTTAGTTCTCTGACCAGGGATTGAACCTGAGCCCCCTGCATTGGAAGTGAGTCTTAACCACTGGACTACCAGAGAAGTCCCAGAAATATAATCTTTAAAACACACCTTCCCATGTGTTCCAACTGCATAGAGTGGCCAGTTGATAAAAAGGCCATATGCATTACAGAAAACCTACACTCTTAGACACACGTCTCACTTCCCTGGTCAGTGAGATGTCAGAATATCTCAGGTATTCATCAGTCAGGAGCCCGTTTTAGTTCTTTTCCACCTCCGGCTGCAGAGACAATGGTACAGGAAGATGCCCACGCGTATCTTTTAAAAAGAAAACCCTGTGGACCCTCCACAGGCTTCACATGGCTTCTGGATCTTTGGAGTCTGCACAGCTGTCCTCTTTGCTTTCTGAATCACACATCAAGTCTGGGGTTGTCTTATTGCCTCATTTTGACAGACAGAGAAAGTGGGCAAAGAAGAAAGAGGAAAATTGTCATTGTGGATCATGAAAAGTACAATTCGAATAGTGGCCGGCACAGAGCTGTGGCAGCTGCTTGACTAAAAATACACTTACAGGTGAAGTGCTCTTAGTTTGGGGAGATTTACACTATTAGCAGATATATAATTGCTTAGATAAAAGAAGAGAAAAGGGTCATTAACTGAGAGATTTAATGCTCCCTAATTTTCAGACAGGTATTAAACTAGAAAGGTTGAATCCATATGGCTGAAAAAACAATCTCTCTCCTGGTAAAACTTCTCAGAGGTTGGAGAGAATGATTTGAAAATGAGAAGGTGTCCACGTGCCCCGGACTTTGGCAAATCTGTACCCGGTGACTCTTCTCGTCAGATCTGCACTCTCGCGCTTCCTGTTTCAGATACCGCAGTCCTCATGAGGCCTGTCTCCGGCCTCCGGTCTTCTGGAAGAATCTGTCTCCCACGGTCTCGGGTGCTCTGTTTGCACTGAACGATGGGATGGAAGGCCACAGCCGATCCAGAGAAAAGAAGCCATTAGCTGGTCTGAACCTTTCTGATCGTTCACTCTAGACAACTCGAAGATACCCAGACCAAGTTAGTCTGAGAAGCGTTCTTAACTGGAGGGTGATGTGCAGCCTGGTTATTTTTCACCCTTTGACCCCAGATGGTGCAGCAGAGGCCCAGACAGAAACATAGATTAAAAACAAGCAAACAAATAAAACGTGCTGGGATTCCCCGGTGGCTCAGTGGTAAGGAATCCACGTGCCAACTCAAGCGACACGGGTTCCATCCCTGATCTGGGAAGATCCCACATGCTGCAGAGCAACTAAGCCAGGGCACCACAACTACTGAGCTTGTGTTTTAGAACCCAGGAGCTGCAACTCCTGAAACCCTCTCACCCTTGAGCAACAAGAGAAGCCACCAGAAAGAGAAGCCCACGCTCCACGTGAGAGTAGCCCCTACCCGCCATGAGCAAAATTCCTGCACAGCGACGAAGACTCAGCACAGCCAAAAAATAAATAGGTAAAAGAAAAAATAAACAAGCAAACTTCAGTTCAGTTCAGTTCAGTCGCTCAGTGTCCAACTCTTTGAGACCCCATGGACTGCAGCACACCAGGCTTCCCTGTCCATCACCAACTCCCAGAGTTTACTCAAACTCTCGTCCATTGAGTCAGTGATGCCATCCAACCGTCTCATCCTCTGTCGTCCCCCTCTCCTCCCGCCCTCAATCTTTCCCAGCATCAGGGTCTTTTCAAATGAGTCAGCTCTTCGCATCAGGTGGCCAAAGTATTGGAGTTAGTTGGGGCTAAAACACACGAGATGGGAAATGAAACCCTATTCTAAACTGTGTCTCAACATTTCGTGTTTAATACAGCCACCTCTCCCCTTTCACTCTAAGCTCCTGGAGCCTGGACACTGGATCTTTACCCTGCTTTGTCTTCGCAGCCCCTACATAGAGCCAGGAATGCAGTTCATAGGAGACGTTCAGTAGAAGTTTGTGTAACTGTTATATTTATCTGCTGCTGCCTTTCAATGATGCTTTGAGCCTTCTTGATTGACTTTAGAAATGAAAACTTAAAAATCTTATTTACTCTTAAATAAGAACTGATGGAGACAGATGATCTCTTGTAAACGGGTGAGAAAGTGCCGCAATAAAGACCCAAGGAGCTGCCACCTCTGCAGGTGGGAGTCTCTCCTGCCATTAGTACAGGGCTCTGGAGATCAGACAAGTAATTAAAATCTGCTTCCTGGGAGTGCAAAATTGATCACCAAAATAGCTCCAGCTCTTCATGGCATGCATCAGAAATGTTTGTTTACAGACAGCCGAGGGGCTACTGATTACCTCCTGACACCTCACCATGACACCCGTTTATTTCCCATGCCGCTCCGACAGTCTGCAGTACCTGCTTGTCACCCTGCACTGCCAAGTAGCAATTTCCCTAGTTGGAGCTGTTGACCCGCTCTCCTGTGAGTGGCAGGGATCAGGGTGTGCCTCATCAGGCAGCCCAACCTTGGCACAATCTCATCCTCTCTTCTCAGGAAACCCTGCAACTCATAAACATTGTTCATCAGGTCACGGGTTCTAAATAACTGCTGTGTGATTACACATCACAGTTCCTGGCAGCTCATTATGGGAGAAAGAGAAAAAAAAAGATCTGGGTGAGTCGAACATCAGGCAACTCTTATTTTAATAAAAGTCTTATTTAAATGGACACATGGAGAACTTCTGATCCACATGCTTGTTGTTTCAATTTAAGATTATAATCAGCCAATTTTGGCCTCATTGATTTTAACATCCTGTACCTCACTTTTAAAGTAGTTGACCTAAGAAAGTAACTGAGGTGGGGACCGACCTTGAGAAATCCCTCCCATTTCTTTCAAGATTTTTTTTTTTTTAGTGTGAACCATTTTTAAAGTCTTTATCAAATTTGTTACAATATTGCTTCTGTTTCATCTTTTGGCCAAGAAGCATGTTGGTCTTAGCCAGCAACGGAGCCCGTACCCCCGCATTGGAAGGTGGAGTCTTCACCACTGACCGTCAGGGAAGTCCCTCTTCCCGTTTCTTAACTAAGAAAAGGACGTTTGGAAAACTGTGCAGATTGAATGTCCTCCATAAGCCAGAGCTGGCCCAGGGTATGATTTTATATATAAGTTGGGGAAATGTGAGTGAACGTGGGAAATGTTTACTTCCATGTTCTGCTGTTGAGATGGCTGTGGTCAGATACTCCATGGTTGGTGGGTGTCTAGGTCCTTTTGAAACATTTCCCACTTTGACTCATGTTTCCGTGACTTATATATAAAATCATACCCTGGCCAGTTCTTGGAGAATTTTAGACTTTTAGAATTTTGGATGTTCTTACAGATCTTCCTTATGTGCTCTCTTCCTCCATCCAAGTCACTTAGTAAACCTTTATCGAGCACTGCTTCCGGCTCTGGGTCTCCGGCAGAGGACCAGCCAGAGTCCTGCCCTTGGGGAGCTCCCAGCCCAGGGCGGAGACAAGCAACCAGCATCCACCAGGGCATCCTAGAGTGTCAAGAGGAGATCAGTGTTGTGAAGAAAATGGAGCGTTTTGGAAGGACGCAAGATGCATGACAATGGGGTGTGTTGTTAAATGTTCTAACACACCAGGGGTATCAGTCAGGGTTCTGGAGAGAGGCTGGCCAGGGGTTAAGAAGATGATCTGAAAACTGCTGGAGGAAAGGACCCTTGTGGAGGTATGGGGCTGGTTTCAGGGATCCCCAAGGAGGCTGAGGCCCCAGCAACTAGTAACAAGAGGCAGGCAGAACCTTCCGGGCCTGAAGGGGCTGGGAGAGGGTGGAACTGGGTCACAGAGAGCCTGGGGGAAGGAAAGGGAGCCCTGAGGCTGCGGCATGCACGAGATGGAGGCCCGCGTGCCACAGATCTAAACATCTTCATGTGATGTATCCAGCTAACAAATTGCTAGATAAAGCTTGTTTTATCCTCCTACCACGATAAATGGGTCTACAAGATGACAAAAAGAAAAGTACATGTAAAGCTATACAGCCAACAAAATACCAATGAATTTAACTAAATTTAATTACTATTAGGCCTTTCTGAGGATTCTGATAGGCTAGCAATATACAGATGAATAGCAAAATGCCTATGTTATCCACACATTTTATATACTTAACCCACAAGATCTATTTTCCTTGGCTTTGTTTTAGGAAAATCACAAATTATGTTTAATATTCAAGAGTTTTACAAAGAAAAGTTTTACTTTTTTTTTTTATATATATATATATAGACAATGATACCCAGTTAGACAACATTTCTGGAGTTAGTATAGTTCTTAGTTATTCTCTGAAGCTCAGTTTAGGGGATGTCTGCCTTGCTGAGGCAGGAGCAATTGGAACTGGCAATAAAAATTTAAGCGATGATAAAATTCACAAAGAAACCACAGGTTTTACCACCATACTAATACATTACAGTGGGATCTCCCATGATGAATTATCCTCTTTGACAAAAACTCACAATATTTTAAGATTATCATGTAAATTATTCTTACTTATTAAGCAATTTCATGTATCTTAAAACAACATACAGAGGTATTCAGTGTAAGTTTTTCTTTCCTCCTTCAAATGTTTCAGTGCTGGAATTCTATAAAGAAAACTGAAATAGAGGTATGGTATAGTTCACATGTTCAATTCTCTTTTTATTTTACGTAACAGTTCTATTTACAGATGCTAATTTCAGGAATATTTTATAGAAATTTCTCCTTCATAGTCCTGCAAACACTTTCATTTTTGTTCTAATTTTCTGATGTGCTTTGTGGAATGTCACTTTAGTTTACACTTCACAAGTAGTTTCTTTCTATTTATTTTTTTTTTTTCCTAAAAAATTGTTTAAACATTTAAAATCATTTTTAACATTTCAAAAAGTGAAAATAACCAAATTACAATCTACTTGATTTTGGGGGGTGGCTTCATTTTATTAATATGAGTAACAGTGAGCAACAGTTTATAACAAATAACTGTGGGCATCACAAATTCAAAATTAACCTGATTTTTCATGACAGACCAGATTCTTTATTTGAGAATCTTCTGTTCTTATTTCCTAATCCTGCAGTGTGTCTCTAATCTCATCTAAACCCAGCCTGAGTGCTTTAACAGCATTTCTTTGACATTCCATTGTGTGCCTAAAGTGGTTGCAAAGTCAAATTTGATATGTGCTTTATCCAAATGTCCCATTGTGGCCAGATGCAGAAAACAACATCTATGACCTCAGAATGGTGCCAAAGAATGCCGCGGCTTTGGCTAAGTTGAGGTCATGTCTCCTGGTGACAAATGTGTCAGTGGCTGCCATGTGAGGCCCACCAGAACCGAACATCGGAGCAGGAGGAGAAGTCAGAAAGTGGTACCTGGGCACCACCGAGCACTGATGCTCCATCATGCAAGAGGGTCCACCTAGCTGTCCTTGAGAGGAAGGATTTGATGAGGAATTAATCTGACTCTCCTCTGACTTTTCTTGGAGGTGGTACAGCCCCCAAATCCAGACAAGAAAGAGAACACAGTTTTAAGGGAGATTGCAATGAAAAAATGTGGCTCTTGGAGGTAGCCAGGAGATTGAGGCTTATATACCATCTTAGACTAAACAGAGAAAAAGTAGTCAGAGGTTTCCCTGGTGGTTCAGTGGTAATGAATCCACCTGTCAATGCAGGAGACGCAGGTTCGATCCCTGGTCTGGGAAGATCCCGCATGCTGTGGAGCAGCTAAGCCCACGAGCCACAACTATTGGGCCTGTGCTCTAGAGCCGGAGAACCGCACCTACTGAGCCCGCATGCTGCAGCCACTGAAGCCAGTGCGCCTAGAGCGCATGCTCCTCAGTAAGAGAAGCCACCGCAAGCAGAAGCCCCCTCACTGCGACGGGAGAAGACCCAGCACAGCCAAAAATACATAAGTAGAAAAATAATGTGAGCATTAATGGTTCAAACTAAATTAAAAAAAAACAGAACACAGGACTGGGCCTCCGTGTTGGGAGGGGAGTCTTGGGAGGGGAGGAAATGTACATTAAATGCGGGTCCTCTTGAGCAGACATAACATTTTCTCAGGTGACGGACTTTGTCTCCAAGAGTAGCTCTCTTCCTGGTGGGAGAAATCTTTATAATGGAAATTCTCTTTACAGCAGAGAAATTTAAACTCTACTTTTAGGCAGTGAAGGAAGTAAAGAGCTTTTCCCCACATCTGCCCTTTCTCTGTTGCCTTTAGTTCAAAATAACTGCCATGACAGAGAGGCCCACTTTGGGTGGGTGTTCCAGTCCCCTTCTCAAGTGACAGAGGTGACCACTTGTCCCACAGTACACTGATGTGTGTGTATGTTTGGGACATGAGGGGCCCTTCGACACAGCCTTGTGTGTACAGGGCCCATTTCAAAGGAACAGAGTCACCGAGGGACCCGTCACCTCCAGGGCAGCGTTGGGACTTGAGGTGGGCAGACAGTCCTCTGTTCCCACAGCGGGGAGGTGGGTCTCCTGGGCACAGAGTGGGACAGAGAGGCTGGAAATGGATTGGGGGGGCTGTGCTGGTGACAAACAGGGAACAACAATCCCATAGTGCTCATTGCTGGCTTCTGTTAGGGTCCTCTGACCACAAAATTAAGCTTTGTCTTTCTCAGTTTAGGACAGTGTAAGAATGGGATTTGACTCTCAGGAAAGTAAAGCAATTTCCTGCAGAGGATCTGGCACCTGAGCGCTGTCCCAGCTCTGAAGAGAAGCTCTTCATTCTAGAACACCTAGGGAGGAGCACTGAGGTACCACGGGAGGGTTGCCAGGGTAACAGCCCACAGGAAATGAAGGGGAATTATTGCTGATAGAAGTTCACCCCGGAGCAGCCTCTGACAGTTTTCATGGGCTTCCTGGGGTGAACCGCTCAGAGTTCTACAAAATAATTCCCTCAAATTAGTCCCAGAACCTAATAGTACAAATGCAGAGGCATGAGACGATTTGATTTTTCCCACAGAATATGCCTTGATGGAAAGGAAATTGAAGTCTTTGACTTTTGCATAATTTTGTAAATTATAAGCATTTGCCAATTTAGCTCAAATTAGTCTTTTCCTCACTCTGATCCCCATTTCATTTAAAAAGAGTAGTAACTCTGGGTTTTTCCGACTGCTTGAGGCAAACAGGCTCGACTCTGTTGCCTAAGCCCCTGGCTTGCATGGTCCACAAATGGTTGTATAATAATAGAGCATCATCTGTGTGCTTAAGTGGAAAAGATGAATCCCCCCGGAACTCATTTTTTGACATGTCTTTCATAGCCCTTTATGTCCCTTGGAGGAGTGAGTGCAGGCTGCATATCCATTCAGGGTTTTCGGTATGTCTGAGGGGGTCCGCTGGGGAGAAAGAGTCATCAGAGTGCTCAGGCCCAAAAGGGGACTCCAAAGAAGACCCCAAAGGAGGCCGGACCTCATGGGGGCCACCTGGGAATCCAAGCTGTGAGGCCCCAGCACTTGACCCTCCCCTGCTGTTTAGAGGTCGAGGGTCTTGATTCTGTGCTCCCAGCAGAGCTGAGCGTCTGTCTGGATAAAGCTGGGGTTCCCTGCCCACCTGGGCCCTGTCGCCACCAGCCACTCAGCCTGGCAGACACCCACCTCTGTCAGCAAGCTGCTGTGGGTGACAAGGCCCCTGCAGCCGGAGGAAATCCCATCTCTGGGACTCCCGAGGGGTCTTTCGCCACCCACTTCCTCTCACTGCATCTCAGTTTCCACAGGCGTGAAATGAAGGGGCAGGACCACAAGACCCGTGTGGTCCAACATGGAGGCCACCAGCCATGCTTGGCTGTTCAGTTCAGTTCAGTCGCTCAGTCACATATAACACTTTGCGACCCCATGGACTGCAGCACGCCAGGCCTACCTGTCCATCATCAACCCCTGAAGCTTACTCAAACTCATGTTCATTGAGTCGGTGATGCCATCCAGTCACCTCTTCCTCTGTTGTTCCCCTTCTCCTCCCGCCTTCAACCTTTCCCAGTATCAGGGTCTTTTCCAAGGAGTTAGCTCTTCGCATCAGGTGGCCAAAGTATTGGAGTTTCAGCTTCAACATCAGCCCTTCCAATGAATATTCAGGGCTGATTTCCTTTAGGATGGACTGGTTGGCTCTCCTTGCAGTCCAAGGGACTCTCAAGAGTCTTCTCCAGCACCACAGTTACTGTGGCTGTTTAAGGAAGTTAAAATTAAAGAAGAGTGAAAATTCTGTTCTCCAGTGGCACCGGCCACGTTTTAAGGGCTCAGCAGCCACTTGTGACTGATGGCTGCATATTGGACAGTGAAAGTGACAGAGCATTTCCACCATCGCTGAGAGCTTTATGAGGCAACACTGGGTCAGAGGCCCTGAGTTCCAAGGGCTAGCCCTCCGCCCACTGGGTGTGTAAGCTCCGCCCACCTCCTGCTTCCTCCTCAAGGGGCTGCTGTGAGGTCCAGGCATGGAGGGAGGTCTTCAGGGCTTGTGCTTCAGAGGAAGTATCCGTAGGATTCTCCAGGCCAGAATACTGGAGTGGGTTTCCCTGCCCTCCTCCAGGGGATCTTCTCAACCCAGGGATCAAACCCACAGCTCTTCTGTCTCCTGTATCAGCAGGCACGTTCTTAACCACTAGTGCCACCTGGGAAGCCCCAAGTGTGAGTAAGAACCCATAACCAGTGGTGAGCTTTGCTACTATTTGGAGTCCTCAGGAGCACTGCCCATGAACAAAAGCCCTCAGGAGACCTGGAAGAGGGTGATTCACTGGAACGGAGAACACCATCCTGAGGGGGGAACAGGTCCAGAGAAGATGCCGCCTGTGATGAGGAGAGCTGAGGGCTGCAGGGACCAGGAGAGACCCCTGCTCACCAGCCTCGTGGGGGAAGAAGGGGGTCTGAGCAGATGGGGCAGGGGCACAGGGAGCTATGATGCTCCTCAGACCCGCGGGCTTGTCCTGAGACGCTGCTTGAAGGTGACAGTTATGACGGATGCCGCATACTCTCATGGGACCAACCCAAACTCGACCAGTACAACATACAACCCCAGGTACCACAGAGGCCCAGGCTCCGTGGCCCAGAAGAGGCTCTTGGGCTTCCGGAGTGAGCCCTAGTCTTGAACAGTAGATGGGCCAGCTGACCTCCTGTTCCCTGGAGACAGAATCGCTGAGACCTGAGAGCTGAGCCGCCTCCGTCTGTCCACGACAGCCTCTCCAGAAATGGGTCCCTAGGGCCCAGCCTCTGTGTTGTCACTTCTCGCTTCCTTTTCCTTTCTCTCAAGCCCTAGCTGGTCTCAAAATGTCCTTTCCCAGACTCATCAGGGGCTCTGGGGATCCCCCACCTTGGGACAGTCTGTTCAGATTCTAGAAGGGAGGGGAACCCCAGAGTCCGTGTGGCCTGTCCTTCCCCATCAGTCCTTCCCCACAGCTCCCTTCAGCCCTGTGGGCACCGAGGGGAGTGCCCTGGGGGCGATTCGTTCACATTCCAGATTCCCAGGCCACAGGGGAGACTCCCCCCACCCAGGGCTCCCAAGGATGCCCCCCAAGGGACCCTGAGAGGCAACCTCTCGGCCACCAAGCAGAGGCAGAGCCGGCCACCTGGGAGCTGAGGATCCAGGAACCCAGATCCAGCCGTTGCCTTCCCTCCAGCTAAAGCCTGCAAGCCCACCTGTCTGAGGTTTAGGCATGTAGCTTTAGATGGGTCATCCTTGCTGTAGTTCTAAACTACTTACACACGTGTGCCAACACTGTTCTCTTCAACATGTGGAGCCCAATTCCTTTCCCTGTGGGCATGGGCTGGATTTTGCTGTTCGATGCCAATGAATAGACCATGGTGGGTATGACTAAGTTATAAAAGGCTTCAAGAACTTTTTTAAAAAAAATTATTTTATATTGGAGTATAGTTGATTAACAACATTGTAGTCATTTCAGGTGTCCAGTAGTTCAGTATGAGTCACTCAGTCATGTCCGACTCTGCAACCCCATGGATTGTAGCCTCCTGGGCTCTTCTGTCCATGGGATTTCCCAGGCAAGAATACTGGAGTGGGTTGCCATTTCCTTCTCCAGGGGATCTTCCCGACCCAGGGATAGAACCCAGGTTTCCTGCGTTGCAGGCAGATTCTTCACCATCTGAGCCACCAGGGAAGCCCTTCAGGGCTTCAGGTGTAGAGCAGCACATATACTAGAGTGGGAACAATGCAGAGAAGGTTAGCATGGTCCCTAGGCTAGAACATTCTTTGTTTTCTGTTTTGGTTCCTTTGCTATGGGGAAGGGCAGCCACCATGTTGTAAGGACGCTCAAGTAGTCTTTTGGAGAGTTCCACGTGGACAGGAGCTAAGGCTTCCTGCTAGTGGCTACATGAAGGCATCATCTTGGACATGGTTCCTCCAGCCCCGGTCCAGCCTGAAGATAACTGACTTCAGCCCACGGTCAGCCGCTGAAATCCCTGTGAATCCTTGCACAGCCTCTTGAAATCCTGACTGCAACCTCAAAAGAGACCCCAAGATAGAATCATCCAACTTGCAATGGCCAAATTCCTGACCCACAGCAACAACATGAGACAATATGAGATAGTAATAATAATAGAGAATATGAGGTAAAAACTAATTCTTTGAAATTTTGAGGCACTGAGTTGGAGGTCAGTAATTGACTGCTAAGTTTAAAGAGACCATCAGGACTTCCCTGGTGATCCAGTGGCTAAGACTCCTCACTCTCACTGCAGGGGACCCAGGTTTGACCCCTGGTCAGGGAACTAGATCCCATATATGACAACTAAGATTTCGAGTGCTGCAACTAAAGATTCTGCCTGCCACAAGCAAGACCTGGCACCGCCAAATTTATGAATAAATATCTTTGAAAGAGAGAGTTTGATCAAAATTATCCTAGAACATTACTTTGAACATTCTTTAAGAGGATGCCTCACTGGAAACTAACATGACATTCCCTTAGGTAACTCGGCTGGGGTTACCAAGGTCCTACTGGAGACTGGTGTGTGTGTTGGGTGGGAGGGGTCCATTATGTGTGCTGGCTGAAATAGTCATCTTGTATCTCAAGGTGCCATATGGGCCAACTTTGCATCAACATCCTTAGGGGCTAGAATCCTACTCCCCTGCCTCCAGCAGAGACCTGCAGGCCCTCAGGGTGTACCACTGCCCACAACCACTCTGGACCATGCATTTGGGAAGAACTGTATGCACATTAATCACCTGCTGTTTCTCTCTCAGAATGTCTTCTGACTGAGCCCATATAAGTTGCATAAATTAAGGACTTCCGAGAAGGCAATGGCACCCCACTCCAGTACTCTTGCCTGGAAAATCCCGTGGACGGAGGAGCCTGGTAGGCTATAGTCCATGGGGTCGCTAACAGTCGGACACGACTGAGAAACTTCACTTTCACTTTTCCCTTTCATGCACTGGATAAGGAAATGGCAACCCACTCCAGTGTTCTTGCCTGGAGAATCCCAGGGACGGCGGAGCCTGGTGGGCTGCCGTTATGGGGTCGCACAGAGTTGGACATGACTGAAGCGACTTAACAGCAACAGAGATTACTCAAATTTCATTTTAAAATGTATTTTCAACTACATTGAATACTGGGCTTGGCAATTTTCATGCCTTACTTCATGTTGACAGGTCGCTTTTCTTTAAAAAGAGAGTTGTAGAATATTTTCAGTTTCCTTTCGGCCATTCTTAATGTACTTTTGGGTAGAGAAAACGTATTTCATTTTTGTCTGAACTATGGCTGTCTTAAAAAATTCAGTTTGGAAAATAATGGCATTGGATCTATAAACCAGGCAGCTTGTGGAAGGTTGTTTGTCTGTTTGTTTGTTTTATCAGTTTGTATAGGCTTTAATGTAATGGATGCATGCATGCTCAGTCGCTTCAGTCATGTCTGACTCTCTATAACCTTATGGACCATATAGCCCACTAGGCTCCTCTGTCCATGAGATTCTTCAGGCATGAACACTGGAGTGATTGCCATTTCCTTCTCCAGGGGATCCTCTTGACTCAAGGATTGAACCTGCATCTCTTGCATCTCCTGTATTGCAGATAAATTCTTTACCAACTGAGCCACCGGAGTAGCCCAGTGTAATGGATGGTACACTTAAAAGGCAAAGGGAGATGAAATTGTGAACTGATCATTTGGAGATGGCTTGGGTAAGCTTGTCTTGTCCAAAAGGGGAAGATGAGACATGAATGAGTCACTTCAGGTCACTCGATGGCAGTTAGTGTGGGGCTGAGATGGATAACCCACCTCCTGGGTGCCCCTGGGGTAAGACCCGGGGTGTGGGGGTTTCCTAGGTGTCAGCTGACTCAGCACACCTGGTGGGAGTGCCAGGTAAATGCAGGATGCCAGGTTAAGTTTGAATTTTTGAGAAACAGCAAATAATTTCAGTATAAATATGTCCCATTTGTTATTTATCCAAAATTCAAATTTAATTTGGTTTTCCTATATTTTTATTTGCTCAGTGGGGCAACTCTACTGCCTGGGCCCTGGGCTGGCCAAGGCCTCCAGGGGCAAATGTTGGCCCAGTTGAGCTTCCTGTGTTGTCAGGTTTCCACCATCCTCTGTTCCCTGAACAAGGCACAGACAAGAACCAGACATTGGTCCCCAGGGAGCAGAGACAAAGACCAAAATCTTTATGAAACTGTTTAAGAAGATTCATAGCCTCTGTCCTCAAGCTCGCTCCCTCTGGGTCTCAGCCAATTCTTTCTTTTCTTAAAAAAATATTCACTGAAATTTAGTTGATTTACAAAGTTGTGTTAGTTTCAGGAATACAGCAAAGTGATTCAGTTATACATCTATCCTTTTTTAGATTCTGTTCCATTATAGGTTCTTACAGAATATTGAGTATAGTTCCCTGGGCTATACCGCAGGTCCTCATCGGTTATCTGTTTTATATATAATGATGTATATATGTTAATCCCAAACTTCTAATTTATCCCTACTCCCCTTTCCCCTTTGGTAACCATACGTTTACTTTCTGCATCTGTGAGTCTATTTCTGCTTTGTAAATAAGTTCATTCGTATCGTTTGTTAAAATTCTACATATAGGTGATGTCATATGATATTTGTCTTTAAACAAAAAAAGTGAAAAGTGAATGTGAAAGTTGCTCAGTCGTGCCCAACTCTTTGCTACCCCATGGACTATACAGTCCATGGAATTCTCCAGGCCAGAATACTGGAGTGGGTAGCCTTTCCCTTCTCCAGGGGATCTTCCCAACCCAGGGATCGATCCCAGGTCTCCCCGCATTGCAGGAAGATTCTTTACCAGCTGAGCCGCCAGGGAAGTCCAAGAATACTGGCGTGAGTAGCCCATCCCTTCTCCAGGGGATCTTCCCAACCCAGGGATAGAACCAGGGTCTCCTGCATTACAGGCGGATTCTTTACCAACTGAACTATGAGGGAAGCACCATTTAAACAAAAGTGGTTGTTTAATTCTTTCTCTAAACAACCACTTAGATTCCTCAGCAACACCCAAGGTCCTCTGAAGGAGGCTCCCCTGGGGGTGCATAGCGGGCCGCATCTCTGCCCACCAGGCTCAGAGCTCCACCAAGCCCATCCTGGCAGGGACAGGGGGATGACCTCTCAGGGGTCATGGCCCCGAGTCACCTTCCAGGGACTGGGTGGGGGCCCTCCTTAGGGAGAGGAGGCAGGTGCCAGCTGCCTGCTCACCTCTGCAGGGGGCCCAACGTCTGACCACAGCTGTATTGATGGTCCACTTGACCTTGAGCCCCTGGAGAGAAGGAGCCATCTCTTTTGCATCTTTGAGTCCTAGCACAATGCTTGGCAGGCTTCCCAGGTGGCACTAGGGGTAAAGAAACCTGCCTACCAATGCAGGAGACATTAGAGATGCAGGTTCAGTCCCTGGGTGGGAAAGATCTCCAGCAGAAGGGCATGGCAACCTACTCCAGTATTCTTACCTGGAGAAGCCCCTGGACAGAGGAGCCTGGTGGCCTACAGTCTATGGGGTCACAAAGAGTCGGACATGACTGAAGAGACTTAGCACACGCGTATGTACAATGCTTGGTAGAGCAGGTGGTCTGCGATCTGTGGCTGGCTGGTTGGCAGACCACTGAGAAAAGTCTTTGGAGACAGATCTTGGTCCCTCATCACCTCCCTTAACCCCATCCCCATCTGTGTACCGTGAAGTTCTATTCTCAAGGCCAGGACTGGTGGGTCCTTCCTCTCTGAATCCCTGGGGTCTGGTCCTCAGAGGGGATGCGAACCAAAGGGACAGCTGATAGAGCCGCTCTGTGTGGCCTTTCTTTTGTGTAGACGGTGCCCTTTCCTGGCTTTGCGGAGGCCAAGAGAGACTCAGAACAGGCAGCCTGAGTGGGAGCTCTGGATAGTCTGTTTGATGCTAACCTTTTACAGCTTTGTAATCAACAGCATCACTGCCAAGAGCCAGAGCACAGGTGGTTCCCGGGGCCAGGGGATGGCAGAACAGTGGCTGCACAAAGGCCAGGCGGTCACATCCCCGGGGACGTAGGACAGTCCGCAGACCTCCAGGCATGTGAAGAAGGAGCCGTGTTCCAGGATGAGCTGTCCCTCACTGATCAGGAGAGTGGTGTCCGGGGCCATGGAGACTGGCCGGGTGGGTGAGGGTAGGGCTGAGGACAGAGACGCGGGTCCTGGGAACTGCCAGGCGTTCCCTAAGCTCATGCATCTTCTGAAATCAACACTCCCTGTCACCATCATCCCAAAGAATCCCGAGGACCAGGTGGGGGTGTAGGAGAGGGGCTTAGTGGGGCAGAAGGCAGAGCCTGAAGGCAAAGTTAGGGCAGCTTCTCCGAGAGGCATCTGATTGATCTTTCCAAAGACGCCAGCCAGCCACCTGCCAGTAAGGTAAACAGGATGAAAGAGATCACTGTCCCTTAGAGACGTGTCAGATGGCTTGAACACAGATAGCCCCATGGAGGGCTTTCTGGAGTATGTGGGGCCTTTTAACACCCCATCGCCAGAAACACAACCCCCCCACCCCACACACACGTCTGTGTACCGGTAGACCTCGCTCAGGTAGTTTTGCCCCCAGGGACACGCAACCACGTCTGGATATATCTTTGCTTGTCACAGCTTAGGGTGGGGACGGATGCTACGGGCACCCAGTGAGTAGTGTAGTGGTCAGGGGTGCTGCTAAACATCCTATGATGCCGCAGACAGTCCTTGAGACAGAATCCTCTGGCCCAACATGCCAGTTGTGCCAGGGGTGAGAATTCCTGTTCTAAAATGATGAAGCTGCCTACAAGTTTGTGCTAAAAAGATCTTGGGATTTCTGATCAGATTTCCTGGAGGGACCATGCCAAGGCTCTGCCAGTCATACATATGTGTGCTATTGGCATCAGTCTATGTAGATGGCTGCTTTTGATTAAGTCAGCCCTCTTTCTCAGCCACTTTGTAAGATTCTGTAGGTGCACACACACACACACACACATACACCAAACACACTCCTTGAGAACACACAGCCTACTTCTTTCTCCTAGTGGAAACCCTAAGTCCAGTCCCTTTGGCAATGCTGAGAGGGATCAGAGAGACACATTCAGAGCCCTTAAAAATCTCTAGTCACTAAGGGAGTTAGACAAATTCTCAGGATGGTGTACTTCGTGTCAGGGTGTAATCCCTCGCCCCCTCACATGCAGAGCGGAAACACGAATCAAGAGTACATCTTCTTTCTGGCATTCAAGAGCTTCTTTGGGGGTGAAACGCTCAAACTTTAAAAGATGGATGACGATGTAAAGACAATTGAAATGTCTCTTGACAGATGGCAGCATTTGTCTTTTCACTAATTTAGCTTCATTTTTCACTGCAATTACACTCCACTGCCATGGAGATTCTCACCGGGGTTGCCTCGCTTCAGTACAAATGGAGGCCACCAAGCAAATTTTGGCCAGAGAAAAACATTCTGCCTTCTCCACTCAGGAACTTTGCTTCCTCGTCTTCATCTGAAAGCCTGAAGAAAAGGCAGCTGGAGGGAGTGTCCGGTTTTCTCACTGCTGTGACACTCATGCTTTACAAATCCTAGAAACTCTTCATTCAGTTTGAAAGAGTTTGGAGGAGAAATTCAATTCTCCTTCATTTCTGCTGGTTGGTGGTGTGAATCACTGCCAGTCCACCACACACAAACAAATTCCATCCCTAGAGCGTGTTTGTAAGTCCAGTTTGTTGGCAAGTTCAGCAAAGTTAGTCTAGGTACCCAACTAACACAATCGGCCTTATACTAGTGCTGAACTCTGATAGGGTTATCATACTTTTCACACAAGTGAACATAAAGAACAAGCACAAAGAATACAGAGAGCATTTTTAATCTACAGTAGAGTCCCTTGAAAGGTAGAGTAATGCAGTACAAGAGCTGGCACGCAGGGGCTGGCATCGAGTGAACAGGCAGGAAGACGCAGTGACTGGGGGAAGGAGAGGAGGTGGGAGATGGCGGAGCTGAAGCATCATCAGCAACAGGAGGCGGAGGGCAAGCTGCCATCTCAGCCACACCTGACGCTGACGGAATGCACACTCGCATCTTTGAAAGTTCCCAGCTTGAATGTTCGTATGTAGGGGACCTACTGTAATAGGGATAGGACATTTGAACTTAGCTGGGTTGGTTTCAACTGGTTTTCTGTTTAAAGAGATATAACAAAAAGGAACCTCCAAGCATTCTCATTTTTTTTTTCATTTTTTTTTGTGTGTGTGTGCTAGCAAGCTTTCCAAATTCTCAGAACACCAGTTTAAGAAATCCTGATGAATTTTTACAACTGAAAGTATGCAACAGCTAGATCCTTGGACACTTGCCTGATACAGTTTCTTTAGGGAAGAAACGTGCCCCTTCACTAGATATTCTTCTTGGAGAACTGGCACTACAAAGCGAGGTCTGTGGAAATGCTTCTTCTGGTACCTTCTGTTATGGCGAGAGGTGAGGCAGCCAAGGCAGAGTGGGATCCGGGGGAAGAGGAAGGACTTCAGCTCCAGGGGAGACCTGCACTCCAGTCCCAGGCTGCAGCCCTGGGAGAGAGCTGCCTAGACCTCAGTTTAGGGAAATACAGGACTCAAGGATGCAATGGACGTGATTCAGTGAACATGAACTTGGGCACACTCTGGGAGATGGTGAGGGACAGGGAAGCCTGGTGTGCTGCAGTCCATGGGATTGCAAAGAGTCAGACACAACTGAGCGACTGAATAACCACAAGGACTCAAGGAATTCACTGGACTTGGCAAAAGTTGATATTCAATAAGAAAAGAAGCACTCAGTCCAGTTACAGGGGGTCTGCAGGAGATCATCGCCTCCTGGGACTCCCTCTGGACCACTCCCAACACCTACTTCCCAGGCTGCCTCATTCCAGGCAGATGCTGGCTTCTGCTTCCGTTTCAAAGCATCACTCATCCCACAGGTCCTTAGCTCCCAGGTATCTGTATCAATTTCATAGTGCTGGGACTTCCCTGGTGGTCCAGCAATGAAGAATCCACCTTCCAATGCAGGAGACACGGGTTCACTCCCTGGTCGGGGAACTAAGATCCCACCTGTCACGGGGCAAATCAGTCAGTGGGCCACAACTAGGGAAAGACTGCTCGCTGCAGTGAAGACCAAGGGTGGCCAAAAATAAACCTTTCAGAATGCTGAAAGCGGCTTCCTTGGTAGATTAGATGGTAAAGAAACTGCCTGCAATGCAGGAGCCCTGGGTTTGATCCCTGGGTGGGGAAGATTCCCTGGAGGAGGAAATGGCAACCCACTCCAGTATTCTTGCCTGGAAAATCCCATGGACAGAGGAGCCTTGTGGGCTACAGTCCATGGGGTTGCAAAGAATCAGACACAATAGAGCGACTAAGCACACATGCACTCACATAAAGCTGAAAACCCTACCTTGTTCTGAAAAGAGAAGGCTGTCCCTGCACTTTACTAAACAGGCTTATTAAACACAATATCTGAGCAAAACCTGTACTCTGGAGAGAATGGAATTTTCACTATGTGCTTCCCATCCCTTCCTCATGGGGCATATAAGCCACGATATTCTTAAATATAAATTACAGTGCTTTTAAAATTTCTCTAGTCACTTAATTTGTAATAGGAACGGCCATTCCTTTCCTAAAGATTAAAGCAAGAAGCGGCAAGGAGTTACTGGGGCAAGAGGGAGAGTGTTCATCTCACTCTGTCAACTCTGCCCCAAAAATGTGTTCAGGTAGATGTGTTCCTTCTCAGAAAGAGAAGGCAAGCTCAGAAATTCCATGACGAATCGCCATCAGAAGGTTCATTCTGTTTGTTTTGGGGACTTCTAAAATCCCCTCCTACCAGGGAAGGGTGGGTTGGGGGCCCCACTGGCTGAGCCCTCTTCCCGAGCTGGTGAAAGATGAATGAAGATGGATGCGGCGGGCTTGGCAGGTGCCCTGTCAGCGTGATTTATGGGACTGCGATGTGGCTTTCACCAGGGCGCCAGGTGAATCCAAAAGCACAGGTCAGTAAGGATACAGGAGGGGTCCCCAGGCTCTGCATCCTGGAGTCGTTTGTCTCTGAACTATGGGAAGCTGACCCTTCAGATCCAGGGAGAAAGAGTCAGGAGCCACAGAACCGACATGTCAAGGTTCCAGGGCTGATGAGCAGCAGAGCAAGGCCAGACTCAAGCCAGTCACAGGCTTCGACCATTCAGTGTGACCTCCTCCTCCACGTGGTTGTCAGCAGGTGTGACTGTTCCGAAAGCGGGTCACTTGCTGCTAGGTGACCTGATCCAGGGGTCAAGTATGGATGTGAGAGCTGGACCATAAAGAAAGCTGAGCGCTGAAGAATTGATGCTCTTGAACTGTGGTGTCGGAGAAGACTCTTGAGAGCCCCTTGGACTGCAAGGAGATCCAACCAGTCCATCTTAAAGGAAATTGGTCTTGAATATTCATTGGAAGGACTGATGTTGAAGCTGAAGCTCCAATACTTTGGCCATCTGATGTGAAGAACTGACTCATTGGAAAAGACCCTGATGCTGGGAAAGATTGAAGGTGGAAGGAGAAGGGGACACGACAGAGGATGAGATGGCTGGATGGCATCACCAACTCAATGGACATGGGTTTGGGTAAACTCCAGCAGTTGGTGATGGACAGGGAGGCCTGGTGCGCTGCGGTTCATAGGGTCGCAAAAAGTTGGACATGAGTGAGTGACTGGACTGAGCTGAACTGAACCGACCTGATCTGGGGAAGCCAGCTTAGGAAGCGGGATGGTGGTGACCCTGGACCCTCTTGCGGACCCCATATGCGCTCAGCGTTGACCCCTGGGTCAGCCCCTCGTGCAGCGTGACACCCCTGGAAGCGGCAACCTGACTTCAGGTGTTCCCTCGAGTGACTCTTCTGTCTCTGAAAGAGACGTTTTCTTGTTCCATTTATGAATATGTGCTTTGAAAGAAGGAGAAAACCACAGACCCTTATCCCAAGATTAAAATAAAGGTGGTATTTGGAAATCTCCCATCACGTAAGTGCAGACTTTACGACTGAGGTTCTCTAGGGCACCCTGAAGTGACTTGCAAAACAAAATGTGTATGTGTGCGAGAGAGAGAGATGGTATGCCTGTATGCGTGTGTGTGTGTATGCCTAGTTTTGAAAGAGTGCTTCTCAGGGAAGGGTTTATCCTACAGCTGTTTCCTCCATAAACCTGGAAAGCAGGTGAGTGTGTGGAGGTTTAAGGAAGACTTGTGAGATGCCAGCAGGATTGCGGGACAGAATCCTGTCTTTGGTCTTTGTGTCATTCCTAGTACCCTGTCACCCAGGAGACAGCACTCAGCAAAGGGTGCGTAAACAAATGGTGAATGAAGGTTCGTGTGCTGAGCGATCACCGTGAACCTTCCCACTGAAGGACATCACAGACGATCTGTCCAGACCAGACAGCACAAGATGAGCAAAGGGGGCTTCCCTGCTGGCTCAGTGGTAAAGAATCTACCTGCCAATGCAGGAGACATGGGTTCAATTCCTGGTCCGGGAAGATCCCACACGCCTTGGAGCAACTTAGCCCACAGGGCCCAGCTACTGAGCCTGTGCTCTAGAACCCGGGAGAGCAACTAACGAGCCCATGTGCCAGAACCATGGAAGCCTGTGCACCCTAGAGCCGGTGCTCCACGACCAGAGATGCCACCGCAGTGAGAGGCCCGCACACCGCAACTGGAGAGGAGCCCCCAGTCACCGAAACTAGAGCAAAGCCTGTGCAACAAGGAAGACCCAACACAGCCAACACATAAATAGATAGTAAACAGAAAGATGGTGAGAGACGGTCCAGCTGGGCCTGAGCAGGACCCCCTGGGGCCTTCCCATGAAAGACCCCAGCCCCATGCCCTCCTCCTGCCTCTCGCCTTCAGAATTTTAGCCAAAGAATAAATGCAATCAGTAACAATGAGCCATAAATGAGAAAATGCAGAAGCCCAGCAGAGACCCTCCTGCAAACTCTGCATAAGATGCTTTCTCTTCCCTGTAGACGAAGAGAGGAACTGGGGCCCAGGACCATCTCGTGTGGTAGAGGTGAGAGGTCAACCTGGGGAGATCCTACCAGAGCAGAGGGAGCCCCCTCACCCAGAGAACACCCTGCAAGGCATTTTGCCAACAACTTCTAGGGCAATCGGCTTCCCCTCCCCTCAGCGCCCCCCAGTGGTAGCATCTCCAAGTTCATCAATTTTCCGGCAGAAACCCGACTCAGCTCAGGTCAGTTCAGTCGCTCAGTCGTGTCCAGCTCTCTGCGACCCCACGGACTGCAGCACACCAGGGTTCCCTGTCCTTCACCAACTCCCAAAGCCTGCTCAAACTCATGTCCGTTGAGTCAGTGATGCCATCCAACCATCTCATCTGTCGTCCCCTTCTCCTCCTGCCTTCAATCTTTCCCAGCATCAGGGTCTTTTCCAATGAGTCAGTTCTTCCCATCAGGTGGCCAAAGTATTAGAGTTTCAGCTTCAGCATCAGTCCTTCCAATGAGTATTCAGGACTGGTCTCCTTGAGGATGGACTCATTGTATCTCCTTGCAGTCCAAGGGACTCTCAAGAGGCTTCTCCAGCACCACAGTTCAAGACCAAGTTTTCCTGCAGAAACCTGACTCAGCATTTCCTTTAGTATTTGCCAGTCTGCTTGCTCAGTTTTTTCACACCCAGCTCGGCGCAGACCCTGGGCTGGGACGATGAGGACAGAGAAGGGAAACATGTCCCTGGACGGGGGATTGGTTCCCGGCACACATCTCCCTCACAACAGGGCAAAGCTCCACAGTTCTCCCCTCTCTGGGAACCTTTTCATCCCCGTCACCTTCTGCTTAATGAAAGGGCAGGAGAGGAAGAGATCAGCAGGTTTCTGCTTTCAGGTAAACAGGGAGAGATCTCTAGGGTGGGCTGTCAGTCACTCCTTCTGCAGCAGCCCACGGCTCTGAAACTGATCAGAGCCTCTACAGATTCACCTTTTCCTTGGGCACAGTCTGCTGGGCGTAGGAGCAGCTCCCAGCACTGGGAAGAGGGTCCTGGGGGGCAGCAGGGGGTCTCCCACTCTTCGCCCCCCACTCAGGGCTGCAGTAGCAGGGGGACCACCTCCTGGGGCCTTGGAGAGAGTGTGCTCGGTGGCGGCAACCTCACACCTCCCGGGGTCAGCTCCCAGCCTCGTGTTCTGGACGAGGAATGTCTTCCCATGTGTCTTCCTCCACCACCATCCCCAGAACGATGACTCCAGAAGCATCTGCTGATCATCGTTGGGCTGCCGGCTGGCATGACCATCTATCTGCCTCCTGGACAGCCTGCCTCCCTCCCACGTCTCCCGCGCACCTGAATTCAGCGTCTCCAACAGCAAACTCTGCCCCGCCAGCCGGGACCTGCTCCTCCTTCAGCCACCCTTCCTGAGGGGAAGGCTCACCCCCTACACCCTCCTGCACCCCCAGAAGCCACGAGGGCCTCCTTGTCAGGAAGCTCCCCTGGAGGAGGGCATGACAACCCATTTCAGTATTCTTGCCTGGAGAATCCCATGGACAGAGGAGCTTGAAGGGCTATAGTCCATGGGGTCATAAAGAGTCAGGCACGACTGAAGTGACTTACCAGGCACACTGGTGTACTGTACATGTGTGTTATATATTTGATTATACTTACAGGTGTTCAATTCAGTTCAGTCACTCAGTCATGTCCGACTCTTTGCCACCCCATGGACTGCAGCACGCCAGGCTTCCCTGTCCATCACCAACTCCCAGAGTTTATTCAAACTCATGTCCATCGAGTCAGTGATGCCATCCAACCATCTCATCCCCTGTCGTCCCCTTCTCCTCCTTCCTTTACGTGTATATAAATAACAAATTTTATAGCCTATTTTTATTACATATATACACACATATAGAACATACAGCTTTACATCTATGAAGTTATGTTGATATTCATATTACATCTATGACATTGTATGATGCCCATGATATGGGGTTCCAGAAGCTCTGGCTTGGGGAACCACAGCTCTCTGGCTTTGTCTCACTTAACCTGACACCCGTGTTCCTTTGCTGAGCGTCTCCTCCCTGTGGTTTCAGCAACATGCTGTGTAGATTCGCATTTTTACATTTCCACGTGCTCTCCTCAAACCCCAAAGTGCCGGAGGTTTGGACAGCAACCCCTCAGCAGCTGTAGGATTGCATTTCACTCCACAAGAGGCACACTGCCTGTCTTTCTTTTCTCAAATAGTTTTCACTTAGAATCTACCTGGAAGAGGAAAACCGGGGTGTCCTCTCCCAGCCAAATCCTGTAGGATGGGCTGCGTGTCGCCTGGAGCCAGTGGCGGGGTGGGGCAGCCAGCGGCCCCGCAGGGCAGATCCTGAGAAGACAGAACTCGGCGAAGGAACCCGGGCCACTCAGCAGTTTTGAAAGGATGCTCGACCCCTGCCTTTGGCCACTCTCCCGGCTCCGTCCTCACCTGTCACCCTACCCAGAAGAGACCGGGTGCATGGGGCCACACAGGCACCCTGCCCTGCTGCCACGGGGCCCATCTCAGACCTGTGCTGAATAGCCACTGGTTGAGGGGTCCTCCTGCGTGGTACCCGCTCTGCTGGACACCGGGATGCCAACATCAACAAGACCCACCCCTGTCCCACAAGCTTGCAGGTCGGGGCGGGGGCTGGGGGCTATAGGCAACTGAACAATGACACTGTTGTGTGACAAATGCACCCAGAGGTGCCTGGCACCCTGGGGATCCACGGAGAGCGGTTCCCAGGAGACGACACCTCATCCCCGCCGGGAGACCCCCGCCCCCAGCCTGCCCCTGCATCTGTATCCGAGAAGCGTGGTCTCTTCCATCCAGTCGCCCTGGCCGCTTCCTCCCTCTTTCCATCAGGGCACGTGCTCGGGCTTCTCCGCTCAGCTTGGTCCTCCCTGCCCCATATCGTGATGAGGACCTGGAAAGAAGGGGTCTGCCCTTCTCCCTTCAGTCCTCGGGGCCAGGAGGTGTGTTCCGGAGCCCCCTTTTCAGCCCTCTCCAAGCAGCTACAGAGCGCAGGTGGGGCTCTGATGTCTGGACTCCAAAGGGCTCCCCTGAGAGCCAGACAGGGCTGCCTTAACCAGACGCCCCCCACCCAGGTCTTCCTCGTCCTCTGCTCACTCTTCAGCCACCGTCTCGGGCTCGACTGTGGTCCGGGGCCGTTTCTGGCATAGCCAGCCCTGAACCTGCCCTCCAGGAACTCAGGTTTTAGAGCCGGAAGGTAGAGACAGAAAATCAGACCAAGCGGAAGATAAAGTGCTGGTGATGGGATGCAGGGGGTACCGGGCAGAGAGCGAGTCGGGGTGGGAGGGCGAGGGGAGGGGTGGGGGGGGTGGCCCCTGCTCGGAAGCCTGGCGGGTGAGAAGGACGGGCCGTGGAAGAGTGGCCAGCACAGGGAAGAGCCAGCCACAGCCCCTGAGGGTCATCGGGTCCTCATCCCGGCCAGGACTTGCTCAGTAGCCTCTGGGCTGACAGCTGGTGGAGACGATGTGTGCACGTCCTCTGAGCCGGTCAATGCCGTTCCACGGCCTGTGTCTCAAAATAGTTCTGCTGCGTTTACAGCAACGCTGGCGCCTCTGGGGTCTGTGCTAATAGAATTAACCCACCTGTGTTCATTCAAATAAATCACACATGGACATTTAACACCTGAAAGGAAAGACACCCCCCGCCCTCAAAAAAAGAAGAATCTATTTTCCTTCCTCGGTTCCGTTGGAGAAAATGGGACTCGCTAAGAGCTGTAAATTTATGGGAAATTTCTATTGAGAAAGAATTTAAATGGAGCCTGAGAGGAGTAATTTTTCAAGAAGAGGAAATGTGAGTTTCTCCCTGGGGCCGGGGGATGTTTCTGAGCTGACCCCGCCAGAGGCCATCAGTCAGAGCCTATTAGCTGAAATGAATCTCCCCAGCCGCTTAATCCCATCAAAGCAGGGAGAGAGGGTGGGAGGGAGCCGGTGTGGTCACCCCACCCTAGTCTGGGAAGGAGGGCCTTTACTCCAAAAGCAAGCAGATTTCCACTCCAGGAAGGATTAGCAAGACTCACAGGAGCCCAAAGCTCCCGGTCACTGCCCTCTCCAGCTGCTGTTCTGCTCCGCTGGACCCCAGGAGTTCTCTGCTCCTTCCAGAAAGCCCGGGACAATGCCTCTGAGACTATTTCACTTGGGGAAAATACTCAGCTTCATGAGAGCCCTCCTGATTACTTTCCTTAAAAATGAAAGGAATTAATTATAAACCAGAAGCCACATTGCCCTTCCACTCAGTGAGCCCTCCAGAGGGGCCAAGGCACAGGTTCC
This sequence comes from Okapia johnstoni, assembly GCA_024291935.2. Classification (NCBI taxonomy): domain Eukaryota; kingdom Metazoa; phylum Chordata; class Mammalia; order Artiodactyla; family Giraffidae; genus Okapia; species Okapia johnstoni. The sequence continues at coordinate 83,920,655 of CM044318.1, forward strand.
CAACCTACCCCCTAGAGCCCGCGACAGTCAATACCAAGTGAAAACTCATTACAAAAATAAATTAGAAAACAACTCCCAAGCACTTCTGCTGGGTGGTTGTTCTTCTTCTGCTCTTTAAAGCCCAATAAAACAGTTAACTTTTACAGCTCAATTTCCACTCCGGAGAGCTGGTTTCTCCAAGCAGCACCCTGGTTGGTGGAAGCCTCTGTGAGAAAGAACGGAGGGCTGCGTGGAGGCGGGGAGGTGGTCAGGGGCCCCAGGGATGCAGGCCGGGTGGTTTGCTTTCTGCATCAGGGACTCCTGGGGCTTTGCTGGTGGTGACTGCTCTTCACAGGAGAACAGACAGTCAGGGGCCAGCTGTGGTCACCGTCCATCTCACAGGCAGAGAAGAAAGAGGTTCTCATAAAGGTCACTCTCTGAGATGGACGAAGTGAACACTCAAATCTGCGCATGCATATGCCATCAAGTGGTCAGAGCACACAGTTTTCAGGTAAATTCCGAGTGGGGTCTATCAACCCCTGACCACTGCTCTGGGGCGGCCCCTGTCACCTTCTGCCCGCAGGCGCCAGGGGACTTGGTCAGGCAGAGGATGCACCTTGGCTGGGCTGGGTTGTAGGGGTGAAGGTCCGAGCTTTGGTGGGGGGCAGAGTTCTGGGCAGGTCCCACCAGCCCATGTGAAATGCAAGTGGGGATCAGACATCGCCTCCAGAGCGCCTCCCAACCCCAGAAGCACCCTGAGGGCTGCAGCCAGAAGTGGGGCACAGAGAGAAGGGGATACAGGCCACTGTCCTAGCTGGGATCCGGTGCTGGGGGAACCCAGATGCCCCGGAGGAAGCGGGGGATAAGGCCACGGGAGGTGGGGCTGGGAGAGCCCAGCATGGGGTGATGAGGCCTCCTGGGGCCACAGGCTGGGGCAGGGCAGCGGGCAGGCAGGGGAAGCTTGGGCCGCGGCAGGTGCCCCGCGAGAGGGATGGGGAGGCGAGGACAGGTGTGAAGCTCCCTGGAAAGCCTGCCTTAAACACAGGGCCGGAGGATGCTCACAGATTCTGTGTGGAGCCGCAGATGGGGAGGTAGGAGTTCAGGAAGGAGGAGGCAGATCAGAGAGAGGGGGGTCTGTCTGGGATGCAAAGACTTCTCCAGCCTTCTGAAGAGCTTTCTGTAGTCTCCACTCTAAGCTGAGAGTGTTCCTGGAGGGACGGGAGGTGATGAGGCCCCGCCTCGGTGGGGTGTCTGAGAACATCCCAGGAACAGGAGGAAGCTGTGTGCAGCAGGACAGGCCACAGCGGAAGGACTGAGCCTCCAGTGGGAGGCAGGACCCTCGGTCACTCTCTCCTTTCTTCTGCTGGGAGAAGACGGACCTCAGGTGGGAAAGGGCAGCACCCGCCACAAGGAGAGGGCAGGGGTCCCGAGGGAGGGTACGGGGGCCCGAGGGAGGGGAGGGGTCCCAGGGAGCTGGCCCTCTGGATGCAGTGGGGGGGGGGCACCCCCAAGGGGGGCTGGTTAGTGGGAAGGGGACAAAACCCCCCAGACAGAGCCCACAGTATCGCTGCTAAGTCCTGACAGAGCTGCAGACCTGCTTGTTCATGGTGCGTCTAACAATGCTCTCTTGTTAGGGACCAATATTCCCGCTCATTGGAGCAGCTGTGAGGAACGCGTCTCTGTTCAGAAGTGACAGTTTCAGGAGAAGCAAATTATTTCATTGATGCTTGCTTAATCCAATCAGCTTACTCCACGAAAGAAGGACCCCCCCCCAGACTGTCACAGTGGGCCCCCAGGAGATGCAAATAAAACACTGAGGGTGCGCAAAGCAAAGGAGGTCCCAGAGGGCTTCTTGGAGGAAGTGACATACTCTCATGGCCTTGAACAGCACACTGCAGAAAAATCAGGAGGCTCAGGTTCTCATGGTCATGGAGGTGGGGCTGAGAAGGCCCCCTGTGGGGTGATGGAGTCAGCGCTTGAGGTCGGGGAGGAGGGGGGGTTTCCAACACTCCCAATCTACAAGGATGCAACAGGCATGGAATTTCAAAAGGATTTCAGCAAAAATCAGCCACACAGAGACACCCATTAAAGGCGATGGAGGCATCCTGGGCATCTGTCTGGCAGGTGACCCTCCACTTCACTGGAGGAGGGATGTTAGTCCAGCACTCAGGGGCTGCTTCCAGCCTGAGGGCCATCGGCCTTGGGATGCAGAGGTCCACGTGTGCCCCTAGCCGCATCACCCAGTGACCTCATCCACGGCCCCGTCTGTGTTCCCAGTCTGGGGAGGTGGAGAGGAGGACCACACAGCCCCCAGCCCTCCCATCGCCCATCCCAGGAGCCATGGTCCGAGGAAGGACATCCAGTGACTCACCTGCCCTCGGGCTGAGGGGAAGAGCAGGACCACGACACTGGGGGTTTGTGGACCTTCCTCATTTCTTGCATAACTTTCTCTTGTTAGTTACCTGCTGCCTTTATCAGTCATCCCTCATTTCCCCAGACAAGAGGGGGCCGAAGGGAGACACAGAAATCTGGAGAGGCGAGCTGACCCACGGTTGTGATGGATGTGGTTCCAGAGCCCACGGACTCTACCAGCCCTGTTCTCCTTCTTGACACGTGCTCCACCTGGCAACCCAGGGTCTGCTCCTTCCAGTGCTGCTGGGACAGGACCCTGCCAACCAGCACTGAGCGGCTCCACCACCCACCCCCGCCCCCAGACCTGGGTTACTGCAAAGACGGCTGGAAAATGAATAAGAAATCCAACTTGAAAAACAAAACAAACAAAACCCAAAGCCACGTGTTCTCCAAAATGGCCAGTTAGCATTTACCAATGTACGTTTCATGGTGTGGGTGTTACACACACACACACACACACACACAAGACCCTTGCATCAAATACACTGGAGAAAGACTCAGCTTAGCTGAAGGGGCGGATGCCTTCACTGCCTGACCTCTGGGAGCGTGAGAGTGTAAATGTGACTCTGCAGGGGAGGACCACGCAGAGTCCTCCTAGGAGTGTCTCTGAGGACAGGGCAGTTCAGTTCAGTCACTCAGTCATGTGCGACTCTTTGCGACCCCATGGACTGCAGCACGCCAGGCCTCCCTGTCCATCACCCAAACCCATGTCCATCGAGTCGGTGATGCCATTCAACCATCTCATCCTCTGTCGTCCCTTTCTCCTCCTGCCCTCAATCTTTCCCAGCATCAGGTCTATTCCAATGAGTCAGTTCTTCCATCAGGTGGCCAGTGTTGGAGTTTCAGCTTCAGCATCAGTCCTTCCAATGAACACCCAGGACTGATCTCCTTTAGGATGGACTGGTTGGACTCTCTGAGGACAAGCCATCTCGAGTCACTGGGGGCGGGAGCATCCAGATGGGCTTCTGCTCCAGCGTGTGTCTCACATACTAGAGCGGTCCCTTCACTGGTTCACTGGTTCCGGCGCAGACCTTTCAGCGACTCCCGCTGAGAACTCAGGACCGCCTGCCAGCCCGGGCGCGTGCTCATCAGCGGGGCCGCAGGCCAGGCTCCCGCCGCGCTCTCGCGGGCTTGTACCGCCCTCTCGTGGCTGCGCCTCGGAAGGGCAGCGGGATGCGGATGCCCGGGGCTGGGCGGACACGGTGCTCCCGCTGTTGTGAAAAAGCGTCTCTAAGGCCTCCGCTGCGAATGCATAGAGATTTCCATCTGCTTATGCGCCGAATTTCAAAAAGGATAAACATATATCCTTAACTCCACTAGGCAGCGGAGGTACAAGAACAGAAAGGAAATAAGTTAAATATACTAGAAAGAGTATTTCCGTGATTCACCAGAAACACGGTTTCCAGATTGCCCGCTAGGAGACAGGGCTGCTCCGACTGAGAAAGGTACACCTACAGCGGGAGAATTCAGAGTAAATACGCAAATATTAATAGTTCAGGGCTTCACTATTGCCTTCACTATTTGCCTCAGACTATTTTGACAGGGGCTTCCCTGACAGCTCAGTTAAGAATCCGCCTGCAGTGCAGGAGACCCCGGTTCGATTCCTGGGTCAGGAAGATCCGCTGGAGAAGGATAGGAGACCCACCCCAGTATTCTTGGGCTTCCCTGGTGGCTCAGCTGGTAAAGAATCTGCCTGCAATGCGGGAGACCGGGGTTCGATCCCGGGGTTGGGAAGATCCCCTGGAGAAGGGAAAGGCTGCCCACTCCAGTATTCTGGCCTGGAGAATTCCATGGACTGTATAATCCATGGGGTCACAAAGAGTCAGACCCGACTGAGTGCCTTTCACTTGTAGACAAGGGCTTTGCGGGTCTGTAGGTTGTCATCATCAGCCCTCACCCTGCGGAGCCTCCACCCGGCTCCGCGATGCTCCATGTCCGCAAAAGCAGGGGCCTGGCTGGATTTGACCCATGACCCCTGGTCTAGAGCTTCAGCTTACAGGTAAGGAAAACTTGGCAGGGAGCAGAGGCCCTGGTGCAGGGTTGGGGCGGACAGGCAGAGAGTGGCAAGGCTGAGAAATGAGGTCCTGACCCAGTGAAAGCAGAGCCAAGTTCCTTGACCCCCACCCCATACATCCTTGCCTGGAGCCCCCAGTCTGTCACTCAGCTGGGTGTGGTGGGGGTCAGCTGGGTGAGGGGTGATGAGGAGAGGGCTCAGCTCCGACCCCGGGGAGTCCCTCCAGTCGCCCTCCGTCCCACTCCAACAGTCATTCATTCATTCATTCACTCAGGCCTTTGGTGAAACTGCCCACTCCCACCTCCAGCCTTCCCTCCTGGCCGAGCCAGCCCCTCAGGGCACAGCCGTTGTCTTCGAAACGCCCCACAGAAGGTCAGGGGGGCCCCCCCGGCTCCCCCAGCAGCTCTGGGGTTTTCCTGTTGACCTCCATGTCTCCCAGGGCATCTGGTCCCGAAGCAGGTGCTCAGCATCCTGACCTGGGCATACAGCCTGGTGGGGCCAACCACCAGCCACACCACCAGGGTCCTCCCCATACCCCAGGATCTACTTGCTTCTGGGTTGGGATGTAGACCAGTGCCTCCCAAACACTCCATGGTTAAGGACGGGTTTTGTCTCTTTTGTTCAGTTCCTCTTGGACTGATACTTCTGGAAAAATTCATTAAATATGAAATGTAGAAGAAAAAAAAACCTATCAGATGTATAATTAGATTAAACAGGCATCAATTCACTCTGCTGCACATCTGTTAGTTTCTAAGCCCTCGGTCCCTCTCCTTGCCTCCCGATGGGGAGAGCAAAAGGCCTGCGGACCCAAGTCTGGAAAGGGCCCTGGGCTCTGGCTCCTTTGCAAAGCTGTATGCAGCCTTAGCTCGGGTCAGCCAAGTTGGCCAGGGACTGCTGGGGTCTCCTGAAGTCTGGGGGTTGTCACGCTCAGGAGACACCTTGGAACCCAGGGCCTGGTGCTCTGGTTGAAGTGCTGCGGCCCTGCCTGTCTCTGCGATCACGGTCACTGGTGGCTGCTGCACTGGGGAGGAGTGTCCCTTCAGGAGTGGCCGAGGTCACAGGGGCCCCCGCCTGCTGGAGCTCTCAGCACAGCCACAGATGCACCACTAGGAGGCGCAAGGACGCAAGTCCAGGATAGGGGGGCTTCCTATCAGGTGAGTGCCCATTGCCGGGGAAAACCACACTTCTGGGAGGGGCAGAGAGACCGGAAGTTCCAGAACCGGAAAGAGAAGGCTGCAGGAGACTGGAAAACAGATGCTCCTGCAGGGCCTGGGCAGCTGCCAGGGCTCCACACAGGCTCCTTCCACCAGGCCCCTGGGTTCCTGGAAATAGCAGACCAGCGTCTCCAGCCCTAGGGGTACTTGTCTGGACCCCCAGTTGAGACCCTTGACTAGTCAGGAGGCTCAGCCGATTCGGCTGTGTCCTGTCGCTATCACAGCCTCTCAGGGAGGGACGGCAAGGTCTGTGGTCCTGAAACCCACAAGCGTGTCTCCATGGCTCCTGGGGGGTCCCTGGGATGGAGGAGGCCAGGCTAGGATCCCCGGTCATCGAGGGCAGGCAGGCAGATTAGGGTCCAGGGCCCAGGAGTGGGGGTGACCACCTAGCACAGCGGGGAGCAGGTAAAAACCAAGTCCAGGATGCTGTGCTCAACAAGGTGAGGAACACGGCCCCAGGGGAGGGGCCCTCGGGATTTCAGATGGATGAGTGCTGGTGTGCCGGGGCTGCGGTGCATGGTGCCACACGCCGGGGGGCTTAGAGTCTCACAGTCCTGGACTCCAGGAATCCAAAATCCAGGAGACGGAAGGGTCACGTTCCCACTGAGACCTGGCGATCTTCCTGCCTCTTCCAGCTCCCGGTGGCCCCAGGCATCCCCTGCTGTGGCTGCATCTCTTCAGTCTGCCTCGTTTCCACATGGCTGTCTCATCCCTGTGTCTCCATCTCCCCCATGTGTGCCTCTCTGTCCATATTCCCCAGGTCTTATAAGGACACTGTGTTGGATTAAGTGTGAAAGTGAAAGTGTAGTCACTCAGTCGTGTCTGAGTCTTTGTGACCCCATGGATGGTAGCCCACCAGGCTCCTATGTCCATGGGATTCTCCAGGTAAGAATACTGGAGTGGGTTGCCTCAGGGGATCTTCTCAACCCAGGGATCGAACATGGCTCTGCCACACTGCAGGCGGACTCTTTACCCACTGAGCCACCAGGAAAGCTGGATTAAGGGCCCACCTGAATCCAGGAAGACCTCATCTTCATTAATTCCATCTGCAAGGATCCTGTTTCCATATAACATATAAGGTCACAGGCACCTGGATTGTCCACATGGAGCTGGGGTTCTGGGACCCCTGGCTCATCTGCCAGACACGTGCCCTGAGACACCAGCCAATTTGTGCATCTCTATTCCTGGATATAAAGGGCCCCTTTATAAAACATTATTTCTCACTATTATGGGCCACAGTTTAATAAGAAGCAAATCAACATCAATTAACAAGTAACACTATGCTGTAGGCATGGGGCAAGTCTTGTCCATCTGTGTCTACCCAGGATACCTTGCAGATCCTGGGGGCCCCACCAAAGTCAGCGGGCTTAGGGGCTTGTCCAAGGCATGGTGGCTGCTTTCTTAGGGTGAATCACAGAGGGATGCTGGGGTGGAAGTGGTCAGGGGCTGCCCGAATTGGGATTCTAGCAGAATTTATGGGTTTTATTCATCCCTTTCTGAGCACATATTTCATGGCTCATAGCACGTCCATTTCCTCCGTGATGAAATATGTGAAATGCAAAGCCTCTCAGCTCCTCCTGCTTCTCACCCTTTGCAGACAAAAGCTGTAAAATGTTCAAGGCTTGTCGGGAGATTTGTGACATTTGCAGGTCCGGCAGGTGTGAATTAATCGAGTTCTACTTAAGAAACCTGGATCGTCTGCTCGAGCTGTTCAGAATAGCAATTTTCACCTTTTAGAGAAGGATTTGTAAAATCACCTTAAGACTATAAAAACGTTTCCTGAAAAATACTGGAGATGTTTTGAGATTTCTGTGTGTAACATATTCACTGCTAATGTTATGCATAATGTTCTTTTCATGGAAACAGATGAATGGGATCACTTGTGAGATTTTGCCAAAGAGGCTTGGAAAAATAGGGAACAAAAAACAGGTTGGTAACACAGTTGGCACAATAGTGTCTTGTGGGAGTTGGCTTGGAGTTTTGAGCTTGGGCAGCTCAATTTTGATCTTTTGGACCTCAGTTTGCTCATCTGTCAAATGGAGATGAGAAAATAATGATTCTGTCTGCCAGAACTCTTGGGGTGGAAATAAAAGATGCTCTGAAGCTATGGAACAATGACCTAAACCACAGACAGAAGGATATAACCCATGACCATGGCTGCCTTGGTGAAGAAGGAAGGGGAACAGATTCAGGAATTGGGTAGAAAGGAGGTTTCTACCCACATTCTTAGCAATTTTTTGTTTATTTTATGTAAAAATATTAAAAGAGAATGTAAGAGACTTTTAAAATAACTTTCAGTTCAGGTCAGTTCAGTTGCTCAGTCTTGTCCAACTCTTTGCGACCCCATGCACTGCAGCACTCCAGTCCATCACCAACTCCCAGAGTTTACTGAAACTCATGTCCATTGAGTTGGTGATGCCATCCAACCATCTCACCCTCTTTCATCCCCTTCTCCTCCTGCCCTCGATCTTTCTCAGCATCAAAGTCTTTTCCAATGAGTCAGTTCTTCACATCAGGTAACCAAAGTATTGGAGTTTCAGCTTCAACATCACTCCTTCCAGTGAACATTCAGGGTTGATTTCCTTCAGGATTGACTGGTTGGAACTCCTTGCTGTCGAGGGGACTCTCAAGAGTCTTCTCCAACACCACAGTTCAAAAGCATCAATTCTTTGGCACTCAGCTTTCTTTATAATCCAGCTCTCACATCCATACATGACTATTGGAAAAACCATAGCTTTGACTAGACAGACCTTTGTTGGCAAAAATGTCTCTGCTTTTTGATATGCTGCTTAGGTTGGTCATAGCTTTTCTTCCAAGGAGCAAGCATCTTTTAATTTCATGGCTGCAGTCACCATCTGCTGTGATTTTGGAGCCCAAGAAAATAAAGTATCTCACTGTTTCCATTGTTTCCCCATCTATCTGCCATGAAGTGATGGGACCAGATGCCATGATCTTAGTTTTCTGAACGTTGAGCTTTAAGCCAACTTTTTCACTCTCCTCTTTCACTTTCATCAAGAGGCTCTTTAGTTCTTCTTCACTTTCTGCCATAAGGGTGGTGTCATCCGCATATCTGAGGTTATTAATATTTCTCCCAACAATCTTGATTCCAGCTTGTGTTTCTTCCAGCCCAGCGTTTCTCATGATGTACTCTGCATATAAGTTAAATAAGCAGGGTGACAATATACAGCCTTGACGTACTCCTTTTCCTATTTGGAACCAGTCTGTTGTTCCATGTCCAGTTCTAACTGTTGCTTCCTGACCTGCATACAGGTTTCTCAAGAGACAGGTTAGATGTTCTGGTATTCCCATCTCTTTCAGGATTGTCCACAATTCGTTGTGATCCACACGGTCAAAGGCTTTGGCATAGTCAATAAAGCAGAAGTAGATGTTTTTCTGAAACTCTCTTGCATTTTCAGTGATCCAACGGATGTTGACAATTTGATCTCTGGTTCCTCTACCTTTTCTAAATCCAGCTTGAACATCTGGAAGTTCATGGTTCATGTACTGTTGAAGCCTAGCTTGGAGAATTTTGAGCATTACTTTACTAGCATGTGAGATGAGTGCAATTGTGCGGTAGTTTGAGCATTCTTTGGCGGTGTCTTTCTTTGGGATTGGAATGAAAACTGACCTTTTCCAGTCCTGTGGCCACTGCTGTTTTCCAAATTTGCTGGCATATTGAGTGCAGCACTTTCACAGCATCATTTTTTAGGATTTGAAATAGCTCAGCTGAAATTCCATCACCTCCACTAGCTTTGTTTGTAGTGATGCTTCCTAAGGCCCACTTGACTTCACATTCCAGGATGTCTGGCTCTAGGTGAGTGATCACACCATCATGATTATCTGGGTCATGAAGATCTTTTTTGTATAGTTCTTCTGTGTATTCTTGCCACCTTTTCTTAATATATTCTGCTTCTTTTAGGTCCATGCCATTTCTGTCCTTTGCCCATCTTTGCATGAAATGTTCCCTTGGTATCTCTAATTTTCTTGAAGAGATCTCTAGTCTTTTCCATTCTATTGTTTTCCTCCATTTGCATTGATCACTGAGGAAGGCTCTCTTATCTCTTTTTGCTATTCCTTGGAACCCTGCATTCAAATGGCTGTATCTTTCCTTTTCTCCTTTGCCTTTCGCTTCTCTTCTTTTCACAGCTATTTGTAAGGCCTCCTCAGACAACCATTTTGCCTTTTTGCATTTCTTTTTCTTGGGGATGGTCTTGATCCCTGATTCCTGTACAATAGTCCATAGTCCTCTGTCCATAGTTCTTCAGGCACTCTGTCTATCAGATCTAAACCCTTGAATCTATTTGTCACTTCCACTGTATAGTCATAAGGGGTTTGATTTAGGTCATACCTGAATGGTCTAGTGGTTTTCCCTACTTTCTTCAATTTAAGTCTGAATTTGGCAATAAGTTCATGATCTGAGTTCATGACCTGAGCCACAGTCAGCTCCTGGTCTTGTTTTTGCTGACTATATAGAGCTTCTCCATCTTTGGCTACAAAGAATATAATCTATCTGATTTTTGTATTGACCTTCTGGTGATGTCCATGTGTAGAGTCTTCTCTTGTGTTGTTGGAAGAGATACTTTATGGAGATATAATTCACATACCATACAACTCACCCACTGAAAATGTACAGTTCAATGGTTTTTAGTATATTCACACAGAGGTGAAACTATCACCGCAATTTTAGAAAATTTTCACAATCTCACAAAGAAACCTTGTACCCTTAATGGATCACTCCTGGATCTATCTGTGCCCTCTCCCAGCTCTAAGTGACACTGGTCTTCTTTCTGTTTTTCCTGATCTCTCTGTGGTGAACATCGCATATGGGTGGAGTTCTACAGCATGTGGACTCTTGTGTCTGCAGTCTTCACTGAACGTCATGCTTTCAAGGCCTGTTCATGTCGCAACAAATGTCAGTACTTCACTCCTTTCTAAGGATGAATACTATTCCATTGCATAGTTATGCATTTTGTTTAATAAGCCCCGATTCCCAGGGCTTATCAGAAAACACAGCTACCTTTGCGTCTCCAGTCTGCTCAAGTTTGCCATGCCCTCCACTAATGAATGGGTCCAAAGAGCCCATGTGCGTCAGCTTAGGCTGCTAACAAAGTACCACCTTCTGGGGGCTCCAACAGCAGACATGTAATTCTCCCAGTTCGGGAGGCTGGAAAGTCCAAGGTCAAGGTCCCTGCAGACTCAGCTCCTAGTGGGGACTCACTTCCTGGTTTCCAGACAGCAGCTTGCTGATGTGCTGGCCTTTCCTCAGCACATGCTCACAGAGGCACAGACAGAGCTGGGTCCCCTTCATTTTCCGTAAGGATACTGATCCCATCAGGAGGGCCCTGGCCTCAGGACCTCATCTAAATCCCTTGGATAAGTAGGCAGGACAGGATTGCTGAATCACATGTGTGTAATATTATTTTTAAAAAGCAACTTTGTTCTCCATTGTGATGTACTATTTGCTTTCCCACAAGCAGTGGCGGAGCGTTCCACGTGCTCGGCATCTTTGCCATCATTTGCTATTGTCTGCTGTTTTGTGTCCCTGTGGACCGCAGCACTCCAGGCTCCGCTATCCTCCGCTGTCCCCCGGAGTTTGCTCAAATTTATATCCATTGAGTCTGTTCCTCCTCAAAGCCCACCTCCAAGTACCATCCTGTTGGGTTGAGGGATTCGACATAAGAACCTGGAGAGATGTAAACATTTAGACCCCAACGGAACTTTACCAAAAGAATGTGGGAAGCTTTCAAGGTCATCCTGGGAGATACCTCTTGCCACTGGGGGTTGTAGCAGATAAACACAGGAGACTCTTTACAGGTATAAATGCTACCAATAAACATCCAGCACAGCCACTGCCAGCATCTTGCTAACAGTGACAAGGCTGGGCCATCTCTCATCCTGGTGAACCTCCTCCACAGTGGGGGTGAACTTCATCCAAACCTTCCAGCTTTGCCACTGGACTCAGACTCAACAAGCTGTGCAACTCAAATTTTGCCTTTTTCCTATGATTCTGGCTATGACACTTAGACCTACAGACCTTGTGATCAGTGGACTGATTTCCTCGTTTCCTGTTCTATGCCTTTTTGATTTTATTTATTTCTTTCTTTTTTTTAAATTAGTTTATTTTCTGTTTTTTAACTTTACAATATTGTATTTGTTTTGCCGTATGTTGACATGAATCCACCATGGGTGTACATGTGTTCCCCTTCCAGAACCCCCTTATTTCATTTTCTTAACTTCAAAAAATTTTATTTATTTTTGGCCATGCTGGATCTTTGTTGCTGTCCATGGGTTTCTCTAGCCTCTCATTGTGCTGGTTCCCTTGTTTCAGGGCACGGGCTTCAGGCCCTCAGGCTTCGGTATTTGGGGCTCACAGGTTCTGGAGCGCAGGCTCAGGAGTCGTGGAGCACAGAATTAGTCACCCTGTGGCATGTGGAATTTTCCCGGACCAGGGGTCAAACGTGTGTCCCCCGCACTGGCAGATGGATTCTAAACCACTGGACCACCTGAGAAGTCCTCTGCCTTTATTACTCAGCCATTAAAAAGAATACATTTGAATCAGTTCTAATGAGGTGGATGAAACTGAAGCCTACTGTTCAGAGTCAAGTAAGCCAGAAAGAAAAACACCAATACAGTATACTAATGCTGTGTACTGTATACGGAATTTAGAAAGATGGTAATGATGACCCTAATGCGAGACAGCAAAAGAGACACAGATGTATAGAACAGTCTTTTGGACTCTGTGGGAGGAGGCGAGGGTGGGATGTTCTGAGAGAATAGCATTGAAACCTGTATATTATCATATGTGAAACAGATCGCCAGTCCAGGTTCAATGCATGAGACAGGGTGCTCGGGGCTGGTGCACTGGGATGATCCAGAGGGATGGGATGGGGAGGGAAGTGGGAGGGGGGCTCAGGATGGGGAACACATGTACACTCGTGGCGGATTCATGTCAATGTGTGGCAAAACCACTACAATATTGTAAAGTAATTAGCCTCCAATTAAAATAAATAGATTTATATTAAAAAAAGAAAGAATGTTGGTCATCATTTCCAAATATGAAAGTAATGCACGCCGACTGTAGGAACCACAGGAGAATGTAAGAAAAAGTAAAACCCAGTGCTTCCCCCCATCTGGAGAGATACCCTGATTGATAGAACTCCTGCCTTTTTCACACATTATTTGTACATATTTTCTTCTCAATCATCACTTTCAGTGGCTTCATTACATCCCATGATGTGGATATAATTACATTTTACATGTTTCCATCCCCCAGAATTGTCAGTTTCTGGAGAAACAGAGAAAGGCGTGGCTGTCCATTTCTGAGGCTTTTTAAAGACATAGACTCTCACTTACATCTTAGAAACTGTCTAACTTTCTATTTCAAATATTGTTCCCATAGAGTTCTGTGTTCTGGTCAAAACTATTTTCATCACAGTAGTAAGATGTTACAGAGACATTACTTTGTGGACAAAGGTCCGTTTAGTCAAAGCTGTGGTTTTTCCAATAGTCATGTAGGGATGTGAGAGCTGGACTCGAAAGAAAGCTGAGCGCCAAAGAACAGATACTTTTGAACTGTGGTGTTGGAGAAGACCCTTGAGAGTCATTTGGGCTGCAAGGAGATCCAACCAGTCCATCCTAAAGGAGATCAACCCTGGGTGTTCATTGGAAGGACTGATGCTGAAGCTGAAGCCCCAATTCTTTGGCCACCTGATGCAAAGAACAGACTCATTAGAAAAGACCCTGATGCCGGGAAATATTGAAGGCAGGAGGGAAAGGGACAACAGAGGATGAGATGGTTGGATGGCATCACCGACTCATGGACATGGGTTTGAGCAAGCTCTAGGAGATGGTGAGGGACAGGGAAGCCTGGAGTGCTGCAGTCCATGGGGTCATGAAGAGTCAGACATGACTGAGGGACTGAGCAACAACTAAGGAAGGTGTTATCTGCCTTTTGAACTAGGTTGATACTTGCGCTGGTGGGTAAAATTGCTTGCACCTTGTCACAAATCAGGGGCTTCCCTGGTGGCTCAGACTGTAAAGAACCTACCTGCAATGCAAGAGACCAGGGTTTGATCCCTGGGTCAGGAAGATCCCCTGGAGAAGGGAATGGCTACCCACTCCAGTACTCCTGCCTGGAAAATTCCATGGACAGAGGAGCCCGGCAGGGTCCACAGGGTAGAAAAGAGCTGGACATGACTGAACGACTAACACTTTCACTTTCGCACAAATCAAGACATACTCATCAAACCACCAGACAGTGGGGGTCAGGGGGGGTCAGTTCTAGTTAGGAACACCTTTGGTCAAAATGAAAATCTGCACACAGTGTGTTTGCTACATATCGAAGCACAGTGATTGTCTCCAGGAAAAGCACTTGTGAACTCGGTTGAATTGTGAACTAAACTTATTGCCTTTTACATGCAACTCCATTCAATTCAAAAGAATGACTGACAAACTATGGTTATTCAGTGTGGAGTATTTGGCAACGTTTTCTCAAAAATGAATAAAGTGTGTCTGTCACTTCACGGAAAACAACTGACAGTATTTGTTGCCAATGATAAAATCTGAGCTTTCAAGCAAAGATTAGAATTCTGAAAAACTTGTATCTGCCATCCTGAGCTTACCAGCTTCCCAATCTTTAAAATTAACAAATAGAGGATAAAATTAACAAATGTGAGTTTTCAGTGTTTATAATGAACATGTCAACATTTGGAAGATCTGTGTAAGTCAGTGAACCAGTTTGTTTTAAGTCATCAATATTTGATGTTAGGAAAGCATTCATGGTTAAATGATCCAGGCACAGTACGCAAGAGACCAGTGCAAAGAATGCAATGTGTTAACGGAATAGAGAAGGGAAAATTCACTCATATGGTTTTAGATTCCACATTGCAACTGACCTTAGAGCAAAGACCCATAAAGGCCCATAGAACACCCCACTCTGTCCTGACCATATCTCCATGTGAGGCTAAATTTTCTTCAAACATGACAACTGGCGACAGATGGTAGACAGAGCAGACAGGAGGGTCTAGCCGTTTTCTGTTAAGTCAGACGTTGTACGGATCCACAAAAATACAAAAGACTGCCGCTCTTCTCTCCAAATTATTTTGTGTTTTTAGAAATAGTTATTTTTCTTTAAAACATGTTGTTTATATTAACACGTAATGGATTTATTTTTAATAAATAAAAGATGAACACTTAGCAGTTTTAATTTCTAATACGCTATAGAGAGCATTGGCTCACATGAAGGGTTCTCGAGCAATCTGTGGACACCTTCAAAGGGGTCCTCCTGAGACCAGAAGGTTTGCTCTTCAGCCATGAGCATCTGAATGCCACTGATCTCTACTATCCTCTGAAAAAGTGATGCAATATCTATCTGGTAGATAGATCAAAATTCTCTACAAAATTTTATTTAATTGAAGTGTCCACAATGGCTAAATTTTCATAAAGGTATTAAGCTAGATGTTTACATTCACTGTGCAATGTTGGGAGTGGCTTTTTATCAGTTAACTGACTTGGGTCATATTATAGCCAAAGATACCTTCCATAGGTATTGCATTCACAGCAGGGCATGAGACATGCGTGGGTTGGGATGCTCAGCAAAAAGCCAGAGCTCACAGACACATGACCTTGGAGTTGCCTCAACAGCACACCACCAGCTCCTGGGCACTGATTTGTCAATAAAAAATGGAGGACTCTGGAAATTAGGAATCTATTTCAAAGAATCCTCACTTTTTTTCAAAAGAATAACTTTTCATAGTCTGTTAAGTATACATGAGAAGGACATGGCAGCCACTCCAGTGCTCTCGCCTGGAGAATCCCAGGGATGGAGGAGCCTAGTGGGCTGCCGTCTATGGGGTCATGAAGGGTCGGACGCAAGTGACCGACTTCACTTTCATTTTTCATTTTCATGCACTGGAGAAGGCAATGGCACCCCACTCCGGTACTCTTGCCTGGAGAATCCCAGGGACGGAGAAGCCCGGTGGGCTGCCGTCTATGGGGTCGTGAAGAGTCGGACGCAACTGACCGACTTCACTTTCACGCACTGGAGAAGGAAATGACAACCCATTTCAGTGTTCTTGCCTGGAGAATCCCAGGGATGAGGGAGCCTAGTGGGCTGCCATCTATGGGGTCGTGAAGAGTCAGACACGACTGAAGTGACTTAGCAGCAGCAGCAGCATACATGACTGTCATCATCATTCACTCATTGTCCCTTTTTCGAGGTTCTTGGGCGTGCTTTTCCTTTTCTAAATTTATTTAATTGAAGTGTAGTTGATTTACAATGTTGTGTTAATTTCTGCTGTACACTCTATGTATCACTTTTGCTGCAAGTGATTCAGATATATATATATATATATATATTTATATATTCTCTTTCATATTCTTTTCCATTAGGGCTTATCACAGGATTTTGGATACATTTCCCTGTGCTCTACAGTAGGACCTTGTAGCATATCCGTTCTATATATACTGATTGGCAGCAGCTAATCTCAAACTCCCACCCATCCCTCCCCGCTCCCCTCCCCCCTGGCAAACGCAAGTCTGTTCTCTGTGTCTGTGAGTCTGTTTTTGTCCCATGGATAAGTTAAGTGTAAGTAAGTGTTAGTCGCTCAGTCACGCCTGACTCTTTGTGACCCCATAGACTGCAGCCCACCAGGCTCCTCCGTCCATGGGATTTTCCAGGCAAGAGTACTGGAGTGGGTTGCCATTTCCTTCTCCAGTGGATAGGTAAATTTGTGTCATATTTTAGATTCCACGTATAAATGATGTCATGTCATATATTTGTCTGTCTCCGCCTGTCTTACTTACTAGGATAATCTCTAGGTCCATCCATGTTGCTGCAGATGGCACTAGTTGACTTCTGTTAGGCAAATACGGAAGGGAACGTTTCAACAACACCATATAGCAAAGTAAGACCCCCGCAGAAAAGGCTGATCATATCCCTCATGGAATATAATAGCAGCAGAATCCACAGAAAACACTGATAGAGACGTTCTCTCAGAAACACTCATGCATCCTGTACTTGGAACCTTAACATGTTAATGTTTTCCGTTTGTTTATGCAAATGTTTCTTTAAACAATAAGCTTAATGAAACTGAGAAAGAAAAAAACAACTTAAAGGACCTTAAATCTCCTTCTACCCTTTTATTTCTTTTCAAATGAGAAAACAGAGACAAGAATCTCTCTAAGTCCTAGATCT
This sequence comes from Okapia johnstoni, assembly GCA_024291935.2. Taxonomy (NCBI): domain Eukaryota; kingdom Metazoa; phylum Chordata; class Mammalia; order Artiodactyla; family Giraffidae; genus Okapia; species Okapia johnstoni. Next base: position 83,937,468 of record CM044318.1, read on the forward strand.
GAGCTTCCCTGGATTTCCATGTGACCAGCGGATTAGATTAGATCTTCTCTGAGGTCCAGAATTCGGGGTGGAGCGAAGGCCATGTATTTCTCAGGGGAACCTTCCCAATTAGTTCTGGCTCTCCTTTAAGATGCTCCCAAAACGTTTCTGCTTGAAAGCCTCAGCAGGTCGGACTCCAGGTCCATCCAGCTAGCTTCCCAGCTCCTGTCTCCTGTCTCCTGTCTTAAATGGACTAAGTGCCTGCATGCTCAGTCGCTTCCGACTCTTTACAACCCCACGGACTGTAGCCCACCAGGCTTCTCTGTCCATGGGATCCTCTCCGGCAAGAACACTGGAGTGGAATGCCATTTCTCTTTTCAAGGGATCTTCCTGACCCAGGGATTGAAGCTGGGTCTCTTGTGTCTTCTGCATTGGCAGATGAGTTCTTTACTACTGTGCCACTTGGGAAGCCCCTAAACTGACCAAGTACTCAGTAGCTATTTGTTCACTGAGTCCTCACTAAGACCCAAGTCTCAACACACAAGCATGTGCTTTCTGCACTTCACCACCTGCCGTCAACAGAACACCTAACCCCTGCTTAGGGTGGTGATGGAGCTGTCAAGAAGAAGCTTGTCTGTCTTAAGATAAAGATCATAAAGATAACACTGGTGAAACCAGTCAGCTTTTTAAGGTACAGGAAGATGATTAAGCGCATCGAGAATCCAGCCCACTCAGTTGACCCTGAGTCACACCCCAGGAGGACATCTGATGGTGGCCAGGGCCTAGTGCTTGGATGCACACCTGGGACTATGTGCAGCCCTTTGATACACACACGCAGGGCCACCTGGAGGTGATCAGCCCCCAGGCCGTGTGTCTCACCTAAGACATGGCGGATGGTCTGCGCTGGAATCTCTCTCTTATCAGTCTCTCCCTTGCTTTGGGATGGCAGACACAGCGTTTCACCAATGTAAGCCTCAGTACTCATCTGTGAAATGGGTTAACTCTAAACCAGTACCCAATTTTCCTGGGTTTCCAAAAAGTGGGTCGTGGCCTAGTTCCTGGAAATCTCCACCCCTTCAAAATAGTTGAAATAATCCTGATACTCATTAGCCTATTAAATTACCCAGCCCTTAAAAGCTAGCCAGGCCACGTTTTGAGGCAGCACTCACCCTCTGCGATGGCCCACACTCTGCCTGAGGAGTGTGTTTCTCTCTGAATAAATCCACTTCTTACCTATCGCTTTGTCTCTCGCTGAATTCTTTCTTCAATGAGACATCAAGAACCTGAGCTTCATTCGGTCCTGAAACCAGGTCTGCAATCTCGGAAGACCTTGGGTTTTGGCTGGGTTCAAGTCCCAGCCACATGGGTTAGAGTCCCAAACTGAGGAGGCATCTGGTTTCAGCAGGATTCGCTGAACTCTCTCCTGTAGGGTGTTTAGGGGAAGCACACTCTGACAGACAGTGATGGCTGCGGGGGCCACACTTTTCTGGAAGCCCTGCCATCTGTGCGCTGAATTAGAAAAGCAGAACCTTCCTTTCCAGAAGACAGATCCCCGAGCTGACCATTTAGGGGAAGTGTCCTGCTTCAGGCCAGAAAGAGGGGCAGAGCGAAGGGTCAAAGTGAAACATTATGCCTGCCCCTCGTGGTGAGCAGTGGGAGGTGGAGGCGGGAGAGGTGTCTGTTTTTAAAGTAGCTCCTGTAAGTGAGCAGTCAGCAAAGACAACGCATTACTACCTGAATCTTTATTTTTGTGGTTGTTGTTCAGTTGCTCAGTCGTGTCTGACTCTTTGTAACCCCATGGTCTGCAGCACGCCAGGCTTCTCTGTCCTTCATTATCTCTGCTCAAACTCACGCCCATTGAGTCGGTGATGCCATCCAACCATCTCATCCTCTATCACCCCCTTCTCCTCCTGCCCTCAGTCTTCCCCAGCATCAGGGTCTTTTCCAATGAAGTCAGCTCTTTCCATCAGGTGGCCAAAGTATTGGAGCTTCAGCATCACTCTTTCCAATGAGTATTCAGGGTTGATTTCCTTTAGGATGGACTGGTTTGATCTTGTCCAAGGGACTCTTAAGAGTCTTCTCCAACACCACAAAGAGAAAACATCAATTCTTTGGTGCTTAACCTTCTTGTTCCTCCCTGTAGTTCAGATGGTAAAGAATCTGCCCACAGTGTGGGAGACCTGGGTTTGATCCCTGGGTTGGGAAGATCTCCTGGAGAAGGGAATGGCAATCCACTCCAGTATTCTTGCCTGGAGAATCCCATGGACAGAGGAGCCCGGTGGGCTACAGTCCATGGGGTTGCAGAGAGTTGGACACCACTGAGTGACTGACACTTACTTACTTAGCCTTCTTTATGGTCCAAATTCTCATGTCCATAGGTGACTACTTGAAAAACCATAGCCTTGACTATACGACCTTCATCGGCAAAGTGATGTCTCTGCTAAACGTTTAAGCACTTTGAAAATGAAACTTCCGTGGTCTGAAACCTGTCACAAGGACAAGTTCATTTACCTTTTTTAGTAACTAGGACGTTGTCTGGAATTCTAAGTGATGCTCTAAGGATGACCGTCTGTGGGCAGCGTGACCCCCGGAGCAGGAAGGGCGGGGGAGCAGCCTGGGCTGGGCTGACCTCCTTCCGTGCAAAATCGTGTTCAGGACGTTGAATTCTCCACAGACTTCCCAGGTCTCAGTTCCTCCTTGAGTTCAGCTTTAATAATCCAGTGACCCAGGTCAGCATGACTAACCGGGCCTCGCTTTCTGTTTTAAGAAAGCACAAAGTCCTGAGGTCACTGGCTGCTGCTTCATCTGGGCGTGCCTGGGAGGGTCATGTCGGGGAGACCCCACCCTCTCCGGTCAGGCAGAGGATGTACTTGAAGCAAATTGGATCTGCTTCACCAGAGCAAGCTGCTCCTTTTTGCTCTGAATGAGCCAGATCCGGGTCCCCTGTGAGGCACACAGATGTAGAAATGAGGGGCAGAGCCCCACGGGCAGCGCCAGGAAGGCCATGGGTCCTGCTGGGCAGGGCTCAGGGGGCAGGGACCCCTTCCTTTGTCCCTGCACTCCACCCCAGCCTCCACCCCCAGACTCTACTCTCAGCCTCCACCCCCAGCCTCTACTCTCAGCCTCCACCCCCAGCCTCTACTCTCAGCCTCCACCCCCAGCTTCCACCCCAGCCTCCACCCCCAGCCTCTACTCTCAGCCTCCACCCTCAGCATACATCCTCACTCAGATGCAGACACATGTTTGTGGAGCAGAATCAAATATTAGTTAAAAGAAAAAAAGAACAAGGCCCTGGAGACCTGTGTTTCTTGTCTCTTTGCCACTTGCCAGCTTCAGATGCCTGGGTAAGTTACTAACCTCCCTGGGTTTAAGATGTTTGTTGCTCGTTGACAGAACAAAAGAATTATTAACGTGGTTGCCAAAGGGGCAACAGGCTCTAGCCTTTGCAGTTGCCACCAGTCTCTGCCTGCTGCCGGTTCTGTGGGGAGGGGCCTGGCTGTCAGTTACCAAGACCTCTTTACACCCCTCCTCACAATTCATTCTCACATCTCTGAGAGCAAAGCTGCTACTACGGTGATCCCATTTCACAGATAATTAGAATGAGGCCTGCTGAGATTGACTTCTCCAGCCCAGGCACCCTGACTGCAGACTTGCCCTGCTCAATCCCACACTGGTTGTCATTTCTATTATTAATCACTTACTGTTTTCTCATCATGAGAAAACAGAAGCTCAGAGAAGTGGATGGCTTTGCTAGCTTCTCGTGGCTAGCCATGAGGTATCAGTTCAGTTCAGTTCAGTTGCTCAGTTGTGTCTGACCCTTTGTGACCCCATGGACTGCAGCACACTAGGCCTCCCTGTCTAATAGAGTTTTGCCAAGAGAACACACTGGTCATAGCAAACACCCTCTTCCAACAACACAAGAGAAGACTACAAATGGACATCACCAGATGGTCAATACCAAAATCAGATTGACTATATTCTTTACAGCCAAAGATGGAGAAGCTCTATACAGTCAGCAAAAACAAGACCCGAAGCTGACTGTGGCTCAGATCATGAACTCCTTATTGCCAAATTCGGACTTAAATTGAAGAAAGTAGGGGAAAACCACTAGACCATTCAGGTATGACCTAAATCAAATCCCTTATGATTATACAGTGGAAGTGACAAATAGGTTCAAGCGACTAGATCTGATAGACAGAGTGCCTGATGAACTATGGACGGAGGTTTGTGACATTGTACAGGAGACATGCATCAAGACCATCCCCATGGAAAAGAGATGCAAAAAAGCAAAATGGCTGTCTGAGAAGGCCTTACAAATAGCTGTGAAAAGAAGAGAAATGAAAGGCAAAGGAGAAGAGGAAAGATGAGATGGCAGGGCGGTCTACAAATGGAGTCTCCAATTGTGTCCCCGTGTCCTGAGGGAGGAGGTGTTTGGGGGTGAAGACAGAGGTTGAAGACCAGACAGCAGACCTCAGCCCCAGCTGCTAGGGAGGCACTGGCCCTTCGCACACTTGGCTGGGGGACCTATGCATACAATGCCCTCCGGGGTGGGGGACCTGGGTGCCGTGGTTGGGAGAGCCTGGAGGGGCTCGGGGACCAAGGAGCCTGATTCCTCTCCAGGCTGGAGTTTCTGATTCCAAACTGTCTATGGACATCCTGTCCCACACATCCTCTTTCACCACGCCAGGCCTGCATCCTGGCCCAGGCTGTAGAAAGCCATCAGATTAGACCACTAAGAACCTGGCTTCAGGTCTGCATTCAGTGGCTGGTTTCAGGAACAAAGAAGATGGTCTCAGGGTGGATGAGAGCAAGAAGAAGGAGAGACTGTTCTGGAAATTGGTTGGCGTCTGCCTACACTTTGCAGAATAGCCAGTTCCCAGGGCCTCCAAGAGGCCAACCAGAAAGCAGGAGGCTGCTGCTATCTCCCTGTGTGGCTACGAGCCACACACTGGAGCACCAATACCTGGGGCTGGCTGCAGGATGGTTATTTAGACCCAGAGAAGTGTCAGACCCAAGGAGACAACTCCCGTTGCCCTGTCCAATCTACAGGCTTTGGTGACATGATCAAATGAAACTGTAATGATGATGGTCAAGCTAACCCGGATTACCTGGAGGTTATTCCTTTCTCCCAGCATGCTTTGCAAGCATCAGCTCATTAGAGAAACCCCATCCCTTTGACATTAGTAACTTTCTCTAGCATTATTATCATAGCCTCTATGTTCCTATAAAATTGAAGAGCACACTATTCTATATGGTAACCTAGCTCATCATAACAGGACCACATGGGTTGATTGGAGGTCCTACGACAATCCCTGAAACATTCAAGTTTCATAGAACAGTTGGGACTCCTGCCAAATAATGTTTCAGCTGGTTCCATTAAAATAGTAGTAAGCGAATGCATGTTTGTTAAGTAGGTTTAGAACAGCAAGGCTTTCCTGGTGGCTCAGGGGTGAAGAATCCAACTGCGATGCAGGAAACGAAGGTTTGATCCCTGGGTCAGGAAGATGGAGAAGGAAATGGCAACCCACTCCAGTATTCTTGCCTGGGAAATTCCATAGACAGAGGAGCTTGGTGGGGTGCAGACCATGGGGTCGCAAAGAGTCAGACACAAGTTAGCAACTGCACAACAGCAACAAAAGAGCAGCAAAGCAACATTCAGGGGCACTTTTTTCCCTGAAAAAAAAAAGTCAGCCACCCCTCACTGCTCCATGGACAGGAGGGCGGGGCAAGTGGCCAGGGCTGGGTCTTTCAAGAGTGGCTGAGTCTGTGAAGAGTCAGCAGGCCTGGTTGTTCCTTAAAAAGTGAGTGAAGTGAAAGTTGCTCAGTCATGTCCGATTCTTTGCGACCCCATGGACTGTATAGTCCATGGAATTCTCCAGGCCAGAATACTGGAATGAGAAGCCTTTCCCTTCTCCAGGGGATTTTCCCAACCCAGGGATTGAACCCAGGTCTCCCGCACTGCAGGTGGATTCTTTACCAGCTGAGCCACAGCGGAAGCCCAAGGTTTTCACTGAGTTCACACACGGCTTCTTTACCTTCTACCTTCAGACCTAATAAGGGAGCCTATCTCTTCATCGCCCTAACTGAGCTGTAGTTCCACTTACCTGATTTTCCTACTTCTTAAATGTTTCCTCAAATCCATGTATGATCTAAGGACACCAAGCTCTGCTCAAACGCTGAGCTAAGTAAACACAGGCTTCACCTCTTGCCATGTCCTCTGCATGAATGTTACACATGAAATAGATGCAATTGTTACCCTTAGCTTCCTTCTTTGCTACTTGTCCTCATTATTAAAATCTGACATAAGTTCAAGCCTCCAAAGAACATAGATGCTTTTAACTTCAAAGAATTGAGAACATTTTCACAGTGGTTAATCATATTTTTAATACGTTCAGTTTCACAATAAGTTAATTTATTAGAATAATTTTGACTTTGTGGGACTTGGAGATGGGAGGTTGTGGAGAACTGACTTTTCAGAGTGAACATAATTTTGTGACTAAGTACACATTTCACAGGGAATTAGTGACTGCTTTTTGAATATCTGTCTTGACTGTTCAACAGTGATCTCCGTGGGGGTGGGTACCTGGCTTAGCAAGGTGTTAACCACATTGCAGGTACACAGTGCTTGATCTTAAAGGAAAACAATGTTATTGCGAGGACAGATTGTTCATCTCTGCTAGTTTCCTAAAGGATGTTTCCTTCTGTCCAAAGAACTGCTGCTTTGTAAATTACACTACAGGAATTCTCTTCCCTTAGGCTCTGGTTCTATCACAATGTGAAAGGGGATTATTTCAGAATCCTGACATTTGACCCGGCTAACTTGTAGGATATTCAAACCTAAAAGATTCTCAAAGTGGTTTTCCGAGAGAATATCCTGCTGGCAAAGTAGGCCAAATCCATCTGGTGTTTTTGTTTTGTTTTTTTTTAAATATTCCAGGTCACCCACTGTCCTCTCATGAGCCATGCTCTAGTTCCACCCGCCTGTGCTTGGAAGGCAATCCATCACCGGCACTGTGCACCTGCCCTGGCTCTGACTCAGGATATGCCTGCAAGCCACAGAGCGGGACCCCATGGCTTACTGAGCGTCCAGCCGGCCAGGAGTCTGCCAATGGGTGATGCTCCCGGACCTGTGTTGGGGACACTGCAGCAAGCGAGCAGAGCATCGGCTGACGCGAGCAGAGCGTCGGCTGACGGGGTTTTTAGAACTCGCCACAATATGACATTTCCACTTTGACTGAACTAACCACAATCTTTTTAAAGCAAAAATACATTTAATTGTCTTAGCATGAGGCTAGGGGGGCTATAATTTTCACCTTTCCTTGATCTTCTTCCTTCCTCATCTTTTCCCTGCCAAAAATCCACCTTGGAAACTCAAAACTGAATGTCAGCCTCTCTACCCACCACTGGGTTTAAGTTACATCAGAGGCGGAGGGTCCAAAAGTCCAGGTCACACACCCCTAAGTCTCTCCTTTGGCTTCTAACACCTGATCTGGGAAAAACAATTTCTGGATCCCTCTGTGTCTGCAAGTCTCCATTCACAGAGTGGAATCAAAATGCATGGTCCCTCCTGTGGGGAATGAGGTCACAGGTAGCAAAGTGCTTTGAGCAACTCAAAGGGGAGGCGTGTAACACAAGCCTTTATTATTTAAGAGAGTGAGGCCAGGTCAGAAGGTCGACAGGCTCACAATCATGGCACTGCTTTGAACACGGCACGGACCGCAGAGCTTTCTTCTTCACCTTCCCCACCCTCACGGGAAGCGTCCTTTGTCAAGGGTGCATCATTTATGAAGAACGTGGTGTCGTGAGTGAGAAAACTGTTCCTGAGTGGCAGTCAAACAGAGCCACACTTTTACCTGCTGATTGGCTCAGCCACGCCGGCCAGTTACTACTCTGAGAGCTGGAGCACGGCAGAGGGGACCCGGCTGCCGAAGGAGGACACAGCCTTTAGAATAAAATTCCATCCCTCGGGGCAGACTCCATGGGCTTCCTCTGCTCCTGCTTCCGCTGGTATCTGGCCTTCTGGTAGAAGATGATGATGACCACGGTGACCACGTTTAGGAGGATGACCAGCAGGGTGAGCCAGAACGAGTATCCGTAAGTGTGGGATGTCCCTTGCTGAGTGGCGGCTGGATAGAGCGGGTACAGCCTCTGGGCCAGCTCTTCCGAGAGACGATTGGACTGCGTGTTCCCCACAAAGAGCACCATGGTTATGAATGTGAAGGATGCTGAAAGCAAGAAAGAGTTCGTAAATAACACGGGGTATATTTTAATGAATATTTTTATTTTTAAGATTTTTTTTTTAATTGGAGGGTAGTTGCTTTACAACATTGCATTAGTGTCTGCTGTACAATGAAGTGAATCGGCCCCATGCATGCATATATCTCCTCCCTCTTGGACCTCCTGCCCCCCCACCCCAATTAGACCCTTCTGGGTCACACAGGGCCTTGAGCCGACTCCCTGTGCTACATAGCAGGTTCCCACCAGGAATCTGTTTTACACACAGTAGTGTGAGTATATCCATCCCAATCTCCCAATTCCTGCCACCCTCCTCTTCCCCCGCTGTGTCCACATGCCTGTTGCCTATGTCTGCATCTCTATTTCTGCCTTGGAAATAGTTTCATCTGTACCGTTTCCCGGATTCCATATATACGCGTTAAGGTACATTTTTAAGGTCACTTTTTTTCTTTATCAAACATGTACTCTATGAGCATTCACTGAACATCTACCCTGGGGTTTACTCTCTTCTCGGCACTAGGGGGAAGGTAAAAGAAATGAAAGACGCATGCTAGACTCCAGACCCCAAATGCTAACGACAACACAGGCGGCTGTGACCAGGAGCAACCATTCAGCTCAAGTCCTTTCAGAACGAGTTGAACTCTGCCTGCTTCCCAGAGGGATGAACTGAGCCCTGTGCTGCATGAGCGACGGAACAAATGATTAAATACGAGGATCAACAGGACAACCGTCTAGAGAGGACCAGGGTGGTGGGAAGAGGCAGCCTGCGTATCCATCCATCGTGATTGTCGGTGAGCTCAGAGCATCTGGGTCTGGGAGACACAAGTCCAGCTGATGGGGATGGGTCTGCAGGGTCCTGAGCACTGGATACAGAGGCCAAGCACCCCTGGGGAGCTCTGAACACCAGCCTGGCAACTGGGGTTTCATTCCACCCACAACGGGGGGCAGCATTCATCCAGGAAGGCTCTCCTTACTAAACTCATCCTTTATCCTTCACAATGTCCTCCACTAGAGAACCTTCCTCGGTCTGGGCTTTGGAAAGGCCTCTTGGCTTAGAACGTGGTTCTGGAGTCAGAGAGAGCAGGGTCAAGGTCTCCAACCACAGGTCTTGGGAGATGCATTCAACTGCTCTGAACCTCGATCCTCATATTCCAAACAGGGTGAGCTACAAACACCAAGGATCTTCGAGGCTGCTTTGGGCTGTGGGGGGCTCTGGAGGAGGGGCTTCCTTTTGCGGTCGGGAGAATATCCTAACATCAACCATGGTGATGGTTGAACAGGTCTGCAAATACACTGGAAACCACTGCATGGCAGTCTTAAATGGGTGGACTGGACAGTATGTGAGTCATTTCTCAATAGATTGTCCAAAAATGCAGAGGAAGGAGGCTCAGAAGGCGGCTGTGCTGGACTTGTGATGAGCCGTCCAGTGGGGTCAGGCTTGAACGTGCCGGGCGGCCGTCCAGGAGTCCCCAGGACGGAGGTCCAGAGAGGTACACTCTCTCTGACTCTTCCTCTGCTGCTGTTTACCCAAACCTAGGAGGACCTTCGGCGACCAACGTGCCCTGGTCATAACCCACACCCAGGGAATGGCCCTCCAGAGGCCCTAATTAGAGGGCTTCTGGGTGAGTTTTCATTCCCAGGATGACAGTCTTTCATCTTCAACCTAATGCTTTTATTTCTTAATAATAGCAGGAGTGGGCATGCATGAAGGCCCTCCCCTCTGCGCTATGCATCTCATACCCCTTAATTATCCCTCATTCTGCTCTTGGGAAGTTTCTTCTGAAAGCTTTAGTTAGAAAGGAGCAAAACCCAGAAATGAGCTACACACTGTTCTCTGAAGTGGACACTCACAACTTTGACTTGAACCGCGAAGGGCACCCACCGACGAACACGGATGCCAAGCTGAGCCCCCAGCGGAAGGGGACGCCACTCACAGCCTGCTTCTCTGGTTTCTGGGGCAGAAGGTTTATGGGGCCTGGAGGGAGCCCCATGGCAGACGGAGGAGCCCCCAAGGGCTCAGGGCGCGGGCCTTCCACCCCCCGGGCCTGTCCCCCTGGGCATGTGACCTGCCGAGTTGCTCCCTGCTCTCGGGTTCCCAGGCTGAGGACCACGTGTGTCGGAGCAGACGGCCTGCAGTGCGCTCTCTGGCTCCGCCAGCATCTCCAGCACCTCTCAGACTACAGCTCTGTCCCCTGGGGTTAGGGTCACCACTCCAGGCTGGGCTTGGAGGGCACAGGGGCCTGGGAGGTGAAGCTGCTTTTCACGCTTTTGCCCTTAAAGCAGCATCTCCTTCTGTTGCTTCAGAGACAAGCCAACAAACCGCTCCCCTTCTTCCTGTCACCAAGGAGCCTGTGTCCAAGCCCAGCCTGGAGAGGGTTGTGCAGCCCTTCCCTCGGCCTCCAGGCCACCTGAGGGCGGCCTGACCCCGTCCCCGGTGCCAGAGTGACCCAAGGCAGGGACCCAGAGATGGCATATTTGAGCACAAAGCCCGCTGCAGGCTGAGCCTCGGGGGACCCGAGTTTTCAGCAAGTTCTTCAACCAAACGGGGCCCAAATCTGCCCTTTGCGAGCTGGAGGCTGCTCACCTCCGCTCACCTCCGCCTCCCACATCAAAGTCTCCAATTACGCTTCTGCCCACCTCACAGCCGCTCCATGTGTCAGAACTTGCCCTGAGCCTGGGAAGGAATGTGGTGGGAGCTTGCTGTCAGTCAAACAATTCTTTGTTGTTAGAACTAGCTGGGGACTGGGGGGGAGGGTGGGGAGGCTGCTGGCCCTGTTTCCCATGTCTCCTTCCACAAACATGCATCAGGCCTCTGCCCTGGGCAAAGCCAGCTCATACTCAACTGTGGAGGAAGACACTGAAGCCAGGGGTTTCCTCCTGCAGAGACAAGGGGATGGGTTCTGGACCCTGCGGGTGTAGACGGAGCAACGCAGGTGGATTTTGTCTGGCTGGCCCCACACCCAACCCATCCCTCTGGTCCTAGTGATCGACACTGCTCCCAGATCTTCCCCCTCAGTCCCAGCTCCAGGTGGTCAGTGTCCTCAGCCAAGATGGGTCAGCCAGTGAATTCAACCCTGCTAGCTATGGAGACTGTTTCAGAAATGGAGGAGGCCAACTCCAGCAAGAGTCAGATTTGGGGGGGGAAAAAAAGTCTTTTCTCCTGCAGTTGCTGCATCTGTGATGGGCCAGAAAGAACTGGCAAATGTCTTGCCTTTAAGAGGACCAGTCTAGCTACTTACCGATGGAGGGAACACTGGAGGAAACAGAGATCTGATGGCTCAGAATCCGAGATCCTGGATCCAGCTGTACCTGAAGCCACCACTTCTCTTAGCTTCTTCATTGCATGAGCAAAAATTAAAAGAATCTATTTTTTTCACCCTGGCAGTGAGTGCCAATGAGTCTTGCCTTTGGTTTGGTTGACAAGAGATGAACTACGGTCATAGAAACAGCTTGGGGCACAGAACCCTGGTGTCCGGATGAGGGTCTCTGAGTTTGGAACCAACTCCTCCAGGTCCACCATGAGATGGGAAGCACAAATGCTCATTCCTGGCTGGCAGCTGATGCCCTTTAAGTTTGGGCATTTGCTTGTTTTGATCACAAATGCACAGAAAGAAAGGAAAGGGATGGTCATGTGCAGATGTGGCTACACCAGCCTGATCCCAGTCGCTCAGAGATGAGAGGTGGGTGTGCAGGCTTGCCCAGTGGAGCCTGGCTTTCCACCTGTTATCCTGCACAATGTTTAGGAATCCCAGATTGTTTGGTCATAGTGCTGAGAGGCTTGCCCTTGTATCCATGCCAGAATGGGTCTGGCTCCTCAAACATTAGCTTGGAAAAGGCCTCAGTGGAAGTGTTTATACACTCACACCAGCCAGGTCTGTGGTCTGGGCTTCCCTCCCCAGAGAGCCAGGTGTTCACAATCTCAGCACAGCGCTGCTGGGATCCACAGCACAGCGGCGCCTCCAGCCACCTACACTGGCCAGTGTGACGATGGCCTCACAGAAGGACAGGAAGCTGCCCAGAGCCCGTCATCCGAGGCTTCCTGATACCCCAATATCCAAAGCACCTATCTTGTCCCTCAAAGTCCCTGGTCTGTGTTTAAATACACCACCTGCAACACACACACCGCCACCTCCAGGGCCATCCCATTAGTTCAGTTCAGTTTAGTTCAGTCACTCAGTCATGTCCGACTCTTTGCTACCCCATCAACTACAGCACACCAGGCTTCCCTGTGCATCAAAAACTCCCAGAGCCTGCTCAAACTCTTGTCCATCAAGTTGGTGATACCATCCAAACATATCATCCTCTGTTGTCCCCTTCTCCTCCTGCCTTCAATCTTTCCCAGCATCAGGGGCTTTTCCAATGAGTCAGTTCTTCGCATCAGGTGGCCAAAGTATTGGAGTTTCAGCTTCAGCATCAGTCCTTCCAATGAATATTCAGGACTGATTTCCTTTAGGATGGACTGGTTGGATCTCCATGCAGTCCAAGGGACTCTCAAGAGTCTTCTCCAACACCACAGTTCAAAAGGATCAATTCTTCGGTGCTCAGCTTTCTTTATGGTCCAAATCTCACATCCATACATGACTACTGGAAAAACCATAACTTTGACTAGACAGACTTTTTTTGGCAAAGCAATGTCTCTGCTTTTTAATACGCTGTCTAGGTTGCTCACAGCTTTTCTTCCAAAGTACAAGTGTCTTTTAATTTCATGGCTGCAGTCACCATCTGCAGTGATTTTGGAGCCCCCCAAAATAAAGTCTTTCACTGTTTCCATTGTTTCCCCATCTGTTTGCCATGAAGTGATGGGACTGGTTGCCATGATCTTTGTTTTTTGAATGTCGAGGTTTAAGCCACCTTTTTCACTCTCCTCTTCAACTTTCATCAAGAGGCTTTTTAGTTCCTCTTCACTTTCTGCCATAAGGGTAGGGTTATCTGCGTATCTCAGGTTATTGGTATTTCACCCGGAAGTCTTGATTTCAGCTTGTGCCTCGTCCAGGCTGGCATCCCATTGGTAGGATGGGCCATTTCTGATCCACTCTCGAGATCAGGTTCTCATGGTAGAGAGAGGGACAGAGCAGGAGAAACCCCACTGTCGGGCAGGGGCAACAAGGCTCCCACTGGACCAAGCCCCTGGGCAAACAGTGGCCCCAGAACCCGTGAGACCTACAGAGAGTCCAAAACACTGTGACCCCAACTGGATCCCACTTCCCGTTCCCCACCCCAACACCTTTCCCACCAAACAGACAACACAGCCTCACAGCACCACCCAGCCGACACCCAGTGCTCACAGGTTGCCCACAGCTAGGGCGTCGGCCCCAGATTCTCCACAATGACATTCTTGGTGGCTCTGCACCACCATCGTGTTCAGATATTAGGCCACGTCGACTGCTGTTCTATGGAGGCAAGGAGGGGACTAAATAAATGTGCACATGTGTGAGCCCGTGTGTGCTTCTGCTCATCACAGGGAGCCTACTTTGGAGTCAAGCACGCAGCAGGAGCCCAGTGAATGCTTTGTTGATGTGCGTCTTTCTGTTTAATGCCTTACGCTAGATACTCTAAGGCAAAGACTGGGTATATCATACATTTTTAACACCTAACACGCCCTCCTTACCCACAGCCCGTCCCTCACCAGGGCACCCAAAACACATCTGAAGATGCTGAATAAAAGCTGTAGGCTTGCAAAAATAAACCTCAGCCCCCCACACTCGACTCAGCACAGGGGGGTCTTCTTAATGCCCAGGGTCCGACCGTGACCGTGTGTGTCCTCATGTGAGAGGGAACCAAGGGGACAGAGGCCAGGACTGGCCGATACTGACCGCTGAGCCCGCTCCAGGTGTACACCCCCGTCGGCCCCAGGAACGTCTGGTAGGGGTTGCTGACGCTATTGTAGAAGGTGAACCCGGCGCTCAGCAGCGAACTGAACAAACCAAGGACCAGGAACACAACGACCACCGAGTGCAGAGTCTTCGGGGAAGAATTGTTCAGTGTCCCTAAAACTGAAACAGTGTCTGTTAAGTACACGGTGCCCGATGCAAAGACCAGCTCTGGGCCCAAGGGCTGGTCCACCCTCATGAACCTGGGTCTCCTTCTCATTCCACCTGCTTAGGCACTGGGGCTAGACACCCTCAGCCTTTTCATAGCAGTTCCATATTTCTAAAGTGCAGGGGAACTCCAGACATGGATCTGCACAGGTGTAAAATGAAACACGGATGCCCTGCACCCTCTGCCATCAGATCCTGCTTTCATCACCCTCCTCTCTCTGACCACCATCAGCCAGCCTCCCCTGGCGTCTGCTTCTCCTGCCCCCACTGCTGTTTACAATACAAGATGGGCAGACACCAGAGGCGCATTGGCCCCACTCTTACCTGGAAGCCCAGCCACTTGTTTACAGAACATCTCCAAGAGCTGTCTGTGCATTGAGCCCCTTAGGAGACTGCCACTACATGCAGTAAAGTGTTTACCAGGATGTTTCGTGGAAGAAGGTAAAACTAAACTGGGAATAAGATTTCAGAGTCCTTAGTAATACACTAACAACATCACTGGAATGGCAAGGTGTAGGAACCATGGTAGGAGAGATAAGAAAGCCTTCCTCAGTGATCAACCATCCCCAAGAAAAAGAAATGGAAGAGGCAAAATGGTTGTCTGAGGAGGCCTTACAAATAGCTGAGAAAAGAAGCAAAAGGCAAAGGAGAAAAGGAAAGATATATCCATCTGAATGCAGAGGTCCAAAGAATAGCAAGGAGAGATAAGAAAGCCTTCCTCAGTGATCAATGCAAAGAAATAGAGGAAAACAATAGAATGGGAAAGACTAGAGATCTCTTCAAGAAAATTAGAGATACCAAGGGAACATTTCATGCAAAGATGGGCTCGATAAAGGACAGAAATGGCATGGACCTAATAGAAGCAGAAGATATTAAGAAGAGGTGGCAAGAATACACAGAAGAACTATCATCATCTCACATGCTAGCAAAGGAATGCTCAAAATCCTTCAATACTAAGTGAACCGAGAACTTCCAGATGTTCAAGTTGGATTTAGAAAAGGCAGAGGAACCGGAAATTAAATTGCCAACATCCACTGGATCATCGAGAAAGCAAGAGAATTCCAGAAAAAATCTACTTATGTATTATTGACTATGCTAAAGCCTGTGACTGTGTGGATTACAACAAACTGTGGAAAATTCTCAAAGAAATGGGATTACCAGATCACCTTACCTGCCTACTGAGAAATCTGAATGCTGGTAAGAAGCAACAGTTAGAACCAGACATGGAACAACAGATTGGTTCCAAATTGGGAGAGGAGTACATCAAGGCTGTATATTGTCACTCTGCTTATTTAACTTATATGCAGAGTACATCACGGGAAAAGCCAGGCTAGATGAAGCACAAGCTGGAGTCAAGATTGCCAGGAGAAATATCAGTAACCTCAGACATGCAGATGACACCACCCTTACGGCAGAAAGAGAAGAGAAACTAAAGAGCTTCTTGATGAAAGTGAAAGAGGAGAGTGAAAAAGGTGGCTTAAAGCTCGACATTCATAAAACTAAGATCATGGCATCTGGTCCCATCACTTCATGGCAAACAGATGGGAAAACAATGGAAACAGTGAGAGACTTTATTTTCTTGGGCTCCAAAATCACTGCAGATAGTGACTGTATCCATGAAATTAAAAGATGTTTGTTCCTTGGAAGAAAAGCTATGACCAACCTAGACAGCATATTTAAAAGCAGAGAAATTGCTTTGCCAAAAAAAGTCTGTCTAGTCAAGGCTATGGTTTTTCCAGTAGTCATGTATGGATGTGAGATTTGGGCCATAAAGAAAGCTGAGCGCCGAAGAATTGATGCTTTTGAATTGTGATGTTGGAGAAGATTCTTGAGAGTCCCTTGGACTGCAACAAAATCCAACCAGTCCATCCTAAGGGAAATCAGTCCTGAATATTCATTAAAAGGACTGATGCTGAAGCTGAAACTCCAATACTTTGGCCACCTGATGCGAAGAACTGACTCATTGGAAAAGCCCCTGATGCTGGGAAAGACTGAAGGCAGGAGGAGAAGGGGATGACAGAGGATGAGATGGTTGGATGGCATCACCGACTGGATGGACATGAGTTTGAGCAAGCTCTGGGAGTCGGTGATGCACAGGGAAGCCTGCAGCCCATAGTGTCCCAAAGTGTCAGAAATGACTGAGTGACTGAACTGAACTGAGGAACCACGATGGGGGCGGCAGAGAAAGAGCTAGAGCTTCCTTCTCTTCATTCCTGTTTCTCAGGGCCCCTAGGAGACAGCCAGAACCTCTCACATCTTCACCCAGAGCAGCTTAAAAGAACAGAAACCGAAACAGCCACGGAAGCTTTCTTGTTCTGCCGTGAGTGGCGAGTTTTAAGGAACAGGGCCCTGGAAGCCAGAGGGGACCCCCAGATGTTGTGCAGGCAGGAGCTGGAGAGTGTCATGCCAGACCACGTCCTGGGAACAAGGAGCCCTCTGGGTGCAAGGTGGCCCTTTTCATCCCTGTGGTATCGTAGCGATTGAAAGGCTCTTCATCCTGCATCTCTATGCTATGAACCCTGGGTCCTAATGCTCCTTTGGGACCAATGCAGAATCCACTCCGTCCTCTCCTGCCTGGAGCTTTTCCCAATATTTGAAAAGAGGATGAAAACCCAGTGAGTTATTCATAAGACGTGATTCCACAGCTCCTGCCAGCCTGGCCCTGACTCCACACATACTCTCATCTGACCGTCCTTCCGATTCATGAAGGCCAGACGGGCTCAGCTCTGCTGATGAGATGACACTGCCTGTGTCATCCTCTGTCTATATCTAACACCTACGTATCAGTAGCTCAGACATTTTCATTTTAAATCAGCAGTACTCTGTGAAGGAGCTACATTTGTTGTCAACGAACAGAGGGTAGACGTGAAAGAGATTTGAGCTAGCAAGTCTGCCTTCAGACATCCCAGCAGTGGGGATATGGTCCTAAAGACCCTCGTGTGTGAGAGAGTTCATGCTGATGGCCAGGTCATGTGGCCCGGCCTGGGCTAGAAGTGTCCCCGGCTGGACAGAGTGGGACACAGTGCCAGGCGCGCGGGGCTGAGCAGAAGGCAGGCAAGCGTGGCAGCCAAAGCCTGCAGAAAAGGAGAGGCAGGAAAGGAAACAGCCAGGAGGGAGGAGACATGGATGTGGTCTCTGGTGAGCAGCCACAGCCCTGCCAACCCCATAGAGACCAGGGAGCACAGGAGAGGGAAATACCAGCTCAGCAACACACAGGCCATGAGTTCACCGCCCAGGGAGCCGGGCCCGGGGGCAAAGTCCAGGGCACACATGGCCAGTCCACTCCTCCCGAGTGCTGTCGGGCCCTGTCACCATTTCTGTTAATGACCCATGGGCAGGGCTAAGTTCTCAGCACAACTCACTTGTTTATGCATCCTGGATATGTCCTCTTGGTGATGCGCTTGGTAAGAACTCCGACAGACCTTGGCTTAACTGAGGACATGGTCCTCTTGGTCACCCGCTGTTGCCCAGGTGGGGAGCCCTGCCTTCCTTAGGGAGGGACCTCTGGGCTGGGACTGTTCCAAGGTCCCGCCCTCAAGCCCCAGCCTCTGACTTCTCGGTCTGTCTCACCCCAGAGATGAGTGAGGAGCTTTGCCGGGCTGTGAGACAGCACACAACTATTTAGCAACTTGTGGAAGGTGATGCCAGAGTAAAAAACAAGAAGCAGGACACACCTGTTCCAAGGCACAAGGTCAAATGCTGTGGATCCTTCCAAACTTAGTCACTCCCGGGAAGAACTGCTTCTCCTGCGTTACACGACCCCCTGGCTCTGCCTGAGCACCAGGGAGGAAGCTCCAGCACCAGATCAGAAGTTTCCTGGGGAATAAGGGAACTTCATCCTTAGCCAATGGGACATAATTTGGATACTTAACTAGAAAATAGGGCTTCCTAGATGGCACTAGTGGTAAAGAACCCATCTGTCAATGCAGGAGACACAAAAGATGCAGATTCAATCCCTGGGTCCCCTGGAGGAGGAACTGGCAACCCCCTCCAGTATTCTTGCCTGGAAAATTCCATAGACAGAGCCACCTGGTGGGCAACAGTCTATGGGGTTGCAATGAGTCGGATACAACTGAGCAACCAAGCACAACTAGAAAATAAAACTTTCAGCACAGGAAAAAGGTCATGTGTCCAAGTGCCTGAAGTCTGGACACTTTCTTATTAAATCTTAAACAGAGGGTCATTTGAGAATGGTGAACATTCCACATTTTAGAGTAAATTAGAAGGGAACAATCTGGTGAAGCTCAGTGGTAAAGAATCCACTTGCCAGTGAAGGAGATGCAGGAGTCCATGGGTTTGATCCCTGGGTTGGGAACATCCCCTCGAGTAGGAAATGGCAACCCACTCCACTATTTTTGCCTGGAGAATCCCACGGACAGGGAAGCCTGGTGGGCTACAGTCCATGGGGTCACAAAGAGTCAGACATGACCGAGCGGCTGAGCACACACCCAGACATCAGTTCTCCAAGGGGAGTCAATTTGACTCATAATTTTCTATGAATTAATGTGACAATTTATCTTAAGTTTAACTGCCACATTTCAAAATTGTATTTCAGCCTTCTGAGTCCCCTGCCCCACAGGTATGGCAGCTGTATCTCCTGCACCCTCCAGCCCCCGAACCTTCCCCCCAACCCCGCTCAGAACTCGGACAGTGAAAGCTAGAAATTCAGTTAGAGTTGAGCAAGAATGAAATCACAATCAACCTCCACAGCATCTGACAGCTGCTCTCTGCCTACAAAATTAGCAAACACATTCAGTTCTTTTTTTCTTGTCTTGAGGGGCCAAGCGTCAGAATCGAGAAAGCCATCTCACAGTCGGAGCCATCTCGCAACTGGAACCAATAGTCCGGATTCTGGCAGCTCCGGCAAAGGGGGCCAGGAAGTATCGGGCAGTGAGCAGTGCAGAGATGAGGGGTCATCCGGACATCTGGGCTTCCTGGGCCTACAGATTTGTATTCAAGCCCCACTGGCCATCTGGCCCTTCTAGTCTGCTTTTCAGGAAGTCCTGGGAAATTGAGGCAGAGCCGCTGGCTTTTACGTGGGGAGGAACAGCCTCTACGCACCACTCAAGCATCTGGACTCCAGGGGGCCTGACCCAAAAGAATTCCTGAATCTCTGGACCCCAGTGTACTCCTGGAAGGGCTCGTTGACTCCACAGACACCAGAGTGTGGCCTGGGAGCTCTCCCTGGATGTCCCAGCTGCTGGCCTGGGAAATTGACCAGGGTTATCTCAGTCCAGGTGGGGGATGGCTTCCAATGTGGCTCAACGCAGTGGTTTAGAATCCACCTGCCAATGCAAGAGACGAAGTTTCTATCCCTGGGTTGGGAAGATCCCTTGGAGGAGGAAATGGCAACCCACTTCAGCAGGCTGAAGTGGAAAGCTCCAGCTATCTTGCCTGGGAAATTCCATGGACAGAGGAGCCTGCTGTGCTACAGTCCATGGGTCACAAAGAATCACACACAACTGAGCGACTGAGCAATGCATTCACACACATCTCAGTGAAAAGAGTAGGCGAAAGCCTTTTCTGCCCCTTTATGCTCCACCTCCCAGCGTGGCCACATCTCTAGTGGCAAATAATAAGTCACTCCTACCCGAGGGAAAGTATGGGATATATGTGGGGTAGGACTGGGCGGGTAGGAGTGGTAAGAAGGGCTTTTTGTACATTCTGGAAATATAAACCTCCTTTCTTCAGGTCCCTTGTTCTTGCAGTTACTTGATTTTTCTGTGGCAGATTCAATTCTCTCATCATTTTGAATGTGAGCCAGTACTACGGCTCTGAGTTCCCTGAGAACAAAAAGGGTAGGTATGGGAAAGAGACTTGGAGGAGGGGAGGCACTTGGAGGGTGAAACGCCCCCATGTTCTCATACCGACCCGCACACACCTTTAACCCACAAGTAGGGCAGGCTGCTGGATTTAACCAATGGCAGTGTCTTTCTCTAGAAAGACTAAATGGTGAGTCCACCCAGGAAGGAACTCTGTGCAATTCCACTCAGGATCCAAGCCCCTCACTTACGTAACAGCTGCCCAGGGAGAATTTTTTTTTAACTGAAATTAAATAACTAGAACTTTTGGAGTAGCCAGGCAACGTGCTCACTCGTGGACACATGGCCCTTCTCATCTGGGTGTTGGACAAGCTGGGATCCTCTGGACAAGGCTGGTGGAGCTCACGGTGAACCTGAGCTGCCCGAACAGTCTAGTTACACCATGGAGAGGTTCCTCCCCAGGTTGGACTGATTATTTTCCCCAAGGGGCACACTGTTGGCTGAATTATTTTTGCACGTTGAGCTCAGCCACTGTCGCTTCATGCTGCTCTTTCATTTCAGAAATTGGCAGCCCCAGATTGCACCATGTGATAAATCCTATGCTGGAACAGAACAGGGTTTTAGCAATATTTATCCCGCTTTGGAGATTTCAGTCTGACCTCTTCCTGGCTAAGAAACTGACCTGGTTAACTTCTTATTTGAAAAGGCAGTCCATCACTGCAGGGCAGAAAAGTGGCATTCATATCAATGACTTTACTGTGCTGTCAATAGCTGGTTTCTGATTGGAAATGAGCCCGTGTGGTCCTGAGGAAACCATCTTACTGAAGGTTTGTAATTCTCCTCCCTGGGGACCGCGTCCACGCACCTACACCAGCCAAGGCACCACCTACCTTGTGGCTACGTGGCTTTTCCCCTCTCTGCAAGGACAGCTGGCAAGTGTTTCCACTTCAACGGCTGCTGAAACTATCAACACTGAAGGCCCCCTGGGTCCTGAGGGGTCCCTAGCAGATTTTTACCCCCTGAAATTGAGCAGCATCTCAGTGTCTGGAAGGTGGAGTGCCATCTGAACACCTGCGTGGCTGGAGGCAGGGACCTGAAGTTGGAATGTGGGTCTCTGGGGACCAAGAATAAAAGAAGAGAGCCAGGCAAAGCAAATGCAAATACTCTGCCTCCTGTGTGGGCACACACAGCCCCGCCGTGCCCACTGGGCCCCGCCGCCTTCAGGGTTATCCTTGCCCACGGCTGTCCCCACCCTCTGACAGGCACCAGGCTCATGTCACCCTCACAGGGCTCTAGAGACAGGCTGACCCACCCAGATCTCCTCTGAGCTCCCCAGGAGGCAGGGAGGCAGGGATTTCATTGAAGCCATTTACCTCAAATTGGAACCAACTGGCTGTAAACAGACACTGTATGAAAATTTAAAAATTCCCAGACTGTTCTCTCGTATTTTAAAAATTGAACATGTGTCTGGAAATTCAGGAACTAGAGGGAGTTTTGGTTTTGCAAATGGTATTCACAGAACTGAAAGCGGGACTGAATCTCAGAAAGGCTTCCTCTCTTGTTGCCACGAAGTGAATTCTTATTTTCCCGAGGAGCTGAGGTCAGTATCAGAGAAGATGCATAATGCTGCTAGAATACTGGCAGAGACTGCTTTTGCTAAGGTCTAAAAGGCAGATTTATACTTTGGAAATACAATTATGCTGCTCTGGAATTAAGGAAATCATTTCATTAATAAA
The DNA here is from genome assembly GCA_024291935.2 of Okapia johnstoni. Taxonomy (NCBI): domain Eukaryota; kingdom Metazoa; phylum Chordata; class Mammalia; order Artiodactyla; family Giraffidae; genus Okapia; species Okapia johnstoni. The sequence goes on from CM044318.1 coordinate 83,959,218, forward strand.
GTCACAAATTAGAGCTAGAACTTGGAGTTAAGGTCAAAGGCTCAAACTCCCAACTTTATGCATGGAATGAGGACTAAGGACTACATGTGTGTAAGATAGAAAATGATGTAAGTTTAGGGGCTTCCCTGGTGGTCTAGGGGCTAAGACTCCAAGCTCTCAATGCAGGGGGCCCAAGTGTGGTCCCTGGTCAGGGAACTGGATCCCACATGCAGCAGCTAAAGATCCACATGCTGTGAATAAAAGGTCCCACAAGTAAGTGGGAGTCCCGCAACTAAGATCTGGTGCTATGAATAAAAATAAACACTAACAAAGGCAAGTCAGCCCTTGAACAGAATTAGACTTCTGTAATGTAGCTGAGAGCTTTTTCTGTCTTATAAACTTGCCATCTTATGGCCTCAGGAAACACGAGTTAAAAAAAAAATGACATATGTTTATAAGGAAAGAGGTGATGACTGCATAATACCTGATAAAGCCTGTACAGTAAGCTGCATGAAACACCATTCAGAACAAAGTCCATTTAAGGTGCTAAATAGTTTATAAATTTCGTTTTTAAATTTAGAAAGCAATGGTATGTATTTAAACTTCGAATGCCAAGTGAGTAGCTAAATTCTGCTTATTCTCAATGAAGTTTTGTTTTCTGCTCATTGAGAGTAGCGCAGTAGCGTGCACGAAATCAGAAAAAAACCAGGAACTTCTGTAAAATATTCAGTTAATATAAGTGATGGAAATCTAATATCAATTCCAACAGCAATGAGATTGTTTGGAAGTAAGAATGCAAATTCAAATCAGTGAAAGAAATGAACCTGGGGCACAGGGATAAGAAATTGCCCATATTTTCTACTTCATTTTTTCTTGTCAATAAAGTCTGGAGCTGTATAAGGCTTCCCTGTTGGCTCAGATGGTGAAGAATTTGCCTGCAATGCAGGAGACTCGGGTTCAATCCCTGGGTCGGGAAGATTGTCCTGGAGAAGGGAAGAGCAACCCCCTCCAGTATTCTTGTCTGGGAAATCCCAAAGACAGAGGAGCCTGGTGGGCTAAGGTCCACGGGGTCGCAAAGAGTCGGAGATGACTGAGCGACTAACACACACACACACACATACACACACACACACACACACACACTGTTTAAACACAACTCTACCAGAAGGATTTAGACTGTTCTGCTAATAGACACAACCAGACCTGAGGAAGCTGAAATAATAATTCGGTGAATTTTCAAGATTAAAACTATGCGATCATATCTAAGCCCAACTAAAATTTACCAGGAAATTATTTCTGAAGGGCTATTTGATGCGAATGCATGATGACATGAATCTTACCCAGTTAATTCAGCCTCACTGTGCGCATTCAAATAAGCTATAATTACCTTCAAAATTTTTGTCCGATTCTGCAAGTCCATGATTCAATTCTTGGATACTTTTCCCACGAAGGAGTCCATAGGTGAGGATCACACTACCATTCGAAGAAGAGTCACTGATGGCGATCGTACTGCGGATCCATTGTTGAGTCGCCAGGACGGAGCAAAGGACGATGAAAGCCCCCAAGCTGGTGACGAAGCTGAGTAAGAACGTCAGTGTTTTCTTTGCTGTCGGCATCTTCTCAGGACAATAAGGGTCCTAGGGTAAAAAAGCAAAGGTCTTTTTATCCTGGTTTTGGACCTTCTCATTTGGAGTCCAGTGTTTAGAAATGGAGTCTCACACTTTCTTGTGAAATATAAAACCTCACTCTTCAAGAGGAAGGGTTACACTGATGAACATTGGACTGTGACTAGGGTCATAAAGATTTATGGTAGTTGAACTTTGGTCTGGAGTAAGAGGTTGCTATGGTTACAGACAACCAGGAGGAGCAAAGGATAGACACGGTCTTCCCGAGACATCGCCAATCACATAATTAACTTATAACTCTTGCTTTTTCAAGTGCCTTGAAAACAAAATCAGCCTACCACGTCAGGACAGAACTAGAATTCCTAAATAAGCAGAAGCCCTGAAGCCCTCAAGTGTTACTGATTCTAGCAGCCAACAACACAGAGTTCCACCAGCCTAAGGTTAATGATGTGACCCTAACAAAGGTTCCAAAGGAAATCCTAAAGGAGACGAAGCTCTTGCTACAGGTCCTGGGGAGTGGAAAGAGGAAAGCTGACACCTTATTTTTAGACTTTGATAAAGGAATGCACCTTTCAAATTTCCTCTTTCAAACTGGATCACACTTGTACATTATTTAAATTATAACTTGAGAGGTTTCATCTCTCCTGTTAGTTCTCTGATGGAAGTGATTCTGAGCAATCCTGCTTTGTCTTTGTGACTCCGTTCTCTCTGTTGGGTGGTAAATAATTTGTAAACGATCATTTCTGGCCCTTAGAGGAAGTCTCCCATTTGGCAAGAAGATCATTTCCTGAGTTAATAAATAGATGTTCACAGCATATTAGGTACACTTCTTTTTACTATATTCTTTATATTGGGCTTCCCTGGTGGCTCAGGGAGTAAAGAATCTGCCTGCAATTCAGGCAGAAGACTCAGGTTCGATCCCTGGGTCAGGAAGATCCCCTGGAGAAGGGAATGGCAACCCACTCCAATATTCTTGCCTGGAGAATCCCCATGGACAGAGGATCCTGGCAGACTACACTCCACGAGGTTGCCAAGAGTCGGACACAACTGAGCGACTAACGTTTTTTCTCTGGCTACAAAGTTAAAGTCACATTGTATATGTACATTTTCATCCTGTGCTTTTCTTGGATAGCACCTAACTTGTTTGTGGAATGAGTTGATAACATCTGTTTTTCCCACTAGAATAACCAGACCATCACTCATTTAATAATGTTCTCTTCTGGCCATTTTACGTATTATTGGATTTTTTGTTCATATAAAGTTGCTTGAGAACAGATTAAGAGTTGCTTGTTCAAATGGACATTTCAATGCCAAAGCCAAATTGGCCTCCCACTGATAAACCCTCCAGCAATGGAAGAGAGCGCTCTTTCTTACAGGACTAGAAAATGCTGGCTATTAAGTTCATAAATTGCGGCAATTTTTATAGGGAATATTGCATTATGTTGCAATTCTATGATTTTCTGTCCCTACAGTTTTGCCTTTTCTAGAATTTCATAGAAAAGGTTCCTTACAGTATGTAGTCTTCCTTTCCCAGTTTGAGATTGACCTGAATACCTCTAAGTTTGTTTATCCATTCACTTGATGGATATTTGGGTAGATTCAAGTTATTGGCTATTTTGAATAAAGCTGTTCTGAACATTTAAATACTAGTCTGTCTGTGGATATACGCTTTCCTTTCTGTTACATGAATGTACAGGAGAAAAATTGCTGGACATACAGTAAATATACTTAACTGCTGAGGAAACTGGCGAAGTGTTTTCCTCAGTGTCTGTACCCACATGCATTCCCACAAGCAACGCATGGTATTTCCAGTTGCTTCCTGTCCTCACCAACATTTGCTATTACCAGTGTTTTTAAAAAATGGCATTTAGTAGTACCTCACTATGGTTTTGATGGTTTCACAAATATTAATGGTGTTAGACATCTTTTTTATGTGCTTATTTTTTACCTATATCCTTTCTTTGGAGAAGTATCTATTTGAATCTTTTGCTCTTTTCTTAAATTGGTTTGTCTCCTTTTTGTTCAGTTTTAAGAGCTTTATATATGTGTATTCTGCGTATAAGTCCTTTACTAGGTTTATGTTTTGCAAACATTTTCTCCCAATCTCTGGCTTGCATTTTTATTTTTTTTATAGTTTCTTTCAAAGAGAAACATTTTCTAATTTGGATGAAGTCTAAGTACTGGTAGGACAGAGGAGCCTGGTGGGCTACAGACCATGGGGTTGCGAAAAGTTGAACACGACTGGGTGACTGAGAACACATACAAACACACACACTAAGTACTAATTGTTTTCATTTTATGGATTTTGCTTTAAATGTTTAGGCTTCCCTTGTGGCTCAGCTGGTAAAGAATTTGCCTGCAGTGCGGGCTTTGCCTAACCCAAGATCACAAAGTTATTTTCTCCTTGTTTTGTTCTGGAATATTTATGAATTTAGTTCTTACACTTAAGATTATTTTATTATTTTGAGTTTTTTTTCAAAATAGTATGAAGTAAGTGCTGAGGTTCATTCTTACACATGTGGGTATGCAATTGTTTAAGCTTGATTTCTTGAAAAGAGTATCCTTTCCCTGGTGGATTGTCTTGGCGTCCTTGTTGAAAATCAGATGACCACATTTGTGTGGGTCTCTTTATGGATTCCATTGCAAAGTCTATCTTCCCAGCTCTGTGTCAGTTCCAAGCACTTCTGGTCACACTGCTTTCCAGAGGCTCTTATCTATGACCTTAGATACCTTCCTCCCACCTGTATGGACCAGCCCTCAACCAAAGATTCGAGGGATGCCCTCTGCAGATCTCCAGAGCTTGCTTTTGCTTCTTTCTCTCTCCAGGGTCTTACACCAATTTAAGCCACTTTTGCTTCCCCAAACACTGATTTCTGTCTCTTCACCTTGAGATGACTGTTGGTTCTCCACGGCTTCCTCGCCTACACCATGCCCCGAGAATTCCTCCTTGGAAACTCCCTGATTCAGGGGTCGGTCACACCTCATTCCTTTCTTTTCTCTCAGGAATGAGAGCCCAGATGTCCAGTGTCTAGAAACCATCCTTTTACCTGTAATTTTCTGTTTTATTGCTGAGGGCCAATCTGGTCCCTATTCTTCCATTAGGGTCAGGAGAGGCAGTCAGCTTTTATTCTTGAATGTCAGCATGGTTACCCATATTTTTCCCCTCAAAATTTTGTACATATTACTCTGCTGTCTTTTAGCACTGAATGATGTCATGCAAGAGTCTGGGGTCAGCTCTATTTCTTCTCTCTGATTATGACTTTCTTATTCTGATAGTGTAGTTGCAGAAGTCTTTATTCATGAAATGCAGTTGCTTGAGCTGAATGTATTTTGTATAGATTGCTCTGTATCTCTTTTTGCTTCTTATTCTGGGATTGTCTTTTCAATATCTCATTCAGTTCATTGCAGATACCTTTTTTTTTTTTTGCATCCTATTTCTGTATTCATTGAAATCTTACCTTGAGGCACACCACTCATGTGCTGGGTTATCTTTGACCTCCACGTCCACCATCTCTCCTAACAGCTTTGGTCTCTTTGTCTTCTTCGCCTGCCCTCACCGTCACTTTCTTTTGTGAAACTAACTCATCTTTCAGTCAAGTCTTATTCTAGTTTATGTATTTAGTCCAAAATGGTGCGGTTTGGAGTTTCAGTTTGTCTCCCTTGCTCTAAAGCTTTCTTTTCCTTTGGATTTTCTGCTTTTGCCATCTCATCATCATTTCTTATTTTAATAAACTCTTATTATAAATCCTTACATAGCATAGTAGTAGTGGTGTTAGTCAGTCAGTCATGTCCCACCGTTTGTGACCCCATGGACTGTAGCCCACCAGCCTCCTACGTTGACCTGGGCAGTTCTGTCCAGCCATTGCCGTGTTCTAATACGATTCCCCTGATATTTTTCTTACCTTATCTGGGGTCACTTTGTCTCATCTTCCCCAAGCTTCAGCTTTTGGTTGGATGATTCCTTTGCATTTTTTTCTCCCTAAATGCAGCCAGGAGGAAAGAATGTACAGAGCTTTGACAAAATACGTAAATCAAGTTGACTTACGCTCACATCTCAGGTAATGGAAGTCCCATGCAAATCTGGTATAGAGCCACAAACCAGGTCACCTGTCCTGTTCTCTTTCCTGGCTCTACTTCTTTAGGCTCTGCTCCTGAGTTCATGAACGTTCATCCTTGTCCAGAACTTTTATCCTCTCAGCTTTAATTTATTGCATAAATAAAATAAACACCTCTGCCCCAGAAGTCTCTTGGCATTTGATTAGCTCTAATGCTGCTGTACACCTACATCCTAGAGTTGGGGGGAGGGGGGTCTTTTTACTGGAATTGCTTTTGGTTCATTGTGAGTTTGGGGAGGTAGGATCTGTGATGTTGCTACAAGTCAAGAACCTTTTCCAGCCGGGCTGGGAAAGCTCAGAGGACAGGACATTGGAGACTGTCTCCCCTCTGTTAAGAGAGGAAGGAGGCCTGGGTCTCTTCCAGGGGCAGGGGCTGCATGAAGATAGGCTGGGACAGACAGAGCTGGGTGTGGGGACGAAAGGAAGGTGGTGTCTGAGCCAGTGATAAAGAGGCCTGTGCAAGTTGAGCACAGTCTGGGACACCAGGACGCCACGGACTGGAAAGCAAGACCACGCTCGGGGCATAGGTCACGCCAGACCTGGGAGGCGACCCTGACTCCAGACTGCCCGCCAGCCCATCATCCCAGCTCCACTGGTACCGGCTTTGACATTTGTGAATTCCCATCTCGAATTCCTTATTTTTTTTCTATATTAGTAATTTTATGAATTAACTCTGATATTATCTCCGTTGGCCTAGTTGGAATAAAATATCAGATACTGTACCAGCGTGAAAGCAAATAACTGAGAATGAAAATGCAGCTCATATCTGACATTTTAAAATGGCCATTTTGTACTATCTGCCGTTTACAATCACCTCCACCTTCCTCCATGTACATCGTTGTTAAAGGCTTCTCGCTTTGAAAAGTGCTGGTCTAGCTGAAAAACACCAGGACAAACTGTTAGTCTTGCTTTTTTAATACAATTTGAGGCTGCTGACTTTTCTTCTGTTTGTCAGGTGGGATTTTAAATGTTGGTGTTTTGTAAAATCACAAATATACACCTTACAGCACTTAGAGCTCTGAAGAATGTGACAGGATTTATTTTACTATTTTTAATTAATTCATGTACATTTTCACTTTTGTTCTAAAATTATGTAGTTTGTGTGTGTTTTGTGATCATTTTAATAGAGAAACTACCTAGATATGATCGTAATTTTCCACTAGAGAGGCAATTTAAAAATTTTATTTTTTTATTAAAGCATAGTTGATTTACAATGTTGTGTTAATTTCTGCTGTACAGCAAAGTGATTCAGATACATATATGTTCTTTTTCATATTCTTTTCCATTATGATTTATCACAGGATATCAAATACAGTTCTCAAAGCTATGCAGCAGGACCTTGTTCATCCAGTCTCTCTCTTGCTCTCTCTCTATATATGTGTGTATATGTATATATATTTATATATGTAATACTTTGCATCTGCTAACCCCAAACTCCCATTTCACCCTTCTCCCTCCTCTCCCTTGGCAACCACAGGTCTAATCTGCATATCTGTCTGTTTCTATTTCTTAGATAAGTTCATTTGTGTCATATTTTGGATTTCACAGGTAAGTGATATCATACGGCATTTATTTTTCAAAGAGATAATTTTTTAATACACAAAACTCTTTGTTAACATTGTGATTTTTCATACAACCAAATATTTAAAACCAAATTTCTATTTTGCTTTAATAGCTGATAAGAAATGGTTCTCTATCTCCTGTTTTTTGAGAAACTGTAATTGGTATCTCAATTCTGTATTATATTACATCACCGACATTTTCCTTGGTTCCCGAAGCAAACTAAAAGTAAGGCAAAAACTAGGTGAACACTAAATCATTCCAAGAGTGAAAACTTTCTGAGGATCACAGATATCAACTTCATGGTGAAAAAAAATTAACTCATTTCTTTCTGCTAGGAATCTGTTGAAGGTCTTCAAGTTTCTCAGAGAAGTTGAGGGGAAAATACACTTTTTCCAAAGCATAAAGCTCTATGATCTTTTGAAATGAGGTCTAGGTGGGAGTTTCATGCATCACTTGAAGCAGGTCATGGAAGGCGTTGAATTGTTTTATTGTTTGGCCTTCCAGTGGTATTTACTCCAATTTCTAGATGCCCGTTTACTTAAGGGATTGATTCCAACTTTTTAAATCATATAAGAAGTAATTAAGCAATTTGTCATTGCAGGTGGACTGGCCACTGCACTCATACTCACATATGTGAAAACTTATCTCCAGAGAATCATGAGAGAGAGAGACATACTGCTCATCTGTTTTTACTCTGAGACACTTGGAGGTGTCCAGGTGATCTTTTTTATTTTTATTTATATTTAAATTAGTTTATTTTCTATTTTTTAACTTTACAATATTGTATGAGTTTTGCCATAGGTTGACATGAATCCACCATGGGTGTCCATGTGTTCCCCTTCCAGAACCCCCCTCCCACCTCCCTCCCCATCCCATCCCTCCGGGTCATCCCGGTGCACCAGCCCCGAGCACCCTGTATCATGCATCGAACCTGTATAGGCACAGAGAGATAACCTCTGTGTAGTGCTCTGTGATAACCTAGATGGGTGGGATGGGGAAGTGGGAGGGAGGCTCAGAGGGAGGGGGTGGATGTCTACATAGAGCTGAGTCACTTGGTTGTACAACAGAAACTAACACAACATCGTAAATCAATTATACTCCAATTAAAAAAAAAACCTGTATGGTGACCAAGAATTCTATATGACACATACTCTCATATACTTGAAATGACATATCAATGACATATGAACACATATACTCCACATAGCTTTTTTGCATTAGAAATGACTGGGAAAAACGTGTGTGGTCTACAACAGAAGCAGAGTTAACCACATCCCGGAGCACCACATCTTGGCCCCAGTGGCTAAATGAACAAAGCAAGTCTAGAAGCACTGGTGTGGAAAAATACCCGTATCATGCAACATAGGTAACAGAAAATCCATATGCATGTATGTTTACTCTGGAAGGACAGACAAGGAACCAGTAACTAAATTTGTCTCACAAAAGGCGAACTGGTTGTCTGGGAACAAGGAAGCAAGGAGACTTACATACTTCTTTGTTATACTTGTTGAACCTTTTTCATTTTGAGCCATGCATGTGTGTTCCTGATTTTTTAAGTATAAAGTTAACTCTTATTTAAATAATACAACCACTCAACTTTACTAAACTAACTGCAGTTCTGAACAGCACACAACATAAAGTTTGAATTGCCACATACGTGTATGTGAGTGTGTGTGTGTATTTGTTGTTCTTTAGTCGCTAAGTTATACCTGACTTTTCTGCGACCCAAGCCTGCCAGACTCCTCTGTCCATGGGATTCTCCAGGCAAGAATACTGGAGTGGGTTGCCACTTCCTTTTCCAGGGGATCTTCCTGACCCAGGGATCGAGCCGAGTCTCCTGCACTGCAGGCAGATTCTTTACCGTCTGAGTCACCAGTATTAGTTCATTCATTCAAAAAGCATTCACTCTGACACTCTGATCATTTATGGTGATTGATAGGTGTTCAAGCTGCAAAAATGACTTAGACTCAGCCTTGGGGGAAGAGATCCACACAGATAGTTACAAAACAATGCAATACAATTTTAAAATAAAGGAAAGAAGGCCAGTCTTCCTACCGTATAAAACTGTGTAAAACTGGAAGACCACACAGGGTTAAGTCTTTGTTTCTTGTTTTGATCAACGGTAGGCTGTGATCCTTGAGAGAAAGGAAGCATTTAAGGTGATTACAACATTAACCCCAGCATTTTGCCTGGGACGCCTTCTAAACTGCAGCACAGAAAAGTAAAGCCCAAACAGAGCAGTTTTGTTTCCGAGTGGAGGAACAGAAATCTAAGTTTGTGCCTATGGAAGGGGCTGGAATGTGTGAGACAGGGTGCCAAAGCAGAATAAATCCGTGCAGAAAAGAAGTCCTAGAGGTTTGTACATGAGTTTCTGAAATCCTCCATACAAAACTAACTTGTACACTATCAAGACAAAAAGTCAGGGAGGCCTATCATAAACTGGGGTTATTCTGGCCCTGGGCTTCCCAGGTGATGCTAGTGGTAAAGAACCTGCATGCCAATGCAAGAGACGTAAGACATGCAGGTTCGATCTCTGGGTCAGGAAGATTCCCTGGAGAAGGGAATGGCAACTCATCCCAGTACTCTTACCTAGAGAATCTCATGGACAAAGGAGCCTGGCAAGCTACAGTTGCAGAGTCAGACACGACTGAGGTGACTTACCATGCATGTATTCTAGCCCTACAGTAAGGATTTCTACAGACCTATTGCAACAAAAGATTTAACCAGTGTTGCTTCCAGCAAATGATTTAAAAAAAACAAAAGACCTGCAAAGGAGCAGGAAAATCAATAAGGACCAAAAAACTCAATAGATGCACACTCAAAGATGACACAGATGCTAAAATTAGCCAAGAATTTAGAAATGTTATAATGACTATATTGAAGGGTTTAAAGGAAAAGCTGAATACAATATGAAGAATCTTAGCAAAGAAATAAAAATTAGTTTTAAAATAAACAAATAAAAATTCTAAGACCTAAAGACATAATATCTGAAATGAAAATTTCTCCAGAAGGACTTAAGAGAAGATTAAGCACTATAAAAAAAATGATTGCAGGCTTAAAAACATAGCAGTAAAAACTGGACAAACTGAAACAGACAGAAGAAAAAAGTCTTAAAATTTAAAGAGCTTCAGGGACCTATGGGACAGTGTTAGGAGATAGTATGTACATATAAATGAAATCCCCGCAAAGGGGGCAAGCAGAAAACATTTTTGAAGAAATAATGGCTGAAAAGTTTCCAAATTTGATGAAAACTGTAAACTGATATTATAACCTGTAAGATATACTTTATGAACCAAGAAGCAGGACTAATCCCAAATGTGAAAGAGACAAAGAAAACTGCACTAAGATGCAATTTAATAAAATTTCCAAAAAAAATCACAATGAGAAAATCTTTCAAGTAGTGAGAGGAAAAAAAGATATATTGCCTAAACTACTGACACAGGTAATATACTGTGAAACTTGGAAGAGATTTTGCTGGGTGAAAGAAACTAGAAATGGAAGAGTATGTACTCTATGGTTCCATTTATATGAAGATCTAGATCAGGTTAAGCTATTTATGGTAACAGACATCAAGACAGGAGCTACCTTTAAGAGAAGTGGAGACTTATCTGGGAAAAGGCACAAGAAACCTTTCTAGAGTGATATGTTAAGTATCTTGATAGATGCCTTTGTCTTCATTCATTAAACTGTACATTTGTTGTAGCTGTTCATCAGGGTTTTTCCAATGAGTCGGCTCCTTGCATCAGGTGGCCAGAGTACTGGAGCTTCAGCTTCTGCATCAGTCCTTTCAATGAACATTCAAAGGTTGATTGCCTTTAGGATTGACTGGTTTCATCTCCTTGCCGACTAAGGGACTCTCAAGAGTCTTCTCCAGCACAATTCAAAGGCACCAATTCTTCAGCATTCAGCCTTCTTTACGGTCCAACTCTCACATCTGTACATGACTACTGGAAAAAACCATAGCTGTGGTTTTACAGACCTTTGTCAGCAAAGTGATGTCTTTGCTATTTAATATCCTGTCTAGGTCTGTGATACAGACTTTGCGTCCTTACAAGGAGCAAATATCTTTTAATTTCGGGGCTGTAGTTACCATCCAAAGTGATTTTGGAACTCAAAAAAATAAAATTTGTCACCATTTCCACTTTTCCCCCACCTATTTGCCTTGACTTGAAGCTCCAACTCTTTGGCCACCTGATGATGCAAAGAGCCAACTCATTGGAAAAGATCCTGATGCTGGGAAGGATTGACAGTGGGAGGAGAAGGGGGAGACAGGATGAGATGGTTGGATGGCATCACAGACTCGATAGACATGAGTTTGAGCAAACTCTGGGAGATAGTGAAGGACAGGGAAACCTGGTGTGCTGCAGTCCATGGGGTCACAGAGTCAGAAACAGCTTAGCAACTGAATGACAACAATGAGACCAGACGCCATAATCTTAGTTTTTTGAATGTTGAGTGATCTCTATAATACATGATACATTATTCACCAACAAAAAGTAATCCAAGGTGGGTAAAGGGGGTTAGAATGCTGTGAGGGCCTAGAGGAGAGAATTATTTGTTTTTCTGGGGTAATAGAGGAAACTTCCAGCAAAGGGCCTGGCCTCATGAGTTCACTGGTTAGTCAATGTTAAAACTTGGGCATAATTTGGGGAAAGAAGAGGGATAAGGATAGATGGGCAATGTGAGAATGGAAGGTTCTGGATCCCCTAGAGTTACTCATTCTGGCACTTTCTAGAGACTGGAGTAGCCAACTTGAACTGCTTCTGTATGGAAACAGGTCCTGAAACCAGCCCTCCTTCCTGCCCCTGCTCCGCAGTCAACAGTCACCAAGTCCTTCTGCTTTTATCTCTGAACACTGAGTGATTATATGTTCATGTTCCTGGACCATGTTTAAACGCAAGCTCATTTCTCTCTACAGACCCAAGTTTGCCTTTTTTTGCTTCTTCTTCTAGAAACCATTTCTGGCCTCAGCATCTTAATGTTAATTGGCATCTGTTGAGCCCTTAAAGTGCGACGAGCATTATCTGGGTTGCTGCAGAGAAATCCAGGGGCCCCGTCCTCCAGTAAAATGGGAGACACAACCACAGTCCGCCTCACCAGTCACAGGAAGACTGCGTGTTTTAAAGGAAAGGGGCTTCAGGACTTGGGGAAGAGAAGGAAGTGGGAGACAGGCAGAAGGATAACCCGCGTGGGGCGGAAGACAGTTTGAACAGGAAATGTATCGGGGGTTAAAGAGGAAGCTGGGTTGGTAAAAAGGGCTGTGTTCTGGGGTCATAAAGATAAGAGTGCGTAGGTGTTCAGGATGGCAAGAGGCTGGGGGTGGTCCTCAGAGCCTCAGGAATAAGGGAGCTGACTCTGATGTCAGGAGGGGCCTTGGGCCCATGAGAGGCGGAAGGAAGATGGATATGGAGGGTCAAAGGGCTTCCGAACAGAAATCAACGTGACCCTGGATCCATGCCTCTGACAACACAGTCTTATGTGACAGCAATGAATGTCTTTAGACTTCAGAGGTTGAGGGAGATTGCTTAATTCCAGGAAGCATTCCTGGGGTCCCGCAGAGAGGGCATTACCAGGAGAACAGGGCCATCTGCCCCGCGTCGTGCTCCCCCAGCTGTGGACTTTCCAGCAGCAGATGTCTGACAAAGGCAACTTGTCCTCTCGTCTTGCATCACAGTCTCCGCCTCTGCAGCCCTGCAGTGTTAACAAGCAAAACTGCTCATCAGGGTTTGAAATGATCGCCTCCTGTGCGGAAGTCTGGCTCCGGAGGCCACCGAGGCTGGGAATTGACTGCTGGGCAGAGTCACCCGCCTACCTGGCCCCACCTGACCTGGGCTGTTCCCTCAGGGCGCACTCCGGGGGCAGCTGACCACCCTGCTGGGCTCCAGGGTGACCGGGCTGCCTGGCGCTGCGGCTGGGGCCCTTCCGCCTCTGATCTGTCAGTCCACAGGCTTTTATTGGGTGCCTCCCAGCTATGGTGTTGTGTCAGCAGCTGGAGATGGAGAGGTGATGGAGACAGGCACGGCATGGACTGTCTCAGAGCTCACAGTCCTGAGGAGGGGGGAGGGGCAGGAGGGAGGAAAGACTGACACCCAACCAGGGAATCTGTATTCCCAACAAGGGGATGCACCTGAGTGTGTATTCATGTGCAGAGCAGAAGGGAGTGGTGCGGGGTCATTTCCCAGAGGTAGTCAGGAGGAAGGTGCAGGCCAGGTACCAAGGCAGGGAGTCCCAGGTGGGGAAGAGCTGGACTCTGACCCTGAGAGAGGGTGCTGGGGAGCTGGAGCCCAGAGCCCCAGGAGCTGCTGAGACGTCAGGCAGAGCTTCCCAGCAGTATGGCTTTTATTCCGAATGGAAGCTTTTAAGCAGAAAACTGGAAGGACCTGGTTTCATTTGGAGGGGGTCTGCCTGGATGGCGTGCTTAGAATGGACTGCCTAAAAAAAGAATGAGTCTGGAGTTAGGGGAGCCCGCAGTCATCAGATGCAGGCGGTGGAGCGGAGAGGAGGGTACACAGTCAAGAGGCACTTAGGAGCTAGACAGGACATGGACGTAAGGCTGTGTTAGAGGTGGGATGAGCGGAGACAGGAAGCCTGTGGAGAAACAGAGTCAGAGCAAGCCTGGGTCTGCCTGGCAGACGACCAGGAGGCCAGAGTGTGGAGGAGAGGGCCACACAGGGCTGCACTGTTTGGGCGCTCCCTGCATGGAGATGGTACTTAAAGCCCTGGCACCGGACAAGATCCCCAGGGACAGCATGGGCAAAGCACCGAGTTCAAATTCTGCACCCTTTCACCTCTCTTTACACCGTGTGGAAGGGACATAGCATTGTGGATGGTCCCAGCCAATAGGCGGCCTCCCGCCTCAGCCTTTGGAGACCACAGCTCTGTCCAGAACAGGTACCAGGGGATTCCCAGAGGTGTCTACTGGTTACCGATGCAGTCAGGGTACCATACGCTAAGTGCCACCTTCTCACCATTGGTCCCGTCATGCACAAGCCCTCCCTCCTGAGTGAGGTCCCTGCAAGGAAGATGCATCTCCCACATGAGGGTGGGAGCCTGGGACTAACTTGGAGGGCACAGAACCAAGGCTCAGAACCAAATGATACAATGGGTGTCCTTTCTGCCCTTCCCCACGGGGACTTCCTTCACTCTGAAACTTCTCCAAGGAGCTTCCAGGAAGTCTGCTGGAAAGCAGTCCCTGAGAAGACCTGGTTCAGACCCTTCCTTGCAGTCCCCCGTCTTCCTGTGCGTGCAGGTTACTGCCTTTATGACAAGTGCACACCTGCCTGCTAAGTCCTGTCCGACTCTGTGCGACCCCATGGACTGCAGCCCGCCAGGCTCCTCTGTCCATTCTTGTCCAGGCAAAAATACTGGAGCGGGTGGCCATGCCCCCCTCAGGAGATCGTCCCCACCCAGGGATCGAGCCCGTGTCTCCTGCATTGCAGGCAGAGTAAGCCCAGTACATCCACCCAGCGGTACCCTTAGTCCCTCTTTGCAGGGAGAGAGACAGCCGCTCAAGAGATTTCTGGGCTCTCCTAGGTTCCGGGCGCCTGCCCTCTGCCCTCCTGAACCAAGGGCATGACCCCGAGCGGGTGTCCAGCCACCCCAGTCCCTGGTGTCCAGGACCAAGGCTGAGAAGGAAGGGCCTTTCCTGCTAGTAAGAGGGTCACACCCTGATACCGACAGTTTGCCCCGGGTCCGGGCAGTGGGGCCGCGCGGCGGGGGTCCCCGCGCGTGGGGCGGGCCGGTCGGTCCCTGCGGGGCGGGCCGGGTGCGCTCCCCGCGCCGGGGCACCAGGCGTCGCCCCCGCTCCTCGCTGCGCCGGCCCCCACCCCCGCCGCGGAGCCCGAGCCGAGCGGCGCGGAGGCGGCGGCGGCGGGGACCCGGCCCCACAAATTTCCTGCTCGGCGGCGGCGGCGGCGCAGGCGGCGCCCGGACCCCGCGGCCTCCGCGCGTCCCCACGAGCCTCCTGCGCGCCCGGCGGGGACGGCGGGGGACGGCGGGGCGCCCGGAGGGCGGCGGGCGGGCGCCCCGGGAGATGCGGAGTCGCCGCGGCGGCGGCGGGATCGGCGCGAGCGCCCGGGCTCCCGGGAGGTGAGTGCGCGCGCGGGGGTGCGGGGACCTGCCCCCCACCCCGGCGAGCCCCTGCGGGTGGCCGTGCGCCCGGGGCGGCCCGAGCAGGCCGGGGACACACCGCCTCGGCCGTCGCCGCGGGAAGGAGGGGCCGCGCCCGGGTGCCGGGTCTCTGAGCCGGGTCCCTGCCGGCCCGGGAGCGCGCCCGGTACCGGGGGTTTTGGGGGAGCGCGCGACCCCGGCCATCGGGCCCTCGCGAGGGGTGGGGGGTACCCCCAGCCCAACTTGGCGACCAGGTAGGCAGCTCTCTCGGGCTCCCTCTGGGTAAACGGACCAGCAGAGCGAGTGTGCCTGCGGGGTGGCGATGGCGACAGGGCGACGTGTGTGAAGGCAGGCGAGACCCAGAGCGGGTGCCGGCGCGAGTGTTGGGGGCTGCAGCACGCAGGGGTCAGACCCAAGCCTTCGGAGAAAGTGACTCCGAGTTGCAGCAACTCCGCGAGCTGCGTAGGCTGCTGTCCAGGCGCCCCTGGCCTTCCCAGGGAGGGCAGGGGAGTGGGGTGCCGCTGTGGGGCTTCAGAGATGCGACAGGGAGCGCTGGGGAAAGTGGGCACTCCCCTCTGGCCCGGGCTAGCCCACAGTGTCCGCGGGGTGACCTGTCAGAGCTCCTGGGCTGGAGCGCAGCACACAGCCAAGACTGCCAGCTCCCTGGGACCATCTGGGAAGGGCTGGACAGCCCCTCGGATGGAGAGGCAGAGCCAAGCCTGGAGTGATCGTGCTGGACTTGACCTAAATTCCTTCCTGGCTCTGCAAGCCTTTCTAGAAAGGTGAAACAATTATACTCGCAGAATTATGCGATCGATCTCAGATGAGGATCACTCTACCAGAGTTTCCACCCGGCAAACTCCAGCAAAGAGGACTGAGGCTCAGTTGTGCTCTAGAGTGAAAGGTGGTCGGGCGGGATGACAACCAGCAAAGGCTGGTCATGTGTTTCAGAAGTTCCCTGTGCCCCTGTCCAGCCAGCTCCTGACCCCGGGTGCCCCTTGACCTGGGGTGCCTGGAGGTCTTTGTGTCTCAAAGGTCAGTGAAATCCTGATTTTGCAAAGTAAAGACCTGTGCCTATTTCAGCTGTGGGTGGGCTGGGATGGGCCGCGAAGGGAGGGCTGAGCCTTTTCAGAACCAGAGCTCTCAACCCAAGGAGGATGCGAAGGGGTGGCTGTGGGTGTCCTGACCGCGGTGGTCTCTCAGCCTTCATGGCCTGGGGCAGCGCTGTGTGTGCAAAGAGCCTTGGGGGTCCAGGCTTTCGGAGGATAGGCTCGAAGACTTCGGGGAGCAAAAGGCTAGGTGGTGACATGGAACAGGCCCTTCCCAGATGTGGCACTGCCTCTGACTGTGACCTCTGGCCTTTGTTCACTGGTGTCAGTGATGCTTGTGAACCGACCACCGCCCCCCATCCCCTGGAAACTTTCCTTGTGTCAACAAGAGCTAAGATCTAGATTTGTTCCTGTAGAAGGCCAGGCCGTTGGCTGAATCCAGATGGTTTTAGATGTGAAACCGTAGCTGCTCAGCGCCCCCAGCCACGTGGGTGGTGGGCAGTGAAAGAGGAAGTCTCGTGACTGTTGCTGGGAGCCCTCTTGGGACCCCTGTGGAGGCGCAGAGGGTGTGAAGCTGCTGGCAGTTCCACAGCCCTGCTCAGGGGCCACTTCTCGGCTCTGTGGAGGGACCTCGCCCAGCCCCGAGAGGACCCGGCCGGTGCCCGAGGGAGCCAGTGGACACCTTCCGGAGCTCCGTGTTCTCATGCTTTACCCCTCCCATCCATCCAGGGGGTTGTGTGCAAATCGTCCACCCGGAGAGGGGCTGCAGCGGCCGTGGGGTGGGGGTCCAGGGTCCATCAGAGGGGGTGTGTTGAAGGCAGATGCGTGAGGAGTTGACCGCAGTTGATGGTTGGTTAGTCGTGGAGCTGGAACGTGGATATGGGTCTCCTCTACTCTGTGCTTTTCTCTCCTCCGGCATCCCCCCAGGCCAAGCTGTCTGCTTTAACAAAACTGCCTCCTTCCAGGTCAGAAGCACATCCTACTAGGCTTATCCTCTGCGAGTCTCAGGCTCGGGCGCCCACTTGACATTTCTTCTGGGATGGCGAATGCCCCCAACTGAACATGTGTCAAATCACACCTGTGACCTCCCATCCAGCCCAACAGTGCCTAATGTTTCCTTTATCCTTCTAACCACACCAGCCTCCATCCTGCTGCGGAAAAGACGGGCTGGATTGCTGTTTCCCCGAGGAAAATGCTGTGTTCTCAGCACCCAGCCAGGTATCTGACAGGAGGCTCTGGTGACTTATCGGTGGACGAATGGAAACATTTTATGAACTGGTTTAAGGATGTAGAGGCATTTGTGTGTTTTTAGGGGATGTCTGTTGTGGTTGATAGGCAGCCACCCATTTTTTTTTTTTTTTAACACTGATGGAGAGAGAAGAGACGCCTGCCTAGGGACCACACAGCCAGTGCTTCTAGAGGTGCTGAACGTACTTGCTAAAATGACTGTCTGACCTAGACCAAAGTGACCTCAGATGATCTCTCCAGGAGGCAAGTTGCAGAGCAGTCAGAACACCATGGAAGTCACTTTCCATTCCTTTATTTGACATATCTTTTCCATTTATAATATTTGAGTTACCCTTATAGAGGTTCTGCTGTCAAAACAGGAACAAATATATCCATTAAGATGAAGACTGGCCTTCTTAATATTTGATGATCACTAGGAAAAAACTGCATGTTCCAAGTTCACCTTCACTCCTTCTCTTGGCATGCTGCCTTCCAGTGAACCCATGGCTCCATGCTCCCTGAAGGCAGCCCCAGGCTTTCTAGATCCTCGAAGGTAGAGCCTACTCAGCCTCCTAATCTGAATCTCCTTCCTCCTTATCTCCATCTTTGGGACTCCTACCCATATGTCAAGGCCCACTTCAAATGCCTGGGTCTCCACAAAGCCTTCCTAACCCCTCTACCTAAGGTCAGTGTTTGCAAAATCCATACTAATGGATACATATTTTTTGTGTGCCATCCAAAGTGCTTGTTCAAATCAATGCAGTGAGAGATGCCAGTTAACTTTATTTTTTTATGATAATTTGAACAAGGATGTAAGATCTGTGTGATTTAGTTTTCTAACCTCATAACATGAACTGTGCGCCTTGAACCAGTCCATTCGTTAACACACACCACTGACTCCTGAGTGTTAGAGTGGTCTGGGAAGCGGAGATGCAGTCTTTTATGTACGTTAGCCTGCGTCCACTGGCTGGATTAAAGCAGGCTGTGTGCAAGACGCAAGCCAGCCAAACCTGGGCTCAAGAAGCAGTGTAGTCTAGAACTAGGGTGGCCCCAGGGTCAAGAGAAGGGCTTCTTTATTCTAGGAAATAAAGGCTGTGAAGCCACGGACTTCCGCCCAGACCCTCAGAACTTCACACTTCTTGTCTCCAGAGAGAGACGTGTAGGCGCTGGGCCATCTCTGAGCCCCTCCAAACCCCAGGGTGCTGACCGATTTCACGCTGTTCACTTGGTCTAGGTGGTGCAGCTCCCCCCAGCCCCCCACCCCCGCCCCCTGACCCCATCCACAGCTGGGCTGCCTCCCATTGCTGGGTCATCACAGGCGCCACGTCTCTGTCTGCTCTGGGTGCCAGGCCTACCCAGAGTACGATTAGGCTCATGGGCACTTTCAGCGTGCCGTTAATTTTACGTGCTGACCTCAGACACACCAGAAGGCTTCTCTGGAGAGTTAACTTCTCACTGTTTCACGTCACTTCCATTTTTCTCTGATAGCAGAGTGCTGGATGACCTTCTGGATGGATGGGGTGTTAGATCAGCTGCACCAGAGGTAAAGGGGTTTTGGTGGATTTCACAGACGCAGGCACACAGTTGCTGGGGGGGCGGGCAGCATCTGCTGGGTTCGGGCTAGGAGGGCCCTGGTTCGGGGATTATCACGCTGGCTTCCTTTGCTTCTCTCGCTCTGGCTGCTGTTCCCCAAACTTCGTCCATCAAGGGCCGCCCCACCCAGGTGTTCGAACCCAGGGGTTTTGATGTGGTTCGCAGCCTCTTTGAACTCACACAGCTCCCGGCTCAGAGCCAGAAATGCAAGCCTGATGTCTTTCTTTCAACTCCTCAGACACTTCAAAGGAGTTGTCGAAGCTTATGAAAAAAAATTTTTTTTAATATTATCTTTCAGAAAAGCGGCATATCCTTTTATATTGATCTCCAGAAAATAAGAACCAAATAAATATATTTTTTAAATGTGTGTTTTAAAATATGTTTCAAGTTTAATCAAGAATCCCAATGAACACATCATTGACCAGAGTTGTATTAACACCGTAGGCGTTAGCTTCTGCAGAAATCCCCCAGTCAATGATGTGTTAGTATAGCCAGTGAATGTAAGCTGGAGAAGATAACCAAAAAAGGGGCCAACATTTTCTTTCTCCCTGGAACAAATATAAACTCCATTTGGGGACAGAAGGGAAAAAATTATCCTTGGTTAGAGAATTCCATGGACAGAGGAGCCTGGCAGGCTGCAGTCCATAGGGTCCTGTAAAGAGTTGGACGTGACTGAGCAACTAACGCTTTCACTTTCACTTTTCATGTGCCAAAAACCTGAAGCGTTTTGGGCAAGCATTTGGTGTTATGTTTATTGGGTAGGGAATGAGGATTTGATGGGAAAACTAGTCTGGACCCTGGGGCTGGGCTACAGCAGCAGTAAGTGTGATGTTGCAGAAGGGCTCCTGCCAGAATGAGTGTTGAGCATCAGCCACCCTCCCCCAGCAGGTGCGTGGCTGCATCCTCCTCCCCACGGATGAAGGATGCTCGCCAGGTGCCCGGAGCTCCCAGAATAGCCCGGCTTCCAAGGGAGGTGGACGGACCCCAGGGTGCACCCAGGGAGGAGGCTGCGTGCTAAGGTCTCTCCCCTACTCGCAGTCATTTCACTCCGCCTGAGAACCAGCAGTGAATCTAAGCCCTGGGCTCCGCTTGTCACTGGGAGGTGCCCAGCCCAGGGCTCAGAGCACAGACTGGACCAGAGGGACGGGGTCAAGGCCGGGGCTCTGGGTGCTGAGGTTAGGGGCGAGTGACTTAACACACCTCCCAGTATGATCCTCCCTGTTTGTAATGGGCGCGGTCACACATCCCCGACAGGGCTGTCATGTGGATGGATCGCCGTCACCTGAGCAAGCTTGCCAGAAGGTCACAGCACCGCCTCGTGTCCAGGCTCAAGATGACCTGAGCTCTGATCTCTGCTCAGCCTCATCTGCTGTGTCCTCAAAGCAAGTCACCCCATGTCCACTCTCTAAGACGCAGGCATCATTTTTGGTTGTTAATGTCCTGAGATCCATTTGGTTGTTTCCAGCCGAACTTTAGTCACTGATATTTATACTCGAGAGCCAACAAGTTCCATTTTTCTTCTCGGCCAGGATTTGTGAATGTTCTGTCGCCTAGCTATTTGGTTACAGAGTGTTGTTCTGAGTGACCTTTGGACTCAGCCTTTTTATTTTGCCCCTCGCCCCAAAGGGACTTGGTGTTTTCAGGCAGTGTCCCTGGGCTTCCACGGGTCGGCTTGCCGAGTTCAGTTGGCTTCCAGCAGACTTGGCCCTGACTGTTTGGCCAACGTGCACGAGGGCCCTGGGAGTTGGGGGGCGCAGAGCCAGGTCGGTGCAGGCTCCTGGCCCAGCAGGCCCCCTGTTAAACTGTGGGAGCTGGCCTCGAAGGGGGGTACCCACTTCTGTGACGTGGTGTCATGGGCCATCCTCCCCTGCTCTTCCCCACCTCACTCACCAGTCTGTCCGGATGCTTGTCATGGAATAAAGATTTTCTTTTGTCATTTGAAATGTCTCAGGAGGGGCTCTGAGGATACCAGGGGTCAGTTTTTCTTACAGTTTTCCCAGGGCTGGCCTGCTCATAGCCAGTTTATACTAATGCACTTGGTACAAAGCAGAGAGACAGAGAGACTCAGATTCTGAGCTTTCATCTTCCAGTCGTCAGCATCAAAGGAGGCCTCCAAACTCCCTTTCAATCCAGAATGGGAGACCGGGATCTAGGTACCTGTAGGCAGGAGTTAAATTCCAGGGTGTAGTCTCAGATGGTTTCAGAGAGCAAAAGGGTGACCTGTCACTCCCTTTAAGCACTGGGGCTACCAGTTAGACCAAACTCACTGAATCTCAGAAGCAGAAGCTCTCTCACAATTCCGGAGGGACAGGGGTGGGGAATCAGTGTGAATTAACCAGAAGCCAGAATATGTGTGTCCTTTTATGACATTCAAGGGTTTGCAGTAACTCAGTTTGGGCTCCCAAACTGTTGCCTTAGGGAACTTGCTTTAATGACTACTAGACACATAAGTGCTCTTCCAAGGAGATTAAAATATTTTAACTTCTTAACCACGTACAAATAAACCCATCTTAGTTGTGCTAAGACATTGGCTAATCAAAAGAAACTCTCCTTTGCAACCATGTTATTTCAAGTCCTCTCAAAATCTCCCTGGTTACTAGTAAAATCATTCCTTGTAATGGACACTTTTCTTCAGTAGGTGATTTTTCTGACTCTGAAAGTGGCGTTAGTTTTATAAACAGCCGAACATTTAAGTCCTGGACATAAAAATGCTTTGAAACAGTCACCCCATCCTTCAAGTTCAAGTGCAATTGGCTCAGCACCCTCTCCTTCTGAGCTTTTGGCAGCACTTTATTAAGTGCATCAGTAATTCAATAAATTACTTTTCAGCCATGTTGCGAGCATCAGCTAAAGCTCAGTCATGTATTGGAGATGGTATCGGTCTGCTCATTTAAATTCCTTGGAGCAAAGTCCTGATTTTGGCTCAACATAATATAAAGATGCAAGAGCCAGAAATTTAATAATTTTGCACAGAATTGTGCCAAGCTAGGCCTATTCTTAGCCAGCCAACAATATTCTTTCAAAGGATCTTTCTTGGTTTTCATCAAATGCGGGTAGTATTGGAAGGTAGTCTGTAAGGTGGTATGGAAGTGACAAATGGGGATTTAAGCATTTATTGAGTGTCTGCGGTATACTCAAACCAGGCTTAACAGTGGCATTACAAAGCAGTCACGACACCTGTCCTGTGGGCACCCTACATCCCAGTGGTCCCCAACCTTTTTGGCACCCGAGGCCAGTTTCATGGAAGACAATTTTTTCTGTGAGTGGGGATTGGGGGATGGTTTTGGGATGATTCAAGCACGTTACATTTACTGTGTACTTTATTTCTCTAATTATTACTTCAGCTCCACCTCAAATCAGCAGGCATTAGATCCTGGAGGTTGGAGTCCCCTGCCCTACACCTGTAGGAGGGCAAAATCGGTCATTTCCAGGGCATATATAATGCAAATGTGGACGCAGAGGTAGAGCAGTGTTGCCACGACAGCTTGTGAAGTGGGGCCTGGAAGAGCTTTGCCAATGAGCAGGTGTCATTTTCAAGAATGTTTTCTTGGCGGCCAACAGGTCTAGAACATTCCAGACAGACTTCCCTGTGCTTGTCCGGCTGTGAGAAGTGGCATGACCTATCTGGGGAACGGCGGGTGACCCGGGGACCTGGAGCCCAGGGGTGAGGAGGCTGGAACCAAACAGGTGGAAGAGCTTTGGCCTTCTCCAGACCCTTATCAGCGTCTGGGCTCTGTCTGATGTGGAATCTAAAATATGCCACAAATGAACTGACCCATGAAACAGAAACTGACTCACAGACGTAGAAAACAGACTGGTGGTTTCTCAGGGAGAAGGGGGTTGAGGGAGAGACGGAGCAGGAGTTTGGGGTTCGCAGATGCAAAGTATTATATATAGGATGGATAATCAGCAAAGCCCTACGGTACAGCACAGAAAACCATATTCAATAGCCTGTGATAAATCATAATGGAAAAGAAAAACTCCATTAAGAAGTAACTAAAAGACAAAGCCAATTCTGCCCTTTTTGTTTTAAGCTTTATCTGTTTGAGACGTTTGGGGACCCACATGATCCCCCCGTTTAGAGCCCAAGGATGATGCCTGCCCCCGGGTGAGCGTCCTAAGACTTGCCGGGGTCACGATGTCCATTCCCAGGACCACATCCTGACTCAGATGGAGCCTCCTTCTCACGTTCTCATGAGAGAAGGGGTAGGCTGACCCCTTCACCTCCCTCCCGTATCTGACCCCCTGGTCATGCTTTGGGGTCTCAGGACAAGGAGGCCTCTCGTCTGCTTCCATCACCTAAAATCCCAGCCCATCTGTCTGTTTCGACAGGAGTCGAACATTCCAGCCCCCAGCAGAGCCTGGAGGAGAGGGACTCCCATCTCACGGCCAGGTCTGCATCTTCTGTCTGCCTGGTCTGAGTCTCGCCGGCCTGGCCCTCTGGGTGTGGTTTCTGCCCGGCCAGCTGTATCCAGGCAGTATTTCAGAAGGCAGTCAGTCACACGTGTGCTTCTGTGCCTGTCATGCTTTTGTTTAACAAATGATTTATTATTTGTTGTATTAAAATGCACATCCTGAATGAATGGGCAGTGCTGGGCAGAAGTCAATGACATCAATCCTGGTTACTTTACTGTGCAAAGGATTTTTCTTTCTTTCCTTCTGTTTGTTTCAGCATGGCAGTGAGCTGTAGGTGCTGTATAGAGATGGCACTTTTCTTCTGGGACCGGTAATTTGGAGACTGGTGCAGTCAGGCTCTATGTGTTGAGTGGTGTCTGTTTTCAGGCCCGCCAGGTGGGGAGTGTGGCCATGCTTCCTGGGGTGACTTCTGAGCTGATGGCCTGAACAACAGAGTGGGAATGGCTTGGCTGTGTGGGTGTCATTGTTGCTTAATTGATGACAGCAATGTGCATGGAGACCCGTGGAGTGATTGGTGTCTGGTCACCTGGGGCTCACCCCGTCGCCTCTGATACGAGACATTGGTTAATCTCCCATGAGATGAATCCCTGGGACCCCCTGGAAAGGGGCAGCCCCCAGAGCCTGAGCGGGCTGTGTCTTCCATGATGAGCCCCTTGCAGCCTCCACTCAGAGTATGGTTGAGGGTCCGCTGCACTCCCCGCCCCCAGCCAGGGTACCCGTCCCCAGGATGCTGGTAGGCATGCCACCGCCCTGCGGTCACCACCCTCTCCAGGAGGGGGTCCTGGTGGTGGGGCAGAGGAAACAACTTCCATGACTGATACAGCTGTGGCCTCCAGGGCCATCTATGGGAGGGTCTGCTGGAAAGTCTGGACCTCAGGCTGGTGCTCCTTCTTTCTTCCACTCACCCCACCCCTGCCCCGACTTCCGGGGGCCCCAGTGCAGAGGAAGATGTGATGTCGCCGCACAGGCTGGGAGAGGCAGGTTCCATATGATCAGGAATATTGGGGTGTCAGAGACGGGAACACAGTTCATCTCTCGAGGGGCCTCACTGACTTACGTAACTGAAGGTTGGGAAAGAGCAGGATCCAGTGATTCAGCATCGCTGTCAAGGCCCTACCCCTTCTTCCTTCTTGGGACAGGCTCTTCCTCTGGTGTCTCCAGAAGCCTCGCATCCATCATTCCCCACAGGAGAGAGCCCCCCCGAGAAGGTGAGCCCGTGGACTCCAGAGTGAGTCTCCTTGGCTCTGATGAGCCAGGCCTCAGTCACTTGCTGCCCTCAAAGCTTGCACTTTGGGGGCCAGGGTTCACTTTATTCTGATTGTTCAGGCTGGGGCCCTGGGTGCTGCCAGGGGTCAGATGTAGAGCAGCTCCCCTCAAACCACTGTACCCTTCAGGGGGAGTGGCTGGGGCCTTCAGGGGAAGGGAAGAGGGTGAACCACTCAGGGAGAGGAGGGGAGGACCCCTGCGCCTGCCCAGGAATGGTCTTAGAATTAGTGGATGGACTTGGGCTCTGTCTTGGGCTGGGGGAGGCAAAGAAGAGTTCTGAGGAAGGGGAGCACTGATGATGAATGTGTGCTGGAGGTGGTTGATGAGGGGTGGGCAGGGGGCAGGAGAGTTTCTAGGTGGTCTTCTCCAGTGAGGCCATGCCTCTGAGTCACAGGGCAGGTTCCAGAGCCCCCTGCGTATCATGAGGTCAGGAGCTGCATTTCTTACAAAACTCCCCAGAGAATCCCAACCTGTGGCTGGGTGGAAAAAATCAGGGGCTTTTTTCAGGGGCCCAGGAATGAGGTCAGGACTTTCCATGGTGGCAGAGGGCAGTGGGTGGCACCGCGGCTGCCTGGGCAGGTGGAGAAGAAGCACCAATGCCTTGCAGGGCTGACAGTGGGGGTGAGGTGTTACCTGGTACCCGTGGCTTACAGAACCAAAGTGGAACCATCGTGGGGAGGGGGCCAGTCCTGAGTGCTGCGCTGAGGGTGGCTGGTATCTTCGGGAATCTCCTTTGCTTGTGTTCTGCTCCCCTTTCAGTCCTGGTCCAGCCACTGACATCCTAAGTGAGAGCTCTTGGCTAGACTGACCCACGACGAGGTGTTGGGGACTCACTGGGGGCCAGTTTCAAGTGTTGCTTTTTAAAAGTTGACAGTTTCAGAATGAGGAGGACTAAACCAAGTAAACATTGGAGGGTGGGTTCCTGGCAGTATGAGGGTGACAGTGGGTGTGATGATGGTGATGATGGTGGGGGTGATGCTGGTGGTGATGGTGATGGTGATGGTGATGGTGATGGTGATGATGGTGGTGATAGCAGTGGTGATGGTGGTGGTGACGATGATGATGATCGTGGTGGTGATGATGGTGGTGATAGCAGTGGTGATGGTGGGGGTGATGATGATGATAGTGGTGGTGATGATGGTGGTGATAGCAGTGGTGACGATGTTGGTGATAATGGTGGTGATGGTGGGGGTGATGATGATGATAGTGGTGGTGATGATGGTGGTGATGATGGCAGTGATGATGGTGGTGATAGCAGTGGTGATGGTGGGGGTGATGATGGTGGTGATGGTGGTGGTGATAGCAGTGGTGATGGTGGGGGTGATGATGATGATCATGGTGGTGATGATGGTGGTGATGGTGGTGGTGATAGCAGTGGTGATGGTGGTGGTGACGATGGTGGTGATGATGGCGGTGATGATGGTGGTGATAGCAGTGGTGATGGTGGGGGTGATGATGGTGGTGATGGTGGTGGTGATAGCAGTGGTGATGGTGGTGGTGATGATGATGAAGATCGTGGTGGTAATAGTGGTGGTGATGATGGTGGTGATAGCAGTGGTGATGATGGTGGTGATGATGGTGGTGATGGTGGTGGTGATAATGGTGGTGACGATGGTGGTAATGGTGGGGGTGATGGTTGAGGCAGGGGGCATTCCTCCCTGCAGCCATAAGCCCCAGGAGGCTCATAGTCATGTACATACATCCATCCACTCATCCATTCAGTAAACATGAATGGGAGAGACCTACTGGGTGCTGGGGCTCCAATGCTGAATAGAATGTACAGATCCTGCCCTTGCAGCCTCTACCTGGGGCCTGGGCTTCCGTGTCTGTCTGTCTGCCCCCAGGATTCCCTTCAGAGGCCAGTGGCACACAGCTCAGCCTCACTCAGGGGACCATGTGTGGCAAGGGGACCGCCCCGAGGTCCTGGTGTCACCCCTGTGGGACCGAGAGGGCCTCCCGTGCCTGCTTCCCTTCCCGTAGATCTGCAGCAGCATGTGTTCACAGGGGCCCCCATTTCCACTGGGTGTTGATGGCTGAGTGGCTGTCCCTCCCTGTCCCCCAGAACTGCAGTTCTGCCAGTTTCTCTTTCAAGAGCCCATCTCTCTGGTAGTGAACCCAGATTCCTAGGACTCTGTTCCTAACCTTAATGTCTGAAGGAGGCTGGACTCTTAAGGCCAGATGGGGAGGGTGGCAGGGTCACCCAGTGGCTGGGGCCGGCCTTGTCCCCTCCTCCCCGCTGGACTCTCACGTTTCCCCATCCTCACTTCCACCCCTGGGGCTTCTTTTTTCCAAAATCCCAAGCCCTCCTGAGCACACCCTCCTGCATCGGGGACACTCATGCTGTGGAATGAGGGCCCACCGATGGCAATGGTTGTGGCCTCGTGCCTTGGGCAGCTTTCCTGCCCACTGCACGCCTGCCTCGGCCGGCAGCCCTGGGAACTGGCACTTCACCGCCGGCATGCCATTCTTTTGAAATGAGTAACAGCCAAGCCGGTCCAAGAAATGCCCATTGTTTCCTGCCTGCTGTTGTCCAGTCTCCAAAAAATAAAAAAACCCCGACTGCCTCATCACGTGAGGAGCCCAGGGGGATGGACTTCCGGGAATGCCCCCCCCCGCCACCAGGGGCCGTGGGACCCCAGACTCCCAGGGCTGAGGGCTACAAGCCTGGGAGAACCGAATACCAGAACGATTTGCCCAATTGCTCCTGATTGGAGAATCATTTTGAATTAGTCCTAACGGCTCCATGGAGAGTTTCCACATTGGGAAAAATTCTATCAAGATACCCTAGTGTTGGAGTCACAGTCTTTCTTTAATGCAAAGTTCAAACAACACATATTTTGCTTCCTGTTGCCTCTGGCAGGGTCTGGATGAACCTGGGCTTGGAGCTGATCTTCAGGTGGGGCGCCCGCTCCCTTGCCCTCAACCCCACCCTGCATGATTTCTGGTCGGTAGGAGCTCAGCCCCTTAATCAAGCAGCACAGATCTGGATAAAGTCTGTGTAAACGCTGCACTGTTTGGTCTGGCTGGAGGGGAACGTTTCCCTGCAGGAGACTTAAGCTGGAAAATATCCATGACGAGTACAAGGAGCCTTTGGGTGGAGGTTTAAATACTGTGTCAAGATGCATGAAAAATACAATTAACCATGGTGTGAGGCAGGCCATGTCTCTGGGAAACTGCGTGTCTGAACGAATCAAAGGGACATGTGGGAACGAACTCCTAAGCGTTTTTATAAAGAAAGAGTTTGGGCTGGAAATGGGGCTGAGTGATAGGGTCACTGGAGAAGGAAATGGCAATCCGCTCCACTATTCTTGCCTGGAGAATTGCATGGACAGAGGAGCCTGGCGGGCTACAGTCCATGGGATCGTAAAGAGTCAGACGTGACTGTGTGACTGACTAACTTTTATAGGGTCACAGACCTGGTTCTTCATCAGGAAGGATGAGGGAAGGGGGATGGGGTGTTTTTGAGATGTGTGATTTGGCACATGTATAGTTTTTGGTGGCTCAATGGTAAAGAATCCGCCTGCCGATGCAGGAGATGTGGATTTGATCCCTGGGTCAGGAAAATCTCCTGGAGAAGGATTTGGCAACTCACTCCAGCATTCTTGCCGGGGAAATCCCATGGGCAGAGGATTCTGGCCAGATACAGTCCATTGGGTTGAAAAGAGTTGGACAGGACTGAGTGACTAAGCAACAACTGTTGTCAGTAGGATTTCACCGTCAGCCTACAGCTGGCTTGTTCCCCTCTGTCCAACTTCCCTTTCTGTGTGCGTTCAGGGGCTATTTCATGACCTACGCAATAAAAACTTCAAGATTAACCAGGACAGTGTGGGTGAGATGTTCTGTAGGGCCCCATTTGGTTACAGAACATGGAAACATTGGCTCTGACCCACACACCTTGGTGCTTTCATCTTCCTTAAAAACTATTGACAATGTATCATTTTTACATCTAGAAGTAATGGAGCATTGGTACAACTGTAGCTGAGCTTGCTAGAAAGTAGCTGCTCTAATGAATGAGCAAAGCTAGAAAATCTCCGCCCTCAGTACCCTTGCTGTTTTAAGCAGAGGCTTTCAGAGGAGTCCCAAGGATACTTTGCAATGCACACTTCCAGACACTTAAGAGGTGGTTCTGTGAAATAAGGTCTGTGCCAAATGCAGCCTTTGGCACAGACCTCAGTTTTCCAAGCTCCAGAACAGAGTCAGCAATTTTCTCTCATCTCACCTGTCTGAGGGGCTTCTCCAGTGGCTCAGCAGTAAAGCATCTACCTACAGTGCAGGAGACACGGGTTCAATCCTTGGGTCGAGAAGATCTCCTGGAGGAGGAAATGGCAACTCACTCCAGTATTTTGCTGGGAAAATTCCTTGGACAGAGGGGCCTGATAGGCTACAGTCTGTGGGGTCACAGAGAATCGGACATGACTGAGCGACTGGACACACACACCTGTCTGAAGCTAGCATATCTGAGGCTTGGCTGGAGCTGGAAGACCCACTTCCATGGCTGGCAAGCTGGTGCCGGCTGTGGATTGGAGGCCATGGTTCCTTCCCATGTGGAGACGTACAAAGGACCAACTGAGCATCCTTGAGCTGCCTGAGGGGCAGCTGGTCTCCCCCAGAGACAGTGGTCCAGAGAAAGCGAGGCGGAAGTTGAAACATCTTTTAAGACCTAGTCTCAGAAGTCACAGGTCTTTCCTGCAGTATTCCATCGGTCATACAGGTTATGACCAGTCCTTTCCAAAGAGTAGGTGTTGGTTGTTGTTGTTCAGTCGCGAAGTTGTGTCCACCTCTTTGTGACCCCCATGGACTGAAGCACACCAGGCTTCCCTGCCCTTCACTATCTCCCAGAGTTTGCTCAAACTCGTGTCCATCGAGTCTGTGATGCCATCCAACCATCTCATCCTCTGTCATCCCCTTCTCCTCCTGCCTTCAGTCTTTCTCATCATCAGGGTCTTTTCCAATGAGTCGGCTCTTTGCATCATGTGGCCAAAGTATTGGAGCGTCAGCTTTAGTATCAGCCCTTCCAATGAGGAAGGTATTGGTGAGGAACCATTATTCTTGTATTATCCTGGGTGTGTTAGTTGTGGCTTTTAGCTGTAACAACGCAGAATTGAGAGAAGGAACTGGCAGAAGGTTACAGAGTGGTGCTTGGAATCAACTGGAAGCCTGGATAAACAGTTTCAGAAAAGGGGCAACGCCAAGGCTCACAGTCTGAATCGCAGTCAAGGCGGGGCCACCGGAAGCTTTTAGGAGGATATGGCCTGTGGTCCATGGCGCTGGGGCTGCTGGATGTTGCTGCTACCGGACGCTCACAGGTGCGCCCTCTGCCCGCGGTTTCAGGACATCCCTGGATCCACAACTCACCCTGAAGAATCAGTCCTGGAAGGATTGATGGTTGCAGCCCGGGTCACCTCCCTGTCAAAACTGGGCTGCAGGTGCGTGGAGGGTGGGGTGTAGGTGGAATCCTGCCCTGGGAGGTGGAGCACTTTGAATCACCGATGGTGCACCTAAGAAGGATGCTCAAAAGTAAGAGGAAGAGTTGAGGCTGCTACACCGGCATTCATGCTGCCTGGTTTGTACTGAGCCCAGGGTTATTTTTGTCTCCAAGTACACCCTGTGTTACGTATTAATATATTCCTGAAAAGTTATGTGAATTTGAATCATGGTTTATATACACTGGCTAAGCTTAATACCTTCTAGAAGTCTGTAGATAATCCTTTTGTAAAGCAGCTAATCCTTTTAGGGAACAAATAATCACTTCTTAATGATTTTTTTTAAGGTCAAGACTCTGCTTATTGTGTTTTCTCAAGGCAGAGGATCCAACTTTCAGGGTTCCTTCTTCGCTCATAGTGAGGGGCCATGACAGCTTTACATATGACTCTTTGCAGTGTCTCATGCTGTGCGGAAGAAAAAACATTGAGGGTTTGTTTGTTTATTTGTTTTCTTCATTTTTCCTTCTCTACTGTAATTGATTGTCTTCTGGAAGGAAGCACAGGCTATTAAAATTTTTTAAAAGCTTGTTTTTATGTTGTTCTTGCCCACAAGGCTGTTTTAACATAAGCGTGTTTAGTGGTGAACAAGGGAAGAAGCAAGCATTTTTAGCTGTTCTGCCTGGGAAATTAGATTTGGAAAATTCACCTTTAATGTTAGTTTAGTTTTTTTTTTTTTTTTTCCTTCTGTGCGAGGCTTCCACATCATGGCAGGAAAATTTTATTCCATTTCCAAGAGCTGTTTTCAGGTTTCCTGGTTAACTGGGTGCAGGAGCCTGGACGGGAGGGGCGCGGGGAGAAGGACAGAGACATGGGCACAGCTCCGTGGGGACCGTGACAGCTTCCATGTGTGCAGAGGAATCCGGGTGGAACAGGAGTGAGGAGAACTGTCGGATGAGGAACGGGGTGGGGGCAATCAGGCAGCTGC
Organism: Okapia johnstoni; assembly: GCA_024291935.2. Taxonomy (NCBI): domain Eukaryota; kingdom Metazoa; phylum Chordata; class Mammalia; order Artiodactyla; family Giraffidae; genus Okapia; species Okapia johnstoni. Next base: position 83,990,568 of record CM044318.1, read on the forward strand.
TGTCGGAATCTACTAGAGAGAGGAGAGATGCAGAGACGGGGAGACACTGGAGACAGGGAGACCCTGGAGTCAGGGAAACCCTGGAGATGGGGGGGAGACCGTGGAGACAGGGAGACCCTGGATTCAGGGGGAGACACTGGAGATGGGGAGACACTGGAGATCGGGGAGACACTGGAGACGGGGAGACCCTGGAGTCAGCTGCTACCATGCAGATGCCTCCACATGCCATGGGTGTGCATAGCTCAAGTCTCCACCCCACAGAGTAAGGGGGACAGGAAAGCTGGGGCGACCTCCACTCCAGGGCGGTCTCTCATACCTGTAGGGAGGTGGCATGTGTGTTATGACATCAGTAAGACTCGTTCGGCCCCTTTTTCCCTCCAGCGTTGGAACCTATCAGTGTCATTGGTGGACCTCAAGGAGGCACTGACTTCTCCTTTCAGAGACTGTGTTATTAAGACATAGATTCCTTTTTAAAATATTGGTTTTGCTTTTTAAAGAAAATAGACCCTGGAATCATACTTCTTGTGGCAAGATGCCCCCCTAAGAAGGCACAGGAGGATGGAGTGGATTGACTTCGTCTCTCTGAATTCTCTTAACTTGAATGTGTGTAAGATGTCAGCGCATCCTATGGTTAGCAAAACTAAGCCTTGTTCGGGGCCCTGTCCCCTAGAAGGTGGCAGAGCTGGGCTTCCGTCCCGGGTCTGTCGGCTGTCCGAGAAGGGCCTGTCAACATACCGGCAGGCGGGTTTGTGATGGGAGAACAGCTTGGAGGAGATGCGTCTGGGAAACTAGGCAGCTTGTGTTCAGCCTCCTGTAATTCCAGATGGACATCCTGGGATGGCCACACCTTTGAATAAAACATGTGGCTAAAGAACATACAGTAAATAACATTTTTAGTAGGTTATTTTAGTCTGTATGTCAGAATACAAATGACTATGATTCCATGGTGGAACATAGAGTGATTTACTTTCCTGATTTAATTTTACGTTTAAGTTCATGCTAAGTCTCTTCAGTCGTGTCCGACTCTGTGCGACCATATGGACTGTAGCCCTCCAGGCAAGAATACTGGAGTGGGTTACCATTTCCTTCTCCAGGGGATCTTCCCGACCCAGGGGTTGAACCCGTGTGTCTTACATTTCCTGCCTTGGCAGGCAGGTTCTTCACCACTAGTGCCACGTGGGAAGCCATTACTTTTAAGAGCGAATAGTAATTTCCATTAATCTGGGTGCCTTTTAATGTGTTATTTATTATGATTATTATTTTGCTATTCTTATTTAAATGGATTTCCCCATATTTTTGTATTATATTTCGGTATAGAACAGAAAAAGCACCATCATTTTTTTGGCCAAGAAAATTAATGCACTCTGCAAAAACTATTAAAGGGAATATTGATTTCCTAATACAATAACCCTGAATTGCTTTTTCCCCCCAAGATTCACAAATTATGTTAGTGGTAGCCTTCAGATTTATACTTAGAGCAAAACTTCAAAAGATTTGTTGCAGTTCTTGACTCATTTTCCAGCCATTCTCACGCAACCATCTGAACAAACCTTAACATTCCTCGCATTTAACAGAGAAAGCGGCCTCTCAGTTGCTCCCGTTTTGTTTATCCAGCTCTCATCTGTGTGCCGACTTCCTGGCCTTCTTTCCCTTTCAGTAAATCGTGTTTGTTATTGACAAGCCCATTTTGTTTCCTTAGAGCTTGGAACTTCTGAGTGGGAAGGAAATAGGTGAAACCTTAGTGCAGATACAGCAATTCTTTAACCGTTTTTAAATGCACATATTATCATCGGTTCGTATTGATTCTATGTGGCCTTCTTTTGGAAGTGTTTCCAGTACCAATCCATTCCCCTATTTCATGTCTTTACTGGTTTTTCTCTGTGTACCTAGAACCGATTGTCCTGGGGGTGTGAGAGGTTTGTGTGCTGGGTTAGCTCAACATGCATGCTTATGCTGAGTCCATCTACAGGGCTGAGTAAATAGGAAACATCCTACCCTGGGTACAGACTCGGAGGTGTGGACTGGAAACGTGTGCCCATCTTTGAAATAACATTTTGGAAAGCACAGTGTTTGGTAGGTAAGGGCTGTACTAAAGTTACAGGGAAAAAAAAAATCATGGGACTTCCCTGGTGGTCCAGTGGTTAAGACTTCATGCTTCCAGAGCAGCGAGCCGGGATTCCGTTCCTGGTCAGGGAATTAAGATCCCACATGCCATGTGGTGCGGCCAAAAAAGTTAAAATGAAAGAAAGAAATCGTGGCATTTGATTTCATAATGTTCCATGTCCAGCCTAACTTTCATAACTGAACCAAATGCTGAGAGCAGTATTAGAGGTCAAAGTGACCGTAAATCAGCTTTCACACTGGAGAACGAAAATTAACTGTATAGTCACGCACAGTGACATGTCTGTTAAATACAGAGATTGCTGTGAATAGATTTATGCATTCAATTTGTTTGCAGTTGTCAAAACCTCATTAATTGTAAGCCCAATGACATTGTTTGCTGTTTCAAATCACTTTTAAATTACACATGTGCTACTTAATCTTAAAAGCAAAATTAAACCTTGGGTTGGTATACATTTCAAGCTACAACTGTAAGCCATTGTATTTGGGGGGAAGGAGTTGAATATGCACTATAAAATAAAAATTAGGAGGTGTTTTGCATTCATGGTGATTTATGTAATTAGATTCTGTCAACTGTAATTTTTCAGGTTAATTACTTCCATGGTATATGTCATGTAAATAATAAAGTTATCGATCTTGATTCATATTAAAATTATTATATAAATCCTTAGTATTAAAGCCACAAGATGCTGTGCTGTGCTTAATTGCGTCTGATTCTTTGCAACCCCGTGGACTGTAACCTGCCAGGCACCTCTGTCCATGGGGATTCTCCAGGCAAGAATGCTAGAGTGGGTTGTCATTTCCTTCTCCAAGGCATTTTCCCAACACAGGGATCAAACCTGGGCCTCTCACATTGCAGGCCAATTCTTTACCATCTGAGCCACCAGGGAAGCCCAAGAATACTGGAGTAGGTAGCCCATCCCTTCTCCAAGGGATCTTCCCAACCCAGGAATCGAACTGGGGTCTCCTGCATTGCAGACGGATTCTTTACCAGCTGAGCTACCATGGAAGCCCAAATAATAAAGTTATCAATCCTGATTCATGTTAAAATTATTATATAAATACTTAGTGTTAAAGCAATAAGGTATTTTAAGTAAATTACGTGGAAGTATGTGTTGTATGGTAAATAGGTAAAATTGGTTTTTGTAAAGAAATCAACAAAGATGGATATTTTATTTGTTTAACAAATATAGGTGTTTATTAAGTCTATAGCTGGACCAGGTGCTGGGGACCGCAAGAGCAGGAAACCATGGGCTCTGCGCCCAAGAGTGCTGAGCCAGCATGGCATTTCCAAAGGGCTCTCTGGTGACTGTATCCCCTCCCCACACGGCTCTGCCAGGTGTGATCAGGTGTGCTGAGAGCTGTAGGTGCAGCAGGTACCACTTGAGGAGGTGTGAGGACACCAGCAGGTCTCCCAGATGACTCTACTGGTAAAGAACCCACCTGCCAATGCAAGAGACATAAGAGATGAGGATTCGATCCCTGGGTTGGGAAGATCCCCTGGAGGAGGGCATGGCAACCCACTCCAGGATTCTTGCCTGTAGGATTCGCATGGACAGAGGAGCCCGGCAGACTGCAGCCATAGGGTCGAAAAGAGTTGGACACGACTGAAGCGACTCAGCATGCATTTTGAAACAGCTTTTGGCCATAGGGACTGTTCTGGTAACATCCCTGAGCGTGTTGGTCTGCACTCTGGAATTCTTAACCTGGAGTCTCCTGGGAGTCTACGGATAGAATCCAGAGGGTCTGGAAATTTAGATTAGGGGAAAAATTTACACCTTTATTTCCATATAATTGGCTTCCTTTGTCATACCTCACATCTTTAAACATTTTTTTCATAGTCAGAAGAATATATATGTATATATATGTATTTTAGTTTCTGGTTAATTTCTATTTGTTATTGAATTATAATTGATTTACAATGTTGTGTTAATTTCAAGTGTATAGTAAAGTGATTCAGTTACACACACACATATATAGATATATTTTAGATTTTTTTTTCCCCTAGAGATTATTACAGGATACTAAGAGTTCCCTGGGCTGTATTGTAGGTCCTTGTTGATTATTTTTTATGCCTGTGCTATGTAGCAGGTCCTTGTTGATTATCTATTCTATATACAGTAGTGTGTTAATGTTAATCCCAAATTCCTAACTTATCCCTCCCCCTTCCTGTTTGCTAACCATCAGTTTGTTGTGTCTGTGGTTCTATTTCTGTATTATATGTAAGTTCATTTGTATCATTAGTTTAGATCCCACATAAAAGTGATACCATATGATACTTGTCTTTCTCTGCCTGGCTTACTTCACTTAGGAACAACTAAACTTTTTTTTTCAAAATTTAAAAGTCACTCTTTTTGGTGTACAGCTGCATGAGTTTTCACAAATGCATAGAGATATGTAACCACCACCACCATCAAGAAACAAGCTTTGCCTCCCCAACTAAAAACTCTCCTGGGCTGTATGCTTACAGTCAGATTCTCTAACTCCACCCCTGACTCCTGGCAACCATTGATCTGTCCTCCATTCCTAGAGTGTTTGATTTTCCTAGAATGTTCTATAAATAGAATCAGACAATATGTAGCCTTTTGAGTCTGGCTCCTTTCACTTAGCATATGGGTTTAGGAGTCATTCTTGCTGTTGTGTATGTCAATATTGGGTAGTATTCTATGTATGGATATATTCACTTGTGGTTAACCATTCTCCACATGCACATGGGGTTTGTTTCCAGTTGGGGGTCCCCTACACATTAATAACATGGCCATAACATATGCATGTAAGTTTATCTGTGAATCTAGTTTTGTTTCACTTGGATAAGTAAGCAGGCTGGGATTGCTGAATCACATGTGTGTAACATTATTTAAAAAAAAAAAAGCACGTTTTTCTCCATAGTGATGTACTATTTGCTTTTCTGCCAGCAGCAGAGGAGGGTTGCGGTTGCTCTGCATCTTTGCCAACATTTGCTATCGTCTGTTGTTCTGTTGTCGTTCAGTTGCTAAGTCCTGAAGGATCCCTGTCCTTTATTATCTCCTGGAGTTTGCTCAGATTTATGTCCACTGAGTCAGTGATGCTATCTAACCATCTCATCCTCCCACCGCCCACTTCTTTTGCCTTCAATCTTTCCCAGCTTCAGAGTCTTTTCCAGTGAGTCAGGTCTTCCCATCAGGTGGCCAAAGTATTGGAGCTTCAGCTTCAGCATCAGTCCTTCCTTATGAGTATTCAGGATTAATTTCCTTTAGGATCGACTGATTTGATCTCCTTGCAGTCCAAGGGACTCTCAAGAGTCTCCTCCAGCACCATAATTCGAAAGCATCAATTTTTCAGCACTCAGCCTTCTTTATGGTCCAACTCTCACATCAGTACATGGCTACTGGAAAAACTATGGCTTTGACTATATGGACCTTTGTCTGCACCGTGATGCTTTGCTTTTTAATACACTGTCTAGGTTTGTCATAGCTTTTTAATATACTGTCTAGGTTTGGCATAACTTTCCTTCCTTGGAGCAAACATCTTTTAATTTCATGGATGCAGTCCACATCTGCAGTGATTTTGGAGCCCAAGAAAAGAAAATATGTCACTGTTTCAACTTTTCCCCCTTCTGTTTGCCATGAAGTGATGGGATCAGATGCCATGATCTTAGTTTTTTGAATGTTGAGTTTCAAGCCAGCTTTTTCATTCTCCTGTTTCACCCTCATCAAGAGGTTCTTCACTTTCTGCCACTAGAGAGGTGTCATCTGCATATCTGAGGTTGTTGATATTTCTCCCAGCCATCTTGATTCCAACTGGTGATTCATCCAGCCCAACATTTCACACGATGTACTCTGCATAGAAGTTAAATATACCGGGTGACAATGTACAGCCTTGTCTTACTCCTTTCCCGATTTTGAACCAGTCTTTTGTTCCATGTCCAGTTCTAACTGTTGCTTCTTGACCTGCATACAGGTTTCGCAGGAGGCAGGTAGGGTGGTCTGGTATTCCCATCTCTTTAAGAATTTTCCACAGTTTGTTGTGCTCCACACAGTCTAGGCTTTCGAGTAGCCAATGAAGCAGAAGGAGATGTTTTTCTGGAATTTCCTCGTTTTCTGTATGATCCCCTGAATGCTGGCAATTTTATCTCTGGTTCCTCTGCCTTTTTAAACCCAGTTTGCATATCTGGAAGTTCTTGGTTTGTATGCTGTTGAAGCCTAACTTGAAGGATTTTGAGCATAACCTTGCTAGCATGTGAAATGAGCACAGTTGTGCGGTAGTTTGAACATTCTTTGGCATTGCCTTTCTTTGGGATTGGAATGAAAACTTACTTTTCTAGTCCTATGACTACTGCTGGGTGTTCCAAATTTGCTGACATATTGAGCTCAGCACTTGAACAGCATCATCTTTTAGGATTTTAAATAGCTCAGCTGTAATTCTGTCACCTCCACTAGCTTTGTTTGTAGTGATACTTTCTAAGGCCCACTTGACTTCACACTGCAGGATGTCTGACTCTAGGTGAGCACCACTGTGGTTATCTGGGTCAAGACCTTTTTTTTATAGTTCTTCTATGTATTCTTGCTGCCTCTCTTACTCTCTTCTGCTTCTGTTCGGTCCGTACCATTTCTGTCCTTGGATGGAGTGTGCCCTTGATGTCTCCAATTTTCCTGAAGAGTTGTTTACTTTTCTAATTTTGCCATTCTTATCGGTGAGTCACAATATCTAGTTGCAGTTTTAATTTGCATAATGACCATGTCTTAAAGCATCTTTTCCTGGGTTTATTTGCTAACTGTACATCTTCTTTGACAGTGTCTGTTTAAATATTCTGCCCATTAAAAATATTGAGTTGTTAGTCCTATATAGTTTATTTTATGCAATTAAAAACATTATTCCAAGGATATTCTTCACTCACCGGCCAAAAGGATCCAAGTCACCAAAAAGGTTAAAAACCCTCGGGAGACACACAATCTTCGAAATATCTTTGGTATTTACATTTTTAGCTCCCTTCAAGAAAGGAGCAACAGAGGATGCGATGGTTGGATGGCATCACCAACTCAATGGACATGAGTTTGAGCAAACTCAGGGAGATAGTGAAGAACAGGGAAGCCTGGCTTGCTGCAGTCCATGGAGTCCCAAGTGGTAGGTAGCTTGCCCATGACAGAGCATACCAGCATTCTTTTTCTCTGTTCTGTGTACATAAAATAGGATTTCACAACATCACTCTCAACTCTGAGCAGGATCCCGTATGCCTCCCTCTTCTTTGGTGAATGGTAAAGCATTTCTTCTATTTTTATTTATGAAATCCCTTGGCCCTCTTTGATGCCTAACCCAAATGGAAGAAACCCTAAGTTGTAGGAAAAAGTGAATCAACATATTCCAAGAGAATAGTCCTATTCCACCTTCAAAATTAAGAGCTGTTTCTCCAGGCAGGAGACAAGTTTGACTGTGTGTTTGATCGCTGTTTGTGACTATCTCCACGACACGGAGGACTGACATATTTTTCTGCCTTGATCTGTCTTTTTCATCCAGCTCCCTAACAGAACTCATCTCCCAGCAAATTTTTTTTTTATCTACTGAAGCTATTTTTTAAAGGCTCTGCAGACTCTTTAAGTGGGTAGCTAAATATTGACTCAGTCGTATCTGAATCTATGAGTCAAGTTTCAATATAATCTTGAGTGGCTGACGATTTTAGGAATCATATCCTTATTTATGATCAACAGATTAGTCTTGTTTTGTGGTTCTTCTGTTAAGGAATATAAAGAAGATATAAGGTACAGATATTTGTGCCACAATATTTTATTATATTATAATGAAGTGTCTTAGGTAGGATTCTCTTCTTCCCCATTGGAAAGAAAAAAATTGGAAAAGTAAATGCAGTGTACATACTGAAAATGAATACTTGGCACACGCACACACAAAATGATGCCATGATGAAGAATTCTTCCATGCGTTAGTTACTGCTTTAGAGTGAATTTTAGTGATAAATAGATGCCCTACATTTTACATTTGGCACATTAGCGTATGCAAATATATGTTGAGAGCTTATAATTTGGGAAATCAGAGATGTAAAAAGTACTTCCCAGCTGTGCATAGTCCCTCTGGGAAAGAAGAGCCACACAGGTGAAGAGACAAGGACAGCTGTGAGGCAGCCCCATGTGGAACCCATGGCCAGTCTTGTGAATCTCACGTGGGTGCCTCATCGCAGTGTTCGGTGTCACGTCTCTGTTTTCCTCTTAGAGAAAGGAGGGCAGGGAAAGGCTCTTTTGCTCATTTGCATGCACGTGTGTGCCCGTGGCCAGTTTCCCACTCATCATAACCAGTTTCCCATCGCTGCTGTGGTAAGTTCCCAGCAGTTTAGCAGCTTGAAGCAACACCCAGTTCTAACCCCATGGCTTCTCTCTGGAGGGCTCTGCTTGGGGTCTCATAGGATGAGATCAGCGTGTCGGCAGGGCTGTGCTCCTAGCTGGAGACTCTGGGATGAAGGAGCCTGCATTCAGGTCATTCAGGTAAGGTCCGTTTCCATGGTGGCTGAAGGTGGAGGGTGGCCTCCGGGTTCTAGAGGCTGTCCCATTCCTTGGCTCCAGGCCTGCTTCCTCCATCATCAGAGTCAGCAGTCCCTCTTCTATTTCCACCATCTGTGACCCCCACCCCACCCACCCCACCCCACAGTCACATCTCTCTTCTGCTCCTTTCCTGCTTTTAAGGGCTCCTATGACCACCCTGGAGCCACCCAGAGAATCCAGGGTCCTCTCCCCACGTTAAAGCTGACAGATTAGGAATCTCCATTCCCTTGCTAAGCCCCTTCCCAGCAGCACCTGGATCACTGCACGCTGGGTGGGACTCTTGGGGGACATTTTAAAAATTCTGCCTCCCAGCCCTCTCCACACCCACGTTAACATCAAAATGACAAAATTTAAGGTTCTCCTGAGTGACTGTTTGCAGCAAAGGGATTTGTTTCCACTTCTGAGACAATATGTGTGAGATAGTTCTGTGATATTTACACATTTGGTGTTTACGCCTTGCAGACTCCGTTATACATATCTTTAGGAATACTCTTTACATAAATTAAGATGATTTGTCTCTTTCCTGAAAACAGCAACATGCCACATATTCTGGATGAAAATGAGGGATTGTTTACATCATGGACCAAATTAAACTCTGGGAGAATTCCGAAGTAGGATATATGGAAATGGGCTTGAATGTATGGCATATTTTAGGTTTCCTAGGAACCTCCTTGTCAGTATAATTGCAAATTAGTATTGCAAAACTAGTTAATTATGAGATCATCTAGTATCCTAATATGTATCTGAGGTTCTCTGGCATTTAACAGAGAAAGGAATCCTAAAAAAATATTATCTTCCTCAGGAGGCTTGCCCAGGACCTGGGACCTCTATCACCTGGGAAGATGGATCACCCCCGTGTGGTGGAGGTCTGGGGCTGGGGTCAGAGGGTATGGATTCTTTTCTTTTTTAATTAATTTATTTTATTTTTGGCTGCGCTGGGTCTTCATTGCTGTGCCTGAACCTTCTCTAGCTGCGGAGAGCAGGGGCTCCTCTTGTGGTGGCTTCTCTTGTTGCAGAGCACAGCTCTAGAACGCAGGGCTCAGGAGTTGGCACACGCGCTTAGTTGCCCTGCAGCATGTGGAATCTTCCTGGACCAGGGATCAAACCTGTGTCCCCTGCGCTGGCAAGGATTCTTATCTTCTGTACCAACAGGGATGTCCCCAGAGGGAATAGATCCTGTTTCCTCCCTCCAGTGCCCCGCCCCTACTGGCTGGGCCATGTGGGGCAAGTTCTGTGTTCTCAAGCCTCAGTCTTACTATCTGGGAATAATTCTGACGAGGCTTTAGTGAAGTAGCATCGAAGAAGATAATTTGTGAATCAGAAAGAGTTAGACACCTGCTAGGTGAGGGCTTTCCAGGTGGATCAGTGGTAAAGACTCTTGCCTGCCAATTCAGGAGCCCCAGGGTCGGGTGGTTCCACCCCTGGGTGGGGAAGATACCCTGGAGAAGGAAACGGCAGCCCACTCCAGTATTCTTGCCTAGAGAATCCCGCGGACAGAGTAGCCTGGCAGGCTACAGTCCACAGGGTCACAAAGAGTCAGACATGACTGAAGTGACTTAGTGCCCAAGCAGTTAAGAATGAGATGTTTAGGTAGCATCATTGATTCAGTTCAGTTCAGTCACTCAGTCGTGTCCGACTCTTTGCGACCCCATGAATTGCAGCATGCCAGGCTTCTCTGTCCATCACCAACTCCCGGAGTCTGCCCAAACCCATGTCCATTGAGTCAGTGATGCCATCCAACCATCTCATCCTCTGTCGTCCCCTTCTCCTCCTGCCCCCAATCCTACCCAGCATTAGGGTCTTTTCCAATGAGCCAGCTCTTTGCATCAAGTGGCCAAAGTATTGGAGTATCAGCTTCAACATCAGTCCTTCCAATGAACACCCAGGACTGATCTCCTTTAGGATGGACTGGTTGGATCTCCTTGCAGTCCAAGGGACTCTCAAGAGTCTTCTCCAACACCACAGTTCAAAAGCATCAGTTCTTAGGCACTCAGCTTTCTTCACCGTCCAACTCTCACATCCATACATGACCACTGGAAAAACCATAGCCTTGACTAGATGAACTTTTGTTGGCAAAGTAATGTCTCTGCTTTTAAATATGCTAGCTAGGTTGGTCATAACCTTCCTTCCAAGGAGTAAGCGTCTTTTAATTTCATGGCTGCAATCACCATCAGCAGTCATCCTGGAGCCCAAAAAAATAAAGTCTGACACTGTTTCCACTGTTTCCCCATCTATTTCCCATGAAGTGATGGGACCAGATGCCATGATCTTAGTTTTCTGAAGGTTGAGCTTTAAGCCAACAATAAAGCAGAAATAGATGTTTTTCTGGAACTCTCTTGCTTTTTCGATGATCCAGCGGATATTGGCAATTTCATCACTGGTTCCTCTGCCTTTTCTAAAGCCAGCTTGAACATCTGGAAGTTCACAGTTCACGTATTGCTGAAGCCTGGCTTGGAGAATTTTGAGCATTACTTTACTGACATGTGAGATGAGTGCAATTGTGCAGTAGTTTGAGCATTCTTTGGCATTGCCTTTCTTTGGGACTGGAACAAAAACTGACCTTTTCCAGTCCTGTGGCCACTGCTGAGTTTTCCAAATTTGCTGGCATATTGAGTGCAGCACTTTCACAGCATCATCTTTCAGGATTTGAAATAGCTCAACTGGAATTCCATCACCTCCACTAGCTTTGTTTGTAGTGATGCTTTCTAAGGCCCACTTGACTTCGCATTCCAGGATGTCTGGCTCTAGGTGAGTGATCACACCATTGTGATTATCTGGGTCGTGAAGATCTTTTTTGTACCGTTCTTCTGTGTATTCTTGCCACCTCTTCTTAATATCTTCCGCTTCTGTTAGGTCCATATCATTTCTGTCCTTAATCGAGCCTATCTTTGCATGAAATGTTCCTTTGGTATCTCTAATTTTCTTGAAGAGATCACTAGTTTTTCCCAATCTGTTGTTTTCCTCTATTTCTTTGCATTGATCGCTGAGGAAGGCTTTCTTATCTCTCCTTGCTATTCTTTGGAACTCTGCATTCAGATGGGAATATCTTTCCTTTTCTCCTTTGCTTTTCACTTCTCTTCTCTTCCCAGCTATCTGTAAGGCCTCCTCAGACAGCCATTTTGCTTTTTTGCATTTGTTTTCCATGGGGATTGTCTTGATCCCTGTCTCCTGTACAATGTCACGAACCTCTGTCCATAGTTCATCAGGCACTCTGTCTATCAGATCTATTCCCTTAAATCTATTTGTCACTTCTACTGTACACTCATAAGGGATTTGATATAGGTCATACCTGAATGGACTAGTGGTTTTCCCTACTTTCTTCAATTTAAGTCTGAATTTGGCAAGAAGCAGTTCATGATCTGAGCCACAGTCTGCTCCCGGTCTTGTCTTTGCTGACTGTATAGAGCTTCTCCATCTTTGGCTGCACAGAATATAATCAATCTGATTTCGGTGTTGACCATCTGGTGATGTCCATGTGTAGAGTCTTCTCTTGTGTTGTTGGAAGAGGGTGTTTGCTATTACCAGCGCATTCTCGTGGCAAAACTCTATTAGCCTTTGCCCTGCTTCATTCTGTACTCCAAGGCCAAATTTGCCTGTTACGCCAGGTGTTTCTTGACTTCCTATTTTTGCATTCCAGTCCCCTATAATGAAAAGAACATCATTTTTAGGTGTTCATTCTAGAAGGTCTTGTAGGTCTTCATAGAACCATTCAACTTCAGCTTCTTTGGCATTACTGGTCAGGGCATAGACTTGGATTACTGTGATATTGGATGGTTTGCCTTGGAAACGAACAGAGATCATTCTATTGTTTTTGAGATTGCATCCAAGTACTGCCTTTTGGACTCTTTTGTTGACCATGATGGCTGCTCCATTTCTTCTAAGGGATTCTTGCCCACAGTAGTAGATATAACGGTCATCTGAGTTAAATTCACCCATTCCAGTCCATCTTAGTTCGCTGATTCCTAGAATGTTGACGTTCAATCTTGCCATCTCTTGTTTGACCATTTCCAATTTGCCTTGATTCGTGGACCTAACATTCCAGGTTCCTATGCAATATTGCTCTTTACAGCATCAGACTTTGCTTCTATCACCAGTCACATCCACAGCTGGGTATCGTTTTTGCTTTGGCTCCATCCCATCATTCTTTCTGGAGTTATTTCTCCACTGATCTCCAGTAGCATATTGGGCACCTACTGACCTGGGGAGTTCATCTTTCAGTGTCCTATCTTTTTGCCTTTTCATACTGTTCATGGGTTTCTCAAGGCAAGAATACTGAAGTTGATTCAGTGCACATGAATTTGAGCAAACTCCCGGAGATACTGGAGGAGAGAACAGCCTGGTGTGCTGCAGTCCATGGGGTTGCAAAGAGTCAGACATGACTGAGTGACTGAACAAGTTAAGCAACTGTAGAGAGAATCCACGCTTGTTCTGACAATTGCTGGTATCAGTATAGAGGAGATGGGTTTTCTCACATGAAGGTTCTCTGCAGAGGATAATCTTGGAATCAAAAGCAAAAAAGGTGGGATTCGCCTTCCTGTTTCTTCAGCCCTGGAGGAGCTTCGTCGAGGCAGGGTGTGAGCTCCCCAGTCTCTGCGTCACTGATTCCCTGTCAAGAGCCTGAGGGTGAAGCTCTTATATTAAGAGGATACTCCTGGCCTTTCCTGTGTTAGACTGTTTCTTTGCTTTGGAGAGAGTCACACACATTTGCCCTTTGGGACTTGTCTGTGAAATCCACCCTCAAGAAATACGATGCTGCCTGCAGACTGAGCTTGGCTGTCTCTCCAAACTGGGAACCCTCGTTTGCTCCGTGGCTCCAGTTCCCTGAGTTCTACTTCCTTCCCCAGGGATAAGAGCATCTTTACGATGGCCCTTCCTCACCCCCCTAGTTGAGCCCTGCTTTAGTTCAAGTGAAAGTTAGGGTTTCAACTCTTTGCCACCCCATGGACTATACAGTCCATGGAATTCTCCAGGCCAGAATACTGGAGTGGGTAGCCGTTCCCTTCTCCAGCGGATCTTCCTGAACCCAGGAATCGAACCAGGATCTCCTGCATTGTAGGTGGATTCTTTACCAACGGAGCTCTCAGGGAAGCCCTCTGGTTTTGGAAACTCAGAAGCTGATGCCATGCAGCTTGCATAAGACCCCCTCTATCGCATGTTCCCTTTCATGGGGAAGGAGACGCTTGTCCCCCAGGGACACAAGGTTCGGATGGAGCCAGGTGTCTGTGAGGCTGCGGCCGCAGACAGCACCCACTGGGCAGCCTCCTTCTTTCTCCTGCTTTGTCCTTCACTGGCGGCGCTGAACGTGGGACTGGCGGGTGGGGCCCCGCACGGTGAGCATCCTTCCTGAGAGGGGATTTCTGCCCGCCCTGCCCCCACGCTGCCCTCCCCATCCCACCCCGGCCCCCACTAATGAGTGGGTGCCTCCGTGCATCCGCCCTTCTCTTCTCCGGTTACCCTGGAGGGGTTGGCAGTGGGGACACATGAGTGTCCCTGTGGTCCTCCCCCTGGTGCTGTGGGGGCTGGGGCTCCCCTTCCCCCTTTCCCCCCACCCCCAGAAAGGATTATGACACGGTCCTTCCCTCCACCAGCCAGTGTCTGGACCCTGCAGCCCCATCCTTTGCTCCCAGTTCTGTCCCAGGGGACCCCCTTCTCCCCCAGGACCCAGCCCATTTCCACCCAGAGGCGCCTTCTCTGACCCGTTTCACAGGGCTCCCTGGCTTGGAGAGGGTCCAGCCACCTGGCAGGGTCACTCTGGGGGCATCAGGGCAGGAGCGTCTCCCTCCAGTGCCCCAGACAGGGTCTTCTGAGAGGCCGGATGGTCCCAGGGACTGCCCTCAGGGTCCTCACCAAGGCAGAAGCTCCTGGAAGGAGTTCTGGTGCCAGTCATTTAAACGAAGCCCTGAAACCATGCGATTTCTTACAGAGGCAGCAAATATAGACTCCTGATGGGCAGGTGACAGTGGCCTCTGAACCTCAGGTGTGCAGCTTCTGAGGCTCACCCTCCCGGTGCCACAGAGCATTGTGTGGGTGGGGGGAGTTGGGGTGCTCTTTCCTCAGCCCCCCAGACTGCAGCCCAGCCCATCACGTTTCATTGAACACAACCCACCTCTTATCTCTTACATAAATTTGAAAATTACTCTCTGTTTGTATGACATCCCGGGAGATCTGATGTCATCTTTTAAATGGTGACTGTACTGTATCCTATGTGATACTCAAAGACAGTCTTACAAACAATCACAGCATGGTAGAGGTGATCCGTAATGAAGTTCACGTCAAGACTGTCTTGTAAATGCCTGTGAATTGGGGATTTGTCTTTTAAATAAAATGTAATTTGAAACTTGACATTATTTGAATTATTTATTAGTTACTTATGGCATTAAATTAAGAGTGGCCAGTGTGTGTATATATGTACATCACACACGGACATGTACCTGAGTTTGTCTGGATCATCAACCCTTTTGAAGAGAGAACTGATTCTGACTCCGAGGCTGGTGGGTGTTGGAACTCCCAGAACTGCTTACCAGACTCAATGACTGTTCAGAATCATTCTCTGGTATTTCAGCGGCTATTAGCTGAGAATTTCTAATTCCAATTCAGCTTAAAGATGGCCAAGTGTTTGTTGTTGTTGTCCTGTAAAAGGCATAAATAATGATTCTCGGTACAGTGGATGTGGCCTGTGTAGGAACCAAGAGGGGTATTGAGAGCTGAGACTCATAATCCCTACGTCTATATGCTTTTCCTTTCATAGGCAATTCCATCCTCCTGCAGACAGAACTCTGATGTTTTTATGCCTGAAAAGGCTTGGAAAACAAACACAACGCAGAAGTAAAGGTGCTGATTCTGGTGTGCGTGCTAAGTCACTTTAGTCGTGTCCAACTCTTTGCAACCCCATGGACTGTAAGCCCACCAAGCTCCTCTGTCCATGAGATTCTCCAGGCAAGAACACTGCAGTGGGTTGCCATGCCCTCCTCCAGGGGACCTTCCCGACCCAGGGATCAAGCCTGTGTCTCTTATATCTCCAGCAATAGCAGGCAGGTTCTTTACCACTAGTGCTACCTGGGAAGCCTGATTCCGGTGCTCTGGCTGCAGAATTTTTATGAATGGGGTTAAGGTCTTAAACATGTGATTTAAATTCATGTCCAACTCTTTTTTGACCCTATGGACTGTAACCTGCCAGGATCCTCTGTCCATGGGGTTTCCTAGGCAAGAATACTGGAGTCGGTTGCCATTCCCTTCTCCAGAGGATCTTCCTGACCTAAGGATCAAACCCAAGACTCCTGTATCTCCTGCATTGCAGGTGGGTTCTTTACCCACTGAGCCACCAAGGAAGTCCCTTAAACTACATTTTTTTCAGGTAACAATGCTCTTTTAAAAAATCTGCATAACCATAACCTTGCCTCGGGAAGAAAGCAAGGGCACTTTGTCATGAATCATTTAGCTAAAATGCCTTTCCACCATTCTGTACAGTTCACTCAGGTTGGAATTGGTGAAAATCAGGTGATTTTCGAATTTGCACTTGCCCAAATCAAATTATGAGCATAATTTGTAGTTAGAAACCTAGACATTCTGAGCTGAATGGAGGTTCTAGCAATTGCCCAACCTGGGATGACATTTTGCTCATAAGGAGACAGAAATCCCAAGGATCATTTCTCACCTAAGTAGAATCAATATCTCAGCTGGGGGAAAAAAGGGGAATTTCTTGAGTGTATCTTTTTTTTTAATTGAAGTATAGTCAATTTATAGTGTTGTGTTAATTTCTTCTGTACAGCAAGGTGTCTCAGTTATGCATGTATATATTCTTTTTCATATTCTTTTCCATTATGGTTTATCCCAGAATACTGAGTATGCTATACCCTGTGCTATACAGTAGGACCTTTTTGTTTATCCATTCTATATATATTAGTTTGGTGTATGCCTTTAATAATGCGCTTGTAAGTTTGTGTGTGTGCCTGTGTGTGTGTAGACTCCATGGCTCTTACCTAGAGGTATTAATAAAGATGTATAGCTAATATTCAATTAGATAATACTATCTCATGTTTTTAAACATCTATTTTTCTTTATTTGTTTATTCTATTTATTTATCTTTGGTTGTGCTGGGTCTTCGTTGCCCCACACGCGCTTTATCTAGCTGTGGTGAGTGGGGGATATCTTTGCGGTGGTGCGGGGGCTTCTCATTTTGGCGGCTTCTCTTTTGCAGGGCGCCAGCTCTAGGGCGCGTGGGCTCAGTTGAGACTCCTGGGCTGTAGAGTGAGGACTCAATAGTTATGGTGCACAGGCTTAGTTGCTCCGAGACATGTGGCATCTTCCTGGACCAGGGATCAAACCCATGTCCTCTGTGTTGGCAGATTCTCATCCACGGTACCACCAAAGAAGCCCTCATATTTTTTTAACAAAAGCTTTTATTTTCCTATGTCTCAGACTAGCAGCCTAGTGGGTTTGAAGCTGGTTAAAAGTCAAGAGCCCTGGTGTACTTGTTGAATCTTGCCATAATGTGCGTAAAATTGCTTTTGTGTTGAGGCCCAGTTTCTTCATTGTGAAGGGAGTTGACAAAATTTCTCAATGAAATAATAGTTGTGAATGAGCCAGCCTGGCAGCCCCTTAATTAGGGGACGCATGCATGGAGCTGGGATCCTCTAAGGTCTAATTATGGAGCACAACTCAGTCATAACTAATTGTTGGTTAAATGGACATTTTAAAAGTAATCTTATGTTTTCTTTGATCCAGAATATTTTTAGAATTACTAAATTTAAAAGATTAAATTAGTAATTTTAGACATTACTTTTTTGTTGTATATGTTTAAGGTGTAGGACATGATTTGATATGTATACACTATGAAAGGATTGCCACAATCCAGCTAATTAATATACACCTGAATTGGGAAGGTCTCCTGGAGAAGGGAATGGCTACCCACTCCAGTATTCTTGCCTGGAGAATCCCATGGACAGAGGAGCCTAGCAGACTACAGTCCATGGGGTCGCAAAGAGTCAGACACGACTGAACAATTAACATTTTCGCTCTTCACCGTAAGTGGTTACCTTTTAGTGTTTATATGGTGAGAACACTTGAGCTCTACTCTCTTAGCACATTTTAAGCGTGCAGTACCATGTTATTAACTATAGTCACTATGCTGTGCGTTAGCTCCCTAGAACTTATTTATCTTGTAACTGAAAGTGTCTACAAATGACATCTCTCCATCTCCCCCATCCGCAGCCCCTGGCAACCACCTGGCAGTCGACTCTTTGCTACTGAGTTCAACTTTTTTAGATTCTGCATATAAATGAGATCATATAGTATTTGCTTTTCTGTGTCTGGCTTATTTCACTCAGCAGAATGTCCTCTAGGTTTACCCATGTTGTTGCAAATGGCAAGATTTCTCTCTTTCTTCAAGGCTGAGTAATATTCCATCATCTCTCTCTCTCTCTCTCTCTCTCTCTCGTATATATATATGAATGCAATGAACATGGGGTTGCAGATACCTGTTTGAGATAATGATTTCATTTCCTTTGGATATTTACCCAGAACTGAGATTGCTGGATCAATATTACTTTTCTTTTCCCTTCTTTTTAAGCAGCATCATGGTACATTTCACATGTTATTACCTCTTAGTGTTCTTTTTTGCTATGGATAAGAAGTGTGTAAATTGATGAAATTACTGTCCTTGCTTCTGCATTTCAAATTGGAAAACCAGAACCAGAGCCCGTCACCCCTGTTAAGGTAACATCTCCACCCTCAGGCCCCAGATTTGTGGACCTCAACCCGGCACGGACCTGGAAATCCCAGGGTGCTACACGTTGGTGTATGTTAGGGTGTCCTGATATTAGACCTTTCATGAAAAACTAGAGGAACCTGATGTGCAAGGCCTGCTACCCCAGACAGCTGCTTCCTTCTCGAAGCAAAATTGTAAATGCCTTTCTGAACAAAAGCTATGAGCTAATCCCCATGTTCATTATCTTTAAATAGCACAACATTCCAGTGACCAGGTATTTCGACAAGTGAAATCACTTGTTTGTGCTTCACAGTACAGCTTTTTCAGTAAAATGACTTAGAACTTTTCCCTCCTATAAATGAAAGAGAATCAATCTTTCAACTGTAGAATTCTTTCTGGGATTTTTTTTGAATTCTTTCATCCTTCTTTACTTTTCAAACATTCTAGTCTCCTATAGCAAAAACAGGCAGGACATGTTAAACTGTGGAAGATGACTGCAGTGTGCAGTTTTCCAAAAAAGAATCTCACATTTTAGATCTAGTTATTCCAGAAAAAACAAAACCAAGAAGAGTCCCACACACAGGATTGTTTGTGATCACCAGCCATGCAGTGCACATGTTTTAAAAAAATTATTTATTTTTAATTGGAGGATAATTGCTTTACAATGTTGTGTTGGTTTCTGCCCTACATCGACATGAATCACACATAGATATACGTATGCTTCCTCCCTCCTGAACCTCTCTCCCACGTCCCACCCCATCCCACCCCTCTAGGTTGCTGCAGAGCCCCAGTTTGAGCTCTCACAGCAAACTCCCTCTGGATATCTGTTTTACATATGGTGATGTATGTGTTTCATGCTCGTCTCTCAGTTTGTCCTGCTGTGTGCACGGGTCTGTTCTCTGTGTCTGCGTCTCCACTGTGCAGCACATGTTTTGAAGGGTCCATTGAGCCCAGGTCACTGTACCTCCTCGCAGGGGACTTGAGGGGTGGGAAGCATGGCCCAGCCCTCACTGGGATCCTAGTCCAGGTGGGCAGGCAGTTCAGATACAGGACAGGTGGAAAACAACCTCGGAGACTTTTCCACATGGGCAGGATGGGGACAGTACCTGGAGGAGCAGAGGGAAAAGATGAGCACCAAAGTGGAGTCACTTGGTCTCTGTTCGTTTCCAAGGCAAACCATTCAATATCACAGTAATCCAAGTCTATGCCCCGACCAGTAACGCCGAAGAAGCTGAATTTGAACAGTTCTATGAAGACCTACAAGACCTTCTAGAATGAACACCCTAAAAAGATGTCCTTTTCATTATAGGGGACTGGAATGCAAAAGTAGGAAATAAGGAAACACCTGGCATAACAGGCAAATTTAGCCTTGGAGTACAGAATGAAACAGGGCAAAGACTAATAGAGTTTTGCCACAAGAACGCACTGGTCATAGCAAACACCCTCTTCCAACAACGCAAGAGAAGACTCTACACATGGACATCACCAGATGGTCAACACCGAAATCAGATTGATTATATTCTTTGTAGCCAAAGATGGAGAAGCTCTATACAGTCAGCAAAGACAAGACCGGGAGCAGACTGTGGCTCAGATCATGAACTGCTTCTTGCCAAATTCAGACTTAAATTGAAGAAAGTAGGGAAAACCACTAGTCCATTCAGGTATGACCTATATCAAATCCCTTATGAGTATACAGTGGAAGTGACAAATAGATTTAAGGGACTAGATCTGATGGACAGGGTGCCTGATGAACTATGGACAGAGGTTCGTGACATTGTACAGGAGACAGGGATCAAGACAATCCCCATGGAAAACAAATGCAAAAAAGCAAAATGGCTGTCTGAGGAGGCCTTACAGATAGCTGGGAAGAGAAGAGAAGTGAAAAGCAAAGGAGAAAAGGAAAGATATTCCCATCTGAATGCAGAGTTCCAAAGAACAGCAAGGAGAGATAAGAAAGCCTTCCTCAGCGATCAGTGCAAAGAAATAGAGGAAAACAACAGATTGGGAAAGACTGGAGATCTCTTCAAGAAAATTAGAGATACCAAAGGAACATTTCATGCAAAGTTAGGCTCGATTAAGGACCGAAATGATATGGACCTAACAGAAGCGGAAGATATTAAGAAGAGGTGGCAAGAATACACAGAAGAACGGTACAAAAAAGATCTTCACGACCCAGATAATCACGATGGTGTGATCACTCACCTAGAGCCAGACATTCTGGAATGTGAAGTCAAGTGGGCCTTAGAAAGCATCACTACGAACCAAGCTAGTGGAGGTGATGGAATTCCAGTTGAGCTATTTCAAATCCTGAAAGGTGATGCTGTGAAAGTGCTGCACTCGATATGTCAGCAAATTTGGAAAACTCAGCAGTGGCCACAGGACTGGAAAAGGTCAGTTTTTGTTCCAATCCCAAAGAAAGGCAATGCCAAAGAACGCTCAAACTACCACACAATTGCACTCATCTCACACGCTAGTAAAGTAATGCTCAAAATTCTCCAAGCCAGACTTCAGCAATACGTGAACCGTGAACTTCCAGATGTTCAAGCTGGCTTTAGAAAAGGCAGAGGAACCAGAGATGAAATTGCCAATATCCGCTGGATCATCGAAAAAGCAAGAGAGTTCCAGAAAAACATCTATTTCTGCTTTATTGACTATGCCAAAGCCTTTGACTTTGTGGCTCACAATAAACTGTGGAAAATTCTGAGAGAGATGGAAATACCAGACCATCTGACCTGTCTCTTGAGAAACACGTATGCAGGTCAGGAAGCAACAGTTAGAACTGGACATGGAACAACAGACTGGTTCCAAATAGGAAAAGGAGTACGTCAAGGCTGTATATTGTCACCCTGCTTATTTAACTTATATGCAGAGTACATCATGAGAAACACTGGGCTGGAGGAAACACAAGCTGGAATCAAGATTGCTGGGAGAAATATCAATAACCTCAGATATGCGGATGACACCACCCTTATGGCAGAAAGTGAAGAAGAACTAAAGAGCCTCTTGATGAAAGTGAAAGAGGAGAGTGAAAAAGTTGGCTTAAAGCTCAACGTTCGGAAAACTAAGATCATGGCATCTGGTCCCATCACTTCATGGGAAATAGATGGGGAAACAGTGGCAACAGTGTCAGACTTTATTTTGGGGGGCTCCAGAATCACTGCTGATGGTGATTGCAGCCATGAAATTAAAAGATGCTTACTTCTTGGAAGGAAGGTTATGGCCAACCTAGCTAGCATATTTAAAAGCAGAGACATTACTTTGCCAACAAAAGTTCATCTAGTCAAGGCTATGGTTTTTCCAGTAGTCATGTATGGATGTGAGAGTTGGACAGTGAAGAAAGCTGAGCACCGCAGAATTGATGCTTTTGAGCTGTGGTATTGGAGAAGACTCTTGAGAGTCCCTTGGACTGCAAGGAGATCCAATCAATCCATCCTAAAAGAGATCAGTCCTGGGTGTTCATTGGAAGGACTGATGTTGAAGCTAAAACTCCAATACTTTGGCCACCTCATGTGAAGAGTTGACTCATTGGAAAAGACCCTAATGCTGGGTAGGATTGAGGGCGGGAGGAGAAGGGGACAACAGAGGATAAGATGGTTGGATGGCATCACCGACTCGATGGACATGGGTTTGGGTAGACTCCAGGAGTTGGTGATGGACAGGGAGGCCTGGCGTGCTGCGATTCATGCGGTCGCAAAGAGTCGGACACGACTGAGCAACTGAACTAAACTGAAGAGCTCAGTACCACAGTCCTTTAGGGCTCGG
Source organism: Okapia johnstoni (assembly GCA_024291935.2). Classification (NCBI taxonomy): domain Eukaryota; kingdom Metazoa; phylum Chordata; class Mammalia; order Artiodactyla; family Giraffidae; genus Okapia; species Okapia johnstoni. The sequence continues at coordinate 84,012,684 of CM044318.1, forward strand.
GCAGAGGAGGATTCACGGAGAGGCAAAGTGATAGGTGAGAAGTGATTTATCAGAATAGGACACTTGTGAGGCCTACAAGGGGGAAGGCAAGAAATGCCACACCTGAGAACTTAGTGCGCTATGGTTTTATAATCAAAAGAAAAGTGGCGAGAGGCAGAAGAGCTTCTTTGTCTTTCTTGAGTAGATGTCATGCTTCCACCATCACCTCTTCCTCTAGGCTGAGCAGGGGGATTTTCTTGTCTCTGCGTGATCAAGCGAGGTCCACCAATTACTGCTTTTCACGTGTGCGGAAAGCGTGTCCTAGGGATCATTAACCTTCAGAGCTCACTGGGCAGCTTGTGGGTCTCTTGCCACCATGGTTTTATTGTTTTGGGGGCTTGTCTCGTACTTCTGTTGCATGGTTTTTTTTGCTGAGCAAGCCTGCTTGGTTTTGTGATTAAGCAAACCTGCTTTCTTGAGTAATCACTAATTTACAGGGGTCTCCCACATTTTTCTATCTACAGTCCCCTAGTGGGATTCAGTATTTAATCACCTACTTTGTCCCTTTACTCTGTCCCTGTCAAGAGGAGAGGCAGGTGGGGGCAGCCCACTCATACTTGTGGTCTACTCCGTACGTCCATTCCTGGAACATCTTTCTGAAAACTGCTCTGACTTGGGTGCTTCCTTGATTAAATACCCTGGAGGCCCCATGTCATCTTCATGAAGGGATCCTATCTTCCCAGCCCCAGTGTCAAGTCCCAACCAGGCCCCTCCTGACCTCTGACCCCCCATTCTGCCATCCTCCGTGGGCTCTCTGGCTTACGCCCTCCTCACGAGTGGCCCCTGGCACTCAGAAAGGGCCCAGCGTGAGCTTGGGAACCAACAGTGAAGGGTCTCCCCCAGGGCCCATGGAGGGCAGGACACCGGCCGGGAGGAGGCAATGAGCTGCCAGAGGCAGACATTTGTCTGCTGGAGCTCCAGGAACAGGGCTGGACCAGATTGGAAGGAGGGGCAGGGCTGGTGGAAGCAGGAGGCCCTGCAGTGTCCACAGGCATCAAGGTCAAGGTCAAGACCATTTAAAATGCTGGATTTGTGCCAGGCTGCAGAAAGTGCACTGATTCTGAATGTCTCCAAATGTTAAAGTCAAGAACGTCAGATTAAACTTTCTTTCCAGCTCGAATCGCCTTCTTCCTCGCCCTGGGATTCCTGGACAGCCAGTACTCATGGGAACAATTTCCTGCATGCCCATTATGTCCAGTGCCCGATCCCCTAGCCCCAGGCAGGGTCACGGGGCACAGGCCCCACAGGCAGGTGTGTTTGGGGACCAGGAGGGCAGGGCTGGGAGGATCAGCACCTGCCCCGACCACCCGGAGTGCCCTGCTCAGGGTATGCCCGACAGGGTGGGGCGGGGAACATCTGATTTTTCAAGATAAGCTGGACATCTCCTTTGTGTATGTAGATGATATAATTTAAAAATGTGGACAACTGAGTGGAATATTCTTTACACCAGGTGAGCTAAACAGGCTATCTCCTGGCTGTATGTGGTCTCTGGGCAGTCGCCTTCCCCTCCCCAACTGATTCATTCCTGGTTCATTTCTTTACCTCCAGAAATCCATCCCTCTGTCTTTTCCACAGCGCACCTCTGCCTTCTCCATCTCCCTAAGTCCCCATGGGCATCCTCGAAGGCTCCGTCTTTATATCCAGGCTCCTTTGACTCATGGACTCAGGCCCCGGGTGCCCTTACCTGCGGCCAGATGATTTGAAGAACAGGAAACAGATAAGGCGGCAAGGCAGCCCAGCCCTCCCCCAGGCCAAGTGCAGAGCCGCTGCGAGGCTGTAGACTGTGTCACTAGGGGGAGGAAAAAAAAGGCAAAGGAGACAAGCAAAATGTTGACACTTAGCTGCCAAGCCTAGCGTCTTCTTATAATATCTCACAGGGAGAAAGTAGGTCAGCATCGCCCACTGCAGCCTGGTTCTCCTGCCGTCCCATCAAGAGTGTGCAGACACTCTGCTTGACCTTCCAGGGAGCCTGAGACCGCCCGGCCGGAAGTAATGAGAGGAAACCCTCATGTTCTAGGAAGGCATTTTAAAGAGAGGGAATCCAGGAATCTCGCTCCCTCTGCTTGTGATCAGAGGCTGTAAAAACCATTAGGGCTGAAAGAGGACTCAGGAAATGAGGGAGTCATGGGGGTGGGTGCTGGGTATCTGCCTGTCTATAGCGAAATTTTATAAAATAAAAATTTTTCATTCAATTGTATGATAGCCTTGATTTTGAAAATTGAATTAACTAACAGGCCCATGCCTTTGAAAGGTCAACTGGATCAAATTCAGTTTGACCCTTTGTCTTTAGATCTGAAAGCCAAGCCATGCAGAGTCCATCAACAGAAGAATGGATAAATGAAATGGGGTCTGTCCACGCAATGGAGTATTATTCAGCCTTGAAAAGGGAATGCTGACACAGCTATAGTAATGGATGAACCCTGAGGGCTCAGTGAGATTAGCTGGTCACAAGGATGAACCTTGTGTGATTCCACTCAGAGGAGGTCCCTAGGATAGTCAAATTCACAGAGACAGAAAGCAGAGAAGAGGTTCCCAGAGGCTGGAGGAGGAGGGGATGGGAAATGTTAAATGGGTGTGGGTTTCTCTTTGGGAAGATGAAAAAGTTCTGGAGATGCTGGTGGTGAAGGTTGCCCTGTGAAGGGACTTAATGCCACTGAACTGTACACTCAAAAAGGCTTAAAATGGTAAATTTTATGTTCAGTCTATGTTGAAAGTGAAAGTCACTCAGTTGTGTCCAACTCTTTGTGACCCCATGGACCCTACAGTCCATGAAATTCTTCAGGCCAGAATACTGGAGTGGCTAGCCTTTCCCTTCGCCAGGGGATCTTCCCAACCCAGCGATCAACCCAGGTCTCTCACATGGTAGGCGGATTCTTTACCAACTGAGCCACAAGGGAAGCAGTCTCCACCACAATTTAAAAATTCCTACTGGCGCCAGACTCTCAGGACAGCATCTGGGAGACTCCAAACTCTTTTCTATCACACAGACCAGGGTTCTTGAGAATTGTCTTCTTCCCTCTTCAGTCTAGCAGAAACCTCAGTGATCTTTTTTATCAGTTTTATCTGTCTCTTGTTGCTCGGCCAGGTGCCACCACATCCTGTCCTAATGAAAGCAGTAAGATTCTTTAAAATTGATAAGAGGCCTTTTAAGGAAACCATCTCTGCGTTTGTGGTTCCGAGCAGAATGTGGTCCTGTCCGCATCAGCTTTGGATATAAATGGATGCTCATCTCTGAAAATCAGGACCATATCAAGAGGCTCTCATTCTTCCCTCGGCCAGTCTCGGCGCGTCTGTGACATCTGCGTGGAGGAACAGTGCCCGGCTGGTCCCTACCTAGCTGCTGCCTCCCGCTCGACCCAGGGGCCCCAGGATCCCTCCGATTTTGGTTCCGGTTCTGCTGACTCCTGGACTTCCCTGCCCTGTGTTCTCCCACACGTGGAAGGAAGGGCGGGGAAGGAGGGGCAGGGCTTGGGAGCACCTCACTCAGGCCCCTCCCCACCCAGGCCAGGCTCCAGGCACCTGAGGACCCCCACCCCCACCCGGCCCCCTGGGAGTCTTGCTGCCTGGAGAGGTCTGGAGGTCTCCCCAGCCGGAGAGGCGCCCCCGATCTCATTTCTGAGGCAGATGGAGCTGGAGAGACTTGCCTCACTTTACTCCGCCCTGTGGCCAGCACTTCCCACGGGGGTTTTTCTGTCCTCCTTTGACTCCTAATTCCGGACGTCCCCAGAACAGAGCTGGGGAGACCTTGCTCCTGAGCAGTTGAACAGGCGGACTGGGCTGGCAGTGGCCCTGCCCGCTGCGGTGGGCAGTAGGGGTCGGGGTGGGGAAGGCACGTGGAGGGGAGAGTGCTGCTGGGGTTGCCGACTTTGGGGAAGGAGGAGGAGGGGTCCCCATAGGGTACCAGGGCTGGGGAGCCTGTTGAGGAGTGCTGGGGCTGTCCCAGCAAGTCGGGGGGTGGGGGGAGCTCAAGAGAAGGAGAAGGGGTTCCCATCAGGGACACACATCAACCAGTGGACGGGGCGGAGGGAGGCTGCAGATCAGGGCCCCACTGATGGCAGGGCTGAGATCCAAGTGCACAAAGGGTGCCCTGGGGACCTAGGAAAGCAGCCTGGGGATAAAGCAGGACTTAGGACTAAGAGGAAGACCTTAGCCACTGTTGTCGTAATGAGGGTGCCGTGAGGCCCAGGTGAGCAGCTCTGGGACGCAGACATTGATCGATTGGGTGGTTGGATGCAGGAGGGTGGAGAGGTGGACGGATAGGTAGGTGCATGAATTACCCCTGGATGCGAAGGTTGATGAAGCTAGAAAAGTAGCCAAGATCAGATCATGAAGGGCTTGTAAGGAGACTGGGGATAGTGCGGAAAGCCACGTGCGGAGTTTAAGCGGGAGATCTGTGTGTCTGAGCGGCCCTCCTGGCTCTGTGTGGGCAAGAGGCTGGTGGAAGTGAGGACCAGTTGAAAGGTCGTTGTAGGGAGAGGCCACGGTGCCCTGCAGTCAGGTTGAGGGACAAGAGGATGCTGTCAGTGGGCCAGTTCCACGAATTCCGGAAGCAGAGCTCTCGGGAAGCAGTGTCTTAGTTAGATGACTAAGTTAATCAGTGAGATGACTAGTTAGGTGACTGGGGTTAGAGCGGGAGGCACCAGGACACCCCCTAGTTGGCTAGACAGCTTGGAGGGTGCAGCACCACCTTCCACGGGGCCGCGGGAGGGAGGAGGGTCAGGCTGGGAAGACGGAGGGGTTGTCGTGAGGGTCACAGCGCCTGCAGGCGTGATGGCGTCCGTCTGGCGGCCAGCGCCTCCTCTCCTGGGCCCTGAGAGCCCTCCCTGTCCTTGCTCAGTTCTCTGCGTCCCCCGCGCTCAGCTCAGGATGTTTGAAGATGGACTCACCAGTCGCCCCCCACCACAGCCTTCCCCCCCTTAGCCGAGCCACGGCCGTGACACAGACGTGGGGGCAGTGCGGTCACTTGAGGAGCTTGCTGGCAGGTCGACGTGGAGGAGCCTCCAGAGCGAGTGGCCGGGTCTGGCCCCGCGCCTCAGGCCCCAGGCTGTGTGCCAGCCAGACCCTGGGCTCCTCGCCCAGAGGCCCGGGCCTCGCTTCCCCACGCTGGGCCCGAGCGAGAGGAGGCCCCTGGCTCGTGACACACGTCGCCAGCTCCGACGGTAAGGGAGCCGCTGAGGATGGGGTGGGCCGCCGCCCTTTGCACGAACTGGGCTGGGCAGTTCACCAAAGACGCACTGTTACGACCCGGCCTTGGGGAAGTGGGTCAGGTGTCCCCAGGGCCGTCCCAGGGGCCAAGCAGGGGGAGATGAGGGGCTGAGCGAGGCTTCCTCTCGGGGTCCTGACGGTGGAGGCCGGAGCCATTTTGTTTTCCTGTCGGTGATACACTTCCTTCCCCAATGCGTCACTCCCTCCCTGTCTGCTGGCTCTGAGGTAGACGGACACACAGGCGTGTCCTCTGTGTTTATCTGTCACCATCCCTCCTGACCCTGGGCTTTCTTCTGGTCCTGTGGTGTAGCTGAGGAGAGGGTGGTGGATCACCTCTGGGGGCCATTTGCCTTTGATCTGAGTGACTCCATGACTGCCCCTGAGGCATCTCCGAGGGATTCTGAGAGGGGCGTGCTGTGTGGAGGCCTCGGCTTGAGGTGAGGGAAGCCCAAGAAGGATGGGGATGGGTCAGGGTCAGGAGGCTGCAGAAGGACTTCCAGTCAGTCCTGTGGGAAGGTGAGAGCTGACAGGCCAGACGAGTTAGGAGGCGGTGGGGCTCCTCCAACCGCCTGGGTCAAGCTGATAACCTGCTGCTGAGACAGAAGAAAGAGGGGCCTCCTTGTTTCTCACGGCTATTCCAGAAATACATTTGCTGCCCTTAGTACTTCTGAGACCATCAGAGGTGACTTACAGGGCCCCCGCCAATCTTCCAGACAAAGTAGTTGAGCTGCACTCAGCTCCTCTTGTCAGAGTCCAGTTAGAAAGATTAGCCAGGACATGGAAAAGCAACCTAAATGTCCATAGACAGGTGAATGACTAAAAAAGGTGCAGTACATATATACAGTGGAATATTACTGAGTCATGAAAAAGAATGAAACCATGCCATTTGCAGCAACGTGGATGGACCGAGAAATTATCATACTGAGTGAAGTAAGTCAGACAGAGAAAGGTAAAGATAAAGATGATACCTCTCATAAGTGCAATCTAAAGGAAATAGTACAAGTGAACTTATTTATAAAACAGACTCACAGATGCAGAAAACAGACTTATGGTTTCCAAAGTGGGAAGGAGTAGGGGAGAGATAAATCAGAAGTTTGGGATCAGCAGACAGGCCCTACGATACATAAGACAGATAAACAACAACTACCTATTTATGTATAGCACAGAGCACTCTATACTCAATATTCTATAATAACCTATATGGGAAAAGAACCTGAAAAAGTATCAATATATGTATATGTGTAACTGAATCACTTTACTGTATACCTGAAGCTAACCCAATACTATAAATCAGTTATACTCCAATACAAAATAAAAAGTTAAAAAGAAAAGATCCCATAAGGTCAGCTCATGCTGAGAAAACCCACACCATCAAACTTTAGTTCTTGAACTTCCCTTGTCTTGCTTCAGAGGAATTTCAATTTTCTCTATTTACTGTCCCAAAAATGTGGTAACGTTGTTCAGTTGCTAAGTTGTGTCTGACTCTTTGCAACTTCTTGGACTATAGCACACCAGGCTGCTCTGTCCTTCACCATCTCCCAGGGTTTGTCAGATTCATGTTCAGTGAGTCAGTGATGCTATCTAACATTGTTGGTGCTTAATGTTGGGAAAATTGTCCTTGGGACAAATTGCAGTGATGTGAATGAAATGATGCTTCTCTTCTAAATGTTTCCATGTTTGTGTTAAAGGATAAACACATAGAATGTTTTGAAAGCCTCAAGTGATTAAAAATAAATGTGTATCAATTTAGCTTCATTAACAAATAATTTAGGTATTTGGTGGCAGATTCTGCCAGAGGGCCTAAGCACAAAGCAAAAATTCCATTGAAATACATGGCAGGTGAGAGTGTGATGGCCATTTGTGCCATTAGAAAGGAGTATTGATCACCTCCGCAGTGGCCAATCCTGCTCAAGGCTATAGGAAGAAAGAAATAAGAAGTCAGACTCTCTGCCTTCATTTCAGGGCCAAGTCCCTTGGACAGCAAGGAGATCAAACCAGTCAATCCTAAAGGAAATTAACCCTGAATATTCATTGGAAGAACTGGTGCTGAAGCTGAAGCTCCACTACTTTGGCCACCTGATGTTAAGAGCCGACTATTGGGAAAGACCCTCACGTTGGCAAAGGTTGAGGGCAGGAGGAGAAGGGGGTGACAGAGGATGAGACGGTTAGATAGCACAACTGACTCAATGGACATGAATTTGGGCAAACTCTGGGAGATGGTGAAGGACAAGGGAGCCTGGCATGCTGCAGTCCACGGGGTCGCAGAGTCGGACACAACTGAGCAACTGAACAGCAACAACAAATAGGAAAATGTGCACAAAGATGTTTACTGTGGCAAAAGATAAAAATTATTTTAAAAATGCGAAGGTCCGTCAGTAAAGAAAGGTTGATGAAAAGACTGTTTCCGCTTCTGCGTCATGGACCACTGTGCAGCCCTTTGGAGGCACCTGTCAGATCTGTAGAGGCTGGCAGGGTCGGGGGGTCTGCGATGCTTCCTCAGTGAGAAGAACAAGATACACAAATGCATCGTCATCTCAAAGCCTAAACCCGTGAGCACTTGTCCTTCTGTACTTGTGGGCAAGGACAGAGATATTCAGGCACACACTGCGGCTTATCACGTGTCTGTACTGGATCGCATGTGCTTTAAAATTTAGTATACAAACTAAAATGGCATTACCCTGGAGCCAGGAGTGGGAAGACCATGGTTGGCGGTGGATCGCTGAAGCGCAGTGTTCTTGGAGTTCAGGGGAATGATGGGGGGGGGGGGTGGAGATGGGGTCCTCAGGTTAGTGGGGACCTCATGATGAAGGGGCTCTCTGGCTAGGTGTTTAGGTTTTATCCTGGGAAGGCATAGAGAGCTGTGGGGAAGGGCAAGCAGGCTGAGGAGGCCAGGCCTGGACTCCAGAGCCCACCCCATAGCCTCTTGTTTCTGTTTTTTGATAAACTTCATTTTTTAGAACAATTTCAGGTTCACAGCAAAACAGAGGGGAAAGTAAAGAGATGATTTATTTAGCCCTTGCCTCCACACAGTGTCCCGCACCAGAGTAGAGCATGTGTTCAGTTCAGTTCAGTTCAGTCGCTCAGTCGTGTCTGACTCTTTGCAACCCCATGGACCGCAGCACGCCAGGCCTCCCTGTTCATCACCAACTCCCAGAGTCCACCCAAACTCATGTCTACTGAGTCCGTGATGCCATCCAACCATCTCATCCTCTGTCGTCCCCTTCTCCTCCCGCCCTCAATCTTTCCCAGAATCAGGGTCTTTTCCAATGAGTTAGTACTTCTCATCAGGTGGCCGAAGTATTGGAGTTTCAGCTTCAGCATCAGTCCTTCCAATGAAATATTCAGGAATGATTTCCTTTAGGATGAATTGCTTGGATCTCCTTGCAGTCCAAAGGATGCTCAATAACCTTCTCCAACACCACAGTTCAAAAGCATCCATTCTTTGGTGCTCAGCTCTCTTTATAGTCCAACTCTCACATTCATGTGACCACTGGAAAAACCATAGCCTTGACTAGATGGACCTTTGCTGGCAAAGTAATGTCTCTGCTTTTTAATATGCTATCTAGGTTGGTCATAACTTTTCTTCCAAGGAGCAAGTGTCTTTTACTTTCATGGCTGTACATGTGTTACAATCAATGAACACACATTGACATGTTGTCATCCAAAGTCCGTGTTTACACTAGGGTTCCTTCTTTACGTTAGACTCTATGGGTTTTGACAAATGCATATGGCATGCATCCACAGTTATAGTGTCCTATATAATTGTTCCGTTGCCCTAAAAACTCTCTTTGCTCTGTCTTTTCATCCCTCCTTCCTTCCCAACCCCTGGCAACCACTAATCTTTATTCACTGTCTTCATCATTTTGCCTTTTCTAGAATGTCACATGGTTGGAATCATACCTACATGTAGTCATTTCATATTGGCCTCATTCACTTACTGATGTGCCTGGAAGATTCCTCCATGATTTTTCTTGTCTTGACAGCTCACTTCTTTTTAATGCTGAACAGTGTTTCATTGAATGGATCGCAGTTTATTTATCCATTCACCTATGGAAGGACATCTCAGTTGCTTTTAAGTTTTGGCAGTTTTGAGTAAACGTCTGTATGCAGGTTTTTGTGTGAACATAAGTTTTCCACTCATTTGGGTAAATACCAAGAAGCATGATTGCTGGATCACAGGATAAGAGTATGTTTATAGTTTTGTAAGAAAACGCCAAACTGTCTTTCAGAGGGTCTGTGCCATTTTGCATTCCCAGCAGTGAATGAGAGTCTCTGTACTTCATGTCCTTGCCAGCCTTTGCTGCTGTCAGTGTTTTGGATTCTGGCCATTCCGGTAGGTGTGTAGTAGAATCTCTTGTTTCTTTCATTCGTATTTCCTTGATGGCGTATATGTAGAAACATTTTTTTTTTTCATATGCTTGTCATCTGTATGTTTCTTCCCTGAAGTATCTGTTTGGCATTTTGCCCATTTTTAAATCAGGCTGTTTATTTTCTGATTGTTGAGTTTTGAGAATTCTTTGTATATTATTGACAAGTCCTTTATCAGATATGGCTTTTGCAAATACTTTTCCCCACTGTGTGACTTGCCTTCTCTTCTCTTGACATTGTCTTTCACAAAGCAGAAGTTTTTAATGTTAATGAAATCCAGATTATCAGTTCTTTCTCTCATGGATCGTGTCTCTGGTATTGCATCTGAAAAGTCACCATCATGTCTAAGATTGTCTGACTTTCTCCTATGTTATATTCTAGGAGTTTCATAGCTTTAAGTTGTATGTTTAAGACTGATCCATTTGAAGTGACTTTCGGGAAGGTGTGAGCTCTGGGTCTGCATCCACTTCTTTGCTTGTGGCTGTCTAGTTGTTCAAGCCCATTTGTTGAAAGTGGCTATCTTTCCTCTGCTGTATTGCCTTTGTTCCTCTGTCAGAAATCAGTTGACTATGTTGATGGGGATTTCTTTGTAGCCTCTCTGATGTGTTCCATTTTTCTGTCCTTCTGCCAATATCACACTGTCTTGATTGCCATAATTTTATGGTAAATCATAAAATCCAGGTAATGTCAGTCTTCCAGCTTTCTTCTCGTTTAGTATTGTGGGTCCTTTGCTTCTCTATATAAATGTAGTATCAGTTTGTCAATATCCACAAATAATTTGCTGGTATCTTGATTGGGGCTGCTCTGAATCAATAGCTCAAGTCGGGAAGAACTAACATCTTGACAATATTATGTTTTCCTACCTGTGAACATGGAATATATATTTGTTTAGTTATTCTTTTAGTTCATTAATCATAGTTTTGCAGTTTTCCTCACATAGATTTTGAAATTTATCTTGTTCGATTTCTACCTAAGTATTTCATTTTGGGGGTGTGCTGGTATAAATGATATTGTGTTTTTCATCTCAAATTTCATTCATTCATTGCCGGTATATGGAAGAGCAGTGACTTTTGCTCTTAACTTTATGTCTTGCAACTTTGCTGTAATTGCTTGCTAGTTCCAGGAGTTGCTTCTCCCCCTATAAATCCTTTCAGACTTTTTCCAGAGAGAATTACTGTCAACTGTGAACAAAAATCCAAGTCTATGCCCCGACCAGTAACGCCGAAGAAGCTGAACTTGAGCAGTTCTATGAAGACCTACAAGACCTTCTAGAACTAACACCCAAAAAAGATATCCTTTTCATTATAGGGGACTGGTGGGCTGGAAGAAACGCAAGCTGGAATCAAGATTGCCGGGAGAAATATCAATAACCTTAGATATGCAGATGACACCACCCTTATGGCAGAAAGTGAAGAAGAACTAAAGAGCCTCTTGATGAAAGTGAAAGAGGAGAGTGAAAAAGTTGGCTTAAAGCTCAACATTCAGAAAACTAAGATCATGGCATCTGGTCCCATCACTTCATGGGAAATAGATGGGGAAACAGTGGAAACAGTGTCAGACTTTATTTTTTTGGGCTCCAGAATCACTGCTGATGATGATTGCAGCCATGAAATTAAAAGACGTTTACTCCTTGGAAGGAAGGTTATGGCCAACCTAGCTAGCATATTTAAAAGCAGAGACATTACTTTGCCAACAAAGGTCCGTCTAGTCAAGGCTATGGTTTTTCCAGTGGTCATGTATGGATGTGAGAGTTGGACGGTGAAGAAAGCTGAGCACCGCAGAATTGATGCTTTTGAGCTGTGGTGTTGGAGAAGGTTCTTGAGAGTCTCTTGGACTGCAAGGAGATCCAATCAATCCATCCTAAAAGAGATCAGTCCTGGGTGTTCATTGGAAGGACTGATGTTGAAGCTGAAACTCCAATAATTTGGCCACCTCATGCGAAGAGTTGACTCACTGGAAAAGGCCCTAATGCTTGGCAGGATTGGGGGCAGGAGGAGAAGGGGACGACAGAGGATGAGATGGTTGGATGGCATCACCGACTCGATGGACATGGGTTTGGGTAGACTCCGGGAGTTGGTGATGACAGAGAGGCCTGGCGTGCTGCAATTCATGGGGTCGCAAAGAGTCGGACACGACTGAGCGACTGTACTGAACTGAACTGTGAACAAAAAAAGTTTTATTTCTTACTTACCATTCAATACACCTTGCATTTCTTTTTTTTTTTTTTTTTTTTTTTGTCCTATTGCGTTAGCTAGGGCTTCCAGTATGGTGTTGAAAAGCAGTGATGAGAGAGGACATGCTTGCCTTCTTGCCTTGTTCCTCATTTTTATGGGAAAACTTCTAGTTTCTCACCATCAAGTATTACTAGCTGTAGGCTTTTTTTAGTAGCTGTTCTCTATCAAGTTGAGGAAGTTCCCTTCTATTCTTAGTTTGCTGAGAGCTTTTATCATTTACGTGTGCTTCGTTTTGTCAAATGGTTTTTCCGTTTTTATTGATATGATCATGGGATGTTTCTTTTTTAGACTGTTAATGTGATGGATTACATTCATTGATTTTCAGATGTTGAGCCAGCCTTATATACCTAGGATAAATCCTACTTACTTGGAGTATATAATTTTTTTATGTGTTGTTGGATTCTGTTTGCTGATATTTTGTTGAAGCTTTTGTGTCTATGTTCATGAGGGATATTTGTCTATAGTTTTCTTATAATGTCTGTGTCTGATTTTGATATTAGGGTAATGCAGGCTTCATAGGATGGATTAGGAAGTATTTCCTTTGCTTCTTTCTAGAAGAGATTATAGACAGATGGTATAATATAATTTCTTCCTTAAATGTTTGGTTTTAATAGAATATACCAGTGACCTGGTATATTATTCACGGTGCTTTCTGATTTTGGAGGTTATTAATTATTGCTTTAATTTCCTTTAAATAGGTACAGTTCTATTCAACTTGTCTTTATTTCTTAATTTTTTTAAAAAAAGAAAAATCCAGGTTAATTGAAGGTTAGAGCTTGAGGGAAGTGAAGAAGTACAATGCATGTGCATCCTAAAAGACCACCCAGTTGACGCATTCCTCACTCATTCAATGCTCATTTTCACCTTCATTCACTCAACAGCCACCTAATGAACCTATTTAACAGTGATGAACCCTGCATCAAGATGCCAGCATATGCATTTCTTGGGTCCTCTGTGCTTTCTCTTGAATTCCTTACCTTTTTTTGCTTCTAAATTGTAAGTGCACATGGTCAATAATTTAATTAATCTACATTTTGTACTAACCACTGAAATTAGCCTGATAGAAGGCAATCCTCCTGAAAGCAAAGAAAGGATTACCAGGCAAGTCAGAAGTGTGAGTCCGTTGCTGGAGAATAACAGGCTGTTCAATCACTTTAAGCACATTCTTCATGGTGGTTTAGGACAGGCTGGAGCCAGCCCCACTGGGAGTGACCCTGGCTCAGCCGCGTGCCAGCAGGGAGACCTAGGATGGTCTCCTCAGCTCTCTAATATCTTGTCCTGTCTGCTCAGTCTTGTCTTGTTCAGTAAGTCTAATGTCTTGTCTGACTGTTTGCAATCCCATGGACTGTAGCCTGCCAGGCTCCTCTGTCCATGGGATTCTCCCAGCGAGAATATTGAGGTGGATTGCAATTTCCTCCTCCAGGGGATCTCCCTGACCCAGGGATTGAACCCAAGTCTCTTATGTCTCCTGCATCGGCGGGTGGATTCTTTACCACTAGTGCACCTTGTTGGTGGTGTTGTTAGGTCACTAAGTCATGTCTGACTCTCTGTGACCCCATGGACTGCAGCACACCAGGCCTCCCTGTCCTTCACTGTCTGTTGGAGCTTGCTCAAACTCCTGTCCACTGAGTCGGCAATGCCATCCAGCCATCTCATCCTCTGTTGTCCCCTTCTCCTCCTGCCCTCAATCTTTCCCAGCATCAGGGTCTTTTCCAATGAGTCGGCTCTTGGGAAGCCCTTAATCCTCCCTTATCTCACTTGTGCGTGCTTGCATGGTAAGTTGTTTCAGTTGTGTCCGACTCTGTGTGACCCCATGGACTGTAGTCCGCCAGACTCCTCAGTGCATTGGATTCTCCAGGCAAGAATACCAGAGTGGGTTGCCATGCCCTCCTCCAGGGGATCTTCCCAGTCTAGTCATCGAACCCATGTCTCTTAAGTCTACCTGCATAAACAGGTGGGTTCTTTACCACTAGTGCCACGTGGGAAGCCCTATCTCACTTGTAAAATGCGAATAATAGTATCAACTGTGCAGGCCACTTGTGAGAATAAATGAGATAGTGTTACAAACTCCTAGCACAAGGCTTGGCAGACCATCCATGAAAGCTCTTGTACTTATGAAGTCATGTGAGTGGAGCTATATTGGGATTCTCCTCAGAGCTGCAGAGGGTGCAAAGTGCGTGTCCTCACGGAGAATACAGTTGCCTGGGAAGCTAGAACAGAGTGCAGATCGTTACTTTAGGAGATGGAAAGTGATCACAGCTCAAAGGAAGTGAATGCATGACAGTTGGTCAGAACCGAGACCCCCTTCCCTAGTGTGTCAGGCTTTCTGGCGTGCCCCGGGCCTGGTGGCCTCAGGGTGCCTGGTGCTCGGTGGTCAGGTGGTGGCATCTGCAGTGACCTTAGAAGGGCGAGGTGGGAGGTCCGCTCTCCAGTGGGGAGCGGACCTCCCCCACTTGCAGCATCTACACTGGCCTCTGAGTCAAGCAGACATGGAGAAAATGGGCACTGAGTTGGATTTCAGAGAGACAGAACAGTTCAAGAAAGACCGCAGAGAGGAAAGCCTCTTCTATTTCCTAAGAACCAAGACTACTTCATTGTTGTTGTCATTCAGTCACGAAGTTGTGTCTGACTCTTTGCAACCCCATGGACTGCAGCACGCCAGGCTTCCCTGTCCTTCACCATCTCCCGGAGTTTGCTCAGATTCATGTCCATTGAGTCAGTAGTATCACCTTCTGCTGGTCTTGGGCCCTAGGATGACATCTCTGCTTGACTTAGGCCTCTCAGGATCCCTTCTTGCTCATCTGCATCCAGCTCATCTCCCTGGGGTCTGATCTCATCCGGTCTCCTCTGACCTTGAGCTCCTGGGGACACACACACACACACACACACACCTTTTCACCACGTAGCTATGTCCCTGGAGCCAGGAGTGGACCCAAGTCCTGTTTGGACCCCAACTCACTCAGTGTGTGAACCTGCTGTCACCCAGGCCTTGCTGGAATTTATGAACCCCCAAATGTGAGGTTTTTTCTTACCCTGAAGCAGGTGGCCCCCACTGCCCCCCGTCGGCTGTGAGCGCTCATTCACATTATGCCAGCAACTCCCTGGTCCAGACCGAGCCCTGGGTTTCAGAGGGGCCTTTGCTCCTCCCCATGTGTCCCGCATGCATATGGCCTTCTCCGGGGCATAGAAGTGCTCGTTTTCAAGCTCCCACAAATGAAAACGGTTAGACATTCAGCAAGATATCCCAGCTGCAGCCTAATTATTTCATATCGTGATCGGTGACAGCCTCCTCCTTTGGGAGCTGGGTTGGCAGGAGGGGAGCGAGAACAGTGTGGGTTTGTTGGGGAGCCGTCCGTAAGGCGCCCGGTGGTGGAGAATTGAAAATGCTTCCTTAGAGCCCTCTCTTCGGGGTCGGGTGTGGGGAGGTGGTGTTTAGAAGGGGGTCTTGGTAAAGGCCAATGGCAGCCGTGGCACTTCCTTGCAAGAAGACGCCTCTTTTTCTGCCCAGGACTGGGGATGGTGCAACAGGACACTGACCCAGCAGAGATGGGGGCTCTCCCAGGAGGCTGCGGGATGGGAGCCTGGCACCTGAGAGTGAACAGAGGGTGCGCCCGGGGTGGAGGCATCTTGACTACAGCGGGCGCGCCTTCATCAGGAAGCCGCCCTTTACAGCCGTGTGACTGCCCCCACCAGCATCATCCCTTGCTCGCTGTCACGTATGCCATTGTGTGTTAATGTGATCATTCATCCCCCTCCACACACACAGACACACGTGATGGTGAACCACGCTGAGCAGGGCCGGGACCCTCTTGCTCACACACTATCCTCGGGCAGGGAAGGTCGATCCTTGAGTGCAGGTACTTGGCATGTGCATGTGGAATGAATGAATGGATGAGTGAAAGAAAGCAGGAAACACGCCCTGCATGATGCCTGGTATATCATGACCACCCAGGAGATGCTGGGGGCTGGGGGAGAGACCCGAACTTCCTTCATGTACTACTGGGTTGTTTTAATTTCATTGGACAATAAGCCTTCGTCATCTTTCTTTCCTTTAAGTTTAGGGTAACGACAGGGAAGCGCAGTAAACAACCTGTCCATCCTCCTCGCTCCGCCCCAGGGGTCGAGGGAAGTCTGGCCACTCGGGACACAAGGCTCTGGCCCCCACCAGGGGAGGGATGCCCTGGGTACCACCCCTGCGCCTGCAGCAAGGCGGAGCCTGGTCCCGGGTTCTTTCTCAGAACTCTCAGGGCACCGAGAGGCCAGCCAGGGAGCCTGGGCCCAAGGGTCAGGTGGCTTGGCTCTGCTCACCAGATAGTGAGTCCAGGCCAGAGTGGGTCCCACCCTGCAGCTGCTCTGCTCCGGTGAACAGAGGCCACTCTGATGCGGAGGGCAGGGGCCATGCCCTGATGCTCAGCGTGTGCAGGGCTGGGGACCGGCCGAAACTGCAGATGCCCCTCCGGGTTCTCTCCGGCACCGCCACTTCCCCTGCACAGTCAGCTCGCTGTCGGGATGAGATCCCTGCATTTCTAACCAGCCGCGGTCAAATGACAGTTCAGTGTTTATGGGATGCACGTCCTGCTCAGAGCGCAGCACTGGGTGCCCAGGAGCAGACGCAGCAGGTGATCTCTGGGATCCCCGCCCAGCCCCCGTGCCCGGGGCGGGAGGTGTGTGCTCGGGGTTAGGGCCCCGCACATTCTACGGGGGACGGGGGAATGAGCCTTGTCCCTGAGAAGCCCTCTGACTGCTCATGCCACTGGCCCCGAGAGACTGATGATGCTTGCTCTCAAGAAGGTTGATTTTTTCCTACAGTCTGCTCTCTGGGTCAAGCCTCTGGGATAGCCTATCCTAGACCACTTAATAAATAGGTCCAGACAGAGAGAGTTCTTGGCTAGTGTTTCCCTTCCCTGGCTGATTAGGATCGATGACACTTTCATCACTGTGATCAGTGCCACAGAGGAAGGCTTATATTCCTGGCCTCAAAAGGACATGAAAGCTTTACCCTGGAGAGTCTCCACACCCTGTCCCATTCTCCCATCGGTCCTCTCCATTGATATGTTCTAGGGCGATGCCCAAGCTCTCTGGGATCTCAAGCATTTACCATTGAAAATGAGGCAAGGGGTATTTGTGAAAAAACAATCATTTGGTTCATGGGGTTCTCATGGCAAGAACTCTGGAGTGGTTTGCCATTCCCTCCTCCAGGTTGGCCACCTGATGCAAAGAGCTGGCTCGTTGGGAAAGACCCTCATGCTAGAAGAGATTGAAGGCAGAAGGAGAAGGGGGTGGCAGAGGATGAGATGGTTAGATGGCATCACTGACACAATGGACATGAGTTTGAGCAAACTCCAGGAGACAGTGAAGGACAGGGAAGCCTGGCGTGTTACAGTCCGTGGGGTCGCAGCAACAAGGTAAACATGGAGATGAGCCAGAGATGGTTTGGAAAAGTTGTTAACCAGTCTGATAATTCGTAACATCTGTGGGGAGCCAGAGAATGTTTTAGAGCAAGGTCATGGTGTGGTTAGCCCTGCACCTTAAAAGAGAGCAGATGGGCAAGAGGAGATGAGGTTTGTGAGAGTGTTTGGGGCTCTGTTACAGGAGTCCATTCATCACACAGACACACGTGTGTTAAATGTGAAATACATACCAGGGCTGGTGCTGAGAGCTGGGAGAGTGAATGGGAAACAGTGATGCCTCTGATCGAATCTGGACACAAGCAGCCAGAGCTGAACTGAGGCCGGAGGTGGTTGAGATCGGGTCACTTTCAGCATCCTCACAGGCGGTGGTTGAGGCCGAGGATGCCCTGTGGGGTGAGAAGAGTGGCCCATGGCGGTGGTTCTCGCTGCGGGGAATTTTGGACCCTCCTCCGCCATCATTTGCTGGAGATGCATTTGATTGTCTTGACTGGAAGGTGGGGGAAGGGACATTGCTGGCATTTAGTGGGTAGAGAGCAGGGACACTACTAAACATCTGGTGACACCAGGACAGAGACCCTAGGACACAGGGTCATCTGGTCCAAGGTGTCATCTTGCCAAAGCGGAGAACCTGCAGGCTAAGGTTGCAGCCAGGTGGCTAGGAAGGGATGTACCATCCTCAGAAGCCAGGGCTGGGATCTTTGTGCTGCCTAGTCAGGGAATCTGCAGATTCCTCTGTGGAAGTAGAAACGTGGGTCCAGAGACCTCGACTGGGCAGGCGTGGGCCGAGAAACCTTGGCTGAGGCTGGAGGAGGCACGGGGTCCATGACAGATAGCCGCTGAGAGGGCAGTTAGGCCCCACCCCACCCTAGGCGTGTTGAAGTACAGATAATCCAGATACCTGGGTCCGCCTCCTGCCCCAGGAGGACAGAGACCAGCAGATGCAGCCAAGGCCAGAGGTGTGGGCCCTTTCTCCACATGCTGGTTGCATGAGATGTCTGGAATGCTCTCTCCCACCACCCTCCCATCTAATTAACTCCCACGCCTCCTTTCGGCTCTCAGCCAAAGTCGCTTCCTACAGGAAGGCTTCCCTGACTACTAGTCTGGGTCAGGTTGCATCCTCTCAAAGGGCTGTTTGCTGATGTAAACACATGGTTCCTGTCTGTCTTCCCCACCACCCTGTGAGCTGCCTGAGAGCCAGAGGTGCCTCTGTGCTGGCCCATCGATACTGGGTTGGTATCTTCAGTTGTTGTTTTGTTGACCAGTCGTGCCCAATTCTTTGCGACCCCGTGGTCTGTAGCACGCCAGGCTCCCCTGTCCTTCACTATCTCCCGGAGTTTATTCAAACTCATGTCCATCGAGTCGGTGATGCCATCCAACCATCTCATCCTCTGCTGCCCCCTTGTCCTCCCACCCTCACTGTTTCCCAGTATCAGGGTCTTTTTCAATGAGTCAGCTCTCCGCATCAGGTGGCAAAGTATTGGAGCTTCAGCTTCAGCATCAGTCCTTCCAATGAATATTCAGGACTGATTTCCTTTAGGATTGACTGGTTGGATCTCTTTGCAGTCCAAGGGACTCTCAAGAGTCTTCTCCAACACCACAGTTGGAAAGCATCAGTTCTTTGGTGCTCAGCCTTCTTTTTGGTCCAGCTCTCACATCCAGACATGACTACTGGAGAAACCTTTTTTTTTTTTTTTTTTTTTTTTTTGTTTTTTTTTTTTTTTTTTTTTTTTTTTTTTTTTTTTTTTTGTTTTTTTTTTTTTTTTTTTTTTTTTTTTTTTTTTTTTTTTTTTTTTTTTTTTTTTTTTTTTTTTTTTTTTTTTTTTTTTTTTTTTTTTTTTTTTTTTTTGTTTTTTTGTTTTTTTTTTTTTTTTTTTTTTTTTTTTTTTTTTTTTTTTTTGTTTTTTTTTTTTTTTTTTTTTTTTTTTTTTTTTTTTTTTTTTTTGTTTTTTTTTTTTTTTTTTTTTTTTTTTTTTTTTTTTTTTTTTTTTTTTTTTTTTTTTTTTTTTTTTTTTTTTTTTTTTTTTTTTTTTTTTTTTTTTTTTTTTTTTTTTTTTTTTTTTTTTTTTTTTTTTTTTTTTTTTTTTTTGTTTTTTTTTTTTTTTTTTTTTTTTTTTTTTTTTTTTTTTTTTTTTTTTTTTTTTTTTTTTTTTTTTTTTTTTGTTTTTTTTTTTTTTTTTTTTTTTTTTTTTTTTTTTTTTTTTTTTTTTTTTTGTTTTTTTTTTTTTTTTTTTTTTTTTTTTTTTTTTTTTTTTTTTTTTTTTTTTTTTTTTTTTTTTTTTTTTTTTTGTTTTTTTTTTTTTTTTTTTTTTTTTTTTTTTTTTGTTTTTTTTTTTTTTTTTTTTTTTTTTTTTTTTTTTGTTTGGTTTTTTTTGTTTTTTTTTTTTTTTTTTTTTTTTGTTTTTTTTTTTTTTTTTTTTTGTGTTTTTTTTTTTTTTTTTTTTTGTGTTTTTTTTTTTTTTTTTTTTTTTTTTTTTTTTTTTTTTTTGTTTTTTTTTTTTTTTTTTTTTTTTTTTTTTTTTTTTTTTTTTTTGTTTTTTGTTTTTTTTTTTTTTTTGGGGTTTTTTGTTTTTTTTTTTTTTTTTTTTTTTTTTTTTTGTTTGTTTTTTTTTTGTTTTTGTTTTTTTTTGTTTTTGGAAGGAAGGGGCATCAGCTCCCAGCCGAGGGTCTCTGATGCCCATGCCCAAGCTGCCTTGCCCTCAGTGCTGAGGTGGAAAGGTGGTTTCTCCCTCTTGGAGGAGTTTCTCCTTGAGGGAGAACCAGTTCCCCTACCTTCCGTCGCTCTCACTGCTCATCCTCTGGTTCAGGGGATCAGTCTTATTTTCTAAAGCAGCATCAGGGTTAGCACCAGGCCCAGGTTTTAAGCCTTCATCCTCGTGTTGTCCAGCCTCTTTCCTGTCCAGACCACCGCTTGCCAAGCTAATTGCATTTGAAGTTGAACCCAGTGTAATCGCAGTTCATTGCCTACTCCTGGCTGCCAGGGTATCCTTTCCCTTTATTAAATTTAAACTTTTAAGAATCTATTTTCATAGATGATACGTCTAGCCACCTATAAGAATTAACAGAGTTCTTCATTCCATTTTGTCAGCCCAAGCCTAACAGTAAACAGTTCTCAATTTTAAGGGAAAGATTTACTTCTTTATTCCTAAACCCAAGTGCCTCAGCAACCAATCTCATATTCCAAGGGTGCTCGCATTACATGGCAGTCCATCCCGTGAAGACAGAGGTTGGTAACATTCGGGAATATTATTTTGGGACTGCAGACTCTGTGCAAGTAATGATTTAAAAAACAAACCCCGAAAGCACTGTCCTAATGAATGCCATCAAGAGTTTCATTTTCAAGAAGCAGTCGTGGTCAGATGTCTGATTTTCAGAACCCTGGGCTCAGCAGCAATCTTGTAGATGTTGGCATTTTTCGGAAAGGTTCTCTGGCAGGAAGCTGTGATCTGGGTGAGTGACAGGGTCCAGCCAGCTGGCCTTTCGTGTATTCTCCCACTGAAATGTCCTGGAAGCATTTGGGCTTTAAATGACTCTTTTCCCAAATCTCATAACCCTATGAAGATTCTAGACTCTACTTGCGAAATTCCATCCAAGGTGGATTCCTTTAATAAGTATGTCACTACAATAAGTGAGTTTTACTTCCGAAGAAACTTCTTCAATTTGAACTTCCATAATGATATTTTTATAATCATCAAATGGCAAGAAATAGATGCTGGCTCCCTTAATTTTATCATTCTAAATGTCACAGGAATGGCAAGGATCTTGAAAAGACAAAAGAAGTGCTTCAATTAGTAATTCCCATGGTAACTAATAGAGGTTGATCTATTTTTCCCCCTTTCTGTGGCTATTTTAAGTGCTTAAATTGATTTGCATCCCCGTGGAAATGTGAAAAAAAAGCATGGATTGAGTTCGTCCACTCCACTGGGAGTGTTTCTGTTATAAACCATCTCCTTTCCTTTCTTCCCCAGGTATTTGCAGTAGAAGGTAAGAGACAGACCCCGATCAAAAATGTTTCCATTTCCTTACATTAGGGGGAAGCCATGATTCCTCTTCTTTTGCTCTTTGTAAATGTAAACATGTAACCAGTCTCCTTTTGTATTCCTCTTACAGTTTATATTAAACCACAAATATTCATGTATTTTAGTGGCCAGGCATTAGATGAAAAAACTAGCATAATTTGAGCTGAGCAGGGGAACCCTTCATCGGATACAGTGAGGGTCTGAGCCCAGAAACCTTATCTCTGTCTGGTTCCCGCTGTTCAGACCTTGGCCAGCTCAGGGTCAGGACTGTGTCTGACCTTGTTCACGGGTTGTGAACCACAGCCCTGATCACTGAGGTCTCCTCTGTGTCTTACTGGCTCCTTTGCCTGCACTGCCCTCCTTCTGACCTTAGTGCCAAGGTCCCCAGCCCCCAGATGCCTCTGACGGTTGCTGGTCTCCACGCTGGTCCCCACGCTGTGTGCAGTACCAGCTCCCACACTCCCTGAACAGGGCAGTGAGCAGGAGCACCGGATCTTCAGACAGCATCCAGCCACCTGAGGATGTGCACGGACTTTCATCCTCATTTTAACACGAGGAGTGGAGCTCAGCAGGCAGGCACTGCCTCCTGGTCAGTGGGGTTCACTGTCTCTGGCCAGCGTCCGCCCCGCTCTGGACACTCACATTCTGAGTGAACGCACTATAATGAACCTTCTAGTTCACCCGAAGGGGTGTGTGTGTTTCTGTTTTAAAGTGGGTCAGGAAACTGAAGTGGAGGGAGGTCTAGGGGAGATGTCTTGGGTATAATGCATCAACAGATATGACAGTCGAAGCACACACAGAGGGAGACTTTCGGGGGAAGGTTGTGGTCCTGGCAATGATAAAGATTCTGTATTTATTGAGCTCACGGCCTATGCCAGACCCCACACACAGAAGGTCCAGTACAAACGTTCCCTGGCATATCCCACGTTCCCACCCGGTGGCCAGCCACTCAGTTTGCCAGGGAGTGAGGGGTTTTCCAGTGGTCACATATGGATGTGAGAGCTGGACTATAAAGAAAGCTGAGCGCCGAAAAATTGATGCTTTTAAACTGTGGTGCTGTAGAAGACTCTTGAGAGTCCCTTGGACTGCAAGGAGATCCAACCAGTCCATCCTAAAGGAGATCAGTCCTATTGGAAAGACTGATGCTGGAGCTGAAACTCCAAAACTTTGGCCACCTGATGCAAAGAGCTGACTCATTGGAAAAGAGCCTGATGCTGGGAAAGATTGCGGGCACGAGGAGAAAGGGGACAACAGAGGATGAGATGGTTGGATGGCATCACTGACTCGATGGACATGAGTTTGAATAAGCTCTGGGAGTTGGTGATGGACAGGGAGGCCTGGCGTGCTGCAGTCCATGGGGTCACAAAGAGATAGACACGACTGAGCGACTGAGCTGAACTGAACTGAGGGGTTTACAGGCCCCTAGAATTTTCAGTGTGGGCTTCTCAGGTGGCTCTAGTGGTAGAGAATCTGCCTGCGATGCAGGAGACATAAGAGACATGGGTTCAATCCCCGGGCAGGAAGATCCCTTAGAGGAAGAAATGGTAACCCAGTCCAGCAGTCTCATCTGGGCAATCCCAGGGACATTGGAGCCTGGCGGGCTACAGTCCTTGGGGTTGCAAAAAGTCGGACATGACTGAGCAACTAAGCTCATGGGATTTTCAGTGTAGAAACAGAAAGTCCCCGGCCAAGCTGGGCTGGTCGGTCCCCCCGCTCACCTCTCCAGGGCAAAGAGGACCCCCCCTCATTTTGTGAATGGAAACCCTGAAGCTCAGAAAGGGGAGGTTAGCTGTGCAGGCTCCTCTCCTGGCAGGAGGGATCCGAATCCAGGTGCTTTGACCAGAGCACCCAGTCAACCCCTAAGAGGCAATCTCTCCCGCCACTGAAGGGTCAAGGTCAAGGTCAAGATCATAAAGACTTGCATGCAAGTTGGAGAGTCCTATCCTTACAAGTGAACTTACCAAACAGAAAGAGACTCACAGACCAAGAAAGCAAACTTATGGTTGCTGGGGAGAGGGCATAGTCAGGGAGTTTGGGAAGGTCATGTACACACTTAGTTGCTATATTCAGAATGGATCACCAACAAGAAATTACTGTAGAGCACATGGAATTCTGCTCAATCGTACGTGGCAGCCTGGATGGAAGGGGAGTTTGGGGGAGAATGGAAACATGTATATGTATGGCTGAGTCCCTTCACTGTTCACCTGAAACTATCACAGCATTGTTAATGGGCTGTACCCCAATGCAAAATAAAGTTTAAAGTTAGAAAAAAAGTTAAAGCAAGGTAAAAACAAATGCAATAAAAATAAAAAATCATTTCATATAAAGAGCCGGCTTAAAACTAAATAGTAAAAAAAAACTAAGATCATGGCATCCAGCCCCATCACTTCACGGCAAATGGAAGGGGAAAAGGTGGAAGCAGTGACAGATTTCCTCTCCTTGGGCTCTAAAATCACTGCAGAAGGTGACTGCAGCCATGAAATTAGAAGACGTTTACTTCTTGGCAAGAAAGCTATGACAAACCTAGACAGTGTGTTGAAAAGCAGAGGTATTACTCTGCCAACAAAGGTCCGTATAGTCAAGGCTATGCTCTTGGCAGTGGTCACGTAAGACTGTGAGAGCTGGACCATAAAGAAGGCAGAAAGCCAAAGAATTGATGCCTGCAAACTGTGGTGCTGGAGAAGACTCTTCTGAGTCCCTTGGACAGCAAGGAGATCAAACCAGTCAACCTTGAGGGTAATCAACCCTGAATATTTGTTGGAGGGACTGATGCTGAAGGTGAAACTCCAGTATTTTGGTTATCTGATGCGAAGAACAACTCACTGGAGAAGTCCCTGATGCTGGGAAAGATTAAGGTCAGAGGAGAAGAGGGCATCAGAGGATGAGATGGCTGGATGGCATCATTGATGCAATGGACGTGAGCTTGGGCACACTCTGGGAGATGGTGAGGGACAGAGAGGCCTGGCGTGCTGTGGACCATGGGGTCACAAACAGACACGGATGGGAGGCTGAACAACAACCACAAAGCAAAATAAAAAGGTTAAAGTTAGAAATAAAAACAAGGTAAAAACAAATACAATAAGGCTCAAAAGTCATTTCAAATAAAGTTCATGACTAAAAGTAAACAAGCTTGTTCTCTAAGAAATCAGGCTGCTGATGTCAAACAAGCAAATGCGGAGGGCACAGTCAGGCCAGGGGTCCTGTGCCCTTCGACGCGTTAAGTCTCTCAGTTCTGAGGGCCATGTGTCACCCTGCTGAGTGAGGAGCAGATAGAGTGAGAACATTTTTCAGTTGGCCGTATTTGCAAATTGATGTTTTGAGCCACTCTGGTTAATTTGTTTGTTTGTTTATACAGGGAGAAAAGTAATACTAGCAGTGATCTGAAACAACAGATCAAATTAAATCATGCCTACAGAGCTGGACACCCAAGCCGGAGGGATGCACGGAACCTTGGCTTTTCAGTGGCCCCTGGTGACCAGCCTGGCCAGGGGATGGGACAGGCCCTGCCCCACGCAAGCCTCCTGCTGCTTTTTCCCACTCCCCCTCGCCCTCCAGGGCAACCACTCTCCCCACTTCTGCTCCTCACACCTTCGTTCAATCTGCTTTTGAACTTTATATAAACGGAATCAGAGAGCGTGTACCACCTTTTCCCCCGTGTTTTGTGAGCACCCACGATGCGCGAGGCATTGTGCAGATTTCCAGTGAATCTCTGCGGCTTGACTTCGACTGCAACCCAGTTGGTCCTCACGGATGCTGGTGTCCCTGTGTAGGTCACGGAGTCGTCGTCTTAGCGGCCACTTCTCACCGGGTGACCAGCTGACACGCTGTGTGTTCAGGGAAGGCGTCACCGCTATGGGAATCGACCCTTTACTGTTCAGCATAAAGACGGATCCAGCAGAGTGCTTTCGGTTCTGTGTTGCTGGGAAATCTCCAGGACGCTGAAGTCATCTGTGCTCTGGGCTGGAGAAGGCCAGTGGGGATGACGGAGAGTGGCAGCCGCTAGTGAGAGATGGAGGGGGAAGCGGAGGGGCGTCGCCTCCCAGGGCCTGACGTCCAGCGAAGGCACAGCCGTCTGGACGGGCCCTGCATAGCTCTGGGTCTACCCAGTAAAGTGCTCACTCGTCCTGGCCACCCTCGAGGCCACCTCTGAAGACCAAGGAACTGAGAGTCAGAGCCCGGGCCGGAAGAACCCATCATTCCCATCCTGGGGACAGAGTTACCATAGGGACGTCTTGATAACCTGTGCTCTTTACCGCTGAGAAGTTTCTGGGATGCTGGAGGGACAAGAGGCTGCACAGTGTGGTGTGGGTGGTTCATGGTTTGGGCGGGTTTGGGTCTGGTGAGTCTGCCTCTTTAACTCCGCTGTTCTACTCCGTGAGCTGGAATAATAACCGGGCGATTGCGAGTGTTCAATTAAAAATATTTGGTTGGAAGTGCCCTGTACAAGTAGACATTCCACAAATGCCAGCTCCCTTTCCCTGGAGATAAGACGTGATTGTAATTGTGCCTTAGATTCAGTCCTAAGCTTCCTGGCTGACATCGAAAAAAACGAAAACACAATGGCTGGTATTGTTCCAGTGCGATTAGAAGAACGTCCTAGTTTTTCAGGAAACATCAACACTTTCCTGGTGCTGGATTCTATGAGGACTTTATTTTGAAAGCCTGAGTCATTCAGTTGATGGCGTTTGCAACAGTGATTCCTCCTGCCCACCCCTGCCCCTCCCAGAAGGTGGAGAATCCCTTTTCTACCTCCGAGGCATGGATTAATCCCTTAATTTAAAAAATACTGACCTGAGGATGTGTACTGAATTAAGGATGGAAAGCTAATACCGTGACATAGGATTCAGTAAGTTCTGTTTTTTCCATTTCTTTCGCCTTCTCTTTTTAGTGGACTCTTCTAAGGGTAGCATAAATGAAAGGTTATACAGTCTGGAGGAACAAGAGGAGCCCTGGGTTCACCCAGTGTTCTCGAGCCTTCCAGGGTCGCTGTGCGGGCGAAGGAGGTGACATGCATCCCCACGCCTGGTGGTCTCTTGGCTTCGGCATCTGTAGAGAAGCCGATTGTGCTGGGATCTGTAGAATCTGGCTGGTCAGGCCCGGAGTGAGTGGCTGCCATGGTCCTCGGCATTCATGGACATGCTGGTGCTGACAGTGGGCTCCGCTGCCCAGGCTCAAGGGCACCGGATCCAGGGTCAGGAGCCTTGCAGAAGAAAGGATGGGTGTCTCCCCTCCCCTGCCTGGAAACACAAGAATTCATTTGCCCACATCATTGTGGCTGAGTTCTTTGTTTTATTTTTTTGCCCCCTAGAGGAACTTACGTACACACACACAGAAAGGTGGGTAACCGAGGGGTTTCCCTGGCCCACGGTGGCCTGGGAGCACGCCATACCCACATGGAGACCCTGGACCTGGAGAATCAGAGGTGAGGGGCTGGGAAAGGTAGAGGCCACTGCACTGTGAGGATCCTGAGGACTCTGTCTTCCCAGGGCCTTCAGGAGCCAAGCTGCTGCCTGGCACAGAGAGCACCGTAGCTCTCAAAGCTGGCCAAGCCAGGGAAGGGGAGTGGCGGGAGGGGGCGGGGTGGATCCTATCACTGTAACCGCAGCTTTGCAGGTGAACGGTCTGCATTCGCAGAATTGGCTGCAATCAGAGCTATGGGACTGGATCACCCTCCTCCCGCCCTCCACTCACCCAGGACCAGAGGTCAGATTCCTGTCCTGAGAGGCAGCTGACGCATCCTCCCTCGATGCTGCCTGGAGTCGGGGGTGGGGGGAAGGATGGGAGGATCTGCCCTCACCACTGTTGACAGCTCATCTGTGACGCTTTTCTATGTGGCCCAAAGCACCTCATCAAATGCTTCAACATAGTAGAGTGCTTGCGTGCGTGCGTGCTCAGTCATGTCTGATTCTTTGCGACCCCATGGACTATAGCCCACCAGGCTCCTCTGTCCACGAGATTTTCCAGGCAAGGAAACTGGAGTGGGTTGCCATTTCCCGCTCCAGGACAACATAGTAGGCATTCAAGAAATAATCTGCTGGTCAACTGATTACATGTTGCAACCACAGATGGAAAGATCCTACAGACTCCTTTTTTTTTTTTTTAATTATTATTCTAAACTCTGAAGCTTGAAAATGTTGACAAATTTTTCAGTAATCCAACAGCATACAAAGTTCACTAACGGATTCTAAATTTTCCGTTACAGCTGCATTCACAAATGAAATAACTTGATGTTTCCCTCCTTATTGGAGATTTTAGGTGGATAGTATTTCTACTCAAGTCATTTGCCAGTCGTGTCCGACTCTTTGAGACTCCATGGACTGTAGCTCCCCTGGCTCCTCTGTCCATTGGATTCTCCAGGCAGGAATACTGGAGTGGGTTGCCATGCCCTCCTCCAGGGGATCTTCCTGACCCAGGGATCGAACTCATGTCTCTGGCATTGCAGGCAGATTCTTTACCATTTGAGCTACCTGGGAAGCCCCATGGGAGAAAGATCATTTCACTTTAGTTATGAATGGTTAGTCATTTTAAAAATAACCCATTCCCCAGGTGAAATTTACCTAGGGCCAGTAGCTGGATAGATTGACTTCTATGCCATTAAAGTTAGTTGACACGGGGACTTCCCAGCTGGTCCAGTGGCTAAGATTCCATGCTTCCAATGCAGGGGGGCCGGGTTCAATCCCTGGTCAGGGAACTAAATCCCCCACGTTGCAACTAAGACCCAGAGCAGCCAAATAAATAATTTTTTTAATGTAAGTAAAGTTGACACAGCAAAGTCACCTGGGGTCTTCATCCTGAATTGTATGTCCTGTCACACGTATGTCCTGTCCTAACACATAGCAGGACAGTCCCCTGTGTCCTTGTCCCATGAAGAGGCCCTGCCTCTGTGTCACACAGAACTGAAATGTTAGGGAGGCTCTTAATGTGACCTGTGATGTGAGCTTCGTTCCTTGTGAGCACCACACCCCAATGCACATGTCGGTCACAGAGGCTGGCACTCATGGTGGTCACAGAGGCTGGCACGCATGGCGGTCACAGAGGCTGGCACGCATGACGGTCACAGAGGCTGGCACGTTTGCACAGAGGGTCACCCACATGTGCACAGCCCGCTGAGTCCACTGCACAGGTGGGATCCGGCCGCAGGCGAGGGATGAGGCAACTGTTGGGAACACGGCTCTTACAGTAACAGACTTGACTGGAGAGTGAGGTTTGTCCCAAAACTGAGGGATGTCACCCAGTCTCAGGGCTTCTGTTTCCTCCTCGGTCACGGGGAGGGCTGCCCTCGCTCTTCGGTCTAAGGGGAGGCTTCAGGGAGGAGCTGCCTGCCTGGGGCTGGACGCACAGCGGAGCCGCGTGTACACCAGCCCATGCATGGCGGCCCCGGCCTTGCTGTGCTCACGGTCACGGCGATTTCAGTTCTCGGACAGAAAAGACCACGTGGGAAAGTGGGTCATGTCCAGTCCTGCCCTGAGTGTGTCTGTCTCATGAGGTGGTTCTCAGAGGCTCCCAGGAGTCTGTGGTTTCCCATTTAAAAATGGAAGGAGGTTTGTTAGAAGCTTGGCAGCCCTGGAGTGAGACTCCCAGCTCTCTGTTGGCCAAAGATGTGGGCAGGAGGGTGGGCACTTGCCCAGGCCAGTCAGGAACACCTCCTGGGGTGGCCAGGGGACAGAGAGAAGGTCTGCTGGACTCCCTTAGGCCCTGCCAAGCTCAGGCCTGGCTTTGAACTCTGTACACCTTCTGCAAATCCAACTCCCAGAGCTTTTACCTTTTCAGAGACCAGCTCTGTGTTGATCAAGCGGAGCTGAATTTGCTCACTGACCTGAGTTCCTCCCCTGAGGTTAGGTGGGCAGAGGGCTTTTCGGTGTGCTTAGCTGCAACACATCAGGCTAGCGGTGGTTTTTAAGGAAGCAAGGGGGCTGTGGCTGAGGAGGCATCTCTGGATGGCTGGGCCAGGACCCCTTCCTCAGCCGTGGCCCTGGAGGCTGCTCCTCGCACACGACCCGTCTCCCAGAAAGTGATTCCTGGCCCCAGGGAATCGAAGCACCAGGATTCCCGAACGTTCAGGAGGGTCTTACTGCCCCGGGCCGGGGAACACGAATCCAGCTGGGTTGGTCTCAGGCTTGACTTCTTTCTGACCTCATCACCTCGTGCAGCTGGCTTCCGGGTCATCGTGCGGATTAGGGGGGCACCTGCAGTGAGCGTGTCCAGCCTTGAGGTTGACGGGACATCAGTGCCCCTCTGATCCCTGTGCACGTGGCCCCAGCCCGCCGCCACCCCCCAGGCCTCCAGCAGGGACACCTCCAGTCCTGCGCTGCCCCTTACCTGGACCTCCCCCCTCACCCGCACCGTTTACAAGCTCCTTCTCACAACGCTGTGGACCTCAGACCTTCCTCTGAGGCCGTCCGTGACCTCCTGCCCGGAGGCCATGGAAGTACAGCGAGGATGAGAGGCCTGCCCTAGGTCGCCTACCTGGGAAGGTCACCCCGACTCCCGTGGCGGCAGGGGACAGGGCTTGGCTTGGTGTGCAAAGGTGCTGCTCACCCCTCCTTCCCTCGAACTCGGACCACAGGGCAGATCACTGGCCACGTGGGAGGCAGGGAGGGCCTTGGGGTCCGCATTCCACTTCCTGCTTCTGATATTACAACGTCTACAGATTGCCTGTAGAAGCAGCTCAGATCCATTCATTGGAAGATGATTCCCTGAGCTGTAAAGAAAGAAAACCATTTTCCTCGAGGATGATGGGTGCGCTGCCTCCCCGAGGAAGAGGAGGGCTGACCTTTCTAGGTAGACAAAACAGAATGCCAGTCAAACATGACACGTCTGTGGCAGTATATTGTTGCCGGATGCGAGGCTGCATATTTGTGTCATAATGCCGTTTTTGTTTGCAGATGAATGCCGCAGTGTTCTTAACGTGTGGAGGAGGGATTCATCACAAGTTCACAGGACTTCTTCTGTGGTGGGCCGGGGGAAAAATCGGGGCCTGTCCTCAGCAACAACGCATATCCAGCAGAGAGACGTTTTTGTTAAAAGCTCAGCGATGGATGAATTCCCCCAAAGCTCACCTTTCTTCATGAGCTGGCTGTCAGATGAAGACATTGAGCTTTTCCTCTTTGAGACAACACAGTGAATGTAGGAGATCTTCCCTTTCTCCATGTTGTTTTAAATCCTCTTCTCTGTGCATTGTCCACAAATTCTTCATAACGTAACTAGTTTAGATGGTTCAGATCAGCCAGTTAAAGAGAGGAGAAATCACGAAGTGTTTGAGGGGCCTGGGGCAAAATAACTGGTTGATTCATAGACCTTTCGGTTGTCTGATTTACAGATTTTCAAAGTCGTTCTTAGAAATACCTAACAAACTTCTCTGCTCTGGGTACCACGTACCTGAAAAAGGATCGTACCATTTCCAGAACGGTGTTCTCTCTTTCTTTTGATGTGGATGTCTGTTTTCAGTCTCTCGGGGACATTGTGTGTCTATAGGATTTGCACACACATCACTCCCTGGCGAATCTGAGACTAGCACCCCGACTCCAGGAGTGGCAAACCATCTACACGGGCGCCTGAGTCCAAGGTCACCTTGATTTCTTCCTCCCTTGCTTTCCTCTTC
Source organism: Okapia johnstoni (assembly GCA_024291935.2). Lineage (NCBI taxonomy): Eukaryota > Metazoa > Chordata > Mammalia > Artiodactyla > Giraffidae > Okapia > Okapia johnstoni. Next base: position 84,043,558 of record CM044318.1, read on the forward strand.
ACATATATTCCTCAAGGCTGGTGGGCTCTGCCTCCTGGGTCTTTAACTAGTCACCTCCCCCCAGCTCCATGCCCACTGCCACTGACCTCAGGAGTACCTCTCCATCTCTTGCCTGGACTATCAGGGACCCGCCGTCCACGCTCAGCTCACCCCCGCCTTTGTCCTCCCTGCAGCCATCACAGTGACCTTTGAGGAGAGCAGAAAGGGACTCCAGGCTGGCAGACTTCTGCAGTCCACCTGTGGCTTCAGCCCAAATCCAAACCAGTGCCTCTGCGGCTTCCCAGGCCCTGTCTGCTTCACGTTCCAGATCCTTCTCAGTGACTCGGCTATCTACAGAGTTCAATGCTGGGTCCTGTATGGGGGTTCATCTCTCAGTTATCAGCCCAGCACAGTAGGGATTTGTATCTTTATTTTGCAGGGGGGTAAACTAAGGCTCAAAAAGGGTAAGCGACTTGTTCCATGGTCAAAGCCGAGATTCAAATTATTTGCTACTTTTAGAATGCTCCGCGAGCTGCCCAGCTTCCTAGCCTATGTTTGTGTCATCTGCCTGTGAATCTCATCCTCAAGAAAGATACCTGACTTCAGCCCATATGGCTTAGGGCCGCTACTGTCATCTCTCAGAGCCCCTGGACCCACCCAGATCAGACCCTGCTCACCGCAGTGTTTCAGCGACTTCTTGATGAGCCTGTCTCTGGACTCCTTTAAACACCTGGAGCTTCCATCCAAGTACTTTTTTTAACCTCTAAATCCTCCGTGCTTGGCATGACCCTACCATATAAGTAAATGCTTAATGAACAGTGACATCTGGTTTAAAGCACTTACTCATTCTTCTGACCAGTGTTCTCTGCATTTCTGGTATGTGCACAGAACTGTGTATATAACAAAGAAGTTCGAATTAGACATAAAGGTTTTCTGTTCAGAAAGCAGAGAACTCGCCACAGACTCTGAATTTGGGGTGAGTGTCTGCATCCTGCCTGTGTCATCTGTGAACTGTAGGCTGTGCCTATCCGCATCACAGGACAGCCGAGACGGCAGCCAGGGTGCCCGTATCTCCATCCATGTCTCGTACATCTCATGGTTGTGAAGGTAGGGCTGGAGAAAGAAGACGCAGACAGAGGGTGAAGCAGAGAACAGCTTTGTGTCCCTGCGGCAGGAGGACGAAGACCAAAGTAGCCTGATGGCTTGGACGAGAGGCCAGGACTTGAGCACCCCCTGGCAAGTCTGGGAGAGATGGGAACTAGGGGTTCTGAGTGTCCAGGTACCACTTTTGGATCCAAGTGCTGCCTTTCGGACTCTTTTGTTGACCATGATGACTACTCCATTTCTTCTAAGGGATTCTTGCCCACAGTAGTAGATATAATGGTCATCTGAGTTAAATTCACCCATTCCAGTCCATCTTAGTTTGCTGATTCCTAGAATGTCGACGTTCACTCTTGCCATCTCCTGTTTGACCACTTCCAATTTGCCTTGATTCATGGACCTAACATTCCAGGTTCCTATGCAATATTGCTCTTTACAGCATCGGACTTTGCTTCTATCACCAGTCACATCCACAGCTGGGATTAGCAATACTTATTACTATGTAATAACAAAATTGTATCTCTTTTTTTGTTGTAAACCACTTTATTTATTGGGATCTATTATCGGAGTCCATTATGTTCCGTTGATGTATTTCTTTCTTTAAAAAAAACTTTTTCTTCTGTATTGGGATATAGCCAGTTAACAATGATGTGATAGTTTCAGGTGAACAGTTAAGGGACTCAGCCATACATATACCTGTATCCATTCTCCCCCAAACACATCTCTTAATACGAACCAGGTGGCATATTTTCCTTGTCCCTTGCCATTTGTATATGATTGCTGGTAACTGACATTTTAAATAACAGCAACAATTGATATTTTCAAGTTAAGAAGCGCATGGTAAGTTTCCTTTCATCCTGGGTCCACAGGAATTACTATCCTCCTGAACAATGACTTAATGCGGTGGCCCACCCCTTGGAGAGCATGGCTCTGCCCCGGGCGTCTGCACCGTGCTGCTGTTTCCGGTGGAGGTTAGGGTGGTCACACACATTCTGCGGCCTGCTCTCAGGCCTTGAGCCGTCTGATGAGAAGGGATGGCGTTTCAGACTGACTCTCCAAGAAATAACACCTACAAGCATTGATTCACTATTTAAATATTAGAGAGAAATCATTTTCCCTGAGCTTCTCTGAACGTTCATTAGACCAAGAAAAACATCTCTTTGATCATGGCCTAGACAGACATGGAAGAGTGGAGACTGGGAGCTGTTTGTACTTCCGAAAGTGGAGTCTTGGGCTTACTAATTTGCATAGTTTCCTGATCCAAAGAGGGGACACCCAACTGTGGGACAATTAGAGATATGTGCGTTTGGGGGGCAGGGGATTGTGCCTCAGAAAACACTCTTGGAAAGCAGGCATGGATCTTCTTCTGAGCAGCTGCCCATGGATAATTGTTAAAAGTTGCCAAATATTTAGAAGGCCAGCTTGTCCGCCATAGACTGACAGAACAGGTGCTTTGATAAAATGGAATTTTTTCAGCCTTGGCAATGTCGGTTTAGGGACGCTTCTCCCCCTTTTGCAGGGTGGGCAGAAAAAGATTCTACCAAACTGCTCATCGTTCAGGGAGGTTACCTCCTCTGTTCAGCAGCAACTTCCAGCCTTCCTTTTGTGCATTAGAAAGTACAGAAACTCACAGCTTTGATGATGCTGGGAGGGTAAACAAGGAAGCTGTGATACTTGGCAGAGTTACGAGGTCAGCGAGGATCTGAGGCGGATGATTCAGAGGCGTCTCTGTGCTCTCCCATCCTTTGAATCAGCACCAGGAAGTGGGTGAACTCTGTCCTGGACACGATGCTGAAGCAGCGGTGGGTCATTTGGGGGAGGCTTCCTCCACTTCCACTGCCCTTGGTGCTTGCGATGGGGTCTTAGTTGCTTTCCCAGGTGTAGGGATCTTCCTGGGGGACCCCATCCACATTAATAGTCCTGGTCATAGTGCTGGAGTGTCACCACGACTGAGAGCGAATGACATTTGGTGCTCTTCCAAGGGCTGTGAGCAGCACTTCAGGACAAGGTGGTGTTCTGGGGGACACAGAGCCCAGGAGAATGCCAGGATGGAGGCACTTCATTCTAGGGGCTGATCATTCCTGGAAGGTGACCTCAAGGCCAGAGTTTATGGTATCTAATCACATGTGTTAGATTTTTATTTGTGTGCCCTTGTTTTATAAAATTTTAACCAATCATTAATGCCTTCCCCTGGGCGGCCAGCCAAGAGTGGTCCCAGCATCTCTGGGTCAGCATCCCTGCTTCCCTGTTCTGGGTGACACAGGTCAGAGAGCTCACCGGGCCTCAGTCTTCTCATCCTTAAAATGGGACTCCTCTTGCCTCTTGCAATTGGCTGTTGGCTCTGGTTGAGACACCACAAGCAGGCACCGAGGCACTTGATGGACAGTGGCAGCTTCTCTCCTTTCCTGTTTTGGAGGACGGTGCTGTTCCGGGAGGACCAGGAGCCCATCCAGCCTTGGCACTGCCCTGTAAGGTCCCCCAGGGACAGCCCCCTTCCAAGAAGAGTGGATTTGTCCATGGGGCCAGCTTCCCCTACCCTCACTTTATAACGTGCTTATTTCACCTTTTCAGATCTTGGCCCACTGTGACGTAGCCATTTGCACAAGGATCTTGGGCTAAAGGAAGTGTTTGTGTGATGAAAGCTGACTTCAGAGGATATTCTGGTTGCTGGGGTTTTGCTCTAATTCTGTCCTTCAGAGAAGCTGGTAGTTGTGGTTTCAAGCGAGCATGTGTGAGCCCCAAGCCAACGTAATGCGTGATCTCTCTGTAGAGCCCACTGTTTCGTGTATTTTTGCTTTGTTTAAAAAAAATCGTTTCAAAGTTTAACTCAAAATGATAATAATTGTGCTCGTTTAGGATGTAGTCCTTTGTACTTTCTCGTTTACTTAACCATCCGTTGCTACCATGCCCACCTGCTTCTACGTCCCACTGGTCTTTTGGTCTTGTGGTTGTTCAGTTTGATTCAAGGCTTCAGCCCTGCTTCTGCACATCTTGGGGTTTTGTTTTACGTTAAGATGATTCAGCGTTGTATTGGAAGAGACTTTTGAGCATTTCTACGAATCCTCCTGATATTAAGGGTACCTGGGACCTCTGGCCTCTCCCCATACTTGGCCCCAGACAAAGACCAGAAGTCACTCTTTCTAGCATCTTCCCAAGCTCTTTTGCGGGATTGGAATAAGTGGACTCTTGTAATAAGGCATTTCTATAAAAAAGTGGTTTCTGTACCCCCAGTGATTCCCTCTCACCCAACACTCAGTGCCCACTTGTCTTCCCCCTGGTGTACTTTGTGTGATTCTGGGCTCCTTTGCACTCTGGGAACCCTGTGACTTTAAACAGATTGGGTTACACAACAGACTGGCTACACAACAGATTGGGTCTCCATTGCTTCTTTGTGGATTTGTAGAATTTTCTATGTACATGATCTTGTCACCTGAACATAAAGTCCTCTTTTTCCTTTCCAATTTCTATGTATTTTTTTTCTTACCTTATCACATTGATTGAGACTTCAGAGACAATATTAAATGTGAGTGAGAGAGTAGACACCCTTGCCTTTGTCTCAGTATTAGGGGGGAGTGTTCAGTCTTCCATCATTATGAATAAGTAGATGCAAGATTGGGCTTCCCAGGTGGTGCAGTGGTGAAGAATCTGCCTGCCAATGCAGGAGATGCAAGAGACGCAGTTTCGATCCTTGGGCCAGAGATCCCCTGGAGTAGGAAATGGCAATCCCAGACCACTCCAGTATTCTTGCCAGGAAAATTCCATGAACAGAGGGGCCTGATGGGCTACATACAGTCCTTGGGGTCACAGAAGAGTCGGACTCAACTGAGCAACTAAGCACACACACACATACACATACACAGATGCAAGATTCCTCAATATTAGAATGATTTCTTCTGCTGCTTTGGCTTCAAACCTACTTCCCAGGTCAACTTTTCAATTAGTGCAACAATTTGTTTTCAATGTAATTGGTTTGACATATCTAGCCTGGCCATGACTAAGATAAGTAGTCTATTTTGGTGGAAAACACCACATACTGCATTTGCTGTTAAAAAGTAGTGACATCAAAGCATGATTCCACCATCCATCAGGACAGAAAGGTGATGACAACAGGGTGAGGTCTCCCGCCATTGGGAGATAAAGGCTCCCAGCCCTGGCATGTGGAGAAGGTGATGGCACCCCACTCCAGTACTCTTGCCTGGAAAATCCCATGGACGGAGGAGCCTGGTAAGCTACAGTCTATGGGGTCGCACAGAGTCGGACACAACTGAAGTGACTTAGCAGCAGCAGCAGCAGCAGCCCTGGCATGAGGCTGCCTTACTGGCCACTCACACAAGATCCTAGAACATGGTCATGTTGTTCGGCTGAGCAGAATGGATGAACAGAAGGTGGTCCATCCACATAATGGAACAGTATCCATCCATAGAAAGGAGTCAGAGCTAGTTCAGGCCATGGCATCGATGAACCTCAAAAGCATACTTCATGAAAGCAGCCAGTCGCTGTTGGGCCCCGTTTGTATGAATTTTCCAGATTCAGCAAATCCATATCAGAAAATAGATTAGTGGTTACCTGGGGCCAGTGGGTGGGGAGAGGGTGGGCTGGGGAATTAGGCGCTAATGGGCAGGGGATTTCCTTTGGGGTGATGAGGTGTGCTCCAAGTAGATGGTGAGGATGGTGGTGAAACTGTGGCTGGGCTGCGTGGGTGCATGCGGGGATTTACTGGGACTTTTCGGGTGTTGTGTGCCTGCTCAGTTGCTCAGTCATGTCCAGCTCTTTGCAACCCCGTGGACGGTAGTTGGCCAGTCTCCTCTGTCCATGGGATTCTCTAGGCAAGAATACTGGAGTGGGTTGCTGTTTTCTCCTCCAGGGGATCTTCCCCACCCAGGGATCAAACCCACGTCTTCTGCGTCTCCTGCATTGGCAGGTGGATTATTCACCACTGTGCCACCTGGGAAGCCTGTGATTGTGCTAAATGCCGCTGAATTGTGTATTTTAATCGGGTGGACTTCATGGGATGTAAATTATATCTCAGTAGAGTTACTGAATACCAGAAGAGCGTGAGAGCTAGATGAATGGTGAGTAAGCTGGATACTGACTGAGCTGGACAACTGGGGTGAAGGGAGGTGGCCCCTGTGGGTTTGAAGAGTCTGTCTGTGGAGAGATGGGCTGATGGGGCAGCTCGGGGCGGGGGTGGGACACTGTTAGTCACAGAGGGAGACCCTGACAGATGGAGCCCTTGGGGGCCAGAGGCCAGCACTTCAGGCCCAGGGTAGCCCCCACCCCACGGTCAACTGTCAGTGGACAACAGGGACTACAGGAGTGCTCGGGGAGGACGCTTTGAAAGCCGATATTCGCGGTGAAAAGGTGTTCTCGTTACTGGGATTAAAAGGTGTCGGTGTGTGTGTGTTAGTTCATGAGTCGTGTCTGACTCTTTGCGACTCGGTGCTCTGTAGCCCGCTAGGCTCCTCTGTCCATGGGATTCTCCAGGTCAGAATACTGGGCTGGGTAGCCATCCCTTTCTCCAGGGGATCTTCCTGACCCAGGAATTGAACCCAGGTCTCCTGAAGCTCCCAAATCATGAGGGGAAAATGAGCACGTTCAGCTAGTGCAGTCGAGAAAGCAGTGGCAAAAAAGAACACTTTTTTTAAACAGAAAACTGACCCTCTCTTTTTTTCTCTTTCTTTTTCAGACTATAGCCCTTGTTTTCCCTTGGTGAGTACAAAACTTTTCAAAAATTATCTCTGGTGTATAGTTAACTAGTGAAAAAAAAAATGTGTTAGCTTTCATTGTTAGAGAAGCATTATCTTCTAGAGAAAGAAGGCCATGTGGTCAGCATGTTATATTTGAATTTTATGCCTTAACTGGCTTGAGCAGGCCCATATCACACTTTTGGTTATATAATTTTTTTTTTTTTTTGGTGTTTCGAATCTGGCTCAGCAGCTCAGAACCCTGAAATGCATTGCTGAGAACACAGTGTCCACACGCTTTCCCTCACTGACTTGTCCTCACTCTGAAAAGGGCCTTGTCTTATCTCAGTGACACACATTCGGAGACTATTGGGAGCACAGGGTACGTAATTGCTTTGATGATAATTGCTTCTTAAATTGATCTGCTGGGGGGGAAACTGCTGAAAAGGAGCTTTTCCGGATTGCACTTTTAGTTAAAAAAAAAACAGTGTTGGCAGTTCTTCAGTTTTTGCCTTTTGAGGCAATATTCTATAGCCTCCAGGTCCTGGTACTTAGGAAAAGAGATACCATCCACCTTATATATGTTCACCTAATTAACTTAATGCAGTCAAGTTTCCTAAAGAAATTGAGGGAAGACCATTTAAGAGCTTTTGAAGGGGCTGCAGCCTGTGGGCAGGTAACATTTGTTCTGCCCTCCTGTGTGCGTGCCTTTCGTGAGTGAACCGGGATGTGGGACGCTGGGCAGTTGCCTTTCTCAGATGTATCACCTTGTTTGAAAAACATTGACTCTGTTCAGAATTAGTCTAAGGCCGATGGGTCAATTCTTTGGCCCCTTTTTTCAAGGCTGTGCCTTTCATCTGGGCATCCATGCTTATGGTTATTCCTAGTATGATCAAGGATATTCTGGTCGTATGGACTGTTTCTCCTTATCTCGAAAAATGCTGAATATAGTCAATGATTGATCAAGACAAAGAAGAGGAAAACTTCCATTTCCTACTTACTCAACTCATTCCATTGTCCATGTTCTTTATCCTGTAGTTATTGGATGTTGATGGTTCTGAGTGGCATGCTTTCCTCGGGCAAATGTCCATGGTGGAAATCAAAGAGAAGGGTCATTACTGGAACAATATTAATGGGATGGAGACTTAATTATAGGAAGTTTGCCATCCCTTCTTGTCTTAGGATCCCAAGCTAGAGGTACTGCTCATTCAAATGGGTTGGCAAGGATGTTAAACCTGCTGCCAATGAAAAGCTGCAGGTCCTGACCATGCTGCAATGAAATACTGGAGGGAAGGCCCCCAGATTCATCTCCTTCTGAAACTAGGTCCGGATTATGATGTATTAGAAGTGGCCAACCTTTGCCTCCCTTGGCTCTTGGCTCAGCACCAGCCCCTTCACATTTGTTGTCACATCCGCTCACTCGAGGGTTTCCTGCCCTTTCAGCTAGTCGACCTGCTGCCGGGCTGTGCCTGGGTCAGCCTGCCTCTCAGTTGAGTGAGCCCATGACTTGTGCTTCCAGGGGGCCCCTAGCCCCCACTGTCTCAAACCAGCTGCATATTTGGAAGTTCCTACCCCGAAAGCTGCTGAGTGTCTGTGTAGGAGTCCGACTTCTGATCTCGTCCTCCTCCAGGGGCGCTTGGCAGCCAGAGCTTTGGGCAGCATCTCCTGCACCTGGTCCCAGCCTCGGCCTCCTTTTCAGCAGGAAGGTAAAGTTGTGCTTAGGGTGCTGTGAGTCCTTAGAGTGCTTCTGATTTTCAGAATCTTCCTCTTCAGCGTAAGGGAAGTCTGTTGGAAGCATGACCTTGCCTTCCTACCACAGCTACCTTTTTGCTGCCTTTGTTTGGAGTCATAGGTCTCTTAGCCTATGGAAAATTCACTGCTAAATTGTTGAGATCTATTCCAGAGCTTCAGGGTTTCAACTAACAGAAAGGAATTTATTTCTAATTTGTGAGGTTGGACACTTGCTTTTTGAGTCATTTAGAGCTAAATAAACAGGTCACCTGGGTTGGAGGCCGTCCCAGGCCACCTTCCACACTCAGGCTAGTGGCCCCAGAGGAGTGAACTTGCCAAGCTCTTTCTTATCTGTCAGCAGTTCCCAGGATTCTTGTGACTTTAAGTGAAGTGACCCCAAGAATAAGCATTTAATAAAATTGTTTTTGTTCCTGGTGGCTCAGTGGTAAAGAATCCACCTGCCAGCGCAGGAGACATGGGTTTGATCCCTGGTCTGGGAAGATCCCACTTGCCAAGGAGCAACCAAGCCTGTGCACCACAACTGCTGAGCCCGTGCCCTGGAGCCCATGTTCTGCAGCAAGAGAAGCCGCCCCAAGGAGAAGCTCATGTACTGCAGCTAGAGAAAGCCCATGCTCAGCCACAAAAACCCAGCACAGCCAAAACCAATAAGAAAACAAAATTATTTAAAAAATAATTGAACAGGGTAGTGACATATTTGCTGTACTATAATGGATATCAAAAATCATCTCCTTGTCTAGCAATAACATGATTTGTCATTTAGAAAAAGACACTGGCTTAATATTTGACTCTTTTTTTTTAAAAAAAAAAGGTCAATTTTAAAATGGATTAAGAGGAGTCTTTTTAGTACAACCACCCGTTCTCATATTTTCTTCTTTTTTCAATATTCAAAAATAGATTTGGGAAGTAATACTTTAGTTCATATTGATCAAAAAAGACCAAAGTTTCCTCAACTGGGGAATACTTGCAACTCTGAAGATCTCAGTTGCTTAGAGTTTTTAAAAATTAGGGAAATTTCAGAAATAAGAATATATGGAAGATACATATTAAGGTTTAAATATTTTCTCCAGGCTCTTTGAGGTCTTATTAAATACATTATTATACCAAACAGTATCCACCAGTAAATAACACTAAATGATTCTGCAGTTTGGTAATTTCACTGTGATTCATGGAAATATCCCAGGAATAAAAGAAAACTTAAAGTGTTAATATTAAGTAACGGTGAATTTAATTTTAAAATTCACTTAGAATGTTCATTCACTAGCTTTGTCCTCTGTAAGGGTCTGTGCTTCCAACTCTTATCAGTTTCAATACACGCGATTGTCCTCTGCCAAGTCATTTTTTCTTCCTGGCTGTTGGTTTAAACAGCCATCATGGTAGAAAGGAAAGGAATGAAGAATCTGAAGGTTTTCAAATCACGGGTAGGGGCCTTGCTCTCCCAGGGCAGGGTGGCCACCTCAAGCATGCTTTCCGCCTGTCTCAGGTTGCATTCCTGCTGGCAGAACAGGTGCTCTGCGGCCTGTACCGATTTCCGAGTCTACAGGAGGACGAGAGAAGCATCATGAGCAGAGCACAGGAGACTTGAAAACTTTCTAAGAGATCCGATTCCTATTTCCTTCATTTCCCACGTCCTGGGGGTTTTATTAGCACACATGGACTGTCTCGTCCAAGCAAAATGTGTTTCTCCCAACAACGAAGCAGTTCCTTTCCCGCGGACTGAGAGTAGAAGCTGACAGCCGGTTGGAACAATGCCTTTGGATCTGATGGTGACAAACGCATTAATCCCTCGCTTATTTCCATTTCCATTTCCCACCCCCAGGAAAGTTTCAACATTCTTCCGAGAAGTGCCTCCTGAAAGCGTCTACTAGGTATTCATTTGTCATATAGCAAAGGCAGGGATATTGAGCTGTCAGAGTTTCCGCTTAGGGAAAATAGGAACACAGGTCTTCTATATAAACGTGCTTCTCATCTCTGAGCTCCCAGCAGACCCAACTCAGAGCTGGAATTCTTCTAGAAATCCTTTTCCAGCTGGCAGGAAGACATGGATTCTCTCAGGACAGGATGGGTGCCCAGCATCGTCCCCGTAGGACACGAGGTAAAGGGAAGCTGAAGGGGAGCCTTTCTTATCCCCGGGGAATTATGCCGTGTTTTATATTTATGTGATATTTTGGGTTGATCAAAACCTTTGTTTGGGTTTTTCTGTAACATCTGATGGAAAAACCCAAGCGAAGTTTTTGGTCACCCCAATCATTCCTAAAGTATTTAAAAACTGGGTTAAAGAATATTATCAGGAAGCATCCATTAAATGAAACATTAGCAAGCCCTTTGGTTAACTCTGTGCGGCCCTGGGCAGGAAATCTGGAACCGATGCTTCAGGAAACTGTTTAACGCGCCCCGTAGGATTCTTGGCCACGGCCGGGCCAAGTGGTGCATGGGGATGGTCCAGAGAACCGTCTGCTTGGGGGCTGACAGGAAGTCACGTGAGGCTCACTTTTTAGGAAAACAATCCCCAACCATCGCTGGGGCCCTGGGCTGCCTGGATGACACATCAAAATCCTATCCGTTTTAAGTCAGACATTTTCTATTTTTATAGTCAAAACCACCCTCTTCATTTCCCTTAGCAACTAGATTTGTGAAGTGGCATTTTAGTTACCAGTGGCATGCTGAGAAAGTGGGCCGTGCCCAGGTGGTCGGGCAGCAAGCAGGTCTCCTGGGAGCTGGTGTCTGGGCTCCACGGGGTGGGGCTGACCGTCTGGGGACAAGCTTGTCCCATCCGTGTGGCGGACGTTGCGGGGACAGATGGCATAGTTAGCTGCAGATCTGTGCCCACTGCCTGGAGAGAAGCAGCGCTGACGCAGGGGGGAAGGAAGATAAGACATTTATAAAACCGTTGGGGGCGTGACTTACAGAGAATGTTCTCGGACCCACTGAGCCGCGGAGTCAGGAAGGAGTCCTGCAGTCCAGTGGAAGGACCGTGGACCAGTGCCCACTGGACACGGGGCCTCGCCTCCAGCTGCAGTCCCATCCTGGGTGGCGGGGGTGGGGGTGGGGGTGCGTCCCTGTGTGAACTGGGACATGCAGGCAACGTGAGAGTCTGTGCATTCTTTCCAAAATTACCAAATTGGAAGTGACTTTTTAAAAAACTGCTTATTACGATGCAGAGTTTGCTATCAACTATTTAAAATGTTGGCAAAGGAAAGATCCCTGTGGAATTGCTGAACCAAAATGTGTCACATAATGGATTCTCTGAGTAGGTTTTGTCCTTGTTTTGAACTGAAATGAACATAAACCAAAGCCAGAACTTAGATTTCTGTTATTTCGTGATGGGGGCCGATGGCATTCTAACAACATTTGAAAAATACGTGCTGATGGTATTTAACTGATTTCAGACAACTCTCCCAAGATAAATCTGCTCTCAGAAATGGTGCTGATTTTGTGTTCAGGTGTTAGATATGTATAAATATTTTTAAAGCTACCGTGTTGCTGTTGAGAAGTTAATTTTTTTTTAAACATCATGTTGGTGGAAATTATCATTCCCCAAAACAGGACTTGCTCTATTTCCTGTTTTGCCAGATAATGTCATAAATGCCTTATCCTGAAAGCTAAGTGGCACTGCCAACTCACATGCTTATGGGGCAGGTGACGGTCTGCAAAGCAAGCTCACTTTTATTGGCTCCTTGAGCCTCACCGACCCCTGGAGTCAGTCTACGTGTGCGTTCTCCCTTCTGCCCTAAAGATGAGGAGGCAGACGTGGGGGGCTGTGCAGAAGTGAGTGAACAGTGGCGAGGGGGCTCACTGGTCCTCGTGTCCCCTGCACAGAGCCCAGGCTCCTCTCAAACCTAGAGACCAATTAGCTCTCAACAACTTCTCCAAAAGTGAGGGGCAGACCTGTTGAAAATGAAAATCACATTTTTATGGAAAATGTGATTTTACTGTTATGAAAGTAATAGAGTTCATTACTAACTAAGAGCATATCCCATGGATTCTGCAGTTTTCTGGTAGATAATTCTATGTGGAAACAGTTTTATGATCGCCTAAGTGGATCTTGGCCAGGGTTCCGAAATGTTCCCACATGTTATCTGCTGACTGAATCCAGTTTTCTAATCTCTTCCAACACTCTTGCCAGGCTTCCTTTCTCTGTGGCCAATAGCCTGTCCATTCACTCGCCTGGCGTTTATCTGGTGTCTCCTGCAGGCTCAGGACTGTGCCAGGCCTTGAAAAAACACAGTGGTAGATCCTCATTCTGATTTCAGGAAATACTGCCTGTAGGGTCTATATTAGAGTCCTTTCTTTAGCAAGTCTGAATGTGTGTTCTGCCCAGTAGGCCAGACAAGGAGTGGACAGAAATAGAGTTTAGCTGGAGAAAGCTGAATGAATTAGACGTGTCCCTTCATGTCTGAGTCACACCTTCTTTGTCTAAAAAGTAGAGAGCCTGGTGAGGATTTTTTTAAAGGTCCCTTCATGACAGAAAGGTCTGTGCTCAAGGGCGGTTCCTCTCTGGATTTTGTGTTAACAGCAGAAATGCCCCTCAAGTAACCACTGCTGTCTGTCCTCCATATCCGGGGCCCATCTCCTTCCCTTTCGAGATGAAATTTGTACATCGTGATGTCAATGTTTTATAATCTTCACTTTGAAAAGCAAGCATCTATTTTGGTGCTTTCTCATCCTTGCCCTCTTACTTGTACTAACTTTCCCACCGTGCTCCAGAATAAGTGGGAACCTATAAAGGAGCATTTGGCTCCTGGAAAACAATTTTGGAAAAGTGATCTTTCTGGGATGTTGCTCACATACATTGAAAATTTCAGGACTTAAGCAGAAGGATTAGTTAATAAAACAAGGGTCCCTTTCCCACTGTTTTGCAATGCATCCCGGCAAAGGGTTCTGGGGGCTTGCGATGGGGTCTCTTTCATCAGAAGTGATGGACAAGGAGGGCGAGTTGCTCAGTCTCGTCGGGTACCATGGAAACACCAGTGCCACTCTGCTCCCCTCTTGTGACGGCTCTCCAAAAAAATAAGTAAAACCAGCCTTGAAGCGTGTGCTGTTGAGATGAAGTTGGAGATCTCGAATGCACACAACGTGAGCGAGGTCGGATTCAGAGGCATCATCATTTCCAGGACCTGCTTTGGGCTTCCTGCCAACGTGAAGCCAACACCGACATTCTGCTGTGCAGCTTCCCGCCGTGGGTGGGTTTATTTAATCTTTCATGAGTGATTCACTACCCATGGCTGTATGTTTTCCTCCTGTGCAGCTGAGGATTAAGTCATGTTTCCTTTTAAAAATTATTTTTGATAGAATCTGAGTAATGTGGGTTTGGGACAAGGGGACACAGTAGTGTCACTAAGACAAGGCGCTAAGCCTCCACTGGCTCTTACAAAATGGCAGTGACGTCATCCTGTGACTGTGACATTCTCCACCGGAGGGGACGGTGCTTCGTCAAACAGCCAAAAACATCTCTCCCTGTAACAATGATTTTGTAAGTTGTGTAATTTTTTTAACTTTTTTTCCCCATGTTGCAGCAAATCCAGTCCGCTTGCAATGCCACGTGGTAGGGCTTTCCTGGCGGCTCAGACGGTAAACAGCCCATGCACAACGCGGAAGACCTGGGTTCAAGCCCTGGGTTGGGATGATCTGCTGGAGAAAGGGATGGCACCCCACTCCAGTTCTCTTGCCTGGAGAATCCCATGGACAGAGGAGCCTGGCGGGTGACAGTCCATGGGGTCGCAAAGAGTCAGACACGACCAAGCGACTTTCACTTCTCTTCAGGTTTCCCGAAACAGAAAGCCTAGTAAGGGGGTCAGTGTCCTTGCAGGTTCACACGACCTCCCTGGAGTGGCCTCTGTCTGCCCAGCTGGGGTCTGGTGACCCCTGGTGTCCATCACCTGAAATGACAGGAGCTCCAGGGTCATCTTGGGAGCAGAGCTGCTCTGTTCCCATCGCAGGCTCCCTGCCAGACTGCTTCCACTCAGAGGTAGCTCCGCCCAGCTCCTTGAGATGAATGGGGAGTGAAGACCATCTGTCTTCACCATGACGCACTCCTGCTGGGGCCAAGCAGAGAGCAGGGAGCCTCCAAGGAAGAGTCCAGGCACCTGCCCTGCACCCAGGGTGCCCAGTATCCATCTCCACGGCGCTGCCTGAGAAGATAGGTGAGCACCAGGATGGCACATGAGGGACCAGGAAGGTCCGGAGGCAGTGGGAGATGGTGCCAATCAGACAAGAACAACAGGGGGAGATGGGCATGCCATGGAGGGCAGCTGGGCAGCCCTGTGAAGTGGGTCCGATCAGACAACTCTACTGGCAAAGGAGCAGAGGAGGGGCCCACCTAGGGGGTCAGGAGGCTTGCTGTTTCTCCCAGCTAGCTGCGTGGCTTTAGTCAAGCGGCCCACCTCCTTAACCACCCACCTCTGCAAGGCTCCAGGATTCTGTCCATCCAAGATGAGACAGCGGAAGCAACAGAATAGTTCTCTTGCTGTTGTTTCGTTGCTAAGTCATGGCTTTGGTGACCCCATAGACTGTAGCCCACCAGGCTCCTCTGTCCATGGGATTTCCCAGGCAAGAATACTGGAGTGGGTTGCCATTTCCTTCTCCAGGGGATCTTCCCGACCCAGGGATCGAACCTGCGGCTCCTGCATTGGCAGGCGGATTCTTTACCGCTGAGCCACCAGGGAATATCCTAGAAAAGTTCTAGTACAATGTGAATAGCCAAAAAGTCATCTGTGTTCCTAGTGAGGATGCTGGAAAGTGCACGAGGCCGTTGCTTTTCTTTGAGGATGATCTGTTTCTAACCAGCATCCTAGGCCCAGGCTCAGGGCCTCCCTAGCTGTTTCCCTGCACAGGAGACACATTTTCATCAGGGCAGCCATTCTCAGGCCTGGTAAAGCTCAGAAAGAACCAGATGCCCTGAGGGCCAAACTGCAGGCCTGGAGCGGGAGCCTCCCTCTCTCCGTCCATAAGCAGATGCACCACTGTCAGACATCCAGGTAGTGCTCCAGACATCCCCGTCCCATGCTGGAAATCCAGATATCATGTTGGAAATCCGAAACCTCGCCAGGATATCAAGCACCGCATCTGGGCATTTGTAAACAGATGGGAGTCTTCATTCTTCATCAGACTGTGGTTGTGGTTGAGCCCTTTCTGAAACTCAATTTGAAAGTGGACCTATTAGTCACTCAGCTGTGTCTGACTCTTTGCAACCCCTTGGACTGTAGCCCACCAGGCTCCCCTGTCCATGGGATTCTCCAGGCAAGAATACAGGAGTGGATTGCCGTGCTCTTCTCCAGGGAATCTTCCTGACCCTGGGATTGAACCCGATTCTCCTGCATTGTGGGCAGATTCTTGACCATCTGAGCCACACTTTAGAGGTTAAAAAAATAATAATAACTTTTACTTCAGCTGGGTTGTAACTTATAAAAATGTGTCTGTTGTATATATCACAGTATCCCTGGGGAATCTGAAAAAAAAAAAAAAAAGTTGAAATTGCACCTAATCACAGAACCCAGTGGGCTTGACCAAGGGTGAACAGATGACTGAAACAATGATTCATTGAGATTTCTCCACCAGATTGTGGGAAAGACGGAGAACCGTGTCAGTGGTGTGTCAGCAGTCCTGGCCAGTGCGCTCCAAAAATCCACAGGAAAGGGTTTTCTTCAGGGGCAGGGTCTAAAGAGAATGAAATGCTCATCTTGAGGAATGAAAAGCCAAATTCAGAGAATGGTCTGATGGTATAGAGCTGCCTCTTCAGCTAGAGAAAATGCATATTTTTTAAAACGCTTGTTTTCTACTTTTTCCGATGA
Source organism: Okapia johnstoni (assembly GCA_024291935.2). Taxonomy (NCBI): domain Eukaryota; kingdom Metazoa; phylum Chordata; class Mammalia; order Artiodactyla; family Giraffidae; genus Okapia; species Okapia johnstoni. The sequence goes on from CM044318.1 coordinate 84,059,861, forward strand.
TTTATGTAATGAGGGACACAAAACAGGAAGTTAACGCTTGACTGGACCCTTGAAGAGGCACAGAAAACAATGGATCTGCCCCCAGGGCTGACCGGGCCACGTGGGGGCAGGTCACCCTCTAGAGGACCCAAAATGTCCCAATCCAAATCTCCCGTGGTGGCCTGGCGACTGGCAGGCCTCTGTGTACCGTGGATGAATGAACAAATGCATGAATGTCTGAGGGAGACTCGGGAGATGACCAAGTAGCAGAAAGAAAACCGCATTTTGCATTCTCTCCAGTGCCTGGGGTGGCACTTAGCAAGACCAGGGTCAGCTACACAAGATGCCTGATTGCTCGTTCAAAAAGCAGGAAAAGATCTTTTTCCTTTCTTCTGTGGCTTCTCTGCAGACTTGCCAGAGTGTTTCATACCTCCCACTTAAAGCCACACTCCCTGGGGGATTCTTTCAGGCCGCAAAGACCCTCAGGGATGCCCAGCGCCTGCTCTGGAACTCCGCAGGAGGCGTGTGTGTATCCGGGGCCAGAAATGGACCCCCAGGAGTCTGTCCGGGGAAGGCGGCAGAAGGTGTGAGTCGAGGCCCCCAAGCCCCTGGCACAGTGCAGAGCTGTCCCGTCAGACTTCTCTTTGCCAAGCACAGATTCAGAGACAAAATTCTTCCGAATTTCAGGACAGGGCCTGCGGTGGTAAGCCCCAAGCCCTGAGCCCCTTCTGAGTCTCTCTTCTCAGACTCTGAAGCCAGCTCTGGTGTGAGCAGTGTTGGTCAGGGCACTGGAATGTTCCCCTGGGGGTGTTTTGCAATAAAGGACTTTTTTTTTCCTTCTGGGAACATGATATACTTCTAGCTAGATCTTTACAGTTCTCCCTGCTTTCATCATTAGTTTCTGGGAAGGTCTCCCCCATCACCCCTAGGGCTGCCAGCCCTCCCTATGAGACTTCCAGTCCTCGGGGACCTTCTGCCACTCACTACTCTTCGGAAAAGCTGTATTCATCCACTCCCTCCCCTTCTAGCATGGAGGCCCCGTGTGGACAGGGGCCCTGTCCCTCTGGGCCTGCGCACAAGTGCTGGCAGGTGAGTGAGTGACTGTGATTTAATGATTTAATACTCCCTATGCTACTTTGCCTCCTTTTTGGAGCAAGAGAAATATAAATAAATGATTGACGGCAGCCAACGTGACTCAGTGGTAAAGAATCCGCCTGCTAATGCAGGAGACGCAGGAGATGTGTGTTCAATCCCTGGGTCGGGAAGACCCCCTGGAGGAGGACATGGCAACCCACTCCAGTATTCTTGCCTGTAGAATTTCATGGATGGAGGAGCCTGATGGACTACAGTCCATGGGGTCGAAAGGAGTCAGAGTGGATTAAGCGTGCACACAACACCCCCAAGAGTCCCAGTAAATTTCCTTCACAAATGAGGCCAAGCTGGTTTTGTTTGATTTTGTGGCTGTGCAGCAGATGTCAGGTGGGCCTGCTGGTACTTCTGGCCCCACTCTACCTGAACTCAGGGGAGAGCTATTTTGGGGTCTGCCTTGGTCCCCAAACCGGGCCAGAACTAACATTTCAGCTCCCTTTGGGTTTTCAATGGCAGTTCTCTTCCCAGTCCCCTCGTTCATTTCATGTAGATTCCTAAGAATGAAGGAGTAGGCTGTCCAGTCAAAGCCACCTATAAGCCTTGAAGTTCCCTGCCTTGAAAGGGGTACATTTTAGGTCAATCAATTAAAGGTGTAGTCTTAGATGAAGGGGTTTCCCCAGTGGTTCAAGAATCTGCTTGCCAATGCAGGAGACTCAGGAGATGAGGGTTCAATCCCTGGGTCGGGAAGATCCCCTGAAGGAGGACATGGCAACCCACTCCAGTATTCTTGCCTGGGAAATCCCATGGACAGAGGAGCCTGGTGGGCTATAGGCCATGGGGTCTCAAAAGAGTTGGACATGACTGAGCAACTGAGCATGCACGCTAAGATGAGGACCTTTTATCAACGAGTTTACACACTGAGAAGAATGACCAAGGTTCAAGTCCCCACAGGAGCTGGGTACCTCGGGCACCGTGCGGGATGGAACAGTGGGGAGAGGTGGCTAGACCAGCTCTCAGGGCAGCCCCAGGACCCAGGGAGAGAGGCGGGCAGGGCTGGGCACCTGGACACCAAGAGCTCTCAGTGCCCGGGAGCCCCGATTATCACCTTCCTGTGCCAAGAGCTGGTGTCACAGCCTTACCCTTCCAGTCCTGGGGGAATGGGTGACTTGGGTGACTGAAGAAAATACAAGGAAATACGGTGACAAAGACCTGAATGTACAAAACAAATCATGCTAGCCCAAGCTGACCCCGCAGCGCGGGGGAGGATAGGATCTCGGAGTTAACACTGGGTGTTGTGTTATCCCTCAGTTTGGTCCAAACCCCCTGAATTTCAAGCAGGTGAGCTGTTAGCATTTCTGCGGCCTGTTCTCGTGGAAGGCGCTCCATTTGGAAGCTGGGTCTCACCACCTCACTGTTATTTTCACAAGGGCGAGAGCAGCATTGCCTCACAGCTCACAGCCCTGCTGAGCCCTGCAGCTCGGACGCCTGACGCGGCTCTGTCACATCCTGGAAACTCCGGCTGCAGAAGCCACCTCCTCGCTGCCTGAGCTTCAGACAAGTTGAGTAAAAGGCCAAGCACACCGTCTCTCCTAGGAAACGGATGGAGCAAATCCTGGAAAACAGAAACCAGGGAGGCTGGCTGTAGCCGGGGGGTCGGTTTATCTCATGACTGGACTCGATGACTCTCACAATCTCCTTATCCTCAGAACTTCAGAGCACCTTCAGTCAGGAGCCATGCTTGGGGTTCTCCTCCCTGAGAAGAAAGACTTCAGATCTGTGTGGCTGGAGGCTGAATACCGGGGCCAGGCTGACTCCTGGGGAAGGGGACGGTGTCGCTCTGCTCTGATGGGAGGCGGCAGCACGGGATTGGTGCTGAGGGCCTCTTCATTCTTCCTGGTGTGTAAAGTCTGTGGCTGAAAATAAGTGCTCTTCGAGTGCATCCTCAGTTGCTTGATTGAAGGCATACACCTTTTCCGGACTTCCCTAGTGGTTCAGTGGTTAGGGCTCCGAGCTTCCACTGCAGGGGACACAGGTTTGATCCCACTTGGGGAACTAAGATCCCGAATGCTGCATGGTACAGTAAAAAAAAGAAAAACAAGAAAAAATAAAAGACTGCAAACATATCCCATTTCAAGACACGGAAATTTAAGGCTGGTAGATGGCTTTGCTTGGTGGGCATATCCCATAGCTCTCAGAGATCATCTCAACTGGATGGAACCACTGTTCTCCCAGAGGAGGTTAATCCATGGTGGCTCCCTCCTCCAGGAAGAAAGGATGCAGACCAGGGGCTTGCCAGAATATGACTGTCACATCCAAGAGGCCAGGTTCAGCCCCCAGCTCCACCCTCAAGGGGCTGCCCAACAGCCAGTGAGTTCTGAGCTTCGTGGGGCCTCCATGCAAGGGACTTGGGTCCCAGAGGCCCCTAAATGCTCGGGGCCTGTGGATCCAGAGTAGCAGCGCAGAATTACAAGCTGATGCTCTGCTGATGGCCCAGAACCCACAGGCAGGGTTTGGAACTGGACGGTACCCAAGGCTTCTGTGGTTTCAGAAATAGCTCCATGCAATAGATTCTTCAAACACCTACGCGGAAAGGCTGTTTTCCAATGATGCTGCAGTGTTTGATTGATGCTTCTGAATGGCATCCCAGAATGACTAGAGCAAGCTTTCTTGGCGTTGTGGCGAATTTGCTGAGCGTCAGAGGAAAATTGTCAGGTCAGGAACCTGATCATTCTTAACATGGTTCATTTGGCATTCTGTCCATGTGGACACTCAGGCTACGCTTGCCCAGGCACTGGAAAAAAATAAAATCCTGGGCCACCTTGAGTGGAATGGTTTTGACCTCTATTTTTAAAATGTGTGTTAGCGTGAAATAGGGAGCTTTCTCTGAGAGTTCAGCAAGCCACCTACTCCACCTGCTCCTGTCTCAGCTGCCAGCCTTGGTGTCAGAGAGTCGGGTTTCTTTCGAAAAATTCACATCAGGGACTTGTTGTTGCCAGGGAGCAGAGCCCTTCACCTCTTGTTTCAAGATGATGGAAAGTAGTGGTTTAATTGCTCAGTCATGTCCGATTCTTGCAATCCCCATGGACTGTAGCCCGTAAGGCTCCTCTGCCCATGGGATTCTCTAGGCAAGCATACTGGAGTGGGTTGCCATTTCCTTCTCCAGGGAATCTTCCCGACCCAGGGATTGAACCCAGGTCTCCTGTATTGCAGGTGGATTCTTTACCACGAGAGCCACCAGAGGTGTTTTTATTGGAGTATAATTGCTTTACAATGTTGTGATAGTTTCTGCCGTACGGCAAGGTGAATCAACTATTTGTATATATATATCACCTCCCTCTTGCTCGTTCCTGCCCCCATAAAAGGGGAAATCAACAGTAACACAGTAATAGTGGGGTCTCTAATACCCTGCTTATACCAATGGACAGCTCATCCACACAAAATTAATAAGGAAACACAGGCCTTAAATGACCCTTGGTTGACATTTGTTGGACATCCTGTCCGAAAGCAGCAGAACACACTTTCTTCTCAAGTCAGTCCCCGGGTTTTCTAACTGTGGTGCCTCAGTCCGGAAGCCAAGTCGGTGGATCCTCACCCACCCAGCGCGCCTCCCAGCACTCAGCAGCTGCCCTCCGCCTCATTTCCTGTCCGAGCTGAGCTCAGGGAGACTCTTCTTTCCCCGAAAAGAGGAGGCATAGAGGGGCAGGGCTGGCTCAGCCCACACCCACTCAGGTCGTGAGCTCACACAACCCCAGCTGATGCATCCCGGCTGCTGGCACGTGTGCGCATCCTCAGTCGTGTCCGACTCTCTGCCACCCCATGGACTGCAGCCCGCCAGGCTCCTCCGTCATGGGATTCTCCAGGCAAGAAGGTGGGAGTGAGGTGCCATTTCCGTCTCCAGGGGGTCTTCCCAAGCCAGAGACCGAACCCATATCTCCTGTGTCTCCTGCGTTGGCAGGTGGTTTCTTTACCACTGAGCCACCTGGGAAGCCCTCCTGGCTATAAATGTTGCAGTCCCCATTTCTTTTTTTTTTGGACCTAGTTCACAATGAAAAGGCACACAAAGCAGGAAAAAAATGCCAAGGATCCTAAAATAAAAATCTTGTTCCTTTCTTCCATGGTCTGTCTCAACTTGCCATGGTGTTATTTGCTATTTTTTGTTACTTTTTTTATTGAAGCATAGTTGATTTGCAGTGTACTAACTTCTGCCATACAGTTTCAGTCATATATATGTATGCATATATGTATGCGTACACACACGCATTTTTTTATAATATTCTTCCCCATTATGGTTTACCATAGGATATGTATAATGAATACAGTCCCCTGTGCTACACAGTGGGACCTTGTTGTTAATCCTTTTTACAGATAATAGCTTACATCTGCTAACGCCAACCTCCCACACCCCCTCATTTCTCGGTAAAGTGGGTGTTGTAAGAAGTGTGTCTATTTGTCCCAGCCTGGGTTTCTGAGGCTCCCACAGCATTCCTTCCTACGTGGAGAGAGTTTTCTTTCTGTTCCCAACACAACAAGGCTTCTCAGCTTCAAGACTGGTCAATATTAGTGTGTGGAAAAAAAAAAATTGAAAAAGGCAAAACAAAGCAAATACCAAACAAGCAAATCTAGTGGAAGAAGAGAAAAAGACCAGGGTGCACAGATAACATGCGTTCAACTCTGATTAACTTAATAAATTGGGGCCAAACTTAGATTTGGCATTTTCCTGGAAGTTGGGCTTTAGTGAATCACCTGCTTTTTCTAAGAAGTGGCCTCTGAAACCTAATCCAGATGATTTGATGTCTCCCCTTTCCATTAACACTGTCTTGTCAGGAGTCCAAGCCAGGGCTCAAGACCGTTCACAGTAGGAGAGTGGTCCTACTGTTCACAGTACGGCTCGCCCTGCATCCAGATCCATCCTGTGTTTGCTCAGAAAGAAGCCTGGGGAGTCCATGGCTCCAGGGGAAGGCTACCACCTGCCATCTTCCTGGTGACCCCCCACCTCCCCTTCCTCTGCTGAGGGGCTGTCCTGGAGGGTGAGGAGACACCCTCCCACAACCTGGATTCAGGGCTAGAGCCGCAGAGTACCAGCATGCTTGAGTTCAAAGTGAGTTCCGATCTTCAACGGTTCAGCCTTTTGGAAATCAGAGCCTACAGATGGACAAGTCCCAGCAGTAATATTCACCTTTCTTTAAAAAAAAATAACATTTTATTTATTTATTTTTGACTGTGCTGGGTCTTTGTTGCCGCGTGGGCTTTTCTCTAGTTGCAGTGAGTGGAGGCTCCTCTCCGTTGCATCGGACAGGCTTCTCCTGTTGCAGAGCGTGGGCTCTGAGCACCTGTGCATCAGTAGTTCCCACACGTGTGCTCAGCAGTTGCGGCTCCCAGACTCTCACCCACAGACTCAGTAGCTGGAGCTCAGGGGCTTAGCTGCTTCTCGGCATGTGGAATCTTCCCGTACCAGGGGTCCAACCTGTGTCTCTTGCATTGGCAGGCAGATTCTTTACCACTGTGCCACCAGGGAAGCTCATATTCACCTTTCTTATTTAAGCCAAACTTCACAGGTTAGAGAGCTCAGAAATGCACAAATAAGTACATGAATATGTATTTGTGTGTGAATGTGTGGGTCTACTGCATGCATGCTAAGTCACTTTAGTCGTGTGCGACTCTTTGTGACCCTATGGACTGTAGCCCACCAGGCTCCTCTGTCCACAGGATTTTCCAGGCAAGAATACTGTACTGGAGTGGGTTGCCACGGCTTCCTCCAGAGGATCTCCCCAATCCAGGGACTGAACTTTAGTCTCGTGCATCTCCTGCATTGGTGAGCAGATTCTTACCACTAGGCCACCTGGGAAGGCCCGTGTGTCTACTAGTTACAAACAAAAGCAAGATAACAGAGGTAGAAATAGAAGTATTAAGTTGCTGCTTTAAAAAAGAATATGGCAGAGGTTCAGTTGATGTGAACTCCCCAAAATGAAAAATGGACAGTTCCTCATTTCTGGTTGTGTTGCTTTTGCTTTAATTTTTTTGGCATTCAATGAACACATGTTGCATACCCAAGTAAATAGATTCAGGCAACTTATCGCTTTGCATCTTTTCCCCATTTTTTTAATTGAAGTAAAGTTTATTTACATATTGTATTAGTTACAGGCATACAGAAAGGTGATTAAGATGTGTGTATATATATAATATGTATACGCATATTTTTCAGATTTTTTCCATAATAAGTAACGCAAGATATTGAACACAACTCCCTGTGCTATACAGTAGGGCCTTGTTGTTTATTTTATATGAACTAGTGTGTATCTGTTCATCCCAAACTCCTTACTTTTGTGTTTTGAAAAGCATTTCTTAAGTCATTGGACATAGTAAGAAATCTCTCCTTAAATTATCAAAGGAAAAAACACTAAGGTATTTTTGGGTGCTCGCTCTCCTTGTTTGAAATCGTGTTGCCGACCTGGGTGCTGGCATGCAAAGACCCTCTCAGCTGTCCCCATTTGTCATTGCGTGAGACAAAGCCTTCATCTAAGTTTAACAGTCAGGTGTTTGTTTTCCAAAAAGCCTGTGAGAGGTGAGACGAATGGTTCAACTTAAGTGTGTGGTGTGACTGCATTGGGAAGCAGTGAAACCACGGCAGCGACACTGCAGCATCACATCACCATGGCAACCGGTAGAAATAATGGCCCCCTTCAGGAATAAAAGAGATCTCAAATCCTGTTGTGGGCAAGTAGCTTTGGTTGTCTGCAGCAGAGATGGTTTCTGATGATTGTTTCAGAAACTCCTTATCAAGAGAAAATGAACGAGAAGTGGCGTTTTCAGAAATTGAATGTATTTACAGACAAGCAACGTGATCATCTAAGATGCCCGGGAAGGCAGGGTGACAATGTGACTAGCCGATGAGGAGATACCAAGGGCACTTGGTGCATGCACGCTGCTCTTCCAGGAGCTGCTGGCAGCCTGGTCAGTGGTCCTGCCACACAGAGCAGGACTGTTGTCGACCTGCACTGCCATCTTTCCTGGCCTTCCCACCTCTGGATTTTTGCTTTATTGGAGGCAGAAATAATTGGGACTTAAGTGAGAGGGTGTATAACTACCTAGCACAGTCCTTGACAGATAGGAAGTACTCAGTAAACAGAACCTCGGATCAAATTCTCAGGACAAGGAAGTCAGTGCTTGGGGCTGGTGGTGGGAAGTGTAACAGTATTGACAACAGTGGTGACGGAGCAAGACATTGTAGCAAACCATCCTCTAGACACTGCGCTGCTTTGGCACATTGCTTGTGTCCAGGTTCCTTCTGAAAGATGTGTAACTGGTTAGACCTGTCTGCACAACTTTGTGCCCCGTCCATGGGGAAGGCAGTTCCTTTATGAAGGGGCCACATTTCCGGGCATACAGCTCAACCCATAGAATGTGAAAGAAAGAAGCTCTGTTTAAAAAAAAGAGAAAAAAAAAAAACTTCCACTTTAATGCAAAAGAAGAACTTGGTCAGAACAGGCAGCTCCTGTGGGAGCTTCAGATTTTCAGATAACAGACTGGAGAGTAAAAACTGGGGGTCCATTTCCCCTTTTATTTTAGGAAGTGCTTTAGAGAGAAAACAGATCTTTCTGTTATAAGAAGTCCTCTCTTCAAAGCAGCATCATGCCTGAAACAGACTTTCCTCCAAGCTCAGTGGGAAACTCGAGAATAAAAGATTTCTACCTTGGAAGCCTGTTTGGGGAAAGGCACACACCATACATGTGCTAGAGTTTTTCCTTCACGTTTTCTTCACTTTCTGTTGTATTTCAATTTTGTTTCGCCTTGAAGGAATTCAGGGGGGAGGATAACATTGGTGGTAGCTTTTATTTGGAAACGAAATCTAAAGCATGGGGGACTCGAGATGGGTCTTGCCGTGTCCTATCTGGCTCTCTGCGGGCTGTGAACCCTGCTTCTTCTGGACGCCCAGTGTCTTCTCTGCTTCTGCTTTCCAAGCGCAGTGCACCGGAGGGTTTTGATGACCCAGCTGGGACCGCTGACTGCAGCAGCCAGCAATCGAGATGCCTTTCTTTCAGCCGGAATGTTTCTCTGCCACCTTTCTTCCTGATTTATTTTAAACTAAAAAAAATAAAAAGATACGACACCAGTGCAAATTATAAATTTATCTGTGAGTGTGAGTGTTGATTTCCACCAGAGATGAGCAATCTCTCCTGACACTTTTTTTCCCCTGCTGGATCTTGGGCTCTGATTTGTGATGACATAGTCTGGGCACTGGCAGCTGCTAGCCTCACAAGGAGAACTACAGAGGGAATACCCACGTAAATTATGTATTGCCTTTCACATCAGTAGCCTGCTTGGAAATGTTCAGATTGTCGGCCAGTGAGACTCCGGTGCCGTAGACATGGGTTTGAATGAGTTGATCACCTTGGGGCTCTTCAGAAAGCCTTGCTCTGTAAGTATCAGAGGATGCAGAACACAGATGGGAAAAGGGATTTCCGGAAGCTTCTTTATGTCTCTGGCTTTGGTTGGGAGAAAAATGCATTTTCCAGCAGCTTTTAAAATGTAATATCTAATGTTTCCTCTCAAATGTTAATTTAGAAATGTCATAGCAATTCTATTCTTGGTCAAGTTTGCCTGTGAGCTTATGTTACCAGTTTGTAAAATGTAACATCTATGTAGGTGGTGAGTGAACAGTTTTGTCCAAATGATTTGTGCAGATTTTATGTCTTCCTGTGCGTTAAATTGCTATTTAACATGAAAGTCCTTTCTCCTCGCTTAAAATGTAATATCTAAATGTTCTTTAAGGAAAGAGAACGTGATTAAAATTTTGGATATGTATCTTTCAGCTAATGTGGAAATTGTAAAGATATTTTAGGAAATATTTGACATGAAAACTGACTAACCAGCTAAAAAACAGGAGAAAGATTTTCTTTTCTGTTTTTTCCTTCTTTCTCTTCCTCCCTTCTCCCACTGTTCTTTTTCTTTCTTCCTTCCTTCTTTCCTTCTCTCTCTCTCTTTCCTTTTCTTTCTCCTACAGCTTCTATTGAGACTGCATCATTTTCTAATTGCATCTGTTCTCACAGAGACTGTGTCTTTGATGGATGCTCAGATTACTTTTCAATTGCTCATGCTAGTCATCCTTGAATGATTTTGGATACATATGGTGAGGACAGGCTTACTGATGAGGGAAAAAAATACTAGGTTGCATTGTATGAAGTGTTTCATTTAAATCAGTTTGTCCCGGGAGGTCAGTGTTTCCCAGCAAAGTACAGGGAACCCCTCCAGGCTCTTGCACACTCCTCTTGGGAACTCAGGTCCTCTCAGCGTTACCGTAACGACTCCACCTGCTCACTCGGGTCACGCCTCAGGGGGTGCTGATGCCCAGAGGCTGGAAGCTGCTGGGCCAGGGCTGACATCCTCCCTGGGAGCACCGCCTCCCCGCCTGTTAGAAGGGCACCAACAGGCAACATCATGAATGGAATCTATAGCTCACCTTCAATTTGGCTTTTTTATTGCTGTTTGTATGATGAGAGCTCATTGGGCTAGTTCACGTTAGAAAGGCCAGAGTGAAAAACTTCATAGTACTTTACCTCTTATACGAAAAGGCGTCTGTTACCTTCCAACCAACTTTGGTGCTGCCAGGCTGTGCTTTGCTTCAGAGGAGTGTGTGTGTGTGTGTGTGTGTGTGTGTGTGTGTGTGTGTGTGTGTGTGTGTGTGTGTGTGTGTGTGTTGTGTATGGGATAGCGCACAGAAAAGAGCAAGGGACCACTTCTATGGGAGGTGGCAGCAAAGAGCATCCAGGTATAAATTCCTGTTCTTTCACACGAAGTGGTTGTTGATGTCCCGGAAAAAGGCTCAGAATAAGAAACACCTGACTTGTTTTTCGCATAGTACTTTTTAAAAAAATCATTTATTCATGTATTTGTTTTTGGCTGTGCTGGGTCTTCATTGCTGTGTGGGTTTTCTCTCCCGTTGCGGCAAGGCAGGGGCTGCACTCTAGTTTCAGCGCATGGGCTTCTCACCGCAGTGCCTTTGCTCCTGGTGCGCTCAGGTCCTAGGGTGCTTGGGCTCAGTAGTCGCAGCTCCCGGGCTCCAGAGCTCAGGTCAGTAGCTGTGGCACGTGGGCTTAGTTGCCCTGCAGCATGTGGGGTCTTTCCTGGACCAGGGATTGAACCTATGTCCCTTGCGTTGCGAGGGGGATCGTTAAACACCGGATACCACCAGGGAAGCCCTTTCGCATAGTGCTTTGTCCCCGTCAGGCACAGGGTGATTTTATAAGATTTTACTCCTTGGGATGTGATTTAACCCCACCCTCTCAGCGTGGCTTTGGGGCCCGTAAGGTGGCCTGGGGGTACTCCCATTCTTTCCCCCAGATCCTGGGCTGGCTCGGGACCCCCACTCCCCCTGAGGAACCGCCTTCACAACGCAGGCAAACTGAGACCTGTGCCTTCCATTTCCTGCCCCGGGGACCTCCCAGGGGGCTCCCAGGCTCTGGGGAGATAATGAATGGGAAAGTTCTCAGCACGAGGGACCACGGAGCCTGTAGCTGTCAGCCCCCCGTGGGCAGGGCAGACCTGTGGCGGCTTGATGTTCACCTGTAATAAGGAGTGTCAGGGATGAAGAGGTTATGGTCTCACCTGGTTTCCCCATAAACAAACTCCCTTACCTCTTTGGCACTCCTGTCTGATGTCTGCAGGCTGCAGGGCCACCCTCTTCCTTGGGACTTCTTTTCCAGGCTGTGCCCCTGGGCAACCACCCTCCAGCCCTCATCCCCTCCCAGATCCAGAGCCCAGGGTCTGCAGAACAGAGAGCTGAGCCGTAGCAGAGTATGAACCCCCCCTTATCAGACTGCACCCGTTTGCTTACCTGTGCTGGAGCCCACATTGCAGACAGGTGACGAGGGTGTCACCAGAAGTGTGTGGAAAGGTGGCTGGTACAGGAGGGCTCCGGAGGGGACCAGGTCAGGGAGACAGTGCTCTCAGGGGCACGTGCAGTGGGCTCACTCTGCCTCCAGGTCCCAGTGATTGGAAACCGGGTCCCAGGAGGGAAGATGTGACAGCGGGCGGGTTGGCTGGAAAAGCCTGCAGTCTCAGGCCCCAGGAAGGCCGTGATGAGGCTGCCTGCGCTCATCCTCGTCTTCCCTGCTCCCAAACCCTGCCCGGCACATAGGTGTTCACGCAGCCGTCTCCAAATAAATGAACACGAGCTGGTGAACGAAGCAACATCCGTTGGCTCTGCGATGTTTGGGGGCGATCACGGCTCACGTGTGATGTTTTGTCTTCCTACAAACACGCATGCGTAGCTACCTAGTTTGAAGCACGGGAAAGCGCTTCAGGCTTTGAATCAGACGCAGAGTCCAAATCCTGACCCATCACTTCCTTGCTTTGAGACTTCGGGGGTGACTTGACCCCTGTAAGGGCGTAGTTCCCTCTTTGTGGCCTAGGGAGCAAGATGAGAAGATTCTTGCAAAGTGCTCAGCAAGCCTCCTGCCCTGAGTGGGCTCCGTGGAACGTCCCTACTTTTGTTCTTTCTTCCCTCATGTTCTCCTAATTGCACTGGGTAGCAGTCATTTGTATTTCTTTGGGAAACACATCTAAAAAGTCAGTCGTGCTCAGGGAAAACAGACTTTTGAAAATGTTTTCTAAGGCATTAAAAACAAATCGTAGCACTGTCGATTTTAAGAGCAGCCTGTATGGTTTCCATTTCAGAACTGTACTCTGTTACATTCATCCTGTTCATAGGGTTAAAAAAATAAAAATAAAAAAAGAAGGCAGCACAATGCTGTAAGCAGTTTTAAGTCTAAAATCATCTTGCAAAGCTGGGAATTGAAAGTGTGTTTCACTTCATCCGTTTGTGGCCGTTCACATGTAGACTTAAGGCACTGGGGTTCTGCCGGGGTTTGCAAATTAGAGCAAAAGGAATGAGACCCAACTTAATTAGTATAAATGCTGCCGTGTACCTTCTAATCATGAGTGTAATTTGCAATGCATGCTCACCATGTAATTTAGCACAATGGGACCCGCAGAATGTAGGACTAGTATTTATTCAAGAGAAATGATTAATGCAGAAAGGGGTGGAGTGTGGAGACTGGGATCCTGTATAGAAGCCCACTGGGATGTTCTGCCTACAGCCCCATTTCCAACACCCCTCCCGCCCCCACCCAGAGGACGCTGTGTCAGCTGCTGAGCTGCGTTACTCAATATTCTCATGCCTCAGTTTCCTCACCTGTGAAGTGGGGACAGCAGTGGTCCTGATCTCTTATTGTTGTTGTAAGGATCAAGTGAGTGAACAGTGGAAAGCTTGGGTACACAGCACTCAACCCATGTCATGCACACTCACTTCTCTGGATGTTCTCTATTGTTCGGTCGCTCAGTTGTGTCTGACTCTTTGTGACCCCATGGACTGCAGCACGCCAGGCTCCCTTGTCCTTCACTATCTTCCAGAGCTTGCTCAAACTCATGTCCATCGAGTCGGTGATGCCATCCAGCCATCTCATCCTCCGTCGTCCCCTTTTCCTCTTGCCTTCAATCTTTCCCAGCATCAGGGTCTTTTCTAATGTTTTTATTCATGGGGATCCTGGAAGCCAGACTGGCGAGGGTGCCTGTTATCCCAAAGTACAGTATATGTCGATCCTGGGATGCTCTGTCTTTATTGAGATAGAATTCACAGAACCAAAAGCTAGCCATGTTAAAGAGTATAGTTCAGTGACATTTATTACCTTCATAATGTTGTACAGCTATGGTGTCTACCTAGTTCAAAACATTTTCATCACCCCAAGGAACCCACTGTGCTCATTAAGCAGATAATCCCCATTTCCCCCTTGCCCAGGCCCCTGGTGATCATGTATCCGACTTCTGTCTCTCTTGATTGATGTAGATTGATGTATTCTGCTATTTCATAGAAATGAAATCAGGCATCAGGTGAACTTCTCGTTTGGTCTCTTCCACTTACCATTATGTTTTGAGGGTCACCCACGCTGGAGCAGGTGTTCGTGCTTCATTCCTTTGCATGGCTGCTTAATATCTCATTGTATGGACTTGCCACAGTTCCATTTAGCTTATCCATTCATCGGTTGATGGATATTTGGGTTGTCTTTTGCCTTTTGACTGTTGCAGACAATGTTGCTATGGATATTGGTGTGCGGGTTCTTGTGCTCCTGTTTTAAGTTCTCTTGGGTGTATACGTAAGAGTGGGATTACTGGGAATAGAGTGGTTTAACTCTTGGAGGAATCCTCCAGACGGTTTCCATAGCAGCTGCACCATTTTGCATTCCCACCAGCAAAGTATAAAGATTCCTGTGCCTCCATATTCTCACCAACACTTGTTATTTTCTATTAATTTTTTAAGTCCAGTCATTTTAGTGGGTGTGAGTGGTATGTTGTTGTGGTTTTGTTTTGGTTTACATTTCTCTTCTCTGGTGGCTTATACAGTAAAGAATCTGCCTACAAGGCAGGAGACCCAGGTTCCATCCCCAAATCAGGAAGATCCCCTGCAGAAGGAAATGGCAACCCACTCCAGTATCCTTGCCTGGGAAATCCCATGGACAGAGGAGCCTGGCAGGCTACAATCCATGGAGTCAAAAAGAGTCCACACAACTGACCGACTGACACTTTCACTTTTACTTTTGGTTTAAATTTCCCTAACAATTAGTGATGCTGAGCATCTTTTCATGTGCTTGTTGGTCATTTGTGTGTCTTCTTTGGAGAAATGTCTGTTCAAGTTTTATCTGTTTTTTAACTGCGTAATTTGTTTTTCTGTTGTTGAGTGTTGAGGGCCCTGCGTATATTTTGGATGCTGGTTCCTTATCAGATATATAATTTGCAAATACTTCTTCCCATTCTGCAAGGTGTCTTTTCACTTTCTTGCTAGGGCCCTTTGATGCACACAAGTCCTGAGGCGGTTTTCAGTAGAAACAGATCACAGCAGCGAACAACTCTGAATCAAGAAGGGAGAAAGCCCTTTCCTTCTTTGTTCCCTTCCAGGCTTCCTCTTGCTCAAACGGAGAGGCCCAGATTGATGTCACTGTGTCTTTAACACCTTCACTCATCTTTTTCACAGAAACAGAAGAGGCTTTGGCCCCAGAGCCTTCCGTGGGGCCAGTGTTTAGCATGAATGTCTTTCTCTTCCCCACTGAGCTGATTGTTAAGGTCATCCCTATATATACTGGTTTTCTTATTTATGCTAATGACAGAATCTCCTTTCAGATGCATGTATTTGATTTCTTTTGGGCTTCCCTTGGAGCTCAGTCGGTAAAGAATCTGCCTGCAGTGCAGGAGACCTGAGTTTGATCCCTGGGTTGGGAAGATCCCCTAGAGAAGGAAATGGCAACCCACTCCAGTGTCCTTGCCTGGAAAATCTCACGGACGTAGGAGCCTGGTGGGCTGCAGTCCATGGAGTCACAAAGAGTCGGGCACAACTGAGCGACTAACGCTAATGAGTGAATGGCAAGACAGATCTTGTGATGCTGATGGGAGCATACAGGCATGTGGGAACTGCTGCTTAAGGTCCCTGGGCACAGAGCGGAGGGATGTGGGATGGTCCATCTAGGGAAGGGCGCAGGATGGATGGCAGGCACCAGGCTGAGCAGCCGTGGGAGAACAACCTGGCTACCCCCACTGCCTCCTGGAGTGCCCACTGCTTCTTGTGGCTCCTCACTTAGTTCTCATGATTGCCCAATGCGGTGAAGGAGGCCTTGACCTTCAGGGTGAGCAGACAGAGCAAGTGAAAGGTGGGAAGTTAACTGCAAGAAGAATGTGAAAGGCTGATGACTGATGGGCGTGGGGGAGGAGGAAGGAGGAGGTCTGGGAAGAGCGGGAAGGATCCCACAGCCAGTGAAGGGGGAGACGGGCCGACAGGGAGCTAGAGGCATTTTAGAAACTCCTTCACAACTTTCTGAGCTCGGCGTCTGTATCCATGTCCCAGGGCTGCTGGAGGACAGGAACACCGACTCGGTCGCTTACAGCAGAAATGATTCTCTCACGGTTCTGGAGGCTGGAACTCAGAAATCAAGCTGTCAGTAGGGCCCAGCTTCCTTTGAAAGCTCCAGGGGAGGGTTCCTCCTAGCCTCCTCCAGCTCATCTTGCCCCTGGAAATTCTTGGCTTGTGGCTGCATCGCCTCAGTCTCTGCCTCCATATTCACATTGTGTTTTAGAAAAAAAAAAAAAAATCCAGCCTTTCCTTCCTCCAGTACATCTCCACGTCTACACAGGACACACCACTGCTGATGGACGCTTCTGGCCCCAGAAGGTGTGGAGTTTCTCAAATGGGTGGCGGTTCCCCTCCACCGAGCGGTTCTGTGACACCAGCTGGGCCTGCTACAGTGGAACTGGATTCTGACATCGTTCAGAAATTGCATCAGATTCCATGGGCCCAGGGCTCAGTCCCTGGAGACTGCTGCCCCTTCAGATGCCAGTCGCAAGTCCAGGTTACTGTCTGGGCTTCAGACTGATGGGCTCGAAAGCAAAGGTTCCCACAATCCCCTCCTTGGGTTTGATTAATTTTCCAGGTCAGCTCACAGAACTCAGCACATTTCCCAGTTTATCAGAGGATGTGATAAAGGATACAGATGAATAGCCAGATGGAGAGAGGCACAGGACCAGGTCTGGGGGCGTTCCAAGTATAGGAGCTTCTGTTCCCGAGGAGCTAGGGGATGTCACCCAACTCATGTACCGATGTGTTCACCCCACCTGGGAGCTCTTCAAACCCCATACTATTGCGAATTTTTTATGGAGACTTCATCACCAGGCATTGTTGTTGTTCAGTTGCCAAGTTATGTCCGACTCTTTGCGGCCCCATGGACTGCAGCACACCAGTCCTCCCTGTCCTCCACTATCTCCCAGAGCTTGTTCAAACTCATGTCCGTCAAGTCAGTGATGCCATCCAACTGTCTCATCCTCTGTCATCCTCTTCTCCTCCCACCTTCAATCTTTCCCAGCTTCAGGGTCTTTCCCAGTGAGTCAGTTCTTTGCATCAGGTGGCCAAAGTATTGGAGCTTCAGTTTCAGCATCAGTCCTTCCAATGAATATTCAGGGTTTATTTCCTTTCTGATTGACTGGTTCGATCTCAGTCATGTTCGACTCTTTGCGGCCCCATGGACTGCAGCACATGAGGCTTCCTTGTCCTTCACCATCTTCTGGAGTTTGCTCACATTCATGTCCACTGAGTCCGTGATGCCAACCAGCCCTCTCATCCTCTGCCTCCCCCTTCTTCGTCTGCCTTCAGTCTTTCCCAGCATCAAGGTCTTTAGCTCTGTTCCCAGCACTCTCTCCCTTCTCAAGAGAATGGGGGGAGAGAGGGTGAAAACATCAAGCTTCTATTCACAGGCTGATCTGTCTAGTGACTGGTCCCATCCAGGAGCCCACACAGAGTTGCCTCATTAGAGCAAAAGACACTCCCATCAGCCAGGACTTTGAAAGGGTTTTAGGAGCCCTGTGTCAGAAACCAGGGTCAGAGATCAAATAATAGAATCAAAGATGCTTCTAGTGTTCTTATCACTTAGGACATTCCAGGGGCTTTAGGAGCTCTATGTCAGGAGTTGGGATGAAGATTGAATATGTGTTACACGTTATGAGTCACACATGTTCTTCTCTGTGTGCGTCTCTCCTCCTCTTATAAGGCCACCACCTGTTAGGTTAGGGCCCACCTTCGTCCATTATGACCTCATCTTAAAATGAGAAGAACTGTTTTTCATCTGCACAGACCCTATTTCCCAAGAGGCCACATTCTGACAGGAATTTGGGGGGATCATGGTTCCATCCAATATGGCATCTGTTACAGGTTGGCTGGCTTTTCCACTGCCGGGCTTGGGGGCAGTAATGATAATATTGGGTTTCCTAAGACCAAAGTAAGCTATGGCAAACCTAGACAGTGCATTAAGAAGCAGAGACATCGTTTTGCTGACAAAGGTGCCTATAGTCAAAGCTAATGTTAACATCCGTTAGTGTCAAACCTCTTCATGGTTTTTCCACTAATCATGTACAGATGTGAGACTTGGACCATAAAGAAAGCTGAGCGCCGAAGAATTGATGATTTCAAATTGTGGTGCTGGAGAATACTCTTGAGAGTCCATTGGACAACAAGGAGATCAAACCAGTCAATCTTAAAAGAAATCAACGCTGAGTATTCATTAGAAGGACTGATCCTGAAGTTGAAGCTCTAATCCTTTGGCCACCTGATGCGAACTGACTCCCTGGAAAAGACTCTGATGCTGGGAAAGACTGAGGGCAAGAGGATAAGGGACAACAGAGGATGAGACAGTTGGATGCATCACAAACTCAATGGACATGAATCTGAGCAAACTCCGGGAGACAGTGGAGGAGAAAGCAGCCTGGTGTGCTGCAGTCCATGGGGTCACAAAGAGGTGGGCACAACTGAGCGACTGAACAGCAAACCCAAAGTGAATCCCTGGCTCTTCTCTCTGGAGTTCTTACCTCAGTTGGGGTTGGCACAGGAATCCCTGAGCGCAATTTCACAGACAGAGGAGAAGCAGACACTCACAGGCAAGGGTAAATCCAAGCATAAGAATGTTATACACAGTCCACTTCTAGGTGCCCCTTAGATACTTAACTAACTTTGACTTGAAAAATCACTACTGAATTTAAGTCTGTTTCCTCCTGTCTGAGCCAAGAAGAAATCAGGAGGTTCACAGTCTTTCAAGCTTGCTGAATTGTTATGTAGTTTTCAGATATAGATGCGATGGAGCAGCATGGATGCTATGTCAATACAGAATTGCATCTTGATTGCAAGCTTCCCTGCACGGAGTTGGGAGACAGCTGATCAGGGCTCCTGTCCTCCCTTTCTGTTTCGGTGACTTTGCCAGACCTGGGAGACAGCAGGAAGGCAAGCAGCAGGCCTTTGAGTGGATGAAACAATGAGGAAGCCTCCACCGGGAAAATGAAGCCCGCTGGCCCCTCCGGACTGTGCCAAGGCCCATGAAAGACTCTTTCACCAGAAAAGACTCTTATTTCTGTAATGGCTCTGCCTTAAAGCATTCTCCTCTCTGCTCCTTCCCTCCTTCTCCTCATCAGTTCAGTTCAGTTCAGTCGCTCAGTCGTGTCCGACTCTTTGCAACCCCATGGACTGCAGCACGCCAGGCCTCCCTGTCCATCACCAACTCCCAGAGCTTGCTCAAACTCATGTCCATCAAGTCGGTGATGCCATCCAACCATCTCATCCTCTGTCATCCCCTTCTCCTCTTGCCTTCAATCTTTCCCAGCATCAAGGTCTTTTCCAATGATTCAATTCTTCGCATCAGGTGGCCAAAGTATTGGAGCTTCAGCTTCTGCATCAGTCCTTCCAATGAATATTCAGGACTGATCTCCTTTAGGATGGACTGGTTTGATCCCCTTGCAGAACACGGGACTCTCAAGAGTCTTCTCCAACACCACAGTTCAAAAGCATCAACTCTACGCTCCTTGCTTGAAAGAGCCTTGGTCTGATATGGCCACGGCCAGCGTCGTCGTGCTAGAGGCGGTCAGCCTTTACTTGACCTCAGCGTTTCTAAACACAGTTGAATAAACTCAAGCTCTCAGGGCCTGTTTCCTATTTTCCTGTTACCTGACTTCCTAGCAGATGGTGACATTCATTTCCTTTGAGGTTTCTTTTCTTCCTTTCTGGGGGGTAACAGGACAAGGAGTCTCTCTCAAAGGACATAATGTCCCGCGATTCTATGTTGGTAAACATTTGAGGAGATGCATCTGGGAAGCCTGGCGTGCTGCAGTTCGTGGGGTCACAAAGAGTTGGGCACGACTGAGCAGCTGAACAACAACAGCAAGCTGGTGTTTATAGAGATAACCGATCGAAGAAAACTCAGCTCGGGCTTTTTTCGGGTAAACCTTTGGGCCGTCTCGTTCCCTCAATGAACAAATATTTATTAAGTACTTATTTTATGATGCAGGATCATTTCCCAGGTATAATAGATAAGAGGAAGTATCTGAGTAGACCTGTTTGGGATCTCAAACCCACAACATGTTAACATCTGTTAGTGCCAAACCAATTCGTGGGTTTTTTCTTTATTTTTGGTCATACTGGTGGTAGGAGAGTTAAAGTAAATATTTTCGGTGAATTTTTGGAATTTACAGAATGTGTGTCCATTTATCTTGAAAGGAAATGCTTGTCAGTTTAGATGGAGTCTCGTGTTCCCTATGCCTGTCCTGATAAAATCGTAGAGTGTTTCGGAATACTTCCCAGGTCTGGTGAGCTCATTTTGACCTCAGAGATGTGGTTTTCCAAATTCTGATTGTTGGAGAGTAACTGGACTTGAATTCAGCCTCTGCCACTTTACGGCTGTGTGGCCTTGGGCAGGTTACTTAACCTCTCTGGTCCTCAAAGCCCTCTGCTGTAGGGCAGGCATGGGAGAGCCCGTACCATCTCAGAGAGCTGCCGAGAGCATCTTGTGTGTTTATGTGCAAAGTGCTTGGACCAGCGGTGTCTTGAGCCAGAGAAGGTGCTCTGTGACATTAGCACCATGGTCAGCCTCAGCATCCTTACCTGACCCTCACCTGCCTGGCTCACTGTGCTTCTTGAAATGGCTATCTCTGAAATACAGGTTCATGTTCTGTCTCGGGTACCCATGCGCTGCATGGCTGAGCTTCCTACTCCCGGTGCTGACTTGGGATGGAACTCAGAGCTCGGGGACCTCCTCGCTGTCCACAGGGCTGGCACTGGAGGTGGCAGACAGCTCCCCTCTGGGAAAGAAGGCTGCCCTGGGGACAACACAGCCGGCTCTGTGCCGTATGCACATGCCCCGGGAACACGGCACAACAGGGATGATGCGTGAAGACCAGGACGCGAGTTGTCTGGGTCGGTCTAGGGCACCCTTGAGAGCCTGGGCACAGCCCTGCTTGCCGGACCCTGCTGGGGGGTGCATAAACCCCAGGTGACTCACTGTCCCAGAACCGCAGGGCCCTCCTGGGGCTTCATGCCTCTGGGACTGAGACCTGAGGCCTCTCTTGGGTGTCCTTCCCCCACTCAGAACTTAAGTCTGAAATGAAATGGATTCTGTTGCTTCTGTTTGGCTGCCTTTGAGCCGAGCATACTTTAAAAGTGTTTATCCACATTCCAGAAAGGGTGGAAAGGCTCTCTTATCTTACAGACTCTCCCCCGGATCTCCTGAGGTCACTGATTTGTCATTTTACAAACTCAGAGAGGGCGCGAGCTGGCCCAGGGGCACACGGCCAGTGGGCTGGATCTCGGGTTGCCTTGAACTGATGGTCCAGGCTGCTTCCAGTGCCTGCCATGCTGCTGGGAGAGCAGCTGTGGTTGAAAGGATGCTGGAAGAAATGAAATAATTGGGGATTTTAAAACTAAGGACTCTCCATCTCCCTGATTGTGTAATGCCACTAATTAGATTGAGGGGGATTTATTTAGCCCGTATCTGCTGAGTCAGTCCTCAAACAAAGACTCAAATTTCTCTGTTGTGCCACCCTGGTGACCTCACCTCTATCCATCTCTCCTAGTCAAGTGGACACACAGGGGATCGTCCAAGCTCTGATGCTTTGGGAGAGAAAGAGGATGCTCGATAATTAGGCTGGAGACAGGCATAACTGAGACCGTCCAGGACAAGCAGGGCGTGTGGCCCCTCTGCTCATGGTGAGGAGGGGCATTCATTTGGCCAGTCCTCCTGGGCAGCCCCTGGGGCCCAGGTCCTGTGATGGTCGAGTGTGGGGACCCGGTGGGTTCAGAGCCCTTGTTCACTCATGGCCTGACTGGAGCCTCACACAGAGATGACTGCACACTCGACGGGTGATCTCTTCCGGAAAGTGGCGGGGCCAGGAGCCCCTGAGGCCAGTCCGGGAGGCAGGAGCCAGCAGAGCAGCTTGAACTGACGTTTTCCCTTTGACTGAGGAATAAAAAGCTGCCCCACCCCGGGGGGCGCAGCTGTGTCACCCCGCCGGAGCCAGGCAGCCCCCGCACTGTCTGGTCTCCCCCCTCACAGACCCCCTCTCCTGTCCTCTCTGCCCTCCCAGCCTGGCCTCTTTTTCTCTCTTCATCTCTTTCCCCCCAAGTACAAATGTCATAGCAGTTGTCCTCAATCGGTTTATTAAATAACTGATAACTGATCCCAGCCGGTGGAAGGCAGTGATGGGCCAGCATGTCCTGGAAGTCTTTGGTCTTAATTGGCTGCCACTTCTGCCCCTGCCCACCACTTTGCTTGCATGTACTTTGAGTTGTAGTTCCCAGGATAATTAATTCTAACTTGTATGGAAGAATCACTATGGCGGGAACAAGGCCAATTTCCTGAGCGTGGCACGCTGTCTGATTTATAGTTTCTCGCACTCCAGGCAGGGAAAGTCCGTTCAAGTGTTAAATTTCTTCACCGAGGTAGAGACAGAGTATCCACAGATTGTAAAATAGAATTCCAGTCTGGGAAATAAGTGTGAAGGACCCATTGGGGGGAACTCAGACGCATCTCACAGCCTGATGCATGGCGGGAAAGCTGATTAGAGAACAAACAATCTCACTGGTGTTGGTGGGGTTGCCCTGCGGGACAGCGCAGGTATCAGAAACCTCATTTCTGGGGTGATCCTGGAAGGATGCTGACCTTAAGGAGGTGGGGACCTTCTGAGTCGAGGTCCAGGACGCCCAGCAGATGCAGGTGGACGGGTCCTTGGCCTCCCCACCTGCGCCATCTGCTGGTCATCTCCGCCATTGCCTGCAGGGTTCCAGGGACCGCGCCTGCATGAACACAGGAGCCCACCCTGCCTGCATTCTTGATGCCGTCAAATTCCGGTGCGAGTTGAGTCCGTAAAATAAAAATATAAAGTTATAATACCTGAATCGCTTGAGAGCTTGTCCTTGGTTGTCCTTGGACCCTCCTATTCCTCTAGGCTTCCGCTTTCCAACTCCACGCTCATTACTGTGTGTCTGTTCCCGTGAGGCTGTGAGCATCTTAGGGGCGCCCTGTACCCACGCAGGGTACCACCCAGCTGTGAGTGCCTGGAACGTGCTAGTGCAGAGGCGGCACCCTGAACACGAGGGGTGTGGTTGTGCCCCCCTGCTCAGAGCAGGGCCTGGGCCAGAGTTCACTTTCGTCCCCCCGGATCCTAGAAAGCAGGCACTGTGCCCCAGATCACAGAGGAGAAGAAAGTTTCCAGAAGTGATAGAGGAGGCCAGGGTGCCCGGGAGACGATCCCAGGTGTGAAACCAGGTCCACCTGTCTCCCCGGCTGGCTGCCTGATGGAGCCTCCCAGCAAACGTCAAGGGCTATTTGGGGACAGCAAGATGACCCTGAGGATAGCTGCTGCCCAGTCATTCTGGAGTCCAGCATATTTCCAACCAGTAAACCCAACTTCTCCTTGCCCTCTGCCCATAAGAATAGACATAGCATCCCCAGGACCCAACAGCTGGAATACCCACTGCTACCTTCTACCCTGGCTTTGCTGAAGACCCTGGTGAAGCTCCTGGCCAAGGTGGGAACAGCAAGCAACCCCAGCCTCAGGAGGGAGCCTGCACATCAGCTTCTCCCAGCAGCCATGCCGCTGACCGCCTGGGTTTCTGCTCAATTCTGGGGTCGTGAGGGTGCACAGACTATGTGTTAGGTGTGGGAGAGGCAGACTTCTCTGCCCATAGCAGCTTCCCAAAGGCAGGAATGGGCTGCTGCTCCCTGAGGCGTCCGCCTCACCCAGGATGTCTATTGCGAATGCAAGAGGGGATCAAGCTTCCTTGGGGGCTGGTGCCGTCACTCCCCACACCCCATCCTGACCCGCGGAAGTTCTTTTCAGAGTAGAAATCCCCTGAAGGCAGCATCACTGTCTGATCTTGTTGGTTAAATAAAGCCTCCTTCTGTGCTCTGTGTCCAGGAGACACTCAGTAAATATTTGTTGAATGAATGAACACATAAACAAATCTCTATTACTGGCTCCTGGCCGTACTCAAATTGGTGTTCCTTTAAAAATTCAAGAGTGCCATAATGTTTCCCAGTGTGGGAGCAAACCATTTCATGAAATAGGCATGAAGTTTCTATTAAAGAGAAGAGTATCTATTTATTAATATTCCCAAAGGGTACCTTTTTTTTGTTTGGTTTACTGCTGTGTTGCTGTTATAATTTCCCATAATTATATGGTGTTGATTGTAGTTTACCGACAGAGCATAAATAACGAAAAATGGAACCCTGGAACTATTTTACTTAACGTGTTTAGTGTTAGCAGAGGGAAATGAATCACTTAGCGGAGTGGAGGGTGGCGGAGAGAATAGACTCCCCCAAAAACTATGAGGAGAGGAAACAGAGTTGTCCTGAGGATCTGAACCCGTGTGGTCTAGACAGATACCAGGTAGGATCTTTTAGAAAACTGTTGGGATAATTTAGAAATGGAGGGAGAGTCTTATTCCTGAGTGCCCCTGGGGCTGGCGGTGGGAAATATCTTGGGAGTAGTCAACTTTCAGGAGCAGAGCCTGTTGAGAAAAGCAATGCTATAAACAAAACAGTCCCACAGTAGAAAGAGGAGGTGTTTGCAGAGAGGTCCCTGATGGAGGTCTTGTTAATTTCGCTCATTGCTGTACAGTAGGTGCCAGTAAGTAGTTGAATGAATGAAGGAGTGAATGAATAAATGAAGTGACAGTGGACTTACTCAGATGAGACCCAAATGACCTTGCTTCAGGCGTGAAGTGGGCCAGGCCTTCAGAAGGGACCCTTGCCCCCACAGCCCCACTGGACAGAAACAGTGTTGTGTGTCCACCGTGGTTAGGGTGTCCAGGGAGGCTCGGAAAGAGAGGATTTTTGGGTTATGAGAGATGGAGAGTTCCTTCCCAAGTTGCAATTGCGGGCAAATTTTTCTTCCAAATAACCAGAGGTGTGGTTATAAATAATTCATCCACATTGTTTCCCAATTAACATTTTTCAGAAGATGCCAGCACTTCTTTGAAGTCTTTCCCTCTTAAGGGACAGCGACCCACCCTGTGGGGCTGGGCCAGCCTTCTGCCCTAATTAGACAGTTACACAGGAGACCTGGGCAAGGAGGGTGGATTTACTTTTAATAAAAGAAGATTAAAAAACCATGCATCTGCGGCATATTAAAGAAGATGGAGCCAAATGAAAATCCTCCCACAGCGGTGGAGAGTCGTGGTCTGAAAAGGAAGCGCTTCATTTGGAATTCCTAAAGCTTCTAGTTTTGAGTCAGGAGGAAATTCAGGCTCGCCCCCTGCCCCCGATTGCAGCATCAGTCGTCGGTGTTCTGAGAGAAAGTGCTGGGGACAGAGAAGCACTTTAAATCTGGACATGACACAGGACGAAGTGTCCCTTTGTGGAGTGGCAGCCGCAGGCTGTGTGAGGAAGGAGGCGGAGTAGGGGCCTATCCAGGTTCCGGGGAGAGACCAACCCACACAGCCTCGCAGGAATTCAGGCCACACCTGGTTTTCCCAGGAGAAGACAGATCTCCAGACGTTATGTAGATTTTTCCCCCTTTTTAAATAGTTCAAGCTAATTTAAATCCTCTTAAGTCATCAGGGTACACCTCGTCCTTGAATACAACAATTCCACTTGTAGGCATTCACTTCAAATGAATGAAAAACACTTGTCCACAAAAAGACTTGTACTGAAGTCCATGGCAGCTTTGCTCATAATAGCAAAAAGACTGGGAAACAACCCAACTGTGTATGGAGAGGAGAATGAGTAGTCATGCAGCGGGAAGCTCTTCAGTGGTGAACGGGGTGGCCTTCCGACGCCTACGGTAATGCAGACGAGCCTCAGAAACCTGTTGACTTGAAGAAACTGGACACAAAAGAGTATTATGGTCCCATTTATTTGAAGTTCAAGAACAGAGCTAATCATCTCTGTAAACAGAAATCAAAACAGTGCATGCTTCTTGGGGTGGGGGAAGAGTGGACAAGAACGAAGTTTCTAGAAAAATGGCAAAGGCTCTTCGTGTTGATCGCATGGGGTATACATTTATTGAGATCCATCAAATCATCGGCTAAAGTCTATGCACTTGACTGCATAGAATTATATCTTAAAACATTTTTTTTTTGAAAACACACACACATCAAACCTGGACTGTCTCTGGGTCACCTTGCACCGGCAGGCTTGGGTATATGACTTCCATGCTGCAGTGAATTTCAGCCTCTCAATCAGCCTCCAGGTGAAGAAACACATCCCTCCCAAGCAGGTGTGGGGTGCGGTAGGACAGGCAGGAGGATCCTCTCACCAAGCTGCTGCCTACCCTGTGCAGTGGAGCCATCTTGAATGTATTGCTGTGACTTTGACTTTCCTTCAAATGCAGTTTAGAGGAACGTGTTCACCTTGTTCAGGGCAAGTGACAGTGGCCCATCCCTGTCTTCCTGCTGTGGGGACCTGTGCTGGCGGGGGTCTGGGGGCATACGGACAGAGGGCACAAACCCCAGCTCGACCCAGGACCAGGCAGCCAGACATTGGGTGGCGTCCCTCCTGTTCCTCTCTGACTCTGCAAGGGTGTGGGGAGTGTGGGCAGGGAGGGTACGCAGCCAAGAAAACAGAAGGCAGACGTATTCAGGCACGTGCATTGAGCACCTACGGTGTGCTCATCAGACTGCAGTGCAGAGGGGACTCAGAGGCAGGAGAGACAGACCAGGCAAGCAGATACACACAGCCACACATCGGACGTGAAATCTTCATCTTCCAGCTCCCTGTGCCCTGCCTCTTAAACCTCCCATCTCGTGGTCCATTCAAAACGGGTCTCATTCACACAGCCCAATATATATTTGTGTGGCCTTGGCAACACACACGTTTTTTCTGTTCCCAGAAGCTAAGTGGGGCAGGGCAAAGTTGCTGATCCCCCGATGACGGTGCAGTAAATGTGTTTCCAGCTTCACTGTCCCCCCAGGCTTGTCCCAGGCCTTTGGTAGGCCCAGAGTTCCGGGGAGCGAGCAGCAAGGCCAGACTCCACTCCGGGTTGTTCTTGTTTCTGTAAACGCCACACGTCTAGGGTCCTCTGTGGGATTTGCCTTCCGTAGCCAGAACGTCAGCCTGCAGCACGGGTCTGCCATTCTGTGGCTCTTTGGTGGCGTGTCCTGCTTAAGCCTGTCCACTCATTCACTCACTCACTCATTTAGTCGTTGCTTGGCAAACATCCTGGAGCATCCTGCCCTGGGGTTGGCCCCAAGGCCCTTCTTGGATCAGGGTCTCAGACCAAGGCCAGGTGGTAAATGGAGAGGATGTGGGAAGCGGTGCCAGACTAGGGTCCTTCGGGAGGTCCAGGGCAACAGCACCCACTGTGCCCCCCGAGGACCCCTGCCCCTCTGCATGTAGCTGTGAGGATGGACCATCTGGCTTTGCCTGAACTTAGGAGTGATGGTCCCTGAGCAGGCACTTTTGTTACAAGGAAGCGCCAGGAGTCTCTGCAGGGAGGTCAGAATTCTCTCCCTGGCTCCCCAGAGGCTTTGGTGGGAAGTGGAGGCTGTGTGTGTGTGTTCATCCACACTCACACACACACACATGTGGGCTTTGCAGGGGCCACTGTGGGGTTGAGAGGTGGAGATTTTATGCTCACAGTCAAGGTGATTGATGGTTGGTAGTTGATGGTGGTCCTTCTCACTGAAGTGTCAGGATTTAAGCAGCACAGATTTTACTCGACTTTGATTTAGCTGATGGATCTCTTGACCCCAAGTTCAGATATATAATCAGGCCACAAGTATAAGCAATTTTTTTCCACTCAATTTCTGCCATTTGGTTGCCAACAGCAGAAACCTACTTAAGGTCAGTTCAAATGGACTAAAAGTAACTGCGTTAGTCAGACCGTGGGCCTGTACTTGGGCTTTAGAGCCGGGGTAACTGGATAAATCTGGATCTATCCTCGCTTCAGTCTATATGGGAAAACAAAATGACACTCTTGGTTTTGGAGTGACGAAATGGTCAGTCGCTTCTGCGGATGCACAGGCCCGCTGGCCCGCCCCTGGAAAGCCCTGTCTCCCTGCCCTCCCACACCCAACCCGTCCTCCTCTGGGACCACCCAGCGGGGCCTTTCCCTCAAGTGTCACATGGGTCGAAAGTCAAGAGCACAGCCCTGGACAAGCTCACAGCGCTGAGGCTACTGGTCCCTCCCAAGGGGCCAGAGGGTGGGTGTGGTGGTGGTGGTGGGCGTTGTCCAGCCTGGAGCCCACCCGGAGGGATGGACTTTGTTGGGAGTCATGTGGTTGAAGAGGCATGATTAAACCATATCTCAGCCCTGCTCAACTCAAGGAGAGCATTTGTGCACACGAGTGTCATTGATGCCGGCGCTGGGACCCCGTGGCTCCAGTACATACGGCGTCTATCCCGTGTCCACCCCACCTGCGCAGCCGTGGAAGAGACTGTGGCTTCCTTGGGCGGGACTGGCGCCTCGTTCTGTGGTCACATGCAGCCTCGGGTGCCTTCTCCACCCTTCCCCCGGGAGCCGGTGCTCTGGAATGCACCCTGTTTCCAGAATTAGCACGACAGAGCCCTTGGAAGAAAGTACAACTAGCGCTGTCACCCTCCGCAGGCATGCAGCGTCCTCCAAGCCAAGTATCCATCGTTCGAGGCTCCACCGCCTGCTCCTGTGAGTACCCAGGGTCCCACCGAGATCTCTGGTTGCACTGTGCCCTGGAGTATTCCCATCACTCATTACAGGACCTGAATTGCCTGCTACAATTTATGTAGCAGGAAGAGAAAGGTCCCAAGACTCTTTAAAAACTCTCTTGGGGAAAAACAAAGAAAGGGAAACGCGATGGAATTCCAAGTTTTTTGCTGGGTCCTTTCCCTTTTGCTTCTTCTGAGGATGTTTTAGCTGAAGGTTCACCATCTTTATTTGACTTTTTTGTCAAGTCTACATTTTTTTTTCCCCCAAAGTCTTTGATTTCCGGTGTAATCAACCTCAATTTTCAGGAACGATTCTAGCATATGCATTTAGTTATTGACCATGGGCAGAGCTCTGTGCCCAGGCAGTTGGCATATTTGCTGAGTTAAATTAACCCAAGGCTGCAGCAGGGGTATGTAAACAACCAGAAGGAGGGTGTTGGTTTATGGTCCCTGGAGGCGGGGAGGGAAGGGAGTGTTGGTTTATTTATGGACGCTGGTTGAAGGATGTCACAAATTGATTTACTGACACAGCCAGGATAAAAGTCAGATGAAAGTCACAAGGTGGAGGAAGTGGTCTCTACCTGATGGCCCCCCCCCCGGAAAGTGTCCTGACGGTCTGCTGAAGCCCTGGAGAACTCCTCACACGCCTCACTTAAAATACAAGCCCCTCTTCCATCAGGAGCACCTGCTCCCTACAGGTGTGCTTCCCAGGCAGGACCCTCGATGGAGCCCGAGTGAGACCGCAGTGCAGGTCAGGGCTCCCAGGGTTTTTGAAAAGTGTGTCTGTGCCTCTGTCAGCCTTCCCACACCAGCAGGTGGAGCCCCATGGCCCTGATAGGTGTTCCCCGGGCTTTCAGTGAGGCCGTGTTACAGCTGGTTCAGAGTGGAGGAGCCTGTCCTTCCCCCAGGCTGTCTCCCCAGGAAGAGACCCAGGCTCCCCCATTTCTCCTGACAACACCCCTCCAGTGTTCCAGGGTGCTGTTGCAGACTCCTCCCCCCCCCACCCCCAGAAATGCAAGACTGTGAGACGCCCTGAGTCCCAGGAGCTCATGTCCAAGTTCAGAAGAAGGAGCAGATGGATCAAAGCCCACCAGCTGTAGGTGTCGGCGGAGACCCCCTGGAGCGGGGGGCTGAGTGGAGAGAGCAGAGCTTGCCAGGGTGGGGGCAGGGCTCTGGAGGTTAGTGAGCCGCCCGCGTGGTCCAGGGCCCGAGATGATGGCTCAGACAGAAAGAATCCACCACTATTCACATCACCTTCAGTGAGATTGTAGTGCTTTGGGCCACAGCACCGGCACGTCCCCATGAATATTCAAGTACAATATGATGGGAACGAAAAATAATCCGAGTGTCTTTTCCAGGGAGAGAGGATCACCACTCAGATTTGCTACATGTAAATTGACAGCACCCTCCCCTAGGGCCACAGCAATTTCTGATTGAAAAAGCAACAGGAGCTGAGAAAGTACTGGGACAGGAAACTTGGTGTCTGTTAATTGTTGTTTACTTACAACAATCAGTAGAGATAAACTTTCTGGGCATTTTCCCCTGGATAGTAAGTAGTTATTCTGCAACAATAACTTGGTTTTGGTAAGATCTAAAGACTGTTCAGGGGCTTCCGAGGTGACACTGTGGTAAAGAATCTACCTGCAAAGGCGAGAGGTGACAGAGATGCAGGTTCGATCCCTGGGTCAGGAAGATTCCCCTGGAGCAGGAAATGGCGACCTACTCCAGTATTCTTTCCTGGGAAATCCCATGGACAGAGGAGCCTGGAGGGCTACAGTCTACAGAGTCGCAGAGAGTCGGACATGACTGAGCACACACAGTGTCCCAACAGAACTGTCTTGTCACTGCTGAAGTGGTAACTTTTAATGAATAAAGGATTCAAGGCTTGTTACATCTTCTGTAAAATGACATTTACTGCCAGTGTAGGAAAGAGTAATTATTAATGATTTGTGAAGCTTACAAACAATTGATTGTGAGACATCGTTTGCAATTTTTGAGATGAGGCAACAGAGCCTTCCTCTGTCATCTTAGGTTTTACGTAATTCCCGCTCAGGAGTGAAAGTTACGCTTACAGGTTTTCAGGGGTTTTCCCCTTTGCTCTTTTATGATAATAAAAAGGATGATTTTCTTTTCAATAGGGAAAAATTGACCCAGTAAAAGTCTAGCTGTAGTTCATTCCTGTTGGCTCCAGCTATGGAAATGTTGTGGTTTAGTTGTCCGTGGGTCTTAAAAGAGTCAGACACGACTCAATGACTAACCAGCAGCAATGTGGAAACGCATCATGTTTCATGTTCTCTAATAGGTGATAGATCAGTGGCTTCTTTGGTGTCTAAACACTTTGAAGTATGGCTTTGGGGGTCAGTGAAAATGTGCTTTGGAGAAAATGGCCCGTGGATCTTTAATTATCTGTGGTTCTGTTGTCTCTGTTGCAACAGAGAAAAATTTAATTCTTAAAGAATAAACTCTTCCCTTTCTCTTCATCTTCAAGAGGGTAAGATGAGTAATTGGAATTATGCAAATTAGTGCACAGTCCATAGAAAAGCGAAATTATCCTCTAAGAGACTTGCTGACAGGCCAACGTTCTTACAGGTCCTTCCTTGTGGTTTGGGCAGAAAGCTGCTCTGTCCATCCTCAGCCCCTCGCTGGAGCCCACCTGCCCCGAGTATCAGGCCAGCAGGTAGCTCAGTGTGGACCGGTACATCAGAAGTTCAGATACATCGGGAACTTTGCACTGTCCTTGTGATGTTTCAAAATTCTTTGATGAAATTAGTTTCTGTGTATCATCCACAAGTGTGCACATAGGTCTTCAGCAGTGTGTCTATAATAAAGCACTGAGATGAATCATAAGGGACATTTCACTCTTGGACATAATGGATTTCCCGAGTTCTTTGAAGAGCAGCTGCTGATCTCTGTTGTTGTGTCAGCATCAGGGGTAGTAGGGTCAGGACCTCCCAGCAAGGATGCTTTGCTTGGGATTCTATGTCCTCTCCTTGACGGTGTCCCGGCTTTGCTCGGGGAAACACATTCTCCAGATTCTAAGCCTCGCACTAAGAGGTGAACTCAGCACATGGCCAGCTGAGCATGGAGTACCTGTAAGGCTTTGCCCCAGTCTATAGATGAGTAAGCTGAGACATCTGTCCACAGCCACCTGCATTTTCTCCTGAATCTAATAACTTCAGTTTCCAAGAGACCAGTCAAATATGGGCAGAGGTTGAACTTCCAAGGTTCATATCTTATGCCCTCTTTCTTCCAGCATGTAGCCATTTATCCAACAGATCAAATCTTGTTCTTGAATCAAGTAAAACTCAGTTTGTAAGAGCTAACCTGGGTGTGGAAGCCCTGTTTCTGCATGTGATTTGCAGACCTGAGCCCCTCCACACAGCCGCGCCCTGTGTACCTGAGTGATCCATGCCCATTTACAGGTGGTTCCCACACACTGGGTCTCCTTTGAGCCCCTAGAGAAATGTCAGGTACCCTCTGCCCCATCATGGAGGATAAATTATCTACTTTGTAGGAAAAAGAGTGGGTAAAAATCTATGCCCAATCATAATATCAAACTCTATTGACTTTATTAAACAGAAAGAATTTTGGGATGAGACTGGACTTTAGACAACCCTCAAACCAAATCTGTGATGTTTGTAATAAAACTCCCAGTTCTGCTAAGAGCTCTCCCAGTTTCCCAGGAAATCTCAGCTGAGGGTCAGGATGGCCTGTGTCTGTGTCTGCCTGGGCTGGGCCATGGGAGATCAAGACCAAGGACTGGCCAGAGGTCCACTTACTAGTGACCGTGGTTATCCCAAGTGTTTGTGTAGTGGAGTTTCCTGCCCGCACTTTGCGGATAGGGCGTCACATTTGGAAGGGTCAGGACTTCAGGCAGGCCCGGATTCTGGACAGTCTGACCCGTCGGTAGATGATCTGAGCTCATGCTGTAGTCTTCTGAAGGGGAGGGCACGTCAGTGGCATGGCACGCTAACTCCAGGCTGGGCGCGGCGGTCACCGTTGCTGTGGTCACTGGAGGAGAAAGGATGTCGCTGCCTTGCAGGTCACAGCCACCATGGAGGAAGGGCCGGCAGGCCTGGAGGTCGTGAGTCCAGCTCTGCTTTCCCCAGGCCCCACAGGGACCGGCCCTCTTCTGCTTACCCTCTGGTTCTCCCTGCCTGACCCTTCCTTGGCCCCCTTCTCTCCAGGAGCCTCCAGGCGTCCGTGGTCCCAGCGTTTACTCTGGGCCCCATTCTTCTTTTGCTTTTGCTTCTCTCAGGTCCTTCGTCCATTGCCAAGGTCGCCTGCCTGCTGGCAGCCCCCAAACTCCGCCTCCAGCCAGAACTCCCTTGGAGTTCCACACGTGCACGAGGGACATCACCTGCTCGGTGGTCCACAGGGCTGCCAACTTGACCTTGAAGGCACTGTCTCACCTCTCCCCCAAACCAGCTCCTCCCCAAGGTCACCTTCTCTGTTCTCTGGGCTGTGCTCCCCTGCTTCCGGCGAGTTACAGACCATGACCCTGGCACCTTCTAACAGGACAGCGCGTGTATGTTCTGAGTCATTTCAGTTGAGTCTGACTCTTTGCAACCCCATGGACTGCCGCCCGCCAGGCTCCTCTGTCCTTGGAATTTTCCAGACCAGAATACTGGAGTGGATTGCCATTTCCTACTCCTGGGGATTTTCCCGACCCAGGGATCAAACCCGTGTCTCGTGTCTCCTGCATTGGCGGGTGGGTTCTTTACCACTAGCACCATCTGGGAAACCCATAGACAACCAGATATAGCAAATTAAAACCTGGCCAAGGAAGCCAGGTGACATTTGAGCTCCCGGTAAACAGTAGATAAGTCTTAGTGTAAGCACCCCAGTGAATACTGGGTAATACTGATATTTGGGTGCTGTGTTTTGTATGGATTCCTGCTTCCCAAGCATCTCTCCAGTCTGCAGGTGCATTCCCATCCTTCCTCTTTCTTGCCTGGATGCTGTGATCTCATAGATACACAGAGCTCCAGAGACATCAGAACCCTATCCCCAGCCTGGTCTGGCTTTTAAACCTGGAGAACACCCAGCCTGGCTGTATTACTCCCTGTCCCAGTGGCCCAGAAGGACGCATCATACCTGACCCGGCATTTAGCCAGAGTGCCTAGCTGATAAAATACCTAACAGTAAGTAGCTGAGCTGCGGCCAGCCTGCTGCCCCTCTGCTACGGACTGTCTCGATCACGGTGGGAGGGTTTCGATCACGGTGGGAGGGTCTCGATCACGGTGGGAGGGTCTCAATCACGGCTCTGCATTGTGCTTCGGAAGCTCCACCCCGTCAGCCCGGGACTCTCTAGGAGGAGAGGTTGTGTCAGCTCCGACTGAGCTCAGTGGAGCCCCACCACTCCAGAAACAGGAGTCACAGCTGCCTCATGCCCTCCTCCAGCCCCCCCGCACCCAGCGGACTCTGCTGGGGAGACATCTGAGCGCAACATCCCCATGGAGGGGTTTTTGGATTGAAAGCTGGACACTCCCGGACTGCCTGGAACAAGCTGGTCACCCTACCCTGCGCCCTGGGCAAACTGGCCATGGGGGCCAGTCCTCAGAAAGAAGCAGAGAATTTGGGGTGTGTGGGCTGCAAGGGGCACCTCTTAACCGCTGTGCATCCCTGAGTTCTCTGAGCATCCCTCCCATTTGTAAAAGGAGGAGTCATCCTAATACCTGCTCCGTGGAGACTGTGCATAGAAGGATGGATAGAAAGTCAGAAGAGGTGGCACACGGTGAACCCTGGGCTGTGCGTGAATGGGCTGTAGGTGGATGTGTGATTACAGAGAGGGCTGGGGATCAGGGGTCCCGGCAAAACTCCCAAGGGTGGAAAGGCGGGCAGACTGCCTTCCGGAGCTGGCAGCGGCAGGGAGCACCCCGCCTGCCACCCCACGTGGGGAGCCTGCAGCTCTTCACGCGCCTTTTTTCACATCAGCATCCCGGTGCCACCTCCCCGCAGCTGCCCCAAGCCTCTCACCTGCTCGGCTGTCCTCCGCCTCGTGGGGCAAATTCACACGGCCCTTCGGGAGACAGAGAGTGGGGAGGAGAAAGCCTGCGCGCTGGAAAGCTGAGCCACGCACGCCGGGTGTATGCCTAGCGTGTGCGCCCCGTGGGAGGAGCTGAGCCCAGTCCAGCTCCGGGCGTGCGGAGTGCCGGCTGCCGGGAGCTGGGGCGGCTGGCTCTGTCCCACCCTCCTGGTGTTCACAGGGGGAGGGAACTCTCGTTTGAGCTCTGGCCCCGCTGTTTTCCACGCCGAGTGTCTCCATGACTGTGCTGTTTGTGTGTGATTCGTGCGGATGTCGTAAGCCGTCCTCCCGGCTGGCCGCCGAGGCCTCGGGAGGTGCGAGCTGCCTCGAGGGGCTGCCCTCGCTTCTCATGCCCAGGGGTCCTGGACGACTCTCCTGAGCCCCTCCGCTCCCACACGAGCCGAGATGCCTTCCTTGCCACGGGTGGGCTGCTGCCTGAGAAGCCACATGGCCACAGCTGACATGCCAGTCATGGCAGGGTCCGTCCTGCAGGCGGGTCCACTGAGCTCCGCTCTGCCCAGCAGAGCCTGAGGGCGCCTCCTCTGCGGAGCTGAGGTCAGGCCGGCCCCTCCCCAGGCGTTCTGAGCATCCCCCAGGGACCCCAGACGTCTGTGCACACACCTGGCCTGTGTGTCCAGGGGCTGGCGGGCAGGTAGGCACGGGGCTGGACGTGGAGGCTCCCATCACCATTCCCCCCAGCTGCCTTCCACGGCCTCCCCACACCCTGGTAACTCTACCTCCACCTGTCCAGAATTCAGCCTCCTGAACCCCCAGACTTCTGCATCTCCCAGGAACCCCAACTGGGCTCTGCCTGTGTGGAGGGTGTGTGCATGCCGTGGGCAGCGTGAAGCCCGAAACTCCAGAGCCCAGGACGGGCCTCCAGATGCAGGGCACCCTCCTTCCCCTGGCGCTCTCTGCCCTGGCTGCCTGCGTGAGGCCCAGCAGCTCACCCCCGACCTCTTTGTCCTTGTCTGAACAAGGCAGAAGCGGTGCCCGCCTCCCTGGGTGGCTGTCGGGTGGGAGGGGACTCAGACCAGACACCCTACTCAGCGTTGCCTCCTCCATTTCCCCCGCCTCGTATCTCCCCTTTTCCCTTCCTGACGTGGACTTCTTTGTTGTTGTTCAGTCGCTAAGTTGTGTCCAACTTTGCAACCCCATGGACTGCAGCATGCCAGGCTTCCCTGTCCTCCACGATCTCCCGGAGTTTGCTCACGTTCACGTCCATGAACTTCTTGGCTGGTCTCCTTTTAATGATGTTTCCCTGGTTTTGCACTTAGACGCATCCTATTGCTTTTGTACGAAAGCAATTAAGTTCCACCTTTACCAGCTCAGATAAAAAGCACCCTGTTTTGCCTCTTTTCCTTTTTAACAAGCAAAGCCTCTTCCAAAAGGCAGGATCACTCTGGATACAGGAGGAACTTGCTAAGTCTGCACATTATCCTGTTTAAGGGTTTTTTACGGCTGTTACTGAAACCTCTCATCCATGTAAGCATGTTCACACCTGAAGCTCGGGAAAGGTCTGGGTTTGTTTCCCTTTTACTGTGAAAATATTTCTTTCTTTTTCATTTTGTTCTTCCTCAATGCATAAAGCTATAATAATAATAATCTCGGCCCTGGGGTTATTTTCTTGATTTTCTGGAACACAGGCCTGGATGGGATCAGGCTAGATAGTCGAGGACCCGAGGCTCGCCGTCGTCCTAGTTTCCCAGAGGGTTGATGGGGAGGCTGGAGGGGTTCAGTCTGGCGCCCGGCAGGCAGAAAGGGCTTGACTTGTCTTCATAGGGTGATTTCAGAAAGTTGGGGCTGCGCTGCCCAGGGTGGACGCTCCCTGGCTGGCTGTGCTCTGGTGGCAGTTGCTTTCCCCAGCAGCATCCTCTCTTGGTGGCCTGCGGGATGGGGGGAGGCCGGGCACCCTGGGTTCATCCGCAGGGGTGGGGAGGGGGGTCCCTGACTGTAGGTGAACGGCGGTGCTTGCTGGTTTTCTGGGGTCGAAGCTGCCTTTCTGCCCTCGAGGTCCATCAGCAGGCAGAAGCCTGCTCCTCGGGGTCTTCACTGTGCTCCTAGCCCAGGAGCGTGGCCCGCGGCTCTAGGAATGGTGGCTGTCTCTGTCTGTGCACGCACGCCACGCCATGTGCACAGGTGGGCCTTGAAGGGTCCCTAAAGCTGTCTGGGGTCACCTGAGAGGGGGCGATGGCTGGCCTCACTCTTTCTGCTTTGCCCTGCACTGAAGGGCTGGATAAGCAGCCGCATGGAGACCCCTCACCTGGGTCAGAGGGGTCCCTCCGGTCAGGCCGACCTGGCTAGGACCACAGCCGGATGCTGGCTGCAGGCGGCCAGCAAGCAGCCTGGCCCCCAAGATGGAAGGAGTGGGTGCACCCAGGGCTGCCCTCCCCGCCCCCTCTCTAGGCAGAGCCGGGCAGGCCTGAGGTGGCCTCAGCGTGGTTCCAACTTCAGCTGGGGGCCTGGGAGCTTCCCTCAGCTTTGCAGACCAGAGGAGGATGCACTGGGATCCTAGAAAACACCGAGCTTCCCCTGCCTGTCTCATCCCTGATTCTCAGAACCTTCTAGAAAGGGAAGTGGGGGGAAATGGGCACACATTCTAAGCCATGGTGTTCAGGCTCAGAGGCAGTAAGGAGCCGTCTTTGTCTGCAGTTGAACAAGGGTCTGCGTGGCTCTGCTACCTCCGAGCCAGGAGTTTCTGGGGAGCCCCGAGGCCTCTCCCTGGGAGGCACCCCCACAGCCACCCCAGGCCCTGAGCCCACCGCCTGCCCAGGCTGAGTGCTCACCCCCAAGCTCTTCCATCTTCTCTTCCTCCAGCTGCCCCTGAAGGTCACTGTGACCCCTGCTCCTCCGGAAAGATTGGGGGGCAGGGGACACAGTGCACTTGACCCTGGCTTTGCCCCCCAGAGGAGGTGTCAGAGGGCAAGGGCTTGGAGGAAGCTCAGCCCGGTTCTGTTCCTGGACCCCGGCTCCCAGGACAGCTGAGTGCTCCGACATTAAAGCAGAGGGGGACAAGGGAGAGGACGTGTGTTAGGGTTGGGGCTGACTGGGGCTCTGATTACGGGCTGGCCTAAGCTCCCTGCCCACCCGCTCTGGGTGCACACACCTGGGGCTCAGGGGCTGCTGGCATCCTGGCCCCACCTGATTCGTCGGTGGCTCCAGGGCATTAGTGTGGGAACACCTGGATCGGTCCGAGCTGTTTCCCAAGCTTGTTTGCAGAGAAATTGTCCTCTGGTGGGGCAACAGGGAGCTTATCT
Source organism: Okapia johnstoni (assembly GCA_024291935.2). Classification (NCBI taxonomy): domain Eukaryota; kingdom Metazoa; phylum Chordata; class Mammalia; order Artiodactyla; family Giraffidae; genus Okapia; species Okapia johnstoni. The sequence goes on from CM044318.1 coordinate 84,097,684, forward strand.
CCCCCATCAAGGACCATCCCAGGAGGGTACAGCATCCACACAGACGCAGAGAGAGCAGACAAGGTGTAGACGTTCTCGACGAGGACCACAGAGGGAGTGGGGGTTCAGACTGCAGGCCATGGGCCCAGTCATGGAAACAGGAGCAGCTTCCCTCCTCTCTCTCCCCACCACGGGCTGTGTCCACAGTTCTGGCTGCTTCCTGGGGGGCGGGGTGGGGTGATGGGGAGCAGGTCTTCTCAAAATACCAGTGGTCACTTGGCTGAGTTTAAGGTTCCCAGCCGCATGTGTAATGGTGCCCTGGCAAACCGTGGGGTTGGTAGTTCTAACAACCGGCTCAGGCTGATGCTTACAGTTGACAAGACTCAATCACATTTGTTATCTCGTTGGATCCTCCTAATTTACCAATTGGGAAGGAAGATCAGAAACGCTAAGTGTTCTGGCAAAGGCCGTCATCCCTGGAGAGAAAGAGAAAGAAGGGTAGAGACAGAGAGAAAGAAAGAGAAACACTCAACACAGCCGGGCTTTCTGTCTCGGGGAAGATGGAATCTGCTCTGATTTGCCTAAGGGTTTTATTTCCTTCCACCTCGTTCACTGAGCATCACCCCCTGTGCCAGATGGACACATGCGTGAGAGCCGCTCCGCCCTCAGGAAGCCCCCGGGGCAGGGGTCATTCTCTCCAGCAGAACGAACTTTACCGTAGTCCTGCTGGGAAGCTTTTCCTGGACGTCTTTAAGGGAACTGTCCACACCGTTGCCGGAGACCCTTGGTCCTCCTTATCCCGGGCAGATCCCGGGGCTTCCCAGGGACCATGTTCTCTGCATGCGGTCCCCTTTGCCTCGTGATGCCCTCTGATCCTCGTCCCACCCCCAGCCTGGACCGCTCGACGCTTCACTGAAGACACCCCTCTCCCCGGCAGCCTGTCAGACCTCCCTGGAGGGGGCAGGCATCCCTGCCAGGTGCTGCCAGCTTGTGTGCCCACCCCTCCGGACACGTCAGAGCTGGTCTGCACGGTAATTATTCCGTTATCTCATTTCCCCCACCGAAACACAAGCTCTGAAGGAGGCAGGGCGGTGGTCCTTTCCTCCAGTTGTCTCTCCAGACTTTGGCCAACAGTCAACTCGGTGAATATCATTGAAAGAGGAGAGAATGAATGAAGAAACAGTCAAACCAACAGAGAGCTGAGGTCTGCAGAGCTCACTCAGGCAGCCAGTGAACTCGGGTCTGGGAAGTCAAATGTGTGTGTAAACCTGGCCACTGAGGTCTGCAGAGCTCACTCAGGCAGCCAGTGAACTCGGGTCTGGGAAGTCAAATGTGTGTGTAAACCTGGCCACTGAGGTCTGCAGAGCTCACTCAGGCAGCCAGTGAACTCGGGTCTGGGAAGTAAAATGTGTGTGTAAACCTGGCCACTGAGGTCCAGTCCACCCCCCTTCATCTTTGGGCATCTCCATGGCCCACCCCAGCAGGGTGGATATGGTGTGGTCCAGGGCTCACCCAGCGGGGATCGCCTGGCCCTTGAAGTTGGCTGCCTTCTTCTCTGTTGTCTGTACTCCTGAGTGGGGGTCAGTGGAGGCCAGTGGGCCTCAGCACGGGGTGCCTTCTCCTTAGGGGACGATACTGGGAGGACCGTGTGGTCACCACCATTTGTCACTGTCATTCTGCTGAGTCCCAGGGCGCTTCTGTGTTAGCATTCAGCTAGTCGCTGTTTTAGGAACTCTGTGCCCAAGGATGGATGGAAGTTGCAGGAAGCGCTGAGCTTTGCATTTACATCAAACAGCTCTTCTTCTTTGTTAACTTCACTCATTTTCAGCTCCAAGTTTCACCGTGCACGTACCAAAGGTGAGGTGACAGGTGTTAATGCTCTCATAGAAGACGAACTGCACAAACCATCAGAGGCCAGTTTGAGATCAGAGTCATTTTCAAACAGAAAATTCAAACAGTTAATTTCAATGGTGCTTGTGCTGTTTTTCCGTTTCATGGAATTCAGCCACAACTAGAAAATTCCCTCCATCAAAGGTAAGTGCCTGACATGATGGGTGCAAATGCAATGAGAGTTCAGCATGTATCGTACAGTTCTTTGCTTTGTCGGATCATATCAAGGTTGATGAATCTTAGTGTTTGTGGTAAATGTATCACCCATGGAATTGATTACAGTGTACAAAAATTTATAATTGTGTCCAAACCAACTGTCCCATCAGTTAAAATAGAAGCTGTAGATGTTAGACTTTATAAATGCTGATAGCTGCAAGAGTGATTGAAGCTGATGTTGACTTTTTAAAAATACTTCAGCTTGCATTTTCTCTTCTCTACTCATCATCAGATTTCATTCGAAGAAGGATTTCTTAATCAACCTAAGTATCCAAAGATGGTGAACTTTTTCCCTAAGCAAGGCCCTCTTGGTTTTATTATGTTCTAAATGATTTGGAAATTGAAGTAGTGTATTAGAATTTAGAAGAAGTAGTCAACAGATAGAACACCGAAAGACACAACCGCAAAGCAAAACCAAAAGCTCTCAGCTTTTGAAACTTTTGTAGAATTGCAGTTATTGAAAACATAGGTTATGAATAGGAAAACATTAAAATCTATTCCTACAAAAGCAAGGAAGGAGGAAAACAGTTTAATGATGACAGCCCACAAGATGCTAATTTGAAAAATATTACAATTTTAGGAAGAAATGTACACATTAAGGATATTAAAAAATATATTCAAAGTGAAATATATTAAGAACAAAGCTAAGAAATTGATTAGAGCTGGTGAATATGTGCTGAGAATAAACGTCCTATCCTCATTTTATCTTCACATAGTCAATATAAAAAGGTTATTTTTTGTCCAAAAAATATTGCTGTAACGTGTGAAAAGTGTGAAAGTGAACGTGTCAGTCACTCAGTCATGTTCAACTCTTTGCGCCCCATGGACTTCAGCTCCCCAGGCTCCTCTATCCATTGAATTTTCCAGGCAAGAATAGTGGAGTGGATAGCCATTCCCTTCCCCATGGGATCTTCCTGACCCAGGGATCAAACCCAGGTCTCCTGCACTGAAGGCAGATTCTTTACCATCTGAACCTGTGTTTAGATGTATTAATTTTGTTTTCTAGAATTTTTCAAAATTTAAAAAAAAATAGTTTTGAACATAACTATTAATAGATTTCCATTTTAACACCACAAAAATGCTCCTCAAAAATTAAATATTTTAGAAACCGCATTGTTGTTGTTCAGTTGCTCAGGCTTCCCTGTCCATCACCATCTCCTGGAGCTTACTCAAACTCATGTCCATTGAGTCATTGATGCCAATAAACCATCTCATAGTCTGTCATCCGATTCTCCTCCTGCCTTCACTCTTTCCCAGCATCAGGGTCTTTTCTAATGAGTCGGCTCTGCACTTCAGGTGGCCAAAGTATTGGAGCTTCAGCTTCAGTATGAGTCCTTCCAATGAATATTCAGGATTGATTTCCTTTAGGATGGACTGGTTGGATCTCCTTGCAGTCCAAGGGACTCTCAAGAGTTTTCTCCAACACCACAGTTCAAAAGCATCAATTCTTCAGTGCTCAGCTTTCTTTATGGTCCAACTCTCACATCCATACATGAATACTGGAAAAACCATAGCTTTGACTATATGGATTTTTGTTGGCAAAGTAATGTCTATGCTTTTTAATATACTGTCTAGGTTTGTCATAGCTTTTCTTCCAAGGAGCAAGTGTCTTTTAATTTTGTGGCTGCAGTCACCATCTGCAGTGATTTTGGAGCCCAAGAAAATAAAGTCTGTCACTGTTTCCATTGTTTTCTCATCTATTTGCCATGAAGTAATGGCACTGGATGCCATGATCTTAGTTTTCTGAATGTTGAGCTTTAAGACAGCTTTTCCACTCTCCTCTTTCACTTTCATCAAAAGGCTCTTTAGTTCCTCTTCGCTTTCTGTCATAAGGCTGGTGTCATCTGCATATCTGACGTTGTTGATATTTCTCCTGGCAATCTTGATTCCAGCTTGTGCTTCATCCAGTCTGGCATTTCATATGATGTACTCTGCATGTAAGTTAAATAAGCAGGGTGACAATATACAGCCTTGATGTATTCCTTTCCCAATTTGGAACCAGTCCATTGTTCCATGTCCAGTTCTAACTGTTGCTTTCTGACCTGGATACAGGTTTCTCAGGAGGCAGGTCAGGTGGTCTGATATTCCCATTTCTTTAAGAATTTTCCTCAGTTTGCTGTGATCCACACAGTCAAAGGTTTTGGCATAGTCAGTAAAGCAGAAGTAGATTTTTTTTGGAACTCTCTTGCTTTTTCAATGATCCTGTGGATGTTGGCAACTGGATCTCCAGTTTCTCTGCCTTTTCTAAATCCAGCTTGAACATCTGGAAGTTCTCAGTTCATGTACTGTTGAAACCTGGCTTGGAGAGTTTTGAGCATTACTTTGCTAGCGTGTGAGATGAGTGCAATTGTGTGGTAGTTTGAACATTCTTTGGCCTTGCCCTTCTTTGGGATTGGAATGAAAACTGATCTTTTCCAGTCCTGTGGACACTGCTGAGTTTTCTAGGTTTGCATAGAAAGCACATAGCTGTCACTGTTTTAGCCCCTCCTTCACTCTCCAGAGTCCTGGTTTAGATGAGAAGCTACAGGACATGTGTCCTGAGGGCTCTGGGTGCAGCGGCTTTAAATCCCGATGATAGCTCCTAAACCCTCATCAGCCCCTTTCTGAAGGAGCCCCATCTGTTTTTATGCTTGAGAACAATAGAACCTGGTTCTTTAAGCACGTGTGAGGGGCTGGAGAGAAGAAAGAAAGCGCTACCCTCGTGGGACTGCGCGGGGCAGCCTGACTCAGTCCGTCAGGACACTCAGGGCCAGCTGGGCAGGAGGGATCAGCCAGGCAGCCCCTCCTCAAAGACACCAGCTCATCCAGGACTCCAGCCCTAAATGCCCTGGTCTCCCCCCAGCTCCCCTCCCCATTCCTATGTCTAGCACCCCAACCTCACCTCTGTCCCTCCCCCATGCCCCCCAGAAAAAACTCAAGCCCCCCTCCCTTCCAGCCAAGCCCCAGGTCCCGCTCCTGTTGGTATCCACTAGAATGGCCCACAGCCCCTTGAAAACCAACATGTCACTCCCCGCAGGACAGCAGGACACTCTCCGTGGGATTTCGGTGAGCATCAGTGGGTGCTTTATCTCAGAAGCGCGGCTGGCCCATCACACGTCACGGGAGCTCACGTGTTCCTGTTTCATGCTCCAAGCTAAAATGACCTCTATCCTCAGCCTGGGGCCACCTCTCCCTGTCTCAGCTTATGAGCGAAGTCCCCTCCCATCCACCTCCTGGTCCCTCTGACGCCCACTCCTCACACATCGCCTGATTGCCACCCACGTGAATTCCATCTCACATCCCACCTCCCTTCCCTTCCCATGTCCTGATTTAGTCCAGACCTACTCGATCTATCACCTAGACCAGCACATCTCTAGTCATAATGTACGTGCCGTGCTAAGTCACTTCAATCGTGTCCAACTCTTTGTGACCCCATGGACTGTAGCCTGCCAGGCTCCTCTGTCCATGAGATTCTCCAGGCAAGAATCCCAGAGTGGGTTGCCATTTCCTTCTGCAGGGGATCTTCCCGACCCAGGGATTGAATCCAAGTCTCTTGGGTCTCCTGCATTGGCAGGAGGGTTCTTTACCACTAGCTCCACCTGGCATAGAAAGCACCTAGGGTTCTTCTGAAGGGTGAGAGGTCTTGCATTCCTAACAAGCTCCCAGGACCACCCTGGAGCAGCAGAGGCTTACCCCCCACACCCCCACAGCCCCCCAACCCCATTTTGGGTGGCTCATGAAGGCTTCTGGTGCTCAGTCACTCTGGAAACATTCATGGCAGCTCATTGCTCAGAGTCGTTTCTCAGCTTCAGTCTGTGTGAGACCCATCACTCTGCATATATTTGGATTTCAAACATCTGAAATCTGGAGTTAGGCCGCAGGCACTGGCATCTTTGTTCAATGCCCCCAGTGGTTCTATTAATATAGGTTTGAGAAGGGGGGTTGTTTTTTTTGGCTGCACCACACAGTTTGGGGGGGGGTGTCTTAGTTCCCCAACCAGGGGTTGAACCTGGGCCCCGAAAGGGAAAGTGCTGAGTCCTGATCATTGGACTGCCAGGGAACCCTAATAATGCAGGTTGTTGTTGGAAAACAAGACTCTAAGACCAGGCAGCCCCTTTAACCTGGCACTCAAGGGCCTTCTCAACGCAGCCCCATTTTCTACCTTTGCTCTTCTCTGCTTCCTTCATGTACTGGAGCTCCAGCAGACCAAGCCGTCCCCTCTCTGGACAGTAGGTCAGCCTCTGCCTCCCTCAAGCCTCTGTCCCTCCCCGCTGTGTCCTGGTCGGACCCCTCAGCACTTGGCCTCTGCTACCTCCCAGATGCAGCCCTGCCCTCACCTCCCTTCCTTGGGGCTGCAGCTACACGTCCAGAACTGGGGGTGGGGTCTGGAAGAGGGGCCCTGTTTCCCGCTCGCCCTTCCCTGGAGTGGCTCTAGGGCAGGGACGGGACTGTATTCATTTCCACATTTCCAGGACCAGCATCTACCTGCCCCAGAGTCATTTCCCACAGGAGAGTATTAAAAAGGCATCAGATGGAGTTAAAAAGGGAAATTTTAATCCAATGTATAGCTGGCTGACTTTTAATGGGTGTAAAACAAAGTCTGCTTTGTTGGAAATAACCTGTTTTGAAGATCTCAGTTCCATAGAGCAGTGTGCCTCACGCCCCGCAGTCCTTAACATTTGGTGGGCACACACGTAGGGATTAAATGCAAATTGTTAAAATTCAATGTGGGTTTAATTACTGTCTGAAGCATTATTTTTGCACTGATTCGTGTTCATCAGGTCGCTTGTGTAAACTGTTTGCGGTGAGTGGTCGGGGACTGGCACGCTGTCATTGGCCACACAGCATAAGTGCTACAGTTACCGGACTCTAGGTGGTGGGGTCAGTTTGAACTCTGGAAGGACTGATGCTTAAGGCTGAAGCTCCAATTCTTTGGCCACCTGATGCAAAGAACTGACTCACTGGAAAAGGCCCTGATGCTGAGATTGAAGGCGGGAGAAGGGCACGACAGAGGGTGAGATGGTTGGATGGCGAAACCAACGTGATGGACATGAGTTTGAGCAAGCTCCAGAAGTTGGTGATGGACAGGGAGGCCTGGCGTGCTGCAGTCCATGGGGTCGCAAAGAGTCAGACACGACTGAGCGACTGAACGGAACTGAACTGAGCTGAATGTTTAGTGCCCTCTGCTGGTCATATTGGGCAAATCACCTGCTGCTCCCAGAGACACCTGCAGACCTCACGGTGTCTGATACCTGATGGACAGTCTTGTCTGGCCTCCCCTTAGACCGTTGAACATTTGGAAGAGAGGGTTTTTTAATTAACCTATTGGTGAGAAAAGTGTTACACCTAGGAGTTCTGCCTCTCTGTGTTGTATTAAACCAGTTAATACTTTCTAATTAATTAGTTTGCTCAAATATTTTTTAGTGACCTCATTTCTTTTTATTTTCATTTCTTTATTGAAGTGTCATTAATTTAAAATATTGTCAGTTTCAAGTGCATAGCACTTGATTCAGTTTCTTATATATTCTTATATATATAAGATTCAGTTTCAGTTCAGTTCAGTTCAGTTCAGTCCCTCAGTCGTGTCCGACTCTTTGCGACCCCGTGGACTGCAGCACGCCAGGCCTCCCTGTCCATCACCAACTCCCAGAGTCCACCCAAACTCATGTCCATTGAGTCGGTGATGCCATCCAACCATCTCATCCTCTGTCTTCCCCTTCTCCTTCTGCCTTCAGTCTTTCCCAGCATCAGGGTCTTCTTTTTCAGATTCTTTTCCATTGTAGTTTATTATAAGGTATTGAATATAGTTCCCTGTGCTCTATAGTAGGTCCCTGTTGTTTACCTATTTTATGTATAATAGTGTGTATATGTTAATCTCAAACATCTAATTTGTCTCTGTTTCCCCCCTCGTTCCCCTCTGGTAGCCACAGATTTGTTTCCTGTGTCTGTGAGTCTATTTCTGTTTTGTAAATAAGTTCACTTGTATCATTTTTTAGATTCCACATAAGTGGTATCATATGATATTTGTCTCTCTGACTTACTTCACTTAGTATAATAATCTCTGGGTCCATCCATGTTGCTGTAAATGGCCTTATTTCATTGTAAAAGGAATGAGTACCATTCCATTGCATGTCTGTACCATGTCTTCTTTATCCATATATTAAGAGTATCATGACAGTACTCAATAACAATTTATTTAATACACCATACCCAGAGCTGCCTGTCAGGGGTTGAGAGCTTTTGTCTCCAATGGTTCTGGGTTCCATCTGGGGCTCTTGCATTTCCTCTGAACAGGATTTGGGCCGGTTCCCCATGGAGCCTCAATTTCTCAATCCTGAAGGGATTATTGTGAGGGTGGTACCCATAGAAAAGGTCTAGCGCACAGTAGGTGCTCACAGAATGAGTGCTATTTTGTGCGTATGGCCTGCTTTGTAAATCTGAAATATATTTTGGAAACAAAAGAGAGGAAGGAACTGGAAGTGTTGATTGGGACGACGGTAGCTGCTCGGGGATAATTACCGGAGATGCGCTCAGAACCGTCTCATTCTAATAGTGGTGATTGCTGGGAGATGATTGGGGCTTTTTTTGCGCTCGCTCAGAAACTTCCTCTAATTACAAGGAACCAGTGTTTGTTGGCTTTGGTCCATTCATATTTCTGAGAGAGGCTTCTTGCTGGAAAGTGCTGCCTGTGGGCCTAGGCATCCAGGCTGACCATGGATGGGTTTATGGATGGAAATGGAGTGGGGTGTGCAAGAGAGAGGACACGCCAGCACTGGCAGCATCAGATCCCACTCGGCAGGTGCCCCTGCCCGCCTTCACCTGCAGGGAGCAGGCGGGGTTTAGGAGGGCTTTCTCCACCACTCAAAGGTCATGTCAGGATTCCCAAGGGTCTGTGCTGTCTTGGCAAAACGGAGCGCCAAGTGGGGGTCACAGGTGACATTCTGCAGGTCTCATGGGCAAAAGAGTGTTTCTCTGTTGAGCCGCATCGTGGTCCAGGCTTGCCCACTGCATCCATCCATCCACCCAGGAGATACTTTCCTCTGCCCCAGGGTGCCCAAGTGGTTCTGCCAGATGAGCTGATCGCCCCCCGCCTCCCCAGGCGGGGGCTTCCCTCCGCTTCCTCTGGGAGCTCAGACCTGAGCAGAGCCAGATGCAAGGCCACCAGCCCGGAGTCGAGAAGCTTAGATGAGATGATGCGTGAACACCGCAGGCCAAGCGCTTGGCTGAGGGGAGCAGAGACAGGACACCAGAACTTCATCCCCGGGTCACTGTTCACACCCCAGCAGTGAGGGGACAGAGCTGGGACTTATGACAGTTAGTGAGGCTCTGGAGTGGGGACCGGTGGATGGCCGGGGGCTGGAAGTATTTAGGAACCTTTTCCTGTAGCTTGGGTGGGAGGCAGTCCAGGCCAGCACCTGGGAACAAGGGCCAGGGTGTGTGTGGCTGAGTTTGTGACCACGGGGGACAGGAGAGGTGGACCCTGTGCAAGTGGCCGGAGCCCCACTCCCAATCCCCCGGTCCTGTGACCACAGGCTGGTCAACCTGCTCCTTCCTGAGCCTGTGATGCTTCCCGAGGGCAGTGATGTGCCATGAGGCAGCACAGAAACCCTCCACCGGGTCCCGGTGGGCAGCGAACTGCTCCTACGTGTTCAGCAAGTTACTGTCGGCGGCAGTCCAGAAGTCAGGGTGAGCCGCCTCTTTGAAGGGCTGTGAAGCTGCCGCTCAGAATCCCAGACCACGTGTTGTTCTCAGAGTCTGCTCTCCCCAGGCACATCCAAGTTCTTGTTTGCCTCCTCTCTCCCCACTAAAACAGACAAACAAAAAAGGAATTATCCTGAACAGCAGGAGCGTCTATAACCTGAGGGTAGTTAGGGAGTTCCTAACCAGGCTTGTTCTAAGTTGAAATTAATTCCCAAGTGCACGTGGAAATCGTGCCGGTACACAGACCTCTCCTGCTAGACAGACCTCTCCCAAAGCACCCCCAGCGCCACCCTGATCCCCGGCCCACCCTGTTTTTTTTTTCCTGGATCCCTCTGTGTCTTCCTTGAGTTTCCCGCCTCGTGGAGGCTGGCCAGTGCCAGGCGGGCGGTGGCGAGTCCTCTGAGCCCCTCCTGCCTCTTCCAGGGTCGCCATGGAGCCCTTCTGTCCGTTCCTGCTGGCCGGTGTTAGTCTGCCCCTCGCCAAGGCTCTCAAGGGCAACGAGACCACCACCACCACCACCACCGCGCAAAGCAACTGGACCTCCACGACCACAGGTAAGACCCCACCGCCTCTTCCCCGCTGTCCCCCACCCCATGGCCCCCTGCCCCTCCTCCTGATGAGCTCGCGGGGTGATGGGCAGGTAATGGCTTCCTCAGCCTGCTTCTGACGTTGCAAGTCTGTAAATCAGGCTGGCTGGGAGCAGGTACACAGGATTTGACTGGAGCAAACCTGGGCACTCAGAAGGCAGCAGACATAACCCCGGGCTGAGAGTTGGATCAGCTCCAGTGGGAACAGGAGAAACACTCCACTCTGCAGGACCCAATTCAGACCAATCCTGAACAAACACTGATGAGTCCACTGCAGGTATTTAAATGCTGGCGTGACAGTTGATGACATTCACTAAGCAATTAATATTTTGGATGATGAGATATTGGTATAGAGTAGTTAGGTTTATTTAAAAGAAAATAAGAGACAAAGGTCTGGATAGTCAAAGCTATAGTTTTTCCAGTAGTCGTGTACTGATGTGAGAGTTGGACCGTAAAGAAAGCTGAGTGCCGAAGAATTGATGCTTTCAAACTGTGGTGCTGGAGAAGACTCTTAAGAGCCCCCTTGGACAGCAAGGAGATCAAAACAGTCAATCCTAAACGAAATCAACCCTGAATATTCATTGGAAGGACTGATGTTGAAGCTCCAATCCTTTGGCCACCTGATGCGAAAAGCTGACTCATTGGAAAAGACCCTGATGCTGGGAAAGACAGAAGGCATGAGGACAAGGGGGCGACAGAGGGTGAGATGGTTGGATGGCATCACTGACTCAATAGACATGAATCTGAGGAAACTCCAGGTGATGGTGAAGGACAGGGAAGCCTGGCGTGCTGCAGTTCATAGAGTCACAAAGAGTCAAATACGACTTAGCAGTTGAACAATGAAGAGTCTATACCTTTTAGAGATGCATACTTGAGTGTGTACAGGAAAAAGAAGGGGTGTCTAGGGGTGACCCAGAAAAGAGTGAGTGACCGGGCAGGAGATAGGCAGGACTGTGGACCCACAGGGTTGATCCAAGAAAGTCTGGAGGCAGATCCACGGGGGTTTCTCACTCTAGTCTCTCACTAATTTCATATGTCGGAAGTTAGAAAGGAGGAAAGGAAAAAGAATGTTGGATACATGTGACAAGAGAAACACTCCAGGTGCCCAGACAGGGAAGGGAAGAGCACATGTCATGTGGCTCCACGTGTGGGAAATGCCCGGCACAGCAGACCATTGCAGGGAGCCGTGTATGAGTGGTTGACTGGGGCTGGGGGGGATGGAGGGATCTCAGTGGGTTGGTGAAGGTCTAAAGCTGGATGATGGTGATGCCTGCACGACTGTGAATTTACTAAAACACACTGAATTGCCTGCTCAGAATGGGTGTGTTTTATCGCTGGTAAATTTCACCTCCATAAAACAAAGTAAATGGCACGCAAAGTTGAAAGAAGAGGAAGGCAGGCAAGAAGAGGAGAAGCAAGAACGAATACTGCTGAATCGCCCGCCTGTGTTCACACCTAGCTCTGCCGCTGAGTGGCTGAGTGGCCTCAGCCTTGAGTCAGTCACTGCACCGCCTTGTACCTCAGTGTCCCCATTTGCAAGATGTAACAACAATACCCACTTCAGCCAGTGCTGCAAGGATTGAGAGAGAACCGTGCTGGGGTATAGAGGACTCCTCAGGGCTGGCTGTTTGTAGTAGAAGAATATGTTGTAGGCTGCCTGTTCCCTGGCCAGACTCTCACCACCCAGAGAGTTGGCTGTCCAGCATCTTTTGGTATCTCCTTCTTGGGGTGTGCCTGACGCAGAGGGAGGTCCTATTGGGTGAGTTCTGAGCCCCCAAGGAGCTGATGGGGACTTCCAGGGCACCCCATGCCTCCCGGGTAGACTTGTAGGTCTGTCTGTGTCTGCTGGCTCCTACCGGTGGCGGGGCCAGCAGGAGCCTGTAACCAGCAAGGGGCTGGAGCCCCTGCCCCTGCCGCTGGGGCTGTTGTCAGTCCCACCCTGCTGCTCCAACCCCACACCCTCGCCGGGACTCCTAGACATCACACTCCAGGACTTCTATCATAGAGCATCACTTGGTATATGAGTCAGGGTTCTTCAGAAAAATGGAGTCCATAAGATGTATACTTATGTCTATACCTTTATTTATTACAAGGAACTGGCTCACTGGATTGTGGAGGCTGGTAAGTCCAAAATCTGCAGAGCCAGTGTCCTAGGTTCAGTCCAGAGACTTGCAGGCTGCTCTAGAAGTAGAAGGCGTGATGCCCCAGTTGGAAGACAGTCAAGCGGGAAGAATTCCCTCTTACTCATGGGGAGGTTCTGGCTGTTTGTTCTGTTCAGATCTTGAACTGATCGGATGTGGCCCACCCACCATGAGGAGGGCAGTCTGCTTTTCTCAGAATAACAACTCAGACGTTGATTCTCATCCAAACAGCATCTCTTTAGAAACAGCCAGATTGCTCAGATATATTGACCGATTAACTGGGCACTTTGTGGCCAGTCAAGTTGACCCATGAAATTAAGCATCACAACTTGGTCATGGAGAGCCTTCAGGAAAACAAAAATTATCAACTTCCCTCCAGGGAGAGGTACACAAGGCGATTGGAGTTGGTGCCATTCAGCCTGGGGTCAGGAGTTCAAGGCCAGCCTGAGGCCTTCACATGATTTCCTGACTTTGAACAAATGTCCTACAAAGGCCCCTGAGAGCGGGGAGAATTGAGGTTCCCTGCTGACCTAAATCTCCAGCCAGGAGAGCAGTTCTAGGCGCCTGACCATCTTCGGCAGCCAGTAGCACCATCTTCACGTTGAAACCCCCGAGAAATTGAAAACCACAGAAAGAAAGACCAGAAATGGCAGCAAATAGAAACTGCATTCATCATGCTTCCTTGTTCCAAGCTGGCCCTCTGGGTACCGGGTCACTGTCAAGCACTGCAGCCTGAGACCCTCGGGACAGTGCTTCCCTGGGCCAGGCAGAGAGAAGCTGGCCTCTGCTTGCCCAGGGCTCAGCACCTGCAGGATCATTTAGCAAAACATTCAACCCGGCAGAGCATAGTCGTCCGACTCTTCGAGACCCCAAAAGTCCATGGGGTTTTCCAGGGAAGAAATGTTGCCTAGTTGCGATTGACTCAGCTCTTTAAGGCTGAGGCTTCCCAGGTTACGCTAGTGTAAAGAACCCGCCTACCAATGCAGGAGACATAAGTGACGTGGGTTTGATCCCTGGTTGGGGAAGATCCCCTGGAGGAGGGCACAGCAACCCACTCAGTATCCTTGCCTGGAGAATCTCATGGACAGAGGACCCTGGTGAGCTATAGTCTATAGGGTCGCGCAGAGTCAGATACAATTGAAGTGACTTAGCAGGCACACACAGGCCTGAGGCAGAACCAAGGGGCTTCCCCACCCACTGCTGCCCACCCCTGCCTCTCAGGGCCGTCCATCCCAGGGGGTGGTCTGCACAAGTTTAAGTGTGCAGATGCACTGCTAAGCTCAGAACTCCCAGGACAGCCCCCGACTTGTAATTTCCAGGACCAGATTCCATGCACGCCATGCACACACGTGCACACCTCTCAGGTGTGTGGGCGTGTTTATTTGCACGAACATCCATCCACACCTGACTTGGACCACTGGCTGCATAGATTTGGGGGAGATTTGTGGGGAAGCCTGCTCCGAGTGGACCACCAGCCTACTTACCTCCAGGAAAGCCCCCCCTGCTCCCCGCCACTTGGACCCTCAGCCCCACCCAGTCTGAGCTACCTCAGTGTGAAATGAAAACAGAAAGTGACTCAAATTTCCTCTTAGTCACCACACTGACTTCCCACGCAGAGCCCATTGGTGGCCCTGGGTGGGACACAACCCAGCCTGCGGAGGCCCAGGTTGGCTTTCAAAATTGTATTTCGGTTGAATTGCTCACCGATATTTAAAAATCCAATCATTTTTACATAAAAATAGAGGTTTCTCCTTTTGGTGAATTGGAGAATTAAGCTCTCGAGCTGTATCTTTCCTTGGTCCCAGTGGGCTGGGGCTGAGACACGGCCAGTCCAGCAAGACAGACACGCACGCCCCCAGCTCCTCCGAGCCCCCCTGAGCCCGCTGGTCCCTGGGGGTCCCCATCTGACCTCTGCCTTCCAGAAGAGAGGCAGCTGAGACATCTGACAGAAAGCAGAGCAGGGAAACCCGTTGGCCACTGTGATTGGCCGCTTCTGTCCACATGCACAGCCCCTCTCTGGGGACTTGGGCCATTCAGCCCCGATCCTGGCAGGCGTGCCCTCGAATGTGAGGTGCTCCTTGGGGAGTTGAGGGCATTTTGGTGAGGAGGGGGCATTCTGAGGAGGCAGGAGATGAGTCAGCATCGTGGAAGGAGCTGGGGTTTGAGGGTGGCAGCCAGGCCACCAGAGCCCGCTGGAATTCAGGCTTGGGGGGCAGGTTGCAGGCAGCCACCTTGTGTCCAGGGATGGGGGACCTTCCGGTGGAGGAAAGGGGTAAAGGGGGAGCGAGGGTGAATCTGGGCAGGCGGGATCAGAAGCTTGCAGCTCTGAGAGGCCGGCTCACCACGTGGCGACAGGTCTCTGTCCAGCCAAGGGCCAGGCTGCTGGCCTGTGCCCTGAGCTTGTGTGGAAGCCTGGGGGGCTCCCCACCCATCCTGGGACAGAGCAGGGGGACCTCTGCACCCCGACTCCCCTCCATCTCCTGTTATGGGGAGCATCAGGTGCCCAGGACCTGGGGAAACAGGCCACACGGGGGTCTGGGCCTTCCCTGCCATGCAGCAAGGGGCCTTGGGCCAGTCAGGTAACCAGATCCCCGGATCGGGCTCTTCACGGCGACACCGCTGTGCATCTAAGTGGAGGTGCCTGGGAGGGGACCAGGGGCCAGGGACCAGGGCGGTGGACTGCATGGCAAACCTGTGAAGTGGGGAGGCGGCGTCCAAGAGGAGGGGCTCTGGAAGGAGAGAGTTTGCAAACTGTGTAAAGCGGGGCGCTGGTGTCCAGGGTGAAGGGCTGTTGAAGGAGAGGGTTTACAAACTGTTCAGTGGGGTTCTGGTATCAGGGAACAAGGGTCCATAGGGAGGGATTGCTTTGCAAACTGTGAAGCGGGGCGCTGGTGTCCGGGAAGAAGGGCCGATGGGATGGGGGCTAGCCAGTGGCCTGTGAAGCGAGGTCTGGCATCAGGGAAGAGGGGCTGGTGGGGTGGGGCCGCTCTGCACACCATGAGCCTGGCGCTGGGGACCGCCCCTTGCCCAGACCCCCGCTGCCCTTGTGTCGGAGTCCTGACGGGGGGCCCACTCCACCCCCAGGCCCCCCGGCTCCCGGCGCGCTGCAGCCCCTGCTGGCCTGGCTCCTGCTGCCCCTGCTAGTCTTCCTGCTCTTTCTGCTGCTCGCCGCCTACTTCTTCAGGTAGGAGTGTCCGGGCCGCTGACTCACCCCGACCTGCTGGGGAGGAAATGATGCAGAGAGGGAGGCCGTGACTGGGGGTGGGCGGGCGGGGCCGGGCCGGCAGCTGAGGGTAGGGCGTCCCGGGGCCGGGCGGGCAGCGGCTCAGCCATGAGCAGCAGAAGCAGCTTCTCCCGGCTCACCTGGTGGGTATCACCGGATGGGTATCCCTTGGCGGGTCACCCTGGGGCCCTGGGCGCTGGGCAGACTCCCTGGGCTGAGCGCTAACGGTCTGTGTCTCTAAGGTTCCGGAAGCAGAGGAAGGCAGTGGTCAGCGCCAACGACAAGAAGATGCCCAACGGGATCCTCGAAGAGCAAGGTAAGGGGGGACCTGGACGGGGCCGGGCGGAGGCGTGCCTTCCTTGCAGCTCAACGTTTATACATAAACCCCTCCAGCTTTGCGCCTCTCGTCTGGCGTTACCTGGCATCATGCTGTCTTTTAGAATCTGCGCTTCCCTGTGTCAGAGTTTTTGTCATTTTCTCTCCGGTGTGAAACAGATGTTTGAGGCATTTCAGTTTGTGGCTTTGAAGGGAGACGGTATTTCACATCCTGTTGTTTTTACAGGATTTTGAAACGTGTAACATTTATCAGGGAGTCTTAGATCAGCCGTCAGTGAGAAAGGTGGGCTCATCACCAACCTTCTCAGAAGGGTCCCCCTCCCCCGAATCCACACTGTTTTTCAGATCAGATGAAAGAAGGGAATTGATGGGGCAACGCGGAGGGTCAGGGGCATTCCCTACCATTTTTTTTTTAGGTTCCAAATTCAGCTGCTAACTTGTAAATGCCCCTTTACAAAGGCACATTGGTTTTCTTCCCACGCGTTGAGATGTCCGAAAGAGGTATGTGAGGCAGAGGCTTTTAAAAATACCAGTTCATACCAGTGACTACAACTTCCTCAGTCAGCTTGCTGCCGACTTATTCCATGGTTTGGGGGAGCAGGGGTGCTGTCAGACTTCACCTGAATTGCACAACAGACCCAAGACTCTGCAGAGAGTCGTCAGCAGCGAGGGACCTCGGCCAGACCCAGGAGGGCAGTTTTGCGGGGCCGGGGGGACCCACGACCCCGCTTAGATGATGGCACGTGGCCTCCAGGCCCCTCCTTCCTGCCTCCTGCTCCTGCCCCGCCCGTCCCAACAGCCTGGATGGGGCGAAGAGGGTGCAGCTGGCGAGGCCGCCTACCTCATCCTGGAGTGTCCGTCTCTGGGAGGGGTGAGCCCCGCGGGGAGCTCTTGACTGGGCGTCGGAACAGCTCTGCAGGTGGGGACTGGCCCTGCCGCCAGTGACAGCAGAGCGACGTGGGCCTCGTGGAGGACAACGGCTTGCTCTCCAGGATGGGAAGCACATGCCACAGGGGTCGCTTTCTGTCTTGCTCTGAGTTTGTGGAAGCAGCTTGTCCGGGGACCCGCTTGCAGACTGGCCCTTCTCTTTCTCGAAGCCTCTAGCCCCGCCCCCTCAAAAACCCAACGGTGGTTTCTCTTATTTCTCCTGGAGCTGATGGAGTTTGAGTAACTGTTGCAAAGGTTACTGTCGTTAAGGTTTGTTAACCAGGACTATCTGTTAGAAAGACAAGGCTATGGGGGCCTCCTAACTGGAGAGGTTCCCAGTGTGGTACCAGTTTGTGCCCATGGGGGCCTCCTATCTGGACAGATTCCCAGTGTGTTGCCAGTTTGTGCCCAGAAACCTGTCGTTAGTCAACTCAGTTCCAAGCCTGGACAGTAGACGTAGAGTGTGAAGGTGCCTAAGTCCTTTGTAGAAGGAGCAGGGGACAGGCGGAAAGACAGGTGGGTGGGTGGGCGAGTGAGCTGGGAGGATAAGGCATCTCCAGTTGGCAAGAGCAGGTTACACCAGCCAGAGGCAGCTGTCCAGCCGTCATGATGAGTGATGTGCCTGTGTTGTAGGAGACAGAGCTTGCCTTCAGCTGCTCACGGTCTGAGAGGAGCATCCCCCTCCAGCTGTGACACTCCTCCAGGAGGTTGTCCGTCCGTCTGGTTAGTAAGTCACCCGCCCATCTGGGAGCACGGCTCAATGGCCCCGTATTTCTGTTGACCCCACAGAGCAGCAGAGGGTGATGCTTCTCAGCAGGTCCCCGTCGGGGCCCAAGAAGTACTTCCCCATCCCTGTGGCACACCTGGAGGACGAGATCCGCGCCCGCTCGGCCGACGACTGCAAGCGGTTTCGGGAGGAATTCAACGTGAGTCTGGGCCCTCTGCCTCGTCTTGTGGAAGGGCGCTGGGATGTGGGGTGTTGTGTTACATGATAAATTACCCCAAAGGCACAGAACTCTCGCTTCCACCAAGACACAGCCCCCAAAACGGGGTCCCGGTTTCTGCTGCAATGCCCTCCACTGACCCTCATCCCCACTGATAAGATGAGATGGTTGAGGGGGAGATTCAGAGCCTCCTTCCAAGTCACACACCCTGAGCACTGAGTTCTGAATCAAGTAAGAAGGCAGCACCGTTATCCCGGTGATGTGCGTGACCAGGGCGAGCAGACCGTGGGGTGACAATTTGGCGCTGAGAGCAAAGGAGCCCTCGGACCTCCCTGCACAACCTCAGGTAGACGGTCGAGGGGGTGATCCTGAGGGGACATCTCTCTGCCTCCACAGCCCTTTGATTCTGCCCGAGTCAGGGTGTTCGTCCTGTTACCGCTGTTTTGGATGAACTTGACAATGGCAAAGCTAACTAAGATGAATTTAACCAACTGGTCCAGCCTGCTGATAGGAAACAGATCGTCCTAACTCTCGACAAAAATATAAGTGTACGATAATGACACCTCCCCTTGTGTTGCTAATATTTTTCTTAATGTCCCATGAATTGTGAAGCTTCTAGATAGCTATAGCAATCAGAGTGAAAGACAGCTCCAGGCAGTATTGTTTTGTAGCCTCTCAGCCTGACAGCAGAAGTTAATTCTCCAGTTTTCAAGATGACTATCCAAAAAAAAAAAAATCAAAGTGACTGTCCCAGTTGGCGGCTACAGGACCGCTTCCCCCACCTCCTTTCTTGTCCTGTTTCCTCTAGTATTTGTGTTTCCCCACGTGGAGGCTGGTGACTGGCCTTGCTGAGGGAGGGCTGAGTCAGAACTCACCGGCGGAGCCACAAATCTCAGAAGTTAGGGCCCGAGAAGAGAGAGGGTCAGGCAGGTAAGGCCCTTGCCCCAGATGCAGTGTGTTAGGGGATGCCAAAACACCTTATCATCTGGATAGATATTATTTTCACACAGCTTTTAAAAATAGATGCCAGCCATCCACGTTGAACAAAATAGCAATTACTAATTGTAAATAAAGACAGGGTCCCTCTGGTTTCTGCTGTGACCCCAGGCTCCGACGGGGCTTGTGACCCTACTGTTGACTGATCCTGCCTTTATTTAAAAGTTTGATATTTTGGTCATCATGGGTTTGTGTGTGTGTGTGTGTTAATTTAGGGGTCTTTTAGATGTTGAGATCAAATGTGATTTTTCTTAACCCCCGGGATTTTTGGAATACTCCTTTCTGTTTTTGCAACCAAAGCAAGCGCCTTGCCCTGCTCACCCCACCACTGCCACTAAGCAGCCTTTCCGGCCAGCCCCCTGCCCACTGCCTCCGCTCAGGGAAGGGCCAAGACCGAGGGTCAAGAGGTTGAGTCCAGCAAGGATGTGGAGTCCGGTCCTGGCTCCGGGGGACCCTGAGCAACTGCCTGCCCCCCTCTGGACCCCAGTCCGCTCTTCTCTCAAGGGAGCGGGCAGCCCCTGCTAGGAGCATCGTGACCACCACGACCAGCCCACGCGTGCCTCCACAGGTGCCCACGCTTGCCAAGGGCCCACACTCCTTTTTTTCCCTTTTCTCGCCCTCTGTCCTGAGCTCCCCGCCCAGAATCTGTGCAGGGAGACGGATGGGTCTCAGAGTAGTCAAGCCAGAGGAGTTTGGACTCGTGTGCCTTGGCCGATCGAAGCTCACATGAATTTGAAGTTAACAAGGCTGGGAGCCGTTTCGTGGGGTGATGGAGGCGCCAATGCCGGAGGCCAGTAGCCCACGTGCCTGCCCCAGGTCTGCTTCTTGCCAGTCTGGAGGGCTTGGGCAACATGTGCACCTCTGCCTCGGTTTCCTCGTCTGTGAAACGAGGCCTCCCAGCCTTCACAGGAGTGTCTCAGCCCGTGAAAGAGCTAAAGCGTGTGTCCTGCGTCTGCAGGAGCGGAGTCTGAGCACCATCCTGCTCAAGACGACTTCTGTGACGGTCATCCACCTGCCGTGGTTGAATGCTGAGCTTGCGGGGGCTGTTCCAGGCCCCTGGTTGAGTGACGCAGACGTCTCTCTCCAGACACCTCCTCCCAGGAGCCTCTGTCCCTCCCCTGAGGGTTATTTGAAGCCCAGTGTCCAGAATCAACCTAACCCTAAGTGCTGCAGGAAGGGCCAGGGAGGCGCCCCGAGGGGAGGGCCTGGCACAGCTCACACCAGGATGAGGGAAAGGACTGTGTGCGTGTGTTTGTGTGCGACACGCACGCTCCTTGAAAGAAAGGAAAGGAAAGTTAGTGGTACAGTCATGTTTGACTCTTTGTGACCCCGTGGACTGTAGCCTGGCAGGTCCTCTGTCCAGGCAATTCTCCAGGCCAGAATACTGAAGTGGGTAGCCTTTCCCTTCTCCAGGGGATCTTCCTGACCCAGGGGTCAAACCCAGGTCTCCTGCATTGCAGGCAGGTTCTTTACCAACTAAGCTACTATAACACCTCACCTCAAACAAACCAACAACCCTTTTCAGCCAATGTGCATAACAGGACAATCGATCACAAGTTATTTATCTGTCAGGGGGCACAGGCATGACCCTCACTCTGGGCACAACGGCAGTGGCCCAGGAATGGCAGAGCCCCCACCCCACCCCAGGAGCCCCCCTTATTTATCCTGAGCCATCGGAGCTCAGAGATGCGATTCCCCGGGTGGCTGACAGTGGGAGAAAGGCTGGCCTGCTCAGAGGGGCTGTTTCTTTCCATGCGCTTGGAAACAGGGTGCGGGGCTCAGAGCACTTTGCCTCTGTTGCCCGTGTGGCCCCCCTGTGCTGCCGCCCACGGAGTCGGGACATCACCCCGTGTCCTGGCTTTGTTCTCCGGTCACGGCTGGAGGTGTCAGAGCCCAGTTCATCCTAACCACTTGGACGTCCCCAAGTCACTCCTTCAGTCCCGCCCTGCATCCCCCTTACCTTCCGAGGAAAAGGGAGGCTTCTTTTTTTTAAATAAACTAATTGTAATAGAGCATTCTTAGAGCAGATTTAGATTTACAGAAAATTGTGCAGAAAGTACCAAGTTCCCATACACTCATTCTTTCCTTGCACGGAAGACATCTTGCCTGAGTGTGTTACATTTGTCACAACTATTGAATCAATATCGACTCAAGATCACAGCTAAAGGTCAGATCAGGGTTCCAGAGCTGCACATTCTATGGGTTTTAACTAACCCATCACATCACGCGCCCCCCCATGGTGGTCTCATGCCTCTTTTATTTTCAGGGCTGGAGTCAAAAATAGCTTTGAGGTGAAAAAGAGAAGGCTCTAGAACGTGGTCACATGTTTCATGTTGAGGTTTGATCAGGAAGCTCGGTGTTAAGAGCTTTGATGAGGGGCCAAGAGCTCCCTGCGGCAGTGGAGATACTGGCCTGGCGGAGACCTTGCCCACCGGTCTTGGCCAGGCGCCCACTGGGCTGGCCTCCACACCGACCTGGGTAGAGCATCTGCCTGTGGCCATTGGGCGTGGAGCAGGGAGAGGACATGGGCTGGCAGGGGCTGAGTCTGTGATGGAGACACCCCCACCCTGGGAGAAGGGGACCCTGACTCAGGACTTTGATCCCAGGCTGGGCCCCAGTCTCCTGGGCACTGACCACTGGAGCCGGAAGCCCCTGCTTTAAAGAAGATAGT
Source organism: Okapia johnstoni (assembly GCA_024291935.2). Taxonomy (NCBI): domain Eukaryota; kingdom Metazoa; phylum Chordata; class Mammalia; order Artiodactyla; family Giraffidae; genus Okapia; species Okapia johnstoni. The sequence continues at coordinate 84,119,274 of CM044318.1, forward strand.
GTCCTTCTCGTGGTCCAGGTGCCAGCTCCCAGTCCCCTCCCACTGTCTGCTGTTCACCAGCCAGGAATCTGGGCGATTCCGCATCCACCCTGGGGTTCCGTTTGCTCATCTACAGGACAGGACTGATGGTCCTAATGTCACCTGATGCAGCTTGGGTTGTGAAGGCCGGTGACCCAGCCCTTCCCCAGTGCCCAGCCCATCGAAAATACTCGACAAACGTTAACACTACTTACTCGAGTCTCAGTGGCCCCTGGTTCACCCGACGGTCAGGTTGGATGTTTGAAGGAGGTTCAGAAGGCTCTTTTCCACTGTGCTCTTGGAAGAGCACCCCTGCCCCGATCCTGAACATGGACCCTCCCCAGCAGTGAGCAAACGTGGGAGGAAGTTTGGCTCCAACAAGAACCGAGGGACTCTGCGTGGAAAGAATTAGAAGTCAGGATGCTGCTATGCTGCCTGTTGGCTCTAGGGCCCTAGCTGAGCCCCGAGACCCGATTTCCCCTCAAGACAAAAGGGGGGCTAGGGCGGAGCGTGCAGGCCCCCGTGGGATATGGGTAACTGTGATGTGGGCCCAGGTCTGCGTTTTCAAGGAGCCCGCAGTGGTGTCTGTCCCACTGGTCCATGCCACATCCTTGGGGGAGGACGGTCCTTCACCATCACCCTCCTCGGCTTTCAGCCCCAGTGTCTGTGTCCTCACTACTGGATCAGAGCTCTGCCATGGCCACCTCCTACCTCCTTGAGCTGGGCCTGCTCTGGACCAGGGCTTCTGGGTCCCGGGGGTTTGTTGGCCATGCAGGGCCCAGTGGCAGCCTGGATGCAGCTCAGGGTCCAGCTGTGGGTCATCACTTTGTCCACATCCCTGTCGGCCCCACTGGACAGGAGGCCTCAGGGAAGATGGGCCTGTGTCTCTATCCCGGCCCCCGTCCAGGGCCGGCCCAGTGCCCGAGGCAGAGGCTTCTCTGGGCAAGAGCAGAGGGACAGGCAATGTGCGGGAGGTAGTTTGCTCAGAGGCCCGTTTTCTTGATTCCCTCACTTGGTAGGGCAGAGGAGGCAATGGCACCCCACTCCAGTACTGTTGCCTGGAAAATCCCATGGATGGAGGAGCCTGGTGGGCTGCCGTCCATGGGGTCGCACAGAGTCGGACACGACTGAGCGACTTAGCAGCAGCAGCAGCACTTGGTAGGGAGGCTGCATGGACGAGGTGCTGGAGTCCTCACATTTATTGCTGACTCTGCATTTTCTTCTAGTCTCTGCCATCTGGACACATGCAAGGAAGTTTTGAACTGGCCAATAAAGAAGAAAACAGAGAAAAAAACCGATACCCCAACATCCTTCCCAGTAAGATTTTACTCTTTTTTTTTTGCGTCATCGGTGGCATTCCAACGACACTCAGCCTTGATTTACAGCTCCTGGTGATTCTACCTATCCAGGCAGCAGATGCCCAGGTGCTCAGAGGGCAGGGCCCAGGTCAGGACACCTGCTCAGCCTTCATGCGTGGGGGTCTAGGTGTCTGTCTCCCACCTGGGGCTCTGAGAGCCTGTGCCGTTCGTGGTCTGGCTGCCAAGCCTGCGTTCACTATTGAGACCTGGGCTGCCTGGGGGAGGGGATGGGGACAGGAGGATGCCATCTGCCCCGGCTGGCAGGGCTCCTGCTGTGGACCCAGCCTTGAGCCCTGGTCTCGGGCAGCCAAGGGTCCTGAGCATCTCCCCATCTTGGACATGGTGCCCTGGGCCACCAGAGTCAAGGCTCCTGTACAAGGACAGAAGTGACAAGACTTCAAAGAGCTGTTGGGCTTTGGCAGTCCTGTGGGAAGGCTTGGAAGCATCCCAGTCTTTGCCACCGCAGCTGACGGGGGTCGTGGGTGGGGGGTGTGGCCTCCAGGGGGTGGAGGGGCCAGAGACAGACACACGTGTCCAGGAGCGTTGCTGGATGGGCTGTGCCCTGGGGGGCCTCGGTGCCTAGATAGACCCCCAGAGTTCCAAGCTGCCTTTGCAGAAGCTGGCCTGGGGGGGGGGGGCGGGTTGTGACATCATTTCTCCAGCCTGGACCCACCTGTCCACTTCACCATCAGGCTAGCAGAAGGGTGGCCTGTGAGGACCCCAGTGAGTTCACGTTGGAGGCCTGACAAAGCAGGGACCTCCCTTCTCGGGCAGAGCCTCACTGGGGTGGAGCAAGCCGGCCTGTGCTGGCCCTCAGTAAGGTGGCGCTTGGCTGAATTTTTAGGATCAGACTTGAGTCCGTCTGCCCTGTGAGTAAGAGAAGCTGTGGTCCACCTGATCTATGTGGTTCCTGGATTTTCAGCACCTGATAGAAGCAATTCATTCCCATTTTGCATGCGTAGGATTTACTTGTGCTTTTGGTTTGTGTGTGTGTTTGTGTGTGTGTGTGTGTGTTTGTAGAGTCCCCCATGAGCTTGGGTCAACTAAAACCAGAGAAATTAACGAAGTACTATCCCATGCATATTTGCAGAGGAAGCCAAGGGAGCACCAGGGAGACGACAGGTCACACAGCCAAGCAGAGAGGGTGGCTTAGACCAGGGTCAGGTTCTAGACTCAGGGCAAAGTTCATGCTGAGAGAACTTGCTGTTAAATTGGGTGAGGCTTATCAGAGGCAAGCTCCATGGCTTGAACAGCTCAAAGGAAAGAAACGCCATGCAGGAGGTTGGGGATCTTTGGCATAATTTGCGCTGAATAAAAATTAGGGTATTTGGAAGTTAGTGTCTGTTCTTAGTTGAGTTAACTAGCTTAGTTTGTGCGTTGACTGCATGATGTGTGTGTGGAGGACCTTCTCACTGCCTAGCCCTTTCCGAGGTTCCTGGCCTACGTTTCTGTCATAATCATGGAACCCTTTACCTTCTAAAGGGAACGTTTACGTGGCTAATCAAGAGTGGTTTCAGCCTGAGCTCGATGGAGTGTCAGGTGTGGGAATTACCTCTGATGGCCCAAGGTGGGGCATCCCCTGCACCCCGAGGGTCCCCAGTGGGACCCAGCAGGGCCTGCTTCGTGCCCGTAGTGTCTACCACGTCCTCTGGCTTGTATTATGGAAGGGAGCTGGCATTCTCTGCAAGTGTGAAAGTGTGGGTCCTGGCCCAGCCCCTCCCGGCCCAGGAGTGCCAGGCCAGAGGAAATTGAGGTGCTGGAGGTCACCACGGGCCTGGGGACTCTGTCCAATGTGAGCATTTCACATTGGTCCAAGGACTTGTTTACGGAACCGTGTCCTGGATCCACCGGGGTGTACCCTGGAGGAGGCCAGCTGGGGGCATCTGGCTTTGGCATCAGTGAGACCCAGGAGAAGCCAATCTGGTTAACCTGGGCGGTTGGCCAGAGGTGCTCTGGGGCAGCTGGATCATAGGAGGATTGTGCAGGGGGCTCCCAGGCCTGCTCCCCCCACCCCAAGCCTGGGAGACCCTGCTCATACTCGGCGTGGGGTCAGGGTCAACAGGCAGGGAGACAGGCAGGGGCCCAAGTCCCTCAGCCCCGAATACCTTCCCTCTCGCGCCCCCTTCCCCATGCAGAGAAAGAGAGGGGAAATGGTAGTCCCTCAGTTGTGTCCAACTCTTTGAGACCCCGTGGACTGCACCTGCCAGGATCCTCTGTCCCTGGGATTTTTCTCAGGGCAAGAATACTGCAGTGGGTTGCCATTGCCTTCTCCAGGGGGTCTTCCAGACTGAGCTATCCAACCCCCCACTCCTGAGTCTCCTGCATTGGCAGGTGGGTTCTTTACCACGGGCACCACCTAGGAAGCCCTGTAAGTACATCCTATTTACAAGATGCCCCTGGGGTAGGAGTCAGTCCTGGGTGTGAACCTAGGGAGCTCTGAGGACAGAGGTCAGGGTGCCCGGGGTGTTGAGAGGCTGCGTGTGGGAATGGCCCCACAGCCAGTGGCAAGCAAGCACCCTCCTCTTTTCTGGAAAAAGATGCCAACCAGGGATAATTTTAGGAAATGATGTTTTGAGGGAGAAGTGTGACTCTTTAGAGTGAAAAGACAGGAAGCTCTTAGAACTGCAAGACGCTAAATCTAACCAAAAGGCTATTTTTAACCCCTGCTTTCTATAGCTGTCCTCAGAAGGGTAAATTGTTCCAAATCATGTTTAACTAGCTTGATACGTGTTCCACCGGTGCTATTTCTGCCTCAGGGCCAAGGGTCTCAGGGCCGAGCTTTTGCGGACAGTGACTCTGGGGTCTGAAACCCTGACCGCCTTCTGCGGGCCGTGACTGCCCCAGACCTGTGCTGACCTGTCCTCCAGTAGGAGCAGGGTATGGTGTCCAGACAGCAGGTGTCCAAGCCCATCCACTTGTTGTCAAGCCAGCAGCCCTCCGTGTAGAGGGGAGACATCCAGTCTGCGACCCGGGATCTTTGCCCCAGACCCACACCACACACACACACCCTCCTCGGTTAGTTCAGTCCTCTGGCCACTTGGAGGGGACAAAGCAGGGAGCAGGACACAGAACTATCCAATAATTAATGCAGTAAATACAAACAGAGTACCCACCGTGTACTGCCCAGCACAGAATAATAACCTGAAAGCAGCTTGATCCTAGAGCCCTGGGCCCAAGTCTGGGCATCCTTCATACATTTCTACTCCTGTAAGTGGTCGGCTGCTTACACACCAGCATGGAGACCCAGAGCTGGAGCTGCTGCACCTGGAGGGACCTGTGAAATGGTCGAACTTCTTTGAGAATCAGAAGAAAATATATACCTAACCCAGTCTGGCTCATATTCATCCTTATAGAAGCTACTAATGCAGGAGACATAAGAGACTCAGGTTTGATTCCTGTGTCAGGAAGATCCCCCAGAGAAGGGAATGGCTACCCACTCCAGTGTTCTTGCCTGGAGAATCCCATGGACAGAGGAGCCTGGCAGGCTACAGTCCAGGATGTCGCAAAGAGTCAGACACGACTGAAGCAACTTAGTACACACGCCCACAATGCAGTCATAAAATAGGATGTGTAATTTTTTTCTCTAATGGAGAAAGGGGTCCGTGAAGGCAGAAGTGACATGGACCCATGTAAGTCATATGGGGTCTGGTTAAAACCTCCCCACATGTATGTGTACCTACATACCACAAACATACACACCACACTCATGTACATACAACACACACTACACACACTGCATACAAGACACACCACTGCACACCCCACAAATACACATACACACTGCACACACCCACACCACTCACACACACACACACACACACACACACACACACACACACACACAGCCCTCCCTGGTCAGCCCTCGCACACTGGAAAACTGCTGGAACCACAGGCCGGAATGTTCCAGGCAGTGATCCGTCCTGCACAGTCCATCCGTCTGAGTCCACTTACCTTCCTGCTTTGGGGCAGACCTGAGCCTGAGGACTGGAGTCTGGAGTCCCAAGCCCTCAGGCCTGATGCCCACGTGTGCAGAGGTGGACAGGCTCCCCTTCGAAAGCCTGGGAGCGTGGACCCTGGAAGTGCTCCTGAGGGCCAGCACACCGACTCCTGTGCCCTGAAGCTCTTTCCTGTCGTCATCCCCTGGGTGTGTTCAGCTCTTTCTGGGGTCTGGCCTGGCCTGGGTACCGAGGTGCTGTGTTCGATGGAACAGGTGCGTCCCTGCCCCCAGGACATGGAGCGTCTCCTGGGAACGTTGAAGAAGAGCTTCCCTTTTTCCCCGTGGTCACCATGGTTACGTCCTTCACAGTGTTTAATGCTGTCCGTATAATTCCCTGGCCTGATGTCACGGTTTTTGTGTCGCTGTTTTTTTCTGCAGATGACCATTCCAGGGTGATTTTAAGCCAAGTGGATGGAACCCCGTGTTCAGACTACATCAATGCTTCCTACATAGATGTAAGTACCCCCCAACCCAGCACGACACTCACACCTGGACCATTGAGGGTTGAGTATGAATGGTGACCACTGGACCCCTTCTTCCTGGGGCCAGGAATGTAACTTGTCCCCACTTTCCTGGACATGGTGGCCACACCGCCCCCAACACAGAGAGCATGAAAGCGCTGGGCCTTTTGAATCAGCGTCTGTGCTGAAGATTCGTTCCTAAGCTGCAGATAAGCCCAAAGGAGGCTCCTTTATGCTGCGGCTGCTTAGTCACTCAGTCACGTCCAACTCTTTGAGACCCCATGGACTGTAACCCACTAGGCTCCTCTGTCCATGGGATTTCTCAGGCAAGAATACTGGAGTGGGTTGCCATTTCCTCTTCCAGTTGATTTTTCCACTCCAGGGATCGAACCCAGGTCTCCTGCTTGGCAGGTAGATTCTTTACCACTGAGCCACCTGGGAAGCCCATACTCATTTATATGGGCCAAACAGAACAGAAAGGACCAGTTAAATAATTTGCAGTAAAATCATATAGAATGGATTATTAAGAATCTAGTTTAGTTGAACCTTAAAAGATCATTTAATATAAGTTACGAATTATTATAAGAATTCAGTATAAGAGAATGTGTACATATTAACCAATTAAAAAATATATATCTGTGCCTGTGTGTCTGCTTGCATATCTGGAAAGGTATTCAGAGAAAAATACTGGCAAGGGATGCACAAAAATAGCATGTTATTTCTGAAACTCCTGGCAAGGTTTCTTCTTGGTTTTCTGTGTTTTCCAAATTCCCCACAATAAATAAATGTTACTTTCCTAACCGTAAAGTCCTTCCACAATGACAATTCTGAAAAATCATAAATCTGCTTTTATTTCTCTAGGGTTATAAAGAGAAGAATAAATTCATAGCAGCTCAAGGTAAGCTTTTCATGAAGTGACGGTCTGAACGTGATTTTGGTAAAATGACATGGAAGACGATTGCTTCCTTACCTGTTTTACCTGTTACCAGCCATTCTGGGGGCTTATACAGGCTTTTTGTATGTGTGTGCATGCTAGGTTTACATAGCTCATCAGAGTCGTCTCCCCAGGCTCAGAAGTGAAAGATGAATCTCACAGCCTTTCCACTCAATGCGTCTGCTCCACTGGCCAGGGGTGTCCCCTCCCCTGGGAGGGGGTCAGGAATGTGGGCCCCACCCCTGACCAGCTGCTGTCCCTGAGTTTGCACCTTAGCCAGCATTCCCAGGTCATTCTGCACAGTGGAGTTTGAGGAGCATTATACCAGGGCACAGGGCTTCAAACGAGTGCAAGAGCTGGAGCTCTGAGCGTGTCCGCCCCGTGTGTGGGCAGGGCAAACAGACAGGGAGCGTGGGGGGGCATCTGTCATACACAGCCATGGCAGGTGTGCAGCCACACGATGTGTGTGTGCAGAGAGACAGACACACAATCTGTTTCTGCGCCTGCGTGGTTTAAGCCCAGACGCCCAACGGGTGCTTGCCGTCTCAAGCACATCAATGTGTTGATATTTGCATTAGAAATTTGCAGTAGAGATTTGCATTAGAAAACCTTGAATTTCCCTCGGCTGACTGAGCTCTACTTGACTTCCAAGTTGTTGAGCTTGGGGAGCAGCAGGGAGGGGAGTAAGTAACTTTCCGGATCGAGCCCATATAACCTTGAGGATGCTTTTAGCCGTGGAAGTGTGTTAGTGTGTAGCCCGCCAGGCTCCCCTGTCCGTGGGATTCTCCAGGCAAGAATACCAGAATGGGTTGCCGTGCCTTCCTCCGGGGGCCCTTCCTGTGAGAGCACGCCCTTAAACCTCTCACATGACCCTCTGTGTTTTCAGCAAATCAGCATCTGCTTGGGGCTGTCATCCCTGGGAGCCAGGGCTGATGAAGCCGAGCTTCAGGGAGCTAAAAGTAGATTTCCTGCACATCCTCACTCCTCAGCAAGAGTCTTTAGAGCAGTGGGTACCAACATTCAGTGTAGATAGCAATCTTAAATGCACATTTAAATGCACACACAAAAAATGGGCTTCCCTGGTGGCTCAGATGATAAAGAATCTGCCTGCAATGCAGGAGAGCCAGGTTCAGTCCCTGAGTCAGGAAGATCCCCTGGAGAAGAGAATGGCAACCCACTCCAGCATTCTTGTCTAAAGAAGGGACAGAGGAGCCTGGTGGGCTACAGTCCCTGGGGTCACACGGAGTCGGACACAACTGAGTGACTAGCACTTTCACTTGCCCTGAAAAGTAGGGAGATATAAGCCCACAGTCCATCAGGAACATGCCCAGCTTTTAACGTCAAAAACGTCAGAAAACCTGGCAAATACTTGCTGACACCAATAAAAATGTCTTTTTCATTCTTATAAGCAGACATGCAGAGGAAGTAGCCCAAGGCTGGGGCAGCAGCACAAGGGAGGAGGGGCCTCTTTTATTCCTCCCGTGCCCTCCTTAGTGTCATCCTCAGGGTCACAAAATGGCTGCCACACCTCCAGGCACTGTTGTCCCTAGTCAGGCAGGAAAGAGAGCAACAGGCAGAGGACTTTCTTCCAGGGACACTTAATCTTTTGTTCAGACCCCCTCCCCAGGGGCTTCAGCCCACATCTCACCAGACAGCATCAGTAGCTGTGAGGGTAGCTGGGAGATGCGATATTTTTTGTTGTTTTTTTTTTCAGAGGAAAGGGGGTTATACATGGCAGGTGGGTCAAGCAGCTGGCAGTGTCTCTCCCTTCCCCCACCCCCACACACAGTCTGATTCAGCGATTTGGGATGGGAAGTCTTATTCTGAGCCCCTCCGTGGCCACAAACCACTTTGACGGCTTGCAAACCAGCTCCCATTTAAACAGCCTCTGTGGCCCACAGTCGTCACCCAACTGGGTGTGCTAACTTAGCCCCCGAGGATTTCCCAGCCCCTGGGGGGGTATCAGGGAGAGAGAGGCAGGACCAGACAGGGAGGCTGTCCCCTACTCCAGTCTGGGACTCTGCAGGGAGTGAACGGGCCCATCACCCCTTTCCTTGGGGCATGTGTGGGGGGAGCAGTCATCCTGAGGCCCAAAAGCCGGGGTGACAGGCCTGGGGCTCCGGGGGCCGCTCTGTCTGACCCAGGCCATCCTCTCCTCTCAGGTCCCAAACCGGAGACAGTGAATGACTTCTGGAGAATGATCTGGGAGCAGAAATGTGCCACCATCGTCATGCTGACGAATCTGAAAGAAAGGAAAGAGGTAAGCCCAGCTTCGAGTCCCCGGTGTGTTCTTCTCGGCTGCTGCTACTTGGCTGGGGGTACGCTTACCACTTCCTTTTCCCTTCTCCCTCCTGCTTATCACAGCAGATGAAAGAGTACCTCGGGGCTCACAGCACTTTTGTTTTGAAATACGTTGTCTGTGTTCCCAGGATCTCACTGTCCTAGTCAGTCAGACAGTTCAGTCCCTCAGTCGTGTCTGACTCTTTGTGACCCCACGGACTGCAGCACGCCAGGCCTCCCTGTCCATCACCAACTCCCAGAGCTTGCTCAAACTGAGTTGGTGATGCCATCCAACCATCTCATCCTCTGTTGTCCCCTTCTCCTCCCGCTTTCAATCTTTCCCAGCATCAGGGTCTTTTCCAGTGAATCAGTTCTTCTCATCAGTGGCCAAAGTATTGGAGTTTCAGCCTCAGCATCAGTCCTTCCAATGAATATTCAGGACTGATCTCCTTTAGGATGGACTGGTTGTATCTCCTTGCTGTCCAAGGGACTCTCAAGAGTCTTCTCCAACACCACAATTCAAAAGCATCAATTCTTCGGTGTTCAGCTTTCTTTATAGCCCAACTCTCACATCCTAGACTACGATATAAAGTGATGCAGGGATTTTCTTCTTTCAGTAGAGAGTCATCCCTGGTCAGCCCACCAGTTCTTACGCCATGGTGGGAGCAATGAATTTTAATATAGAGATTTTTTACCATCTTGGAACATAACATGTTAGGCCCCAGACCATTAAAAAAAAAGTGATTTTCCCCTTATTATTCAGACCAGAGAAATGCATTGGAAAAAACAAGGTGCATTGAAGTTGTATTGATTTGGTATTTCAATGTGTTCGTTAGCTGTTTCGACTTCAAAAAGCAATGCATGTACGTTAGAAGAACTTGAAATCTCTATAAAGAAGTGCGAGTTAAGCTGATTCATTTCTTAAGTGTGCCTCCTGGACAGGACTGCCCCGGGTGGGGTGCAGGCAGTGAGCCACTGGGCAGACCCCTCATACAATTCCACTTCCAATGTGAGGGGCTGTAGGTCATGTCAGGAGGTGACATAAAACATAATGGAGACGGAAAATAAAATACAACAGGGACAGTGGAGGTCCAGGAGGGACAGAGCAAGATGCAAGGCCAGGCGGAGGCCCTGCTGGGCTCCTTGTAGGGCTCAGAGAGGCTGAGGCATCCTTATGCCTGGGAGGCATTCACTTTTCAACTCAAAGGGCACAGACCCCTGTAGAATAAACCTGAGCACAGCATGACGGGGGCTCTGGAGGTGTGGTGGAGAGGGAGACAGCCCCCCACCCTGGGTCCTGGGCCAGGCCAGGCAGGAGGGCTCATGCAGAGGATGATGGTGCTGCTGGGTCTTAAAGACTTGGGCATGGGTTGGGGGAGCTGTGCCAGATGCAAGCAGGAGAGAAGCACTGGGGCATGTTTGTGAGGCGGGGAGCAATCTGCTGGACCCAGAACCAGGATGTCCACGCTAGGAACAGAACGGCTAGAAATGCATCAGGGAACGAACCAGGGCTTGCAGCCTCGATACCGGGCTGACATGGATGGGCCCTGGAGGGCTTTCTCAGCAGTAAGCAGAGGCCTGCACTTCCGGAAGTGAGCTCATGCTCCAGAGTTGATTGTAGAACAGGGAGGCAGATGGGAAGCTAGCGGCATGTTCCAGCACAAAGGCCCGAACAGGGGTGGTGGCAAGTGGGACCCAGCTTGGCAGGAGACGTCTGTCCCGGGGTCTGTGTGGTCCTGGCTGCAGCCGGACATAGGTGACCTCCATCGTCACTCACTGGCCGGAGGCTGGCTGGCCTGTCCCCAGGGAAGCCCAAGCCACTTGGCTAGGGCTCAGGGTAAAGGGATCCAGGGGCTGCCCTTTGGGATGGAAGTGACAGACCGTGGGGGAACTCAGCCGGGACAGGAGAGGGGAGGCCAGCCGGCAGGGAGGGCAGCCACGAGGTGGCCCCCAGCTCCCCCCCAACCACTAATTTATTCCACCCAGAAAAGCAACAGAAAAGCCTACAACCCCACCCCACTGTTTCCGGTTGGGGAGTGGAGAGGGGTGTTCTTTTGTTTCCACGGGAGCTGGGACAGGGCTGGGCAGGGCCAGCCTCCTCTGTGTGAATCCTGCCCAGGCCCCGTGCTCTCTCACCGGAAAGAGTGATGGGCGGAAGCAGGGGGTTCCCAGGCAGGGACACGTTCTGGGGGGGCGGGGGGGCTGTGGGGGAGGTGTCCCCGCTCTCTGAGCGGATGCTGTGGCTGCACGGGCCCCGGAAGGGGAGGCTGACCTGGAGCCTGGCATCCCCTGGGACCAGCTGATCTCTGGGCCAGGCTTTCAGGGGCTGGTTTGCCAACAAGAGACAGAGGAGACCGGTGCAGGGATGGTGGGGCTCGGAAGACACCCGGGTCTCCCCCACCCGTCATCTTGTTGCCGCATTACTTGACATGACCCTGCCCCGGCTCTTCCTCTGCAGACTCCTACTGTGTTTTTCCATCTCTGTGACTCAGACTCAGCCTGCCTTTGGGCCTCAATCTTCAGTGTCTCAGATGAAATCGTTTCTCAATAGAGTTCCCCTTTTCTGAATTGCTCACACTTCTGTTGTGGTCTCCTTGGCTTCAGCATCCTGGCTCAGTGTTGTGAAAGCTGGCATCTCATGATCTGAGGTGTCATCACACAAGCACTGGGCTCTGGTAAATACCAGCTGACTCTTGTTTTATAGGATTATTAATCCTTATGACCTGGCCTGTGAGCTGTGCCCGGTTGGCAATGTCCAGGGCCAATGGCTTGCTGACCCCTGCAGCCATGAAGCAGGGGAGACCCCATGCCTTCAGGCCGTCCTTGTAGGAGGACACCCTGGGGTCAGGAGCTGGAGGCCCAGGCCCCACCCTCTTGTTTGTGGTCCATTTGTAGTTCTGGGGGAGGCAAAGCAAAGGAAGACCTCTCTGTGACCACGTACCCATCCAGCTCTACAAATTCCTGCATCAGTCTTATCCGTGGTTGGAGAAAAGTCAGGAGCGTTCAGCTGACTACAAGTCCATGACTCTTCCACAGAGGGTGGGTGGGATGCAAATTAAATTCGCCCTTAGTGCTGGGCAGGAAAAATGACCCACCGAATCCGATGGGCAGTGTTTGGGGAGCACGCGGTCCTCTGGGGCTTGACGAAGCCCCACCCAGGTGAGGCTGCCTCCACGTGGGTCCCCATCTCTGTAGAGTAGCTCAGCCCGACGGTCCAGTCAGTACGTGTGGTTAGCAAGGGGATGAGTAAAGGAGACATCAGAGGGGTCCGACTCCAGTCTCAGTCCTGCCGTTAACCAGCACCGATGAGGTGGAGACACACTGTCCCGGCTTCTGAGGACTGTGTCCCTGCAGCCTGCTGTGCGCGAGGCCTTGTGGCCATGGCCAGGGTGGGGGGCGACGAGGTGATGAAAGGCCCCCCACAGACCTCCTGTTTCTGTTCACTTGTCCCACGCAGGAGAAGTGCTATCAGTACTGGCCGGACCAGGGCTGCTGGACGTACGGGAACATCCGGGTGTGTGTGGAGGACTGCGTGGTGCTGGTGGACTATACCATCCGGAAGTTCTGCATTCAGTCTGTAAGTACGCAACTTCCTGCAGAGGCAGGGTTGAGAGGAGACACACGCGTGCGTGTTTTATCATAGGAAGCGCTTACCTCACCCCAACACCCCCAACCCCAGCAGCTCTCACAAGGGGAGACGAGGCTGGAGGCAGTGCCGGGCAGGGCTGCGGGACGGTCCTTTGTGGGCCACAGATGTGCGTCTGCAGGGCAGCTGACAGGCAGGCGCAAGTGACCTTGAGTCAGGGTCGATATTCCTGGCTCCCAGAGACCATCTGGGTGGAGGAAGTTGAGTCAGTTGGAGCATCCTGGGGGCGGTGGGAAGGGGTCCCTCACTCAATTACACAGGGCCGTTTCACACACTGGCATGGAGACACGAGGTTTTTCTTTGTTTTTTTTACAGTTTCAAAACTATATCTGAAACATTTCATTATTTTTCAAACTGTTTTCCTGCTAGTCACTCCTCCCCCGAGATGATTTAAGGCAGTCTTCAATAAAGACACCTATGCTCAAGGCAGATGAAATAAGAGATTTCAGAGATTAAAAAAAATTAGAAAAAAGCGGAAGGTGTTGTTATCAAGAATCAAAGGTAGAGGAGTGATGGGTGCCTTGGCCTACCTCCTCCCAGAAACACACATGTACACACACGCCCACACGCTTCCAAATACACTATATAACTTTCCATGGCTTGGGGCAGGGAACCAAACTCCTCGGTTCTGGGTAAGAAGAGTGGAGAGAGGTTTTGAGGGAAGGGTTGGGGTGGGGTGGGGTCTCCCAAGGGTAGACCAACCATATGTTTTCCCCACAAATCAAGCCGCTTTTGAGAGTGAAAGCTTATGCTGTTGGCAGTTACACAGCAACATAAAGTCGCGGCAAACTGGGACGCAGCCAGCCTGCTGGCCGATGGGTCCGTGAGCCCTAGGGCCGGCTGCAGGGAATTGCCTGGCTGCCTGGGGCCTGGCCCAGCCTGGTCCTGGCCCAGGTGACCGTGAGCCCTGCTCTGGCGCTCCTGATGCTATGGGGTCCAGTAAGCATCAGGGGTCTTCTCACTCCTGGGCATCCAGTCTTCACTGATGGACACCTCTCTGCCTGAGTACCCACGGCTGCTCATGCCTGGACGGCAGAGGGGGACCTCGAGCAAGTGTCCTTGGAGCCGTGATGCTGAGGGTGGGGAGGCGGAAGGGGCCGTCCCTCCCGCTCACGTCTCCGCGTGTCCCCACAGCAGCTCCCTGACGGCTGCAAAGCCCCTCGGCTGGTCTGCCAGCTGCACTTCACCAGCTGGCCCGACTTCGGAGTGCCTTTCACCCCCATCGGCATGCTCAAGTTCCTGAAGAAAGTGAGAACACTCAACCCCGCTCACGCCGGGCCCATCGTGGTCCACTGCAGGTGCGTACAGGGTGGGCCAGGTGGCCTCCAGGAGGGATCCAGCCTCCAGTGGGAAAGTGACCAGTGGGTGGATATCTGCATGGGCAGAGGTGTGGCTTGGGTGACCTGGAAGTACCTGCCAGATACCGGACGCAGCTCAGAGAATCCCTCAGGGCGAGAGCTGGAAGGATGTTGCCCATCCCGGAGGGGCAGAGCCCTTCATCAGTACCACCTGTCGGGGAACCTTAGTATCGAAAACAGACAAGCACCTTGTGACCTGGCGCTGCACGCGCCTCTGAGCACCTGCTTTGGAAAGTCTGGGGTGTGGTCCAGCCCCGCCTGGCCCTCTCAAGGGGGCAGCCCCCCGTTCTTGCTCAGACTTCCTGAAAACCAGAGTCAGTGTGTCGCTTCTGCTGAACACCTTTGTGGCAGATTCAGAGCCCCTGCGTCCCTGGGAGGGGGGCAGGTGCCTCTTGTCCCTGGCTGGGCCGTGATACTCAGAATGACTCCGCCTGTAACAGCCGGAAACCCTGTGTCTAGTGGGTGTGACACCCTGTGAGCAGGATCGTCCATCCTCCAGCCTGGAGGGCAGGGCGACCGGCCTGAGTCCCTGCGCAGGGAAACCCCTCCGAGGCGTGGGCCCGCCCTGGTCCCAGCTAGAAGGGACACCGGTCAGCAGCGTGTCCGCAAGGTGGAGAGTTTGAAAGGCCCGCAGCAGGCAGGCAGATGCGCTCCTGTTCCCATCAGCCGACAGTCAGCCGGCTGGGCTCCAGACGGCAGGGGATGAAGGAGCCGCCTCTGCATGCGTCAGGGCTGGCTGCAGGGAGTGGTTCAGCCCTGTTTTGTTCTGATGCCTCCAGATTCCCTGGTGCTAGTGGGACCTCAGCGCCTGGCCCCTCCCCTGCCCGCCTCCCCCCTCGCCACAGGCGCTGGGCTCAGGTCATTTGCCCTTCATCTTGCTTTCCACCCTCTGCCACCATCCGTGGCCGAGAATCCCAGCCTCTGCCATGGCACAGAAGTTCTCTTCCCTGGGGAGTGTGTTACTTCAGTGCTGCCACAGCAGCTCCTGCTTCTCTGTGTTCTGCTTTGCCAGCGGGTTTTTCTGTGCGGGGAAGGGACGCCCTTCTCTCTGGTCTGTACGCCCCTGTCAAGCTGAGTCCCGTGTGGGCAGATGGGTGGTCTGGGCGATGCCTGGAAGCAGAGGTTCCCACCAGGAGTTGAAGCCCGCCAGAGCCCCCCAGCATCCCGGAAGAGGCTCCCACGGGCTGGCAGCCCCTGGTCCTCAGGACGGAGCGGACTTGACGGCCTCATCCCTCCAAATGTACCTTCGCTTGGGTCTCCTTGGGCTCCAGAGGGTGTATGATCTGGGGGTGGGTGCCTAGCCATTTTCCTCTCCGCTCTGGCAGTCAACCTCAACACCTCTCCTTCAATCCCTTAAAAAAACTGCCACTCAGTCCCTGATGAAACCAGAGGGAGAGGTCTTTCGCTGCAGCCCTGAGCTTCACACCAGCATCCAGGGTCCAGAAGGGGAAGACCACCTGGCCTGGGGCTTTTCCTGGTGGAACCAGCCTGGCCCCTTTCCCTACTGAAGTCCCCCGCTCCCCCCTCCCCTGGGCATGAGCCTCTCACAGCCTGCAGTCAGCTACGTCCTGGCCCCTTCCATGCACCTGCTGTCTTGACCTGGCTCTGCACCTGACGATGGTCTCCTTCTTTGTTTGTAAAGAACTAAGACTCCCGAAGGAGCCCCTCATGTCTCGTCCGCTCTCCCCTCCCCGTGATGAGCAGGGAGTCTCCAAGGGGGCAGGTCTTCACTGCCTGTCTAGTGCCATTTTGGAGACTAGCTGGAAAGAGTGGTACCATTTTCCCCCCAAAAGAGGAACATGGTGGGAGGGGGCGTCATTCCTGAAGTTGTGAACCTTCTGTTTAAAAGATGACTTTCTTTTTTAAAAAGAGGCTGAAGCTGCAGCGGGTCGGGGTTCTGGGGGCAAGCCCAGTTCAACCTAGTGACTCTGCACCCTTGGCTGCCCTGTGCAGTTGTGGTCTGGACCATTAGGGCTTTTCTTCGTCCCGTGGATGTTGGCTGAGTTTGTTTGTGTACCTGCTGAGTCCTGGGTGTTGGGGAGACACATATAGACAGCCTGCATCGGTTGGAAGGGATCTTGGTGCACAGGGAGGGTGGAGGTGGGAGGATGTCCAGAGACCGCCATGAGGAGGCCCTGCGGGAAAGGAAACCCAAGCCCAGAGTGCCATCGGGCAGCTTCCCGAGGAAGGAGACCTCTTGGCGGAGCCCCTGAGAACCAGCTGGCCCCAGCCAGCCCAGAATTCAGGGCGGGGGTTCCAGACAGAGCCAGCTGGTGCTCCCATTTGCATGACCTTGGCTCCAGGGCCAACAGACCTGGCCTGGGGTCCCTCTTTCTTATGAAGAACCTGGAAAAGCACATCAAGCGTGACAATAAAAAAAAAATCCAATTGCACAAGTGATAATGAGGAGACAGCATTTGGTAATAGAAGAAAAATCACCAGTACAATTCACACAAAGCTTAGACAGCGGCCCTTTTCCATAAGCCTGTTAGTAGCCTTCAGTCCACCTGCAATTGCAGGACCTGCAGGAGATGCGGGTTCAATCCCTGGGTTGGGAAGATCCGCTGGAAGAGGAAACAGGAAATGGAAGCCCTCTCCAGCATTCCTGCCTGGAGAATCCCATGGACAGAGGAGCCTGGCGGGCTACAGTCTCTGGGGTCACACAGAGTCACACATGACCCGAAAGGAGATTTGAGATCTTGTCCCTGAGATTTTGGTGCCCTCTGGTGGCCTCACCTGGATTTGTCTTTATTACTGGAGGGAAATTTGTGCGCTGTGAAGAGGCTCGTCTTTGAGGGTGGCGTGTCCTCTGGTCCGGACTGCAGGCGTGTCCCAAGGTCCCATCATTGCACTGGGGACACGTGACTCACGACGTGGCCTCTTTCTCTCTCCCCAAGCGCGGGCGTGGGCCGGACGGGCACCTTCATAGTGATCGATGCCATGATGGACATGATGCACGCAGAGCAGAAGGTGGACGTCTTTGACTTCGTGTCCAGAATCCGCAATCAGCGGCCTCAGATGGTTCAGACGGATGTGAGTCATACCCTTCTCTGGCCCAGACGACTGTGCTGGTGTGAGCTTGGCTCAGCAAACCCCGACGCTCCGGGACGCATGTCAGGTGCAGGCAGAGTGGTGCCTGGCCAGGACCATGTCACCCTTGCCCTCGTCAAGGCCACAGATGGTCATTACAGAGAACCCTTAATCTGATGTCCCCCCGACCCCCTCCCCTTTGCACAAAGAGAAGGGCCCCCCTACTCCAAGGGCCCCCCTTGGAGCCCGTCTGGGTCTCCCTGCAGATGCAGTACACGTTCATCTACCAAGCCTTACTGGAGTACTACCTCTACGGGGACACCGAGCTGGACGTGTCCTCCCTGGAGAAGCACCTGCAGGCTCTGCACGGCCCCACCGCCCACTTTGACAAGATCGGGCTGGAGGAGGAGTTCAGGGTAAGTGCCGACCTGCTCTCAAGGAGGACTGGCCCCGTTCACACGAAGCTGCTTGCAGCTGCTTCCTCCCTTAGGAACCCTCGGAAAAGCCAGGGGGTCCGTCCTGCCCGTGACTTTCAAGGGAAGAACAACGGGGACTTTCAGAGCTCTGCAGCCATGTTGGTGGGGTAGGGGGGATGTCGTGCAGCACCTTTATCTCCCAAGACTCGGGTCATGTCTGGAGATGGAGATAGGCGTTTCCTCTGACCGGGTGTCCTTGATGGCAGTGGGGTTAGAAGGCTGAGCAGTCTCTCGGGAACGTCAGGGTTTTAACTGTGCGGCTGTGTCTCTCTTGGCTGCAGAAACTGACAAATGTCCGCATCATGAAGGAGAACATGAGGACAGGCAACCTGCCCGCGAACATGAAGAAGGCCAGGGTCATCCAGATCATTCCATGTAAGGGGCTGCCCACGGAGTGTAGGCCCTCGTGGCAGGCGCTGTCGGGCGGGTACCCTGGGGCTTCAGTCACTGGAAGGTCATTGACCACCCGTTCCTGTAAACCAAGGGTCCGGGGCAGGGTGCCCTCAGGGAGCCCTGTCAAGTGTGGGGAAGAGAACGCCCGCCTGTGAAGACGTGAGTGACCTAGGCTGTCCCGCGGGTGTCAGGCGGCAGCTTGTGACCTGGCCTCGGAGGCGGGAGAGGGAGGGAGACTTCCTGGAAGTGGAGAGATGAGATTCGGGCCTGACATGGTGCCTCCTGATTCTATCAGATGTCATCCTGTCCTCCCCTAAGCCTAGGGGGAGGCATGACACTCCCCTGTACACAGAGCGGGGTCCTGGCCCACGCTGTGCAGCTGGACCCGAAGGGAACTCAGCTGAGACCTTCCAAGGAGAGGCCTTGGGGCCAGCAAACCATGGGCAAGGGAGGCATCAGGCTCTGGGCAGCCTGGGGTCTTGCGGAGGGAAAGCCCACAGGCCTGGCAGGAGCAGAGACACCAGAGGAACCCCAGGGGGAGGGGGAGGCGCCCACCCGGAGGGGACGAGGGAGGGCTCCCCCAGACCTCCCCTCCGCACCCCCTCCTGGACTCCCGCAGCAGCAGGCTCTCACGTGGACCTGCCCAGGCTGGCAGTGCATGGGGCTGGGCAAGCCCTCTCCAGCCTTAGACCCCGGGGTCTCTATGGCCATGATGCCTCCGGCAGACTACCCCACGTTGCCTGCCCGGCCACACTCCTTTGACTCCTCAAATTTACTTTACTGCTTACGTTTTGGTATGGATTACCTCGATTTAGGGCTTCCCTGGGAACTCAGCTGGTAAAGAATCTGCCTGCCATGCAGGAGACCCTGGTTTGATTCCTGGGTCGGGAAGATTCCTTGGAGATGGGATAGGCTACCCGCTCCAGTAGTCTTGCCTAGAGAATCCCCAAGAACAGTGGAGCCTGGCGGGCTACAGTCCACGGGTTTGCAAAGAGTCAAGACACAACTGAGCGACTAAGCACAGCCCAGCACCTCAGTTTATGACCATGAAGACAATGAGTCAGTTATTTGAGAACTTTCCTCACAAAAGACAGCTTCCCCCGGCCACTTGAAAGAACCTAGTTTAGAAAGGAAACCTTCCAAGGAGTTGACTGAATTTAGTGATTTTATCCATAAGCTTTGTGTCTCGGAAGCTCCTAACAGCGAGTTCAAGTTTGCCAGGCAGGATGGGGTTGGTTCTGACCCAGGGGAAGCAACTAAGCACAGCCCAGCACCTCAATTTATTTCCAATGAAAACAATGAGTCAGTTAGTTTAGAACTTTCCTCACAAAACACAGCTTCCCGGGGCCTCTTGAAGGAACCTAGTTTAGGAAGGAAACCTTCCAAGGGGTTGACTGTATTTAGTGATTTTATCCATAAGCTTTGTCTCAGAAGCTCCTAACAGTGAGTTCAAGTTTGCCAGACAGGATGGGGTCGCTTCTGACCCAGGGGACGCACTGCTTTACAGATGATTTCAACCGCGTGATTCTCTCCATGAAGAGGGGCCAGGAGTACACGGACTACATCAACGCGTCCTTTATAGATGTAAGTTCCGGGACCCCGCCGAGCGTGCGTGGACGACAGCCCCCTTCACCCGTGATCACAGTCTCTTCCTCTACTTGGTTTCACAATCGGAAAGGGCGGACACGCCCCCAGAAAGCCAAACCAGTTCATTAGCAAACACTGGCTGAAAAAAAAAAAATGAATAAGGAACTTTGAAATAGAGGATGTACGTGCGCTACTTAATAATTGGCCGCTTTTCCCTTCTGCCTTTAATACATCATAACTTCTCTTTTGCTTTGCTGTTACACTCCAGCCCTCTGTCCCTGCTTACACGCTCTTTCTGTCCGGTGACCTCTGCGTGGACAGCACAGTTCAGTTCAGGCCCGGTCACAGGCTGCCTTGTGCACAGCAGAGCTGAATGGGCGAGAAAGAGCATGCAGTCAAGTCTGTGCGCAGATTCTGGTTTACAGACGAGAGAACGCTGTGCCGGAGGCGGGTCACTTGGGCCCCAAGCCAGGACCGGGGAATTAACTCAATTCCTCTAACTCTGCACCCTCTCTGCCCTGCCTTGATGCTAAGTTAGCTGTGACACATACAGACGCATTCTTAACAGAATCAATGCCAGGCCAAGCAAGGGTCCTGTTACATCTGTACAGGGGTGAAGGGGCCCCTTGACCTGTTTTCTGAGTGTGTGCCATCTGGGGCTCGGCTCAGGCCCCAGAATCCTGGAGAATCCCGTCCCTCCTGCGGCCCTGGGCTGTCCTAAACCCATGTGTCCCCGCATGGGAGGAAGCCAGACTTGAACCTCTGCTCCCATTTGAAGGGCTACCGGCAGAAGGACTACTTCATCGCCACCCAGGGGCCCCTGGCACACACGGTGGAGGACTTCTGGAGGATGGTCTGGGAGTGGAAGTGCCACACGATCGTGATGCTGACTGAAGTCCAGGAGAGAGAGCAGGTCAGCCCGCCCCCCGGCCCCCGCCCACCTCCGGGGCCGCTCACAGGCAAGGTGCAGCCTGCCTGATGGACTGCCTGTGCCTTGGGAACGTCTCACCTGCTATCAGCTGTGAGGCCAGGCCACTGACTAGTGAGGAGGGAGAGAGGCTGGAAACGAAAAAGGTTCTATTTCAACTCCACCCCCCCCCCGCCCCCGCAACTCCCGTTCATTGTAACTACCCACTGGCTGTTGTTCTTAACCTACATTTTATTTAAAGTGAAGTCACTCAGTCGTGTCCGACTCTTTGCAACCCTATGGACTGTAGCCTACCAGGCTCCTCCATCCATGGGATTTTCCAGGCAAGAGTACTGGAGTGGGTTGCCATTTCCTTCTCCAGGGGATCTTCCTGACCCAGGAATCGAACCCGGGTCTCTCGCATTGTAGACAGAAGCTTTACCATCTGAGCCACCTTTTAATCTGCCTTGAATTTCTGCCATTTTGTGTTTGCCACAAATACATGTTTGATCACAACCTGTTGAAGAAAAAGAACTTTATTCAGTTTTCTTGGGACAAAAAGACAGAGGTATTGAAATGTGTGCCTAATTAATATAGTCCTGGTAGAAGTGAATGGGTTAAATATTTCTTTTCTCCCAGAGATCCATCCAGAGACACATAGTCTTCTTGTTTTTATTTAATAGCATCATAAACACTTTTCAGCCCATCATCCAGTTGAAAAACCAAACTTTTGCTGATAACATATACTTACCTAGGTGTTCTCCCAAGAGGTATCCACTACCCTGAATTTGTGGATTTTGACTTCTTTGCTTTTTTAAAACGGTTTTATTGGGATATAACTCACATATCACACAATTCATCTTTCTAAAGGGTACGATTCAGTGGTTTTTAGGATATTCACAGAGTTGTATAACATTACTAATTCCAGATCATTTTCATCACCCGAAAACAAACCCCATACCCATGAATGACCACTACCTACTCCCTCCCCACAATCCCTGCAACCACAGACTAGTTACTTTCTATGAATTTGCCTCAGCTGGACATTTCATATAAATGGAATCATACCACCTGTCTTTTGTGATTGAGCACTTTCACTTAGCGTGTTTATAAGGTGCATTCATGAATCAGTTCCTCACTTTTTTTTTTTAATAGTATGGCTCTAAATTTTGTGTATTCATTCATTAGTTTTTGGCCATTTGGGTTGTTTTCACCTCGGGCTGTTACGAATACTGTTTTGAACATTCATGGACAAGTTTTTACGTGGACATATGTTTTTATTTCTCTTAGGTAGATGCCTAGGTGTGGAACTGCTGAGGCCTGTCATAACTATATTGCAAACTCATGTCACTGAACTGTTCAAGCAGCTGCCCCGCCAGTGATGCACAGGCATCCAGGTCCCCCCACCCTCGTCAACACTTATGTTATCTTTTTAATTAAAGCCCTCCTAATGGATGTTGTCTTAGCTTTTTAAGGAATCTTTTTTTATCAAGTATATATATTCCTAAAGAAGCTACGGTTTAGTTTTGTCTGCTTTTCAACTTCATATAAGAGGGTACCATTAAGGTATACAATAGGGCTACCCTGGTGGCTCAGCTGGTAAAGAATCCACCTGCAATGCAGGAGACCTGGGTTCATTCGATCCCTGGGTTGGGAAGATCCCCTGGAGAAGGGAACGGCTACCCACCCCAGTATTCCAGCCTGGAGAATTCCACAGACTGTACAGTCCATGGGGTCACAAAGAGTCAGACAACTGAGTGACATTCACACAAGGTATACAGTCTTCAGAGACAACTTTTCCACTCAGAGTTATGCATTCAATATTTTGCTGTGTTGCTGCCTATAACTGTGGCTCATTCATCATTATTTCCTTGTGCTCCATGACACAAACTGTGCATCCTGCATCCATTGACTTGCCCCTCCTCCTGTCATAGGCATTTGGGTTGATTCCATTTTGTTGTTTTACAAACAGTGCTGTGGGTACTTTCTCGTGTGTGTTTGATGATGCATGAGGAATCGTAGGGTTCAGAGACAAAAAGTCCACATTGGAGAGTGTGTGAACATTTGAATTGGCAGGGCAGTTCCCAATGGCTTTCCAAAGTAGTTACGGTTTCCAAAGTGGACACAGGATCAACATCTTTCATCGACATCCCTAGGATTGTCTGGCATCCTCGTTTTTGTTAATTAAATAGGTATAAATATCATCTCTTTGTGGCCTTGACTTGCATCTCTCTGATCCCTCTGAGGTCAGGCATCACTTTGTATATTTATAGATGATGACATGTTTCCTCTTGTGCAAAGTGTCTGTTCATGCCTTTCACTCATTTTTCTTGTGGGTTGTTTGCACTTTTCCTATTGATTTAGAGGATTCTTTATATATTCTTGGTACTGATTCCTTGTTGCTTTTATATACTTCAAGTATCTCATCTCAGTTGATGGCCTGTCTTTTAACTCTCTCAATGTTTGTTGGAGTTCCCCAAGTGGTTCCGTGGTAAAGAATCCACCTGCCAATGCAGAAGGTGCTGGTTTGATCCCTGGGTGGGGAAGATTCCCCTGGAGGAGGAAATGGCAACCCACTCTAGTATTCTTGCCTGGAAAATCCTATGGACACAGGAGCCTGGTGGGCTACAGTCCATGGGGTCTGCAAAAGAGTCAGATACAACTTGGCGACTAAACAACAACAAAATGTTTACTGATGACACAGAGTTAATTTTAATATAATCTGATGTTGAGATCTTCTTTGTCATGGTTGGTTAGCTCTTTGGGGCTCTTGTTTGGTAAATCTGTACCCCAAAATGAAAAGATATTTTTTCTAAGGCTTTCACAGTTTTATTTTTGACTTCAAGTCTTACCTTGTCTTGGTTTGTTTTTATTAAACTTCAAGGCTACCATATACAGTAGTGCAGGTTGTACACTGCCAAACTCCAGGAGGGGCTGGGGCATTCATATCAGCCCAGGCAGTGGGTGAGTTAGGGATCCAGCTCACTTTCCCCATACAGAGAACTGATTTCCCAGCTCCAGTTACTGACTGGCCCCTCCTCTGTGTCATGTCATTTCTGTCCTGTATCAAAGTTGCAGACACACGCACGTCTGTTCCTGGACTGTCTGCTTTGTTCCCTTGGTCAGCAGGCACTAGTAGTATTCACATTTATGTTCAGGTGTTATTTTCTTGTTCAGATGAAATCCATTAAATGGTTTGACAGCACGTTTGCATCCTATTGTTAAAACTGCTGGCAGCAAATTCTTTATTACGAGACTTAAAACATTTTTCTTTTATCCCCCAGGATAAATGCTACCAGTATTGGCCAACAGAGGGCTCAGTGACTCACGGAGAAATAGCAATTGAAATAAAGAGCGATACCCTTTCTGAAGCCATCAGTATACGAGACTTCCTGGTCACCTTCAATCAGGTATTGTTGCCAGAGACCTTTAGTCTCTTGTGGACAGAACCCCCTGCAGCCGTCGTGTGGGCTGTCTTTGTGCCAGAATGTCCTGTCCTTCGGGCCTTTCCAGATCGCCACGCTCGTGTCAGTGGTCAGTGTGGGCGTAAGCAGCTGTGTTACCAAGTGGCTGATCTCCTGTAAGATTTCACCTCCATGATCGTCCCCCAGCTCCTTGCTGGAGCCCAGGGATGATAGGGCCAAGTAGCCGACTCCAAGAGGCGTCCTACCGCTGCCCAGTCCCTGGGAGAAACCTCTGTGGGTCAGAGAGCAGGAGGAATGGATGGCTGAAGCCACAGAGGCCTCCCGGGGTTCTCTGCCAGACACCTGCTCAGAGCCTCCCACCACCCCCCACCAGTCAGGTCTTGGGAGCTCTCCCTGTGTGTCAACCATGGGTAAAACGACCCACCTATGGGATCCGATTCTGAGCTCAAGACGGTCAGTGCAGAGAAACCCAGCTTTGCCCAAAGACTTGGTCTCCTCCACGAGGGTCGCAGAAAGACCCAGAGCCCTTAGACTCCGAAACTGCTCATCCCCATCCTTGAAGGGACATGGTGGGTCCTGAAAGGGAAAGTCACTCAGTCATGTCCGACTCTTTGTGACTCCATGGGCTATACAGTCCGTGGAATTCTTCAGGCCAGAATACTGGAGTGGGTAGCCTATCCCTTCTCCAGTGGATCTTCCCAACCCAGGAATCTAACTGCATTGCAGGCAGATTCTTTACCAACTGAGCTCTCAGGGAAGTGGGTCCTGGCTTCTTACAAAAAAGGGATGATTCCTGTCATCTCAAGCAAAACTGCCCAGGATCCCATAACAGGGCCTGGCAGGCCCTGGGGGCTCCGGGGAGCATCCTTTGATTGTCGTGACCCCCACCCAGAAGGAG
Source organism: Okapia johnstoni (assembly GCA_024291935.2). Taxonomy (NCBI): domain Eukaryota; kingdom Metazoa; phylum Chordata; class Mammalia; order Artiodactyla; family Giraffidae; genus Okapia; species Okapia johnstoni. The sequence goes on from CM044318.1 coordinate 84,144,042, forward strand.
GCACGGCTGGCCTTCTGCTTTAGGGTGACCACAGCCTACGAGCAGCCAGCATCTGGGAGGCCAGCCAGATGGGAACTCCGCAGGCTGCTCAAGACTGTGGCCCGAATCCCCTGGGCAGGGTTGGGGTTGGGGAGGCCGGGTGGCTGTGACCGTGCAGCCCTGAGACCCTCTTCCTGCCCAGCAGCCCCTGACCCGGCCGGAGGAGCAGACGCGGGTGGTGCGGCAGTTCCACTTCCACGGCTGGCCTGAGATTGGGATCCCGGCCGAGGGCAAAGGCATGATCGACCTCATCGCGGCCGTGCAGAAGCAGCAGCAGCAGACTGGCAACCACCCCATCACCGTGCACTGCCCACTGGGGGGCACCTGGACACAGCGGGACACCCCACCAGCAAGAAACGTGATAACCAGCTTTATGAGGGCAGAGGGTCAATCCTGTGGAGACATGCCAGTTCTCCTTCCTTCTGGGCTAAGACTCCTGCTGGCAGGGACCTTGACCACCCTTGCAAAACTCTTCCTGCGGGAGCCTGGGGTGTCTGATCTTGGGTTGGGGTCTGATTTGCAGAAGCTTGGGGTGTCTAATCTTGGGGTGGGGTCTGATTTGCTTCTAATACTGCACTTCTGTGCCTCTGTCTACATGCGGCTCCCATTTTTTTGACTGCCATTCACCTCCACCCGCTGACCCCTCATGTCAGCAAAGCCCAGCTTAACCTGGAGGAGAGTTGGTTTGGCCCCTTTCCTGACTTTGGACCCAGAGATGCGCACTTCCGGCATGGCCAGCAGGGGGTGCACACACCTAGGTTTTCAGTCCCTGGTGCCTTCATAGATGTCCTTTAGAATAAAGGAGAACTGAGTTCCTTCTTGTTCTGCCTCTGCAAACCCAGACTGAATGTTATGGGTGTCGGGCACCAGGGATGCAAACAAAGGTGAGCAAAACCCACAGTCGGGATTTGGGGCACCCGTGGGAACCCCGCCTCCACCGGGGGCTCCGTGGAAGAGGCCAGCCAAGCCTGCCTCCGTTAGGCCTGCTCTCTCTCTCCCAAGAGGGTCTGCTCCTGCAGAGTTTATCCAAAAGATCCTGTTAAATGGAGGAGATGCAGACCTTCACTGCCGGGAAGTGTCAGTTACAACCGTTCCTGGCAGGGGCTGTCCTGTGTCCAAGCACCCCTTCCATCCACCTGCACGCCTCCCGTCTTGGAAGGTGGTCCCTGCACACACAGGGAATCTGGGCTAGGATTGCAGCTCCCTACGCCTGAAGCAGGAGGGTTTTCGCTCCTAAGAAGTTTCCAGGTGATGTAGCTGCTGCCAGTCCAGGGGCCATCCTATGAGAGTCCCTCCACAAGGAGGAAGGGAAATGGGTCCACCAGCTTGAAAACTCGTCACTGGTTCTGATCTGACTCATGTTACATTTAGGCACGTTCTTGAGGACTTCTGTGTTTGCTGACTCTCTTTGCAGAACCAAGCTGCATATAAAATAGTCGTTAAAGAGCCAAGCTCCGGTCATACCAGCGCTGACGTGTAGGGCTTGGTGGAGGCTGTGGGTTTCTCATCCCCACAGGCGAATTTCAGTGTCTCACTCCGTATTCTCTCTGCAGTGCTGGAGCTGGGCGGACGGGGACTTTCATAGCACTCAGCAACATCCTGGAACGGGTCAAGGCTGAGGGGCTTTTAGACGTATTCCAAGCTGTGAAGAGTTTACGACTTCAGAGGCCACACATGGTGCAAACCCTGGTAAGAAATGGCTTCCAAAGGAGTTGAGAATTGTCTCATGTTGCATTTGATGTATGTTGCACTAAAGGAGTTCAGGTCCACTGGGAAGGAAGGAGGGAGGTTACATTTCCAGGACAAAGAGCTGAAAGTCCCAGACAGCATACAGTCAAGCTTCACAGACACCCTTCCTCCCTTGCATCGGGGTGGGGTCTGTCCGCTGGGCAGACACGTGAGGAGGGGCACAGCCCTGACTTTGGATTATAAAACCCATTGGACAGAGGCCCAGCTGCGTGTCAGCAAACTGTCCGGCAGATTCCAGTCTATGTTTACAGACGTAGACGTTCACAAGCGGCAGTGACATTTACAGTCCTGATTCTTGTCATCTTCTGCCTTCCACGGGTCACGTGGACTCTTGTCCTTGGCTGGGTCTCACTCAGCCTCCAGACGCTGCCCAGAGGGCTTAAGGAATCCATGTAGAGCACAGTTGCCCATAGGTTCTCCATCATTCCGTCGTGAAAACCCACCCTTTCTGATTTTCAGAAGAGATGCCTTCCTACCAAATTCGGTGATTGTCCTGCAACAGCAAGTTCAGTTTTCAAGACTGTTATAACCCATTGCTTTTCCCAAGAAAAGTGAAAGTATTTGTCATGTCCGACTCTTTGAGACCCCCATGAACTGTAGCCCCCCAGGCTCCTCTGTCCATGGGATCCTCCAGGCAAGAACACTGGGCCGGGGTGCCATGCCCTTCTCCAGGCACATATTTATTTTCCCCAGTTCAGTTCAATTGCTCAGTTGTGTCTGATGCTTTGTGAGCCCATAGACTACAGCACGCCAGGCCTCCCTGTCCATCACCAACTCCCGGAGTTTACTCAAACTCATGTCCATTGAGTCGGTGATGCCATCCAACCATCTCATCCTCTGTTGTCCCCTTCTCCTCCCACCTTCCATCTTTGCCAGCATCAGGGTCTTTTCCAATGAGTCAGTTCTTCGCATCAGGTGGCCAAAGTACTGGAGTTTTCCCCAAGGCTTCCTGTTTTAGGACTTGCCCTCCCAGCTCCCTGGTGCAGCCCACTGGTTCTCTGTGCTCACTCAGTCCTGACGCAGGCACTTTCTCTTTCCTTCCAAGGGCTGGGTGACTGGATGGGATCTTAGTAGCTGGAAAGGAGGACCCTGTAGTGACTCTTGACTCTCCCAACACCCCTGCAACTACAGGACAGCAGCTTTCGGGTCCGTCTTTCTTTCCCTAGAAAGCGCAGCTCTGTCCTATGCTGGCTGGACTGAGCCCCAGAAGGGCTAGATGGGCTAAGGTTTGGCCTCTTCCAACCCAAAGGCCGGTAGATTCTTGTTCAGTGTGAATTTAGGTAAGAGGCTGAACCCAAGGTGCTGGGAAAGAAGAGGAGGGGGCTAGGAGCCTCCCCTGGGCCCCCTGCTTCCCTAGCTCCCATATTCACTGGGCCAGCAAGTGACCAGGATCTGCAAGGGTCTGCAAGGGTCTGCAAGTGTAGCTGCCGTCATTGTTTCTCAAACCACTGGGGTCCACCGCCCCCCACCCCCGCCCCCACCTGCTTCCTGTTGTGCTCACATGGTGTTCCTAGACACATGGTAGGCTCGCCAAGAAAGTCCAGGCATTGCCATTTCCCCATCTCTTTCATTTCTCCTTTTTTTTCCCCCTTTGGCCGCACTGCCCAGCATGTGGGATCTTAGTTCCCCAACCAGGGATCAAACACGCATGCCCTACACTGGAAGCTCTACGGCTCACCCACTGGAACCCCAGCGAAGTCCCCATTTCTTCTTTTGAGTGCTCGTTGCTGGTGGTATCACACGCCCTGATCACTGCTGCTGCTGCTGCTGCTGCTGCTGCTAAGTCGCTTCAGTCATGTCCGACTCTGTGCGACCCCATGGGTTGTAGCCTGCCAGGCTCCTCCATCCATGGGATTTTCCAGGCAAGAGTACTGGAGTGGGGTGCCATTGCCTTCTCCGGCCCTGCCCACTGGCCCCCTGTTGACCCATCACCTGGCTCTAGTCTCACCACCTCCAAGAGCTGCTGGAAGGTCAGAAGTCAGGCCATGTCCAAGTACGCTAATAAATTAAGAGCCTCCCCAGGTGGCCCAGCGACAAAGAACCTGCCTGACAGTGCAGGAGACACAAGAGCCGGGGGTTCAATCCTTGTGTCGGGAAGATCCCCTGGAGTAGGAAGTAGTGACCCACTCCAGTATTCTTGCCTGGAAAATTCTGCGGACAGAGGAGCCTGATGGGCTGCGGTCTGTGTGTTCACAAAGAATCGGACACAACAACATGCACGCACCCACAGATGCGAGGCATCATTCTTTTAAATTTTTGTAAAATTGATATAAAGCAATGCCCTTTGTAGTGTAAGTTTAGGTTTAAAAATAATCTATATTTCCAACTTATTTAACTTTTATAGATTATTTTCATTGCATTATGAAGTTTGATGTTAGGTTTGCTATTATTTTTTCATTCCAAAGTAGTGGTTTTTAGTTTAAATATGAAAACTAGAGATCTCTCACTCAGAGAGTGAGTCCAAAATACACTGAGTTGAAACACTGACATTTTATATGTAGAAAAATAGCTTTATTTGGAAACATCGTGTGCCTAAAAACTAAATTATATAATAGAAGTTTATATGCATCAGGATATACAGTATTTTAATAACTGGTCAGACTTTTCTATGTCTTCTCTTTAGTGTTTCTTCTAATTAAGTTAATTAAATATATCTTTAAAATTATTTTAATATGTTCTTGGTTTTCTTTTTCAGGAACAGTATGAATTCTGCTACAAAGTGGTACAAGATTTTATTGATATATTTTCTGATTATGCTAATTTCAAATGAAAATTCCTGCCTTAAAATATTTTTTAATTTAATGGTCAGTATATTTTGTAAAAATCATGTTAATTTATTTCATAGTTGACATTAATATCCTTCCTAATTTCTTTGTCTATATTTTGTTATGCTTTAAAGGCCACCTGCTGTAAAGTTATTAAATCTTAAATATGCCCTTTAAAAACTGGAATAATGTATTAAGGTCAAATAATATCCCATAAAATATATATTTCTGCTAATATCAGTAAAAAATATTTTAATTTTTCATTAGATTCATACCATTTAACTTCACACAGTCAACGCTTCTAAATGCTAAAAATCTTAATATGCCAAGTGTGTTTATTTATGCAAGGTACTAACCACAACTTCATTAGGAAACAGTCGAGGACTCATAAATTAGTGGAAAATTTCCTGATATTGATTTCACAGCCCTGAGCAGTGGCAGTTTTTTGAAGGCAAACTGTTCGTGAAGATACGGCGTAAACAAGTCTTGTAGTCCTCAGTCTCAGTCCATGTGGTTTACCTTTACCTTTTAAAGATCAAGGAAGACTTTATAACCTGAGTCCAGGTCTAAAACACACTGGAGTAATCGGTGGCTATGTAGTGATACTTAAAAATGCATTTATTCAAGACTGTGTCGTGCCGTCTTGTCGAGACAGAAGAGATGTGAAGGCCAGTGGTCCAGTGGCCATGTGGCCTCGAGTCCAGCAAAGCAGCTCTCAGAGTTTCACTCCCCTGGCGCTGCTTGCTGTCCATCTGTCTCGGTGGCTGACTCAGATGACCCTCTGAGAATCACACCCACTGCCCTTCTCACTCCTCTGCCCCCCACCCGCACCCCACCATTCTGCCCTGCTAGTCGTGAGCTATACCTCAAGGCACAGTAAAAAATCACTTCCCAAAAAAAGAAAAAAAAAATCACTTCCCATTCCAAAAGGTCAGATAGCACATCTGACATGCACAGAGAAGCCAGGAGCTCCTGCTTGGGAGAAACAGTCAGGCAACCACAAGCAATTATGCTTTAAACTTTCTGAGAAGAAGAGTTTTGGTATTTAAAAAAAAAAAAATCTCTTGTAAAAGTTAAGACTGTTTGTAAGAAAAAAGAATCTTAAAATCTAGATTTATACAGTTTTTTTTAAAGTCCCACTCCTTAATATTTAATTAAAGGAAAGAAAGAGAAATCCTTACTCTAAAGACTAACTTATTTTTCAATGGTTCCTGTTGAGACTTCTGACACTGGATAATAATGATTTCATTGCCCGACAGGATTGGCTTGTGGGGCAAAAGGAAGGAGGGTGAACATGGAAAGGTTTAATTTAATGGCAGTTTCCTGTCTATGGCCATTAGGTGCCTAAGCAGGTGAGCACAATGTAAAAAAAGACATCTGGTCTACCTTTCTGAATTCATTTAACATGTTAATTTTGGGGTACTTTTTTTTTGCTTTCTAAAAGAGATATGAATCTAAAGACCCAATTTGATATTTCCACTGGTAACCGATTGCACAAGTACAACCCAAGGTATCCTAATAACAGGCCCACAGGTAATCAAGATTCTTCAGCTCCTCCACGCCCCACCCAAAAGTCAGAGGAGGCACCCAGCTGGACGGGCAAAAGCACAACTTTGTGAGTGCTGCCATGCCACCAGAGGCAGCCCTGGGCTCCTCACACAGCTGACCGCCTCCCTCTCCCTTCTGGGCACACTGATGATGCTTTTGGGTCAAAGAGGAACACAGAGGGAGCTTTGCGAGAAGCACCAGGTGGCCGCATTTGTTTTCATTGTTAAAGTCCTCAGCCCGAAGTCCTTCTTTGACTAAAGGGGAAGAGAGAAAACTGAGCACCGAAGCCTAGAAATAGAGCTGCTGTTTGCAGTGATGGCAACACAGGGATCATAGCATCCAAGGGCTTGGATGGGGGTCCAAATTCAGGAGCCTTTACTCAGCATCCTGCAGGCCCTTTCGTGGTCTAGCTGACATCTCGTGTCTTGGGATTAAGGTAGACTTCTTCAGGGGTGCCCTCAGGAAAGCTCTCCGTTTGTGTGTATCTCCTGCCCCTTGGGCCATCACCTATATCTGCTGAGGCTCCACCCTGGTGGTTCTGAGAACTGAGCAAACGGCACTGGCCCTGGTGTGCAGCACCCTGCTCCCTCCACAGTCACGGCAGCACTTGCCTCACCGGGGGGCTCAGTTGCCAGCCTCCAGGCCCCCCACCACCCTGCAGCTTTGATTCCAGCCTCGGTGGGTGTGCCAGGACTCTGCATCCTGTCTGTCTTGCCCTGAAAGTTGGCACCTCCTCCCCTTGGGTCAAAGAAAGTCCGTTGTACATAACTGAAGAGCGCCATGCTGGTAAAGTCATTTTTTCTTTGACATTTTTCTCTGTTGCATGCGGTTGCATTCAAATGCCAAATAGTGATTAGAAGATGACCATTCTGATCTCCTTGCTTTATTGGTCACTGTGTGACTCTCTTTACTGTTTCTCTCCATGTGCTCTACGAATGAAGAATGTGTACCAGTGTTTTAAAAGGTATTTTTATGTGTTTTTTAAAACTTTTTAAAATGAGCCTGATGCCTCTGTTTCAGCATTTGGAGATATGCCTTTTTTTTTAATGTATGATTACTGATATTTCTGTTGTGTTTCACTAAGTTGTGTTTAATTTATGTACAATCTTTATAATATATGTATGTATTCTGGTTTCAACTATTATTTTTTTTTGTTTTATTCCATTTATCGTTTGATCTTGCTCTGATTCCAATGCCAGTGAATGTTGCTGAATTTGTATATGCAAATTGCAAGATCCAAAACATTCTGTTGCAAGGATAAATCTTTACTTTGACTTCCAGCCTGCGTCTCTTTCTTCAGTGAAGTCTCCTAATCTCATTCCTATGCCTTAAATCCTTCTAGACAAGACATTCATTAGGAGGTAAGCATGGATATGTAGACAATTTTAGGACTTGTAAAATTTAACTCAGACGTGGCATAGACACAGCCCCCTAAACCCAGCTTGTGAGGGTGCGATGGCCAATGCACTGGTCTTCAGAAGCCTGAGTGGTGCGTGAAGACTGGATTATAACCGCCTTACAGAGGGCGACCCTCCTAGAGTCCAAACAGAAGCTCTGAGCTCTGAACAGGGGTTTCTCAGAATATACAAGGAAGGGACCAAATGCTCCAAGTCCACTGCCAGGTGGGGTCAGAAAGCCTTTCCAACACTGCTTCTCCTCCTAAAACCTCGACTCCTCCTAAAACCTCGACTCCTATTAGGTCTCCTTTCCACATCTGTGTCTGGGAACCCCAGATCACTCTTTTTCAGTTTCACACCTTCCCTAACTCACACACCAGCTTCCTCTTTCAGATATTCTGGGCCTAATGTGGAAATTTAAGCATATGCTTTTTATTATTGGTTGTATTTAATAAATTTTATAAGCTTTGTTATAGTTGTTAAAATCGATCATTTGAAAACCTTTAATCCCCTTCACCTGCAATGAATGCTGTTTGCTCCTATGGACCCTCTAGCTATTGGGTTTGCCTTATTGGTCTGTGGGCTTCCCAGGTAGTGCTAGTGATAAAAGAACCCGCCTGCCAATGCAGGAGACATGAGAAGCGGGTTTGACCCCTGGGTTGGGAAGATTCCCTGGAGAAGGAAATGGCAACCCACTCCAGTATTCTTGCCTGGAGAATTCTATGGACAGACAAGCCTGGTAGGCTGCAGTCCATGGGGTTGCAGAGTTGGACATGACTGAGCACGGACATATGGATCTGTCTGTCTGCATGTCTGTTGAATAAGGGGGGGCCACACCACTGCTCTCGGTGTGGTAGGGGCTCTTTTCCCCATAAGTATAACAGAGCAGGAGAATGGAAGGTGCAGACGCAGCCTGAGGCAGGCGACAGCTGGGAGAGGGGGGAAGGAGGAGGAGGTTTGGAGGAGGGTCCATGAGGACAGAAACCAGCACCCCCAGCCAACCGGGGGTCAATGGACTTGACCACCTGTTGGGGTGCACAGACCCAGGAGGGTGTGAGGGGCTGAAAGTGTCAAACCCCAGGTCTGCCTCAGAGGAGCCCATTGTCACATAGAAACACACCAACGCACCCCCTGTGATAACAGATCTCAGGATGGGTCGGCAGGTGAGCCGATGGCCAGAGGAGGTCAGCACCTGGCTGGGATTGGATGGCGCAGCTTAGGGGCATGGCTTTTAGCAGGCTCTGTGGCTTTTTCAATAATTGAAGACTGTCTATGGTGTGAATGGTCCCCATTTCCCTCCCCATCACTAACCATGGATAACGGCAAGCCTTTGAGCTCTTTCAAGCTGAGAGGCAAAGAAAAAAGAAAAAAAAACATGCCTCCTATCAATTTGCATTTCCCTAACTTCTAGTGGGTTGAGCATCTTTTCACATTTATTTGTACTTCATCTGTGAATCACCAATGTGTATTTTTTATCCATCTTCCTAATTGAGTCATTTGACTTTGCCTTATTCCTTTATTGTGTGTTAGTCGCTCAGTCATGTCTGACTTTTTGCGACCCCATGGATTGTAGCCTGCCAGGCTCCTCTGTCCATGGGATTCTCCAGGCAAGAATACTGGACTCGGTTGCCATTCCCTTCTCCAAATTCATTTGTAGTAATTCTGTTGGAAACATGGATACTGACCCTTTGTTATTCACATTATAGCCAACACACCACAGGCTTCTACCCCTGGGACTTGCCTGCAAGCTCACTCCCAGAATCTGGTGGCATCAGGGTGGCCAACCTCTGGGCAATAAGCAGTCATTTGCTGATTCTGCAGCCTGGGCCAAATCCCTGTCCTGGAGTCCCGTGACTCTGCTGGAGTCCAGACAAGCAGGACAAGGCCTGGGTGGTGGGGAGTCCCCTCCCCCAAATACCAGGGCTGTTCCTGCAGGACCAGTGGGCCTCCTGGCCGGGGCTGGGGTGAGTTCCTGTCTGGCTATGGCGGTTGCGGAAATGCAGGCAGGAGGCTGGGAGCAGGCCCCCTGCCCCACCTGTCTGCCACCCAATGTCTTGTTTGGTATGATTTTCTTTCCCCCTTCCTCCCTTTAACAAAACTACTGAGTTTTAACATCAATTCATCGCAGACACTTCCTGCCCCTGATCATCAGAGTGTAGAGACTCGTCAGTCTGCGGTCGCCCTCCTGGATGGACAAAGCTTCATCCTAGAGGGGGGGCACCTAGTTCCCACTATGCTCTGTTCCACCAGGAAGTACAGCATGACTCTGGGCCATGAAACAGGGGGCCAACCCAGCCCGGGAAACCAGGGTAGGGGTGCAAGAGGCTTCCTGGAGGGAGTCTCACTAGAGCTGAGCTCAGGGCTGAAGAGAAGCAGGCAATGGGGAAGAGAGCTGGGTGTGTGTGTGAGCATGAGTACGTGTGTGAATGAATGGATGTGTATCCATGTGTGTGTATGTGTGTGTGTGAAAGAATGGGGGTGTGCCTGTGTATGTGTACATGTATGCATGTGAATATACTACATGTGTGTATGAGCATGAGCATGTAAGATACTGTGTATCCATAAATATGTATGTGAACGAATGGGTGTGTCTATACATATATGCGTACTACATTCATGTGTGTATGAGCATATGTAAGAAACCTTGTATGTTCGTGCATATGTATGCATGTGTGTGAATGAATGGGTGTGTATGTGTTCATGTATGCATGTGTGTATACTACATGTCGGGGGTAGAGTCTTAACTAAGGAAGGCAAGAGTTGACTGGTAGAAAATTAAAGCAAAAAAACCACATCACGGAAAAGCTTGGAGACAGTAAAACTAGCTTCCATTTAATGAGAGCTTTCCACCAGAGGGATGTTATTACTCACTTGGAATCTGAGGCTCAGAGAAGTTACCAAACCACACAGCGAGTAGACGTTTATTTCTTGTACCCCATTCTCAAGCACACAATTAGCCTGGCTAAATAGTAATGGTTAATATTTCTATCTGATGCTTCCTCCCCCAAAAAGTACTAAATAAAGGATGTGTCCTGTGGATGTGCATTTTTTAAAACACATTTGAATGACTTTCTCTAATTCGGCACCTACCTACAACCATATAAGATAAAATCACCCTTCTTATGCTCTTGAAATACTCTACTTATGAAGGCAAGAAAATATGCTGATATATTTTGGTGAGATTTTTGGGTTAAAAATGAACCCTAATAGCATTTTAATTAATTTTAATCCCATTCCCCAGGAACACAGCTAATTGAAATTTTTCTATATGTGAGGTTCATAATTATTGCTAAATCTGACGTGTTGGCAGAACAACTTAATCATAGAAAATTCCCATTTTATGTTTCCTTGAACTTTGCCTAAGTGACGCACTGGTGACTCACACGTTCAGAAGGCCTTTCCTAAGGAGGCTCGCACTTTCTGAAACACCATCCCTTCTGCTCGTCGGAATCCCACTTTCTTTCCAGCCCCGCTTGACGACGACCCCGATTTCAGGCAACGCCGTCGAAAACTGTATTACGGCAGCCGAAGTAGCAAAAACAAACACCCCTGGCTCAGACAGACATGCCTGGATTCATGCATTTGTTCAAAAGCATTTATTGTGATGTGGACCTCGCTCCACGCCAGACTAGGGCACCGGGGGGGGACACAAGAGTCGACGGAGGCAGGGGTGACAGCTCCCGCGCGGGCAGTGCCCCTCCCGTCCTCCAGCCTCGCCTCCACCAGGCAGGGCAGGCGGACAGGGAGGCCTCCACATGGGTGAGTGGAGGGAAGGGGCGCTCGTGTCCAACCCAGGCAGCACCAAGGAGCCGGAGGACTGAGCGGAACAGCAGGGAGACAGGTGGCTCTGAAACTGAAGGGCGGAAGTCCAGGCGAAGACGAGCTGCACGGCCTGGAGCTCCGAGTGTCAGAAATGGCCCTTCTTTCTCGGGGGGGGGGGGGGGGGGGGGGGGCGTCTGGGCTTGTGGGGCTTCCCGTCCGAGGCGAGGCGCGAGGTCAGGCCGACAGGAGTGGGCAGAGGAAGCTCGGAAGACGTGACTCGAGCGCGCAGAAGGGCGTCACAGCGCGGGATGGAGGGGACAGAGGGGCGCGCGGGCCAGCGGCCCTCAGGCCGAGTGGGGAGGTGCCCCCTCAGGTGAAAGCAGCCCTGGGGTGGACAGAGGCACCTCACGAGAAAAAGGCAGGCTGCAGGCCTTCCTCAGACAAAGCGTCGCGTTACCCCACAAGTGGCGTCACAAACCAGCCTCCGAGTCACGTCTCTTCCCTCCGAGGCCCGGGCGGCAAGCAGAGGCCCGTCCTGGGCAGATGACCCGCGGGCTCCCGGGGTGAAGGCGGACACCCTAACTTTCATTTTGCTAGTCCTCTGCCCCTTCATTCCTGCTTCCTGAGCCCCTGCCTTTCACATTGGGATGGAGGACATATGCACACGAAGGACACAGACACACACGGAAGCACTCACAGCGGCGTGGCAAGTGCTAGAGCCCACGGCCAGCGGGCACTGACCGCGGCAGTCACGAGCCTCAGGGCTTCGTTTCGCCGAGGTGCAGGCCACACCTTGCAAGCTCCCCCCACCCCCAATCCCCTACTCAAGTTTTACATTTCTTACTAATTTAGGAAGCTCAGCAGTCTCCTTCATAATTTCCATGTGGGGCTTTTGAATAAAATCTTGAGTTAGAAAATTCTAAGCCTTCTTCCCTTAAACCCCCACCTCACCCCACCCCCAACAGCATTATTTACAGAATTCACTTAAAACTTATGGCAAATATTGTACTACAACTTATCACTAAATTCATTACTTTTTTTTCTCCCTTTTAAACTTCTTAGCTATCTATCTTCAGGGTCTTGACGACTTCTGGTTCTTATTTTCTTGACACACACATTGTCACTTTCCTGTTTGGAAAGAAAAAATATCTCTTAAGTCATTTGAAAGAACAGTTTGTGTAACCAACCCTACTCTGCAAAAACCCAAATCCTTACAGGGTGTGATGCAGTCCTTTAGTTCTAGAAAATTTATCTTGAGGCTGGAAATGAGCTTTAAAATAGAGGCTGTAAAAGCTGCCTTAAACTCTTTTTACTATTTACATCTTTAAAGTTAAATATTGTGTCTTGACGGACAGGTTGGTAAGCTATTTTTAAGTTATAAATACATCATAAAAAAGAAAAAAAAATTTCCACATACATTTTTCACTGATTTTTATCAATACCACTCAGAAAAAGTGAATTCAAATGTGTAATCAGGCTGAAGTCTTTCGGACCTTCTAGACAACTGGTGTGTCCAAAGGGGACATCAGTGCTATCTGAGTGTGAGCAGAGACCACACTTGGGTTGCCGTATTCGGGAAGGGAGAAAGGACACCAGACTGCCTCCTGAATGGGAAGTGTTCACGGGACTGTGCCTACAGACACCCCACCCGCTCTGTGTCCCAGCTTTCCGAGGGGACGCCTTTGAAATCAAGCGTTACCTTTCTGGAAGTTTTGTTCAATCTCTAACCACACAATGAAGGCAGTGCCTGGAATCTTAGTACAGGTGTGCAGTGAGAACTCAGAAAGTACTAACTGGATAAATCCCCTGAAAGAAGACTTCAGCACGTGAATTTACTATTCGAAGTGGAATTCCCAAGGCACATCCGTCTGAATAGTGAGCCACAGAATATGGTTTAGATTCCTGCTTCTCATGTTAGTCTAACTGGGAGGTGGCAGCATTTTATTCCATGTGCTCTGTCTGCTCTCGCAACATGGGGTAAAAACTCTACTGAAATAGTCTCTGTGTTTAAAAAAAGAGCTACAGGAAGTTACTAGCCTTTTGAAGACTGTGGGCACATCTCTTGGCACTCCGGGTTGTTCTCTGCTCCGATGCACTCTCCGAAGGGTTTCCTCGAGGGGGGACGCTAACCTTTCTGGATCTTGAACCCTTGGGGTCTGAATGTCCTGTCCCTTCTTTCTCTTCCTGCTTCTTCTCCGGGATGCCCACCCTTCCCTCCCTCGCTTTCTCCTCTGCAGCCTCAGGCAAAGGCGTCTGGTTCTGCCTCCCAGGTCGCGAGCGCGTCCTCCTCTCTTCAACTTTGCCCCCAGAGGCAGGCTTCTCGGCTGCATCTTCAGGGCTTTGGAGCTTCATCTCCTGGGAGGGCTGCACGGACTTCTTTTCGCTTCTCTTTATTTTCACCTTTTCTGTTGATATAAGAACCTCAGGCTCCTCTACAGAAGTTTTAGCAGGATGCCTGGAACGCAGGGACACTCCCTAAAAAAATTCAAAAGACATCCACAAAATGTCAAGAATGAGGAATACAAATTACAAATCTCAAAATGGAGAACATCATCTGAAAGTGAACTCAAAGGGGAATCAATTGCAACATTTTCCACCGATTCATATCCTAAGATGCAAGTAAGTCTAAGCAAGTCAGGGGTGTACCTGTCAATTTGCTCCTACAGAGAAATCACTATTTCCACCAACAAACCCTAAGTAAGGAATTCAGTATGAACTCCAATCACAATGTCTGTCATATATGTCAGTGTGATTATAACAAGGGTTAAAAGGGTATTCCAGGAAAACACCCCATTATTCAGACAGTAAATGAATTCATAATCCATTAAGTCATTGCTAGAGCAGGACAGGAAAATTTCAATTTCTGGAATCCAATTTACAAACTTCTCTAACACTTATAGCTTCCCTACTGGCTTAGATGGTAAAGAATCTGCCTGCCATGCAGGGGACCTGGGTTCAATTCCTGGGTCGGGACGATCCCCTGGAGAAGGAAATGGAAACCCACTCGAGTATTCTGCCTGGAGAATTCCATGGCCAGAGGAGCCTAGAGGGCTGTAGTTCATGGGGTAGCAAAGAGTTGGACACAACTAAGCGACAAACATTTTACTAACAACCCTGACAGTTATGGTCTTCCCAGGACACACACACCCTGGGTAAATTGTTCTAATTGTTTAAGTACTGATGTAGATACTACTTGTACTCAGCACTCCGGTTCTCAGTGTCTAGAACAAGGCAGGACTGAGTTGCCCACTTTTTCTTGGCACAAAGCTCCACACACCTTTGAAGATGAACACAGGAAGATGCCCTGGAGAGTGAAACAGCAGCCCACTCTGGTAGTCTTGCCTGGAGAATCCCATGGACACAGAAGTCTGGTAGGCTATATAGTCCATGGGGTTGCAGACTTGGACATGACTGAGCAACTGAACAACTCTATAAATCCTAAGGGGAGGCTTTCCAATGGTCTGCAGCTACTCACTGCGTTGACTGTGGACCCTGAGGGAAAGGGGACCCACACTTACATTGGGGTGATAGTTGATAGCAAATTTATGCCAGAACGGAGGGCATCCTCCCAAGCTGCTGTGCTGCGCCAAGTCACTCAGTCGTGTCTGACTCTTTGTGACCCCGTGGACTGTACCCAGCCAGGCTCCTCTGGCCATGGGATTCTACAGGAAAGAATACTGGAGTGGGTTGCCGTGCCCTCCTCCAGGGGATCTTTCAGACCCAGGGACCAAATCCACATCTCTTACATCTCCTGCATTGGCAGGTGGGTTCTTTACGACTATCGTCACCTGGGGAGCCCACATGGTACGATCACGTCACTCCTCCCATCACCTTATTCAGAGCACTTGCTGCTTCTCCTTGCGGATCTGTAGCTTCAGCTTTCAGGTCATCGTCCGGCATGTTTCCCACAGGTTCAGTCCTTTTTGCCAAAGTCCGTAGGCTTCTCTTCTTCACTCCTGAAGGTTCGGGGGGCTCCCGTGTCTCCCCGGGGGCTGTCCTCTGCTTCTTCTGGAGTGGCCTCTCGTCTTCGGGGTCCTGGGCAGCTGTCACAGGGCGCACCCTCTTCCTGCCTGTGACCCTCCCGTCTTCCCCCTGCTCCCTCTCGGGGGACGGCGAAACTCGACTTTCACCTGGGGGTTTGGCAGGCTCTCTGCTGCCCACAAGGTCTTCCGTGAATCTTACTTTAGGGGCCCTGAGGACTCTTCGGGATGTTTCTACAGGTCTTCTGTCTGCTGTTTGCTTTGGGGCTCTCTTGATGGCAGTAGCATTGTTTTCCAGTTCCTCAGCCTGATTGGGCTTTTGGAAGGGCTCCTGGAAACTGGCCGGGTCTTCCACGGTCTTCTCCTGAAATGCTTTTCGCCGACTCCTGACCCCAATGACATTTTCTGCTGAGTCCAGTTTCCTCCTTGACGTTTCCTTGGCCGTCTTGATTTTGTTCTCATCGCCCACAGGTTCTGTGCGTGTGGTTTGCCCTGGAGTCCGTGCGGGCCTGCTGAGCACTGAGGGCTCTTCCATGTCCACTTTTCCTGGTGGTGACCTGAGCTGTCTCTGTCTACCTGTTCTCCTGGTGACTGGCTGTGCTGGTGGAGACTGGCGGGGCGCTGGAGCCATCTTAACATCACTCACTAGTTCCTTGGCCCCATCTCGCTTTTGGAAGAGCTTGTTGACACTGGCCGGGTCTTCTAGGGGTTGGGTCTTTTCCCTCAGTGTTCTTAGCCGGCTCCTGACCCCAGTTACATTTCCTGCTGGACTGAGTCTCTGCTTTGAATTCTCCTTCAACACTCTGCTGCCTTTTTCATCACGTACAGTCTCGCTGTGTATGGTTTCCTCTGGTGTCCGCGTGAGCTCTCTGAGTGCCGAGGGCTTTTCTACGTCCACTTCCTCTGGTGACGCCTTAAGCCGTCTCTTTCTGCTTGCTGGTCTGGTGACAGGTTTTGCTGGCAGAGATTGACGGGGCATTGGAATGGCTGTAACATCACCTTCTGGTTCTTTGGCCTGATCTGGGTCTTGGAAGAGCTCTTTGACACTGGCCGGGTCTTCCAGGGGTTGGGTCTTTTCCCTCAGTGTTCTTAGCCGACCCCGGACTCCAGTCACATTTTCTGCAGGACCGAGTTTCTGCCTTGGGTTTCCCTTCCGCACTCTGCTGCCTTTTTCATCACGTGCAGGCTGGTCCCATGTGCTTTCCCCTGAGGTTAGTGTGGGCTCTTCTTTGTCCACTTTCTCCGGTGATGACTTGGGCCGCCTCTTTCTGCTTGTTGGCCTGGTGACCAGTTCTGCTGGTGGGGATGGGCAGGGCACTGTAGCCACTGTAACATTGCTGTCTGCTTCTTTGGCCTGATTTGGCTTTTGGAAGAGCTCTTTGACACTGGCTGAGTTTTCCAGGGGTTGGGTCTTTTTCTTAAGTGTTCTTAGCCGACTCCTGATGCCTGTTACATTCTCTGCAGGACTGAGTTTCTGCCCTGAAGTTTCCTTCAACACTTTGCTGTCTTTCCCTTTGCCTGCAGGCTCTGGGTATGTATCCCCTGGTGTCTGTGTGGGCCCTGTGGGTGCTGAGGGCTCTTCCACATCCACTTTTCCTGGCCGTGACCTGAGCCCTCTCTGTCTGGTGGTTCTCCTGGGGACTGGTTGTGCTGGTGGAGACTGGCGGGGTGCTGGAGGGATTTTTACATCACTCTCTGATTCCTTGGTCTGGGTGGGCTTTTGGAAGGGCTCTTTGACCCTGGCTGGGTCTTCCATGGGTTGGGCCTTTTCTTTAGCATTTCTTAGCCGACTCTTGTCGCCAGTTACATTTTCTGCTGAGACCAGTTTCCGCCTTGAAGTTTTCTTACACACTTGGATGTCTTTTTCATCATCTACAGCTTCTCTACGTGTGCCTGCGGTTTCCCCCAGAGTCTGGGTGGGCCTCCTGAGTGCTGAGGGCTCTTCTACACCCGCTTTCTCTGGCAATGGCCTGAGATGTTTCTTTCTACCTATTCTCCTGGTGACTGGTTCTGCTGGTGATTTACAGGGTATGGTGGGGGGCTGGTCTTCGATCATTACGGGTTGCTCTGCATGATCTGGGGTTTGGAAGAGCTCTTTGAAGCCACTCAGGTCTTCCAGGGGCTGGGCTTTCTCCTTCGGGGTCCTTGGCTGCCTCTTGCGTGCAGTTACATTTTCTGCAGAGTCTGGTTGCTCTTCTGGACCTTCCTGAGACACTGCAGTGCCTCTGTCACAGCCTTCTGGTTCTCTGGGTGAGTACATGGTTTCCCCCAGTGTTTGCTGAGGCTTCCTGAGAGCTGCGCAGTCTTCCTGCATGTCCACCGTCTGGGAAGGTGTCCTGAGATGTCCCCTTCTACCCGGTGTTATGTTGACTGGTTCTGGTTGTGGAGACTGGAAGAACATTTTAGGGGTACTGTTATCAGTCATTGGTTCCTTGGATTGATGTGGGGTTTGGAAGAGCTCTTTAAAGCCAGTCAGGTCTTCCAGGGGCTGGGCCTTTTCCTTAAGTGATGCTCTTGGCCGCCTCTTGCTTCCAGTTAAATTTTCTGCTGAGTCCGGTTCCTGCTTCGGAATTTTCTTAAATGCTTTGTCTTCACCATCACCTGCTGCTTCTCCTTCTGAGTGCCTGGTTCCCCCTGGAGTCTGTGCGGGCCTCCTGAGCACCAAGAGCTCCTCCTCTCCGTTCAGTTTCTGGGGAGTTGACTTGAGTCGTCTCTTCTTACTTGTTGGCGTGTTGAATGGTTCTGCTGGTGGAGATTTACAGGGCATTGTGGTGGGTTTGTCATCAGTCATTGGTCCATTTGCATGATCTGGGGTTTGGAAGAGCTCTTTGAGGCCATCCAGGTCTTCCAAAAGTGGGGCCTTTTCCTGGGGTGTCCTTGGCCACCTCTTGCTTGCAGTTAAATTTTCTGCAGGGTCTGGTTTCTCTTCCAGAATTTCCCAAGACACTGCAGTGCTTCTGTCACCACCTTCTGGATCTTTGGGTGAGTGTGTGGTCATCCCTGGGGTCTGTGTAGGCTTCCTGAGAGCTGAGCAGTCTTCTTGCATGTCCACTTTTTGGGAAGATGTCCTGAGACTTCCCCTTCTACCTGGTGTTATGTTGACTGGTTCCAGCGGTGGAGACTGACAGAGCATCTTGGGGGTTTTGAGAACAGCCCTTGGCTCCTTGGTGTGATCTGGGGTCTTGAAGAGCTCCTTGAAGCCAGTCAGGTCTTCCAGGGGCTGGGCCATTCCCTTGGGTGTCCTTGACCTCCTCTTGGCTGTAGGTACCTTTCCTGCAAGGTCTAGCTTCTCTTCTGGAGCTTCCTGAGACACTGCAATGTCTCTGTCACCAGCCTTTGGTTCTCTCGGTGACTGTGTGATTTCTCCTGGTGTTTGTTGAGGCTTCCTGAGAACTGAGAGGTCTTCTTGCACGTCCATTTTCTGGGAAGGTGTTCTGAGACGTCCCCTTCTAGTTGGTGTTATGTGGACTGGTTTCAGTTGTGGAGACTGGCCAAGCATTTTTGGAGTTTTGACAATAGCCCCTGGCACCTTGGTGTAGACTGGCGTTAGGAAGAGCTCTCTGAAGCCAGTCAGGTCTTTGAGAGATTGGACATCTTCTTTAGGTGTCCTTGACTGCCTCTTAATTCCAGTCACATGATCTGCAGGGTCCATTTTCTGCCTTGGCGTTTCCTTGAACACTTTGCTGCCTTCATCACCATCTGCTGGTTCTCTGTCCAAGTGCCTGGTTCCCCTTGGCGTTTGTTGAGGTTTCCTGAGAGATGAGAGCTCCTCCTCTATGTCCACTTTCTGGGAAGGTGTCCTGAGACCTCCCCTTCTGCTTGGCGTGTTGACTGGCTCTGCTGGAGATTTACAGGGTGTTTTGGTGGGTTTGTCATCAGTCATTGGTTCCTTGGCTTGATGTGGGGCGTGAAAGAGCTCTCTGAAGCCAGCCAGGCCTTCCAGAGGTAGGGCTTTTCCCTTGGGTGTCCTTGGCCGCCTCTTACTTCCAGCAGAATTCTCTGTAGGGCTCAGTTTCTGCTTTGGAGTTTCCTTAAAGAATTCAATGCTTTTATCATCATCACCTGGTTCTCTGAACCATGTATGCATGGTTTGCCCTGATGCTCGCATGGGTCTCCTAAGCACTGACAGTTCTTTCTCTGTATCCACCTTCCCAAGAGGTGTCCTGGGCAGTCTCTTTCTATTGGTTGGTGTGACAATTAACTCTGGTTGGGAAGATGTGCAGAGCATCTTGGGGGTTTTGAGAACAGCCCTTGGCTCCTTGGTGTGATCTGGGGTCTGGAAGAGCTCTCTGAAGCCAGTCAGGTCTTCGAGAGATTGGACCTTTTCCTTGGGTGTTCTTAGCTGCCTCTTAATTCCAGTCACATTTTCTGCAGGGTCCAGTTTCTGCCTTGGCGTTTCCGTGAACGCTTTGATGTCTTCGCCATCACCTGCTGCTTCTCCTTCTGAGAGCCTGGTTCCCCCTGGAGTCTGTGCAGGCCTCCTGAGCATTGAGAGCTCCTCCTCTATGCCCACTTTCCAGGGAGGTGAATTGAGTCGCCTCTTCTTACTGGTCGGCGTGTTGACTGGCTCTGATTGTGGAGATTTACAGGGTGTTTTGGTGGGTTTGGCACCTGTCATTGGTTCCTTGGCTTGCTCTGGGGTTTGGAAGAGCTCCTTGAAGCTGGTCAGGTCTTCCAGGGGCTGGGCCGTTCCCTTGGGTGTCCTTGACCTCCTCTTGGCTGTAGGTACCTTTCCTGCAAGGTCTAGCTTCTCTTCTGGAGCTTTCTGAGACACTGCAATGTCTCTGTCACCAGCCTTTGGTTCTCTCGGTGACTGTGTGATTTCTCCTGGTGTTTGTTGAGGCTTCCTGAGAACTGAGAGGTCTTCTTGCACGTCCATTTTCTGGGAAGGTGTTCTGAGACGTCCCCTTCTAGTTGGTGTTATGTGGACTGGTTTCAGTTGTGGAGACTGGCCAAGCATTTTTGGAGTTTTGACAATAGCCCCTGGCACCTTGGTGTAGACTGGTGTTAGGAAGAGCTCTCTGAAGCCAGTCAGGTCTTTGAGAGATTGGACATCTTCTTTAGGTGTCCTTGATTGCCTCTTAATTCCAGTCACATGATCTGCAGGGTCCATTTTCTGCCTTGGCGTTTCCTTGAACACTTTGCTGCCTTCATCACCATCTGCTGGTTCTCTGTCCAAGTGCCTGGTTCCCCTTGGCGTTTGTTGAGGTTTCCTGAGAGATGAGAGCTCCTCCTCTATGTCCACTTTCTGGGAAGGTGTCCTGAGACCTCCCCTTCTGCTTGGCGTGTTGACTGGTTCTGCTGGAGATTTACAGGGTGTTTTGGTGGGTTTGGCACCTGTCATTGGTTCCTTGCCTTTCTCTGGGGTTTGGAAGAGCTCCTTGAAGCCGGTCAGGTCTTCCAGGGGCTGGGCCGTTCCCTTGGGTGTCCTCGGTCGCCTCGTGGCCGCAGACACCTTTTCTGCAAGGTCTAGCATCTCTTCTGGAGCTTCCTGAGACACTGCAACGCCACTGTCACCAGCCTCTGGTTCTCTGGGTGAGTGTGGGGCTTCTCCTGGTGTTTGTGGAGGTTTCCTGAGAGCTGAGAGGCCTTCCTGCACATTCACTTTCTGGGAAGGTGTCCTGAGACGTCCGCTCCTACTTGGCGTGTTGACTGGCTCTGATTGTGGGGATTTACAGGGTGTTTTGGTGGGTTTGGCACCTGTCATTGGTTCCTTGGCTTGCTCTGGGGTTTGGAAGAGCTCCTTGAAGCCGGTCAGGTCTTCCAGGGGCTGGGCCGTTCCCTTGGGTGTTCTCGGTCGCCTCTTGGCCGCAGACACCTTTTCTGCAAGGTCTAGCATCTCTTCTGGAGCTTCCTGAGACACTGCAACGCCGCTGTCACCAGCCTCTGGTTCTCTGGGTGAGTGTGGGGTTTCTCCTGGTGTTTGTGGAGGTTTCCTAAGAGCTGAGAGGCCTTCCTGCACATTCACTTTCTGGGAAGGTGTCCTGAGACGTCCGCTCCTACTTGGCGTGTTGACTGGCTCTGATTGTGGGGATTTACAGGGTGTTTTGGTGGGTTTGGCACCTGTCATTGGTTCCTTGGCTTGCTCTGGGGTTTGGAAGAGCTCTTTGAAGCCAGTCAGGTCTTCCAGAGGTGGGGCCTTTCCCTTGGGTGTCCTTGGCTGCCTCTTACTTCCAGCAGAATTCTCTGCAGGGTCCATTTTCTGCTTTGGAGTTTCCTTAAACAACTGGATGCTTTTAGCACCTCCCAGTTCTCTGTGAGTGGGCGTGGCTTTCCCTGGTGTTTCTGAGGGCTTCCTAAGGTCCAAGGAACCTCCTACATCCACTTTCTGGGAGGGTGTCTTGAGCTGTGTGCTCATCCTGGTGGGTGTGCTGACTGCTCCTGGTTTGGGAGACTTACAGCTCATCTTTGTGGCTTTGTTCTCTGCATCTGTCACTTCCTTGGCATGAATTGGAGTCCGTAGGAGACTCGGGATGTCCACCTGGTCCTCCTCAGGCTCTGAGTCCTGCGACCACTGGAGGGTGGTCAGGTCCGCCGCTGGTTCACACTTCAGCTCCGAGGCTCTCCTTGATTTCCTCACAGCTATCGTCTGTTCAGAATTTTCTTTTGATTCGATGTTTTGCTTACATTGTTCAAAAGACTTTTCCATTTCCTTTGTGTCTTTCTCCAGCTTCGACTCTGGTTGTGGTGTTTTCCTTAGACATCTTCCCAAGATGTCCTCAACGGTGTCGGCTTTTGTGTCTTGGTTCTCTGGCCCTGTACCTGGTGTCTGCACACCGCTGAGCTCTGCAGACCTTCTAGATCTGTTTGCACTTGATGTTGCCTTTGGAGTCACTGCTGTGGACACTGGAGTTTTCATCTCAGCAGCTGTGGCTTTATTCACGCTCCTCAGTGTTTTCACAGTATCTTCGCTCATCTTAATACTGGGGCGTCTCAAGGGAGGGCTTGTAGAACTTTGATCACCTGGCCCTTTCACTGTATCCTGAGTCCTAGGAAACACATTCTCGCCTATAAGATATTAAAACACACATGATCAACAGATTCTGTTCCCTGTGTTGTGCCAATTTGCTATCTGATT
Organism: Okapia johnstoni; assembly: GCA_024291935.2. Taxonomy (NCBI): domain Eukaryota; kingdom Metazoa; phylum Chordata; class Mammalia; order Artiodactyla; family Giraffidae; genus Okapia; species Okapia johnstoni. Next base: position 84,166,360 of record CM044318.1, read on the forward strand.
CTCATAAAATATTACTTAAAAGTTAGTATTGGCTCCCATCCACCCCAGGACATGAGGGTGTCTCTATCAGACAGAGATAAATCTGTCTGACATGAATCACACCCACTTATGAATAATGTTACAGATGCTGTAGAGTGGGGTCATCATAGGCGGTGGTAAGGAGCTACAGGAATTAGGTAAAAGAAAAAAAGTTCCTTTGCAGGGGTTCCCTGGAACTTCCCTGGTGGTCCAGTGGTTAAACCTTCACCTTCCAATGCAAGAGGTATGGGTTTGATCCCTGGTTGGGGAGCGAAGATCCCACATGCCTCTTGGCTAAAAAAAACGAAAATATAATACAGAAGCAGCATTGTAATGAATTCAATAGACTTGAAAAATAGTCCACATTAAAAAACAAAATCTTAAAAAAGAAAGAAGGGTCCTCTGAAGGCTGCCACCCAGGTCTCAGTGACACAGACCAGAGAAACAGCTGTTCAATCTGCTGGACCACCAATGCAATAACGGGGATTATACTTAGTGTGCTTAGGGTCTGGGTTACACAGGAAACATCTATTTTTCAGCGACAGGAAGCACCTTAAGCACAGCATGCTATTCTCTCTACGACAGGCACCTGGTGATCAGTGTGAATGGCAGAGAAGATAGACATCATGTGTCCATCTCACACTCATCCTGCGGCAGGGGTCCACCCAGGAGAAACCTCAGCACCTGTGCAGTGCACACCTGCTGTCTTTCTCTTTGCTGACAGCACTTTCACATCTAAGTAATTTACATACAAGTAAGATGAGAGCTTCCCTTATAGCTCAGTTGGTAAAGAATCTGCATGCAATGCAGGAGACCTGGGTTCGATCCCCAGGTCAGGAAGATTTCCTGCAGAAGGAAATGGTAACCCACTCCAGTATTCTTGCCTGGAGAATTCCATGGATAGAGGAGCCTGGCAGGTTACTGTCCATGGGGTTGCAAGAGTCGGACACGGCTTAGCGACTAAACCACCACCATGATGAGAGTGGGCTTCCCAGGTGGCACTAGTGGTAAAGAACCCGCCTGTCAATATAGGAGACGTAAGAGACACAGGTTCGATCTCAGGGTAGGGAAGATCCCCTGGAGGAGGGCATGGTGACCCACTCCAGTATTCTTGCCTGAAGAATCCCATGGACAGAGGAGTCTGGTGGGCTACATACAGTCCATGGGGTTGCAAAGAGTCAGACATGACAAGAGACCTGGCACACATACACACACGCATGATAAGAGATGATTACCCTTGGCTGCTTGTCAACCTCCTCACTTATGCAAGATGAAGAAGGCCATGTGCACACAGGGAGCTTATGGTTAGTAAACGGGTTTGCCTTTTTATGCAAGTCTCTGAAAGCCAGTGCTGGTTCCACTGCCGATAGAAACTCCCTCCCATAAACAATGGGACAAAGAAGCTGGACAGCATACTCTGTCAGGAGTATCTGTCGTAGAGAGAAAATACCATAGCTGTTGTAACAAAAGAAGACTGTCTACAGTTCTAGCTGAAAAGATCAAAGTGCTGGGGTAAAAAAAGGAAACCAACCAAAATTTTCCAAAGTGCACAGCAGAGGTTTTTCTCCTGAGTGAGGTCCTGGCAGCTCTTTTCCAAGCATATCCTCTGAATTTGGAAAAGTGGGGGGACGCATGCTCATCCTTTGTGGCTTCTCTCTTACTGGTGTCTTGAACATTTCAGGCAGCCCTGTTACGCAACAGTGGACAAGCAGTTAGTGGACTGCCTATACCTGCAAACAAGCACACCCGTCCTCAGGAACAGGAGGGGATGGCAGAAGGCAAAGAACAGGTCACCCTCTAGAATTCCTGGGACCCAGGGTCGTAGGAGAGGGTGATGCTTTGGTTGTGAACCCAGTTTTAGAAGCGGGCACTGGGGAGTTAGATCATATATCACGTCTCCTCTGCCCTTCTTCTTGGAAAGATCGAATGAAGGAGGTCGACATCTGCAGCCTTTTAGTGTCCTCCAGGTGTGAGCGCTGCTGAGAGGACAGAGAGTGCCCCATGGGGTCTCCCTACCATGCCTGCCAAAACCTAGGCCCTCCAGCTCCTTGAAAAGGAGCTGAGTCCTCAGGGACGCACTTCTGGAGTTTATGTACAAACAAAATGTCTCCAGATTTTAAAAGTGACATAGGACTGTCCATTTTAGTACTCTCAAGTAATAATATCACCTTGTTTTCATTTTAACACCAAAAGGCAGTACCAACAAAACCTCAAGGGAAAAAAAAATACAGTTCTCCAAAGGGGAGATTTAAGTTTCTCAGACATTCATTGTCCCCCATTCTTCTTATTGTCCTCATTCTGGCAACAGTGGATCGAAACAATGCTCTCAGGGTGGCAGCGTCTGCAGAGTGTGTTTGGGAGCCTGCTCTGAAGGTGCCCAAGCCAGCCGAGCCCCTTAAAACCTCATCGCTCCACTACTGCTCAGGCCTCACTGAAAATACCCAGGATATTTAGGCTTCATCGCGTGTTAATGTTTTGTCATAAAAGTACTCACACTGAGGGTGACCATTGTTGCATGCCTACAAAATGTTTTGAAGGAAGGCTGAGAAAATCCACATCCCACGTACTGAGTATTTAAACTTCTCTTCATCTTGGTCTTCATTGTTTCACAACATATACCTTAGTACCCTCTCAGTGCGCACAATTTACAGGGATACCCAGACACACTGGAGCTGCATACTGGGTGGTATAAGCTCAACAGTTTTTTTTACAATTTTTATTAATTTTTATGTTTGGCTGTGCTGGGTCTTCACTGCTGGGTGGGCTTTTCTCTGGTTGTGGCAACTGGGGACTGCTCTTGAGTTACGGTGCGCAGGCTTCTCATGGCGGTGGCTTCTCCTGCTGCAGAGCACGGGCTCAGGAGCGTAGGCTCAGTACTTGTGGCACATGCGCTTAGTTACACCACACCACGTGGGATCTTCCCAGACCAGGGCTCGAACCTGTGTCTCCTGCATTGGCAGGCACATTCTTACCCACTGAGCTACCAGGGAAGCCCCAGCTCAAAGTTATTTTTTCCCTCATGGAGCATCCTGTCAGAATGCTGGTTACCACTGATCTACATTTTTGTAGTTTGCTTTTAAAAAGCTAAATGCGTTGCTCCAGATGTGACTTTAATTAGAGGGTATCTTGCATCATTATATCAGCGGTGCAATAATTTTCCCATCTGAGAATCTGCCAGGAGATAAAAATGGGATGCCACCTAACAGATTCAAGCGTCACCTCCCACCAGAAGTGGGAGCTCAGAGTGGAAACCACTGGGCAGACAACGCACTGATAGCATAAAATCGCAAACCCAGGGTCCTGCCATGGTCCTAATCTGGTCCAAGCGTAAGCAGGTCACATCACACTTTAAAAATGGCAACACTGGCTCAACGACGCAAGGGTCAAGGAAGCCCTTCCACAGGCCTTTGTGCCATGAAACAAGGGGAGGAAGTCTTCAAGAAGCAAAGTATCATTTAAACCAATGACTCCAACCCTGGGGTAACCTATTGGTAGAAATGCATGCCTGCTTTTCTCACCACAAAGCGGCTGCCAGTTTTTCTGGACCTGTGCTGCTCTCCCAGGTAACGATGTGCATTTACTTAGGTAACCACCAAGGATCTACTGAATAGCACACGGAGCTATACTCAGCATCTTGTAGTAACCCATAATGGAAAAGAATTTTAAAAAGAATACAGCCATCACCTGGTGGCCCAGTGGTTAAGAATTTGCCTTCCAATGTAGCAGACATGGGTTTGATCCCTGGTCAAGGAACTAAGATCCCATATGTCAGAGGGGCAACTAAGCCTGCATGTGTCAATTACTGAGCCTGTGTCACCACAACTAGAGAGAAGCCTGCATGCCACAAAGAAGACCTGACACAGCCAAATGAGTAAAACAGCTAAAGAAATGTATTTTTTAAAATTTATATACATATATATTTGAATCTCTGTGCTGCACACCTAAAATTAATGCAACACTGTAAGCCAACTACTCTTCAATCCAAAGAGAAAACACGTGTGCATTTCCCATCTGCTTCTTGCAGGACATGTGACTCCGAATTGTCAGGGACCGGTCCTTGTTCTCCAATCCAGCTCCCTCTTCCTTGAACACTGTGCCGCACCCCGTCCCCTACCCCCAAGCTGTCTGGATTATTTATCTTCCTGTTCCAGGCACAGCAGATAAACAAACAAGATGCCCACCCACGTGGGGCCCCTCAGGAGGAGGACAGGGCTCTGGTTTATAAGAGCCAGGGATATGCTTTTACCTGAAAGATCTTCACTGAAGTCCCTTGGTTTGCTGACCATGAAGTTGTTTATCACCCTGTAAGGCCGAGCCGGCCCGGTCACTTTCTCGAGCTGGGCTTTCCCTATGACGATGGTGCAGGGAGAGTTTGCGTGGCCGGTGCTGAACTGACTGTGAACGGTGCCGGGCGACTTCTGGAAAATGATCGGGAGATCAACAAAACATCAAAGCCCAAAAGCCACCCTTCACGTACCCCGGACGCGTGAAGAGCACACGCCACATCGGAACACGCACCTTCGGGGTGCCGGCTCTCCTCTGCCGTCTGCCCGGCTGCCTGGGAGGGCCACGCTTCGCAGCTTTGTGCTGGGCCTGCTTGGCACCGAGTTTCACCACGTCTGCCCACGATCTTGCCACTGTCACAGGGAAGAGATGCAGAGACGTTCCCAAACCAGCACCTGCGGGAAAGTCCTCCTCGAACCCCATCTGCAGACGCCACACACTTACCGATCAAATTGGCCTCTGAGGCACCGCTCCTTCTCCTGGAGAAAATGGTCTGGAGGATCCCGTGCTGGCTCCGCTCCAGAGTCGCTCTCTGGGGAGGGAGGCCGCTGCTCCGTCTCCCTCCTCTCTTGGGGACATCTGTCTGACGCGGGGACCTGCCATCCCTGGAGGACACACAAGACGCCTTGGACAGCCTGCGGCATTGGTCGGGTGCGGCCGGAGAAGCGTGGACGATGGTGTTAGGAGCTGGAGAGCTCATGAAGCCGTCCGGTGAGGCCACTTTCAGACGGACTTCGGAAGATTCTTCTTTCCCTGATGGTGGGGGCTGCTCCTGGCAAGATTGGAATGTGTGTAGGAAACCTTACCCCAAATATAACATCTATGTAATGAATGTGAAAACCCTACCCACTCAACAATTTTAATTGTGTAAATCTTGAAGCACCGACTGCTCCGACCAGTGTCTGTCAAGCGTATAGTGGAGACAGAAGTCTGTCTCTCTCACTTAAAAAGAAGGGGGAAAAGAAAGCACTGAATAAGTCTTAATTGAGGCATTTCCAGTGGAAAGGTGGAAGGAACTTCCTGATGAGTGGGGCTCTGATCTATATATCCAAGGAAACACCCTGAGTGGAAGTTTAACCACCTCGGGTCAGCGTGGGTTCCAAACCCATCGGAAAGATGTGTTCGGCACATTTCCGGGGCTCATATAAAAGAGATGGGAAGGAGACATACCTCATGCTTCTATACCAACAGGAAAAGAAAATTAACTGAAATGAAAAGACATTAAAGACTGCCCAGGCCCTCTGAAGAAGGGGACCGGGGGGGGCACCTCTCTGGAGATGTAAGATCACACCCCTAAACGGTCAGTGATGAAAAATTCTAAAGAGCTGACGGTCAAAACCATGGTGTGCTTGCCATCCAAGCTCTTGTCTTTTCACCTTGTCATTCTAAAAGGGAAAAAAAATCTTACGGCTCTGTCTTTCCAAATGGTATTTAACTATAACCCAAGCGTGACCACCTGGCCCAGAAGTGTGGTCGGCAGGAGGCCTCTGCAGAGAAGAGAAATCCTGAGGACCCACCTGTGCTCAGCCATCCTTGGGTTGTGGTTCGGAACTCAGGGGTCCATTTGCCAACACCCCTGGGAATGCGTTCTCACAGAGATGTTGATGCTTTTTACTTTTTTATTAGAAAGAAAAAGGTCTTACTGTCATTCTACTAGTGTGAGGGGTTTGAAAAGAGTGAAAAAAAAAGTGTTAGTCACTTCAGTCATGTCCAACTCTTTGCAACCTCATGGACTGTAGCCCACCAGGCTCCTCTGCCCATGGGATTTCCCAGGCAAGAATGGTGGAGTGGGTTGCCAGTCCCTTCTCCAGGGGATCTTCCTGACCCAGGGATCGAATGCAGGTCTCCTACACTGCAGGAGGATTCTTTACCACTGAGCCACAAGGGGAATCCCTTGGAAAGAGTCTGGACCAAGGATGTACACCATCAGCAGACCCCAGGGGGAGACCCACGGGGAACCTCACCTTTATGATTTTCTTCAGGACGGTGGGCGTGTGGGCGGCCAGCGACCGTCTTTGCTTTGGCGTCTCTCCTCTTTTGAGAGGTGTGTTGGGAGGTAAGTTTTCATCGAATAATTCAGGTCTCAAGCAACCTCCAAAGGAGACCCGCCTCCTCTTCGCAGCCATGCCCTCTGTCTTATCTAGAGGAACGGGTTCAGACGTCAGAGTGCAGAGGAATCTGCACCCCAGGTGCGACCTGCTTCCACTTACCATTAAAGACAAACCTACTGCAAATTCACTGAGGCCTGGCACCTCACCACCTTCATCCTCTCCTGATGCTAACAAAGCTGATGGAAGATCCAGGACAAACCACGAAGTGCCAAGGCCCAACGCGACTGTGTAAGGACTCTGTTTACACAGTGACAAGCCCTGTACGGACGGAGCCTAGTGAAGGCCATGGCTGATCAATGGTTCCCACTGTGGACTGGGAGGATGCCAGTGATGAGCTCCCTGATCAATGGTTCCCACTGTGGACTGGGGGGATGCCAGTGATGAGCTCCCTGATCAATGGTTCCCACTGTGGACCAGGGGAGATGCCAGTGATGAGCTCCCTGATCAATGGTTCTCACTGTGGACTGGGAGGATGACAGTGATGAGCTCCCTGATCAATGGTTTCCACTGTGGGCCAGGGGAATGCCAGCAATGAGCTCCTTGATCAGTGGTTCCCACTGTGGACCGGGGAAGATGCCAGTGATGAGCTCCAGCAGTGGCCTGAGAAGGCTTTCCCAAGGGACTCACACTCGGGTCTCACCCAGACCTGCATGTGAGTGGAACCAGGGGCTGGAAGCTTCTCCCAGAGATCTGGACAGACAGGCCCAATGATGCACCTTTGTGAACCGCTCACCAACACGAACCCTTGTCTAAGCGACGCGCCCCATTTGTGACACTCATGGGGGTACTGTGAAGATATACAAGTGAGTCTGATTTCAGAACCACACACCCCACCCCACGGGTTCCCTGAAGATGCAGAGCCGACAGCAGGGCACAGCCTCAGTGCACCCGGGATCCCTGTGAGGACTGTGAGCCGGGCACAGCCTCAGGGCCCCCGGGGCCCCTGTGAGGAATGTGAGCCGGGCACAGCCTCAGGGCACCTGGGGCCCCCTAGGCAGTGTGGGAGGCTCCCGAGCTGCCACGGCTGCTCCACGGGTCACATCTCTGCCGCCTGCGGCATGCCATTAGGTGACTGGTTTCTGCACTTGCAAAAGGAGGAGAGTGCAACACCTGCCCCACGGGCCCGCCTGCTGCCAGCACAGAGGTTGGGAAGCGAGTGACTGAAGGGCACCCACAGCAGCACCTGGCATGTAAACCCATGGAAGTGGTCCAAGGGTGTTCTAGGAACCACCTCACATGAAAACATTTCCAAGGGGTTTCCACTGCTAATTCTAAAGGCTCAACTTATAGGATATAAGAGCTTATAGTTCAGAACTGAACTCCTATGAAAAGCAACTATGCTCAAGCTTATTCTCCCAAGAATCAAATACATTTTGGGGCCATCCTATCTCCTTAGACCCCTGCTAATTCTTCCCTAGTAGCCAGCACCTTCTCTGGTTGGTGAGTTATCAGGGTTTTCACATAAATCTATGAGCAGATGACGAATATGGCTCTTATCACGGTCCCTTAAACCTCATAGAGCAAATCATTAGCAAATGAAGGAAGGGACCACGAATTCACATCTAGACACAAGGTAGGTGTAAACTTTGGGGGAAAAATAAACGGGCAGTTAAATAGACTTACTCGTGGAATCACCGCAGCTGCTGACATCAGCGGCGCTAAGACCGGATAACCCAGGGCACACTTGTCCAGTTGCCGGGCCCAGCTTCTCAGGCTTGTTGAGAAAATCACTTTGAATCTTCCTTTCAACTTGAAGGACCAGTGGAGCTGAAATCGTCAGATGTGGAATCTCTGTTTCTGCAATCAGACGGTCAACATTTGTAGGCATACTCTTCCTCTTTCTGGAGAAAAGCTTTTCTGGTATATTTCCAAAACTCCCAACTTTAACGGGTGTTTGATTTCCAGGCAAGAACTTCTGGGGAGTGAATGTCTTATCCTCTGCCCCGGAGCCTTCATTTTGGTCTAGACTCTGAGATACATGGCCACCGATGACACTCGGGTCTTCACTCTGCTGCCTCGGGGAGGGGCTGTGTGTTGACCGTCGCACGGGGGTGGTGGCTTGCGGTGATCGCAGGGGGGTCCTGGTTTTCCTTGCCTCCATCTCCGTGCAGGCGATGCTAGGACTCCTGGGCTCCTTGGGTGTCTGAACCGGCTCCCCACTCCCCTCTCCCTCAGTCTGGCTACCTCCTCGCTCCCCCAAACCGGGGTCTGCCTTCACGTGGGGGCTTCGGCCCGACTTCAGTCTGGATTTGGGTGAGACCAGAGTCTCGTCCTGTAGCCCATCGGCGCTTTCTCTGCCTGCTGTGCAGTGGCACTGCAGCCCTGGTTTTCTGCGACGCTGCAGAACATTGCCTTTTCCTGGGCTCACACCCAACTCCACTTTCATTGAATCATAAAGCTTCTTAAAGGGAGACTCGCTTCGGTCACTCCTCTTAAGACACTGAATGGAGGAAAGAGCTTTCGGTTCCTCACGACAGGCCCCTGATGCTACACTAGGATCTTCTTTCAAGTCCCCAGGGGTGGGATCCATCGCACCTCTGCGGTTGTCTCCAGGAAGTTCTGAGGAACGAACACGACTGGGTGTTTTCCTGGCAACATGGTCTTCCCAGTGCCCTGAGATGGCGTGTGCGGCTGTGATGTCCTCCCCATGGGCCACAGGCCTTCCCGAAACAGCTTCTTCCGTGACTTCTGAACAGGCACTGGAATCTTGAGCTTTCCCTTCTTGACAATGAATTATGAAATAAGAAGAAGTTCGAGATTTTCCCAATGATTTTAACACGTACAATAAGCACATTTTTGAAACTATTTCAAATTGTCTTAAAAACCTAGCTTTTCACTTGGCCTAAAACTTTCTTAATGTCCAAAATGTATGGTGACAGTATTCTGATACTAGTATTACAAGCCAAATAAATAAATCACTTCAATGTATGATAGCCAGTATCAGGCATCCAGTGCTACCAATCTGCTCAGAATTAAGGGGAGAACTGAGCCAGACAATTTGTCTCCACATGGACCCTCCAATAAGCATGGTGCCCAAACATCACTTGGGGGAAAGGTTAACTCGGGTGCCTGCCTATGTCTGCCCCTTTCTCACCACACATCTACATGAAGAACTGATCTTACAAGATCTCAGGAAAACAACCGAAAATAAAGAACTACTGACCTGGGTTAGAAGATAAGCTGGATCTTGAGACCCGACGCGAAGTTTCCTGTGAATGGGCAAAATACGAAGAGCAATTTAGAGGCCTTTTCAGATACTGACAGTAAATCACATTCACTAAGATAGTCTTCCGGTGGATGCCCTTCTCTACCCTGCTGTTCTTCAGGACTTGAAGAGACTTTGGGAAACGAGCCCAGACCTTAGGGTGGTAGTGCTCATAACACAAGCATTTCTCAGATGATTTTTTTTTTAATGTAGTAATAGAATAAGAAACAGAAACTTAAAATTGCTTAAATTAAACCTCAGTGACTTTTTATAGCTCCACTGAACTTCTGTGAAAGAGGAATCAAAGCTAAAAGCCAACATCACCTACCCTCAGGGTCTGGGAACCTACCAAAGGCAGAGTCAACTTCACACTCAGTTTTAGCAAAAATTGGCTACAGGATCCGTGGGTGAAGCGGGATCAGTTAGGCATGTGTGCTCTGTTGGCAGAGACTGGAGGTGTATCTGAAAGCCCAGGAGTTCAGGCAGAGGAGAAAGAGCACCAGGGTCGGACCTAGCTTTCCTGCTTGGCCGCCTTCATGATGGTTCCCAGGCAGCTTTTTAGCAGATGAAGAATGACTACAGAGTAACAAGAATGCAAGATTCAGAGGCCAGTCCTGCTCCAAAGTTAGAAAAATCATGTCCTCTGAATCGCCAGGGGCCGTTGGGCGGGGGTGGGTGGGTGGTGGGGTCACAAAATACACCCAAAGGCAAATACTTTAACTTCTGTCTTTAATTCATTTCCGATTTCTTGGTATTGAATGCACTGCTTCTCAAACTCCCTGTGTGAGGGCTCAGTTTCTGAACAATAAAAATGAATTAAGATTTAAAAATCTATACAAAATATAAGTCTGTATTTTTTTTGCACGATAATATCCAAGTCATGAAGATCGCAGCCAGATGACACATTCTAAGTATTCAATTTCGATATTTCCGTTATCACAACCCAGATAACACTCTGGTCACAGACGCTTGGGACCTCCTATCGAACCCTTAGTTCAGCTTTTTGATTGGTTTCTTTATACCTACTCACAAATTAGAGTAACAAGTTTACAAACTCCAGGAGATAGTGAAGGACAGGGAAGCCTGGCATGCTGCAGTCCCTGGAGCCACAGAGTTGGACACGACTGAGCAACTGAATAACAAGCTGGAGAGGGTGGTGGTAGGCGGGATACCTCAGAAGCTGTGTGTGCAAGGGTTTAGTTGCTCAGTCGCGTCCGACTCTTTTCGACACCATGGACTGTAGCCCACCAGGCTCCTCTGGTCCGTGGATTTTTCCAGGAAAGAATACTGGCGTGGGTTGCCATTAACTCCTCCAGGGTATCTTCCTGACTCAGGGACCGAACCCACATCTCCTGCACTGGCAGGCGGATTCTTTACCACCTGGGAAGCCCTCAGAAGCTAGCCTCCCCCAAAGCTGATGAGCAGGTTGACATTAGTTACTTCTCTCGCAAAGGAGGAGCACGCAGCAGGAGGAGCACCTTCAAATGCAGAGCCTCCGGCTGGTCTCAGAAGTCTCTGTGATAAGACTCTCAAGCCAGGGTGTTCCTGGTCACTCAACACTAGCTTGAGTAGCTTTGTAAAAAGGATAGACAGGAAGTCTCCGGATTTACCTGGAACCTTCTAAGTCCTACTAAATATCCCAGAACTGCATTTTAGCAAGACAGACCATTTGGAATGTGTTTTCTCCACTGATAAACCAAAGGCAGTGACTCTCTTTCAGTGTCATGGGTCATCTGTCCATCGAACCTGGAAAGCATCTCTAGCACCCACAACTCTGATATGATTATCTCAGAAAAATAAAAATGGATGAATAAATGGGACACAAAATGAACCACCAGATCCTATGGTTCTGGAAACTGAGTTCTGTGTCAGGGTTGTCTTAACCAAAGGTTTGCAAAATCAGATTGTGAGACACTTGAGGAGACTTTGGGGCCCAAAGTGTAGCAGTCAGTACTCCTATGTTGAATAAAAGAGGATGATAACTTAAATTACACTCATATATCCAAGTTCAGCTTGTTTTAATACCTTAGTGACACTTTCCTACTATAACTGGTAAACTGTTCTCCAGTCTAAGAAAACAGAGTGTCAGTGCAGACAAATGCTTTCTTATCATCATGCAAAAAAGACTCAGAGCCCAAAGCTGGATAACATCCCCCATCACCTGGTCCCGTCTTTGTCCTGGAAATTCAGGTGACTTGCTTGCATCCTGATGACTTTCATTTTCATACCTGAAGTGCACAGAATCACAGACACGTATTCAGATTAAAGATTTGTGACTGGAAATAAAACTTCTATATCTATCTAATGTCCAAGGAGCAAGGAACAAACTTTGGTTTTGTTCAAGATATTACCTTATTCAAGAAAGATATTTAGAGTTAGAGAAGTGCTTTTTACACAAAAAACTTAGGTAAATTGCCTTGTTTCTTTCAGAACACAATTGTCAGAGATTGGGACCAGATTAATTTCTGAACCCTAACTAGCCTTTATGATTCAACAATATCGCTGAGCATCTACTCTGTTGGAACCAACCGACTGTGTAATAGAACAAAATCAGGTGTCTCCTAGTTCTTGCTCATGGACATCGTCTGAGGCATGGAAGGTTAACCAGGAAGCTGGGTGGTGTCTGTCACCTTTTGTCACTTTGTGATGTCATTCACTGCAGAGTAAATTACAGAGCTATGCTTTAACTTCAGATCACTATGAGCTCTCCAAGCTTCCCAGCTACTCCATCTGTGTCTGAACAAAGGCATGTTTTAGGAAGATGTAAAGATGTTTAGGAAGAGACATAGTTGTTCTAACAGACTTCGGGTATCAATTCACAGAACATTTTATAACACATACTGAACTTAGGTACCCAGGTAAGAAAGGATGAAAAGAATTTAGATGCCACCTAAGTAAGATGTAAAGGCTGAGCATTGAAGAATTGATGCTTTTGAACTGTGGTGTTGGAGAAGACTCTTGAGAGTCCCTTGGAGAGCAAGGAGATCCAACCAGTCCATTCTAAAGGAAATCAGTCCTGAATATTCATTAGAAGGACTCATGCTCTAGCTGAAACTCCAATACTGTGGCCACCTGATGTGAAGAACTGACTCCTTGGAAAAGACCCTGATGCTGGGAAAGATTGAAGGCAGGAGGAGAAGGGGACGATAGAGGATGAGATTGTTGGATGGTGTCACTGACTCAGTGGACATAAGTTTGAGCAAATTTAAGGAGACAGTGAAGGACAGGGAAGCCAGGTGTGCTGCAGTCCATGGGGTCACAAAGAATCAGATACAACTTAGCAACTGAACAACATCACCAAGTAAGACTGAAGCTGTCAGGCATCTGGAATTGTTTCTCATGGTACCAGAGTGCTGAATCCAGCCCTTCTTCCTCACATCCATTTTCTATTTGTTGCTAGAGGTATTTAATCATCTCAATCTTAATCTGAGCAGCATCTCATCTGGGGGAAATAGTTCTGGCTCTCCATTCCACATCAGATATTTCCTATCTAGAAGTCTCTATCCAATAAAAATACCATTTAAAAATGAAGGCAGATTCACAACAAGCACAGAAAAGGAAATGATCAGGATATTCAAATTAGAAAATATCTATTGAATACAAATGAAGGCAATAATGAAAACGGAGTTCCATTTAGCAGAATGGATGACAAAAAAGATCCAACTATTAATATATTGCTTCCTACAACAGATACAGTTGAGAATCAAAGACACAAGCAGTACTGCAAAAAAAAGTATTCATTTATCTGAAATTCAAGCTTAACTGAACATCCTGGGCTTTTTTTGCTTTGTTTTGTTTTACTAAGTCTGGCAACCTTATCGATTTAGTCACAGAAAATCGCTTACAGCATGTAAATTCTTCTAGACTTCATTCTCTTTCATATGGGATGAAAGACCTTTTTTCTTCACCCTCTACTTTGCAAAAGAGGGCATCAAGGAACTCAATTTGCCTGCATGATGAGTTTCTGTTTAAGACACCTTTATGACTGTATTTAACCTGTAAGTAAGTGTGCTTTCATTAAATGTCTAACTTACAGTACTTATAATCATTTAATGTTCAGTAAAAACATTTTTAAAGTATATATTTTCTTAAAAAGACACAAATAGAATGAAAGTATAATGATGGAGAAAGATACACCAGGCAAACAACAACCAGAAGACAGGTGCAGAGGTTGTACCAACACCAGACAAAATTAACTTTAAGATAGAAATTATTTAGATACATTGCACATTTTACAATGATGAAAGGGTCAATCTGTCAAGATCAACCAGTTATAGAAAAAAGTACATCTAGCAGCTAGTTCCTAGAGACCATCTAAAACCTTAAGGATTATGAAAGTTGAAAGCAATGTGATTAAAAAAAAAGCAGAAAGAGCTATAGTATGAAATCTCTCACCAAAAGCATTACAAAAGGTACAGGACATTTCAGAATGCTACATGATGGAGCTTCATCCTCCCAGAGGAAGATAATTCTTAATTTAAACCCACAGTATGGCTTCAAAATAGAAGAAGCAAAAACCTACAGAGCTAAAAACAAAAAAGAAAAAAATCCTAAATGCATGATTACAACTTACCTGTCCAAGTAACTAAGAATCGGCAGAAAACATTACCAGGATTCTAGTTAGGAATTTGAATCTTATGGACCTATACAAGGGTGAGAGATGCAAGCTTAGGCAGGAGAACTCCGAAGCCTCTTAGGCTATAACACTCCTCATTTTAACTTAATCCTCTTTTTCAAGGCCTGTCCAAAAACGGCCCCATTCCAGGGGAGCTCGGGTTAGGATTTGAACTTGTGAATTTAGCAGAGCATAGTTCAGTCCCTGACAGGTGAAATCACAAGGCTGGTGCATCCCAATAAGTTAGGTCATGCATCTCGTTTCGTATCTTTCTCTATATGTACTTGAATTTAACACAGAGAAGTAAAATGAATGCAGTTTCAGAACACTTGGAACAACATGACTCCATTTGTCATTCCTTCTAGATGCTCATGAATTTAGATAAAGACATAGTGTTGGGAATGACAGCCTCAAACATGTTGACGTTCACCCACATTAAAGAAGGATCCCTGGTGAACTGTGAAGCTGGTTTTTGATGACTTAGAAAGTCTGTCTTTAGCCCAATTAGTTTTTACCTACCTGAAAGACCGATCAACAATAGTTATCATGTCTCCATGTTTTAGCTGTACAGGTTTATCAAAAGTAGATCCATTTATTTGTGTTGGATTTGTGGAACTGAAATTAAACAATACTGCCTATAAATAGAAAACACAGGAAAACAGGTAACTAATAAATGGATACAAAGTGAAAAGTTTTTAAAAATAGACTTCCAAAAACCCACTCACCTCCTGCTCACTGATTTCAATTTTGCAGTGTTGTTTGGACACTACAGGAAGCTGAATACGAATGTCACACTCGATACCCCTTAATTCAAAAGAGTAAAGATTTTTTAGGTTGCAGCGATTAAAAAAAATTGCATTAACTGACTCAAAATAAGACAGCATTTGACTCCATGTTTGATCTGTAAATGCAATGACATAAAGGGAAAACAAACTGAGCAACGTAAATGATCTTTGCATTTTGCCGACAATTTTACAAGTATTGTAGAAGCAACTACTTTAAATCATTAAAATTGAGAGTACTTAAAAATAATTATAATGGAAAATATTGAATACAGAACTGAATTTCCTCTTGCTGAAATATTTATGCTTGTAATTATGAGACCCAGCTAAAGGAGTACTTCACATCAGTTTGGAGAATAATTACTTTTTGGACTCTGCTTTTTTTTTCTGTTATAAAAAAGATTTGCATATGTTTGTGGGTAATGTTATGTATGTTTAAAGGTTTAATCATCACCAAAAGTGCTGTATTTCATGCTAGGACCTCTCTGTGCCGCAGTTTTTTCATATACCAAGAGGGCTCTATTGGCACCCACATCACGGAGCTCTTCATGCAGTTAAATGAGTTACTCAGCTCTGTCATTTGCCTGGCACACAGTAAATGCTTACAACTTGTGAGCTTTTGATTGCTTTAAAACTGCATTATTAACTGACAAAGTCACAAGTCTCCTCTCATTACAGACGCTAAAACGAACAACAGCAACCAACTATCAGATGCGATCTGTCTTTTCACAGGAAGCTGACGTCAGCAGCAAGCACCACAAGAGAGAAATCCCCAAACCACAGAGAAACTAATCGAAGATGCCCTTAGCAAGGCTCCCTGGGCCTCCGGTGCCCCTGTTACCATCCTGGGTTTAACACGTTTGAACAGACTGTGTGACTCCTCTGTTCTCAACAGGAACCTCTGGAGCCTCAGAATAGCCCTTCCCACCCATATCACACGATCAGACACTACAAATGGGTTTCTAGATTAAACAATCTTGCATAAAAAGATACTTAATCACTACAGTATGAAAGAATTACTGCCATTTGATACCAAAAAGGTTTTTTTGTTGTTGTTTTTTCCTTTTGAAGAGAGTGGAAGTTATGGAAAGTGAACAACTACTCTAAGTCAATGAAAAGATTCTGATTTTGAGGCATGAGAACATCCCAGCAAGAGAGAAAGACTATCTCACTAGAAACGAGAATCTGTCTGGCAGGAGACTGCCAGTGAGAATCACTACAGCGCAGCGGTTCTCCACCTCGGCACCACTGACATCCCAGCTAGACAGTTCTTTGTAGGGGGAGCCGTTGTGTACATTGTAGGATTGGCAGCAAACCTGACCTCTGCTCCCTGATGTCAGTGACGTGGGGCTCCCACATCATGACATGAAAAAATGTCTCCAGACTTTGCCAGGTATCTCACATGGCTCTCAGCTGACAACCACTGCTACATACTGACTCCAACCCAATTCTCTGGCTGATGTTTCAACAGGACAACTGTCGGCTTGCTAGACGGTGGTCTCCTCTCGTACACCAGATCCCATAGCTACCAGACACCAGCTACATAATTATCAACGAGACAGTTCCTGTTCTCGGGACCTTGGGAGTGAAATGGACAAACCACAGCCTCATGTGGGTTAGGAAAGAAAAGAGCAGTGCTCAGTGAAGGCTTCTCAGGGAACACGAATCTCGTATCCGAAAGCTGGAAAGGAATTGCTCATGTAGGAGGGTAGAGAGAAAATTCCAGAGACAGAAGTGCCAACTGGCTAACAGCACCAAGGTGAGCCAGAGCTGGGCCTGTGGTGGAAGGCGGGTGCAGGGCGACTGGTAAGAGGATGGAGTGTGGGTAGGAGGAGGTCAGGGTTCCACCACACAGGGTTCTGCAGGGAGGGTAACTTACCCATCACTTTCAGAAAATGCGAGCGGGGTGTGACTAACGGTTCCTGTTTATACACGGACCACAGTTACCGCCACCAACAACACAGGAAGGCAACCAAAGAAAAGTTCTCAAGACGCAACCAGAAAGACTCTTCTTCTCATTCCACGTTTTTCCCAAAAAGACCAACAAGCCAACAAATAAGATCCCTTCCTTATTTGTTACTCGTCGCAGACCCCAGCAGCTAAGGAATGCTCCGTTCAGAGAGATTTCAGATGAATACAGTGGCCTTCGAAAGCCTGCCTGAAGTCAAGCAGGATTTGAGAATCCTTTATATTTTTCTCCAATTATAGATTTTTATCAAACCAATTTTGAAATCTTTGATTAAAAACACACACACACAATTATATAAACATTGTCCTCAAATTCTATTTCATATGAAACAACCAGTCCCATTGACAGTACATAGGCAGCACTGCGCAAACCCAAGGTGACCACCACTCCTAGAGCTGTGCATCCCATGTTAAGCTGTGACTAGTAACACTGAGGGGTTTTTAAAGCCAAATTGTCTAAATTGTCCAGGCAAGGGCAGGGCTCACCTTCCAAACAAGCAGGTGCTGAGGCTCAGCGGACACCCCGCTTTCACTGAAGGAAATAACAAAAATAAAACACACGGGGAGCCGGAGGTTACCCCAAAGCAAAGAGCTAAGAAGGCACTTTGGACCCCAGTGACCAACTGGGGTCGCTTCACCAATGCCTCTGCCGCCTCGACCCACACTTTCTACTGACCGCTGTGGAAGCCCCAGGCTGGTCCCGGGCTGTCCCCCCACAAGTCGGCACCCCCCTTAAAGACCTGCGGCCAGGACGGCGCCCACCAGGGTCCCCGCCGAGACCCCACGCTGGCACTGAGAACGAGCAGGCAGGGCCCAGCCCAGAGCGCCGGTGCCCGCAGAGTCCCGAGTGGTCCACGCGGACGCCCCTCGGGGGCCCGCCAGCTGCCCCCGCCCCCCGAAGGGCCTCGGCCCGGCTCACCCTGGACGAGTCTCCCGCGCCGACACCAGGGGATCGACCCACCGCCCCGCGGCGGGAGGAGCAGGGGACCAGTCCACCTGCGTCCGCCTCCCGCCCCCGCGCCGCAGGAACCGACCGGGCTCCGGCCTGCAGACTCGCGCCCACCTCCGCCGCGGCCGCGGCCCCCGCTCCACGCCCCGCCCTCGCCCTCGCCCTCGCCGGCGGCCGGATGGCCCAGCCCAGCCCCTTCCTGAGGCGCTCGGCGTTAGCGGCTCGGGCGCGCAAGGCAGCTGCGGCGCCCTCCCGATTCAAATGATAACAGGGATTCAAATTTGGCGCTAAGCGCTGCGACTGGGCGCAGCGGCGTAGAGACAGACCAATGGGGATGGAGGGGCGGGGCTGAGGGGGTTAGGGCCGCGCGGGGCGGGGCGGGCTCCCGGCGCAGAGACAGACCAATGGGGATGGAGGGGCGGGGCTAAGGGATTAGGGCCGCGCGGGGCGGGGCGGGCTCCCGGCGCAGAGACAGACCAATGGGGATGGGGGGGCGGGGCTGAGGGGTTAGGGCCGCGCGGGGCGGGGCGGGCTCCGCGGGTGCGGCGGACAGGGTTGTCCTGGCGGCCTGGCGTGCATTCCGAAGGGCGCTCGTTAAGGATCCTCCACCCTTACAGCGCAGAGCCTGCTGAAATGCAACAGGGTCCCACCTCCGCGAAAACCTTCCTGCCTCCTTTTTTCTAAGGGTCAAACACAGTTAACAATGGTACATAGTATGTTACTCGTTGCTGGTAGGTTTACAGGTTTTTTAAGTTCCTCTATTTCCCTAAAGATGACCAATTGTTACAAGACATCTCTTGTCTCTTTCCCCAGTAATACACACGTTTCTCTTTTTTTCAAAAAAGACATGAGGAATATCGTAATATACACTTTTTCTGCACTTATATTCACTGCTTTATAAAGATGTAGAGAACGTCTTCCTCTTTTACTTTCTCTTTGATGGCTATCAAGTATTTGGCTTTGGAAATCGTAATTTACTTCATCTTTGCTATTGGCTGTCATTAATTTAGGTTTTCTAAGGTTTACTGTGTTTTCCTGTTAGGAAGAATTCTCAATAAGTAAACCTTATGCACTACAAAATGGATGCACTGTAAAATAATTAACCACGGGATTCCTCCACGTGCGTGACTGGACGGGCGAGGGGAGATGCCGCGGGCCATCACGCCGTGAAGGGAACTGGGGACGCCCATCCTGCAGCTCACCCCACAGCGTCTGGAGCTTGGTTTTCCTTGATCGGGAACTGCTGTTCTCACAGCGTGGTCTGGGAGCCCTCGGGAATCATTCAGATCCTTGCAGAGGGAAACCCACCTTTGTAATAGCAGACGGTCCTTGCCCTTTTCACTGCCATTTCTTATACATGGAGGGTGGCATTTCCCCGGGGCAGAAACAGTTGAGAGAATCTAGCTGTTTGTTCTGTTTTTGTTTTTACTAAATCAGTATCACAGAGATTTGCAAAAACATACAATAATGCTGCTCTTTCACTAATTTGTTTTGATAGTAGAGGTTTTTTTTTTTAAGGTGTTTCTATGTGAAAATGAAACGGGTTCATCACTGCTTTAAAATGAATTGATAAACGAAAAAAATTTTAAAGTAGTTAAAAAAAATATTATAGCCTACATAAACAAAGGGCTTAGCGGTCCTCTGGTTTTTAAGAATGAAAAGGGACCCTGAGACTCTGAGCCTTTCTGCTCGTGAAAGACAACCCAGAGACAGATTGCCTACAGGAAGGTGGGAGAGAACCTAGAAACGTGAGATTCCTGTATAGGATTTCCAGCTCCAGATCCTGTGTGACAAAGCTGCTGGGGCTGGGTAGTGTAGATGCCTGGTTCTATTAACCTTCTTGGAGGATTCGTTTCATTTTTTTCCCCTTTATGCTATCAAAGTTCATCCCCGATCCATCCCGTAAAATGCTTCTCTGTCACTCTGATTATTGCTTGTCATCAGGACAGTTCTGTGACCCTGTGGGAGCAGCCTAATTAGAACTAGGAGGTGCTAGATTTCCTGTCAAATAATCTTACAAACACTTGGCCGCACACACCATACCTTCAGTCCTCCAGCGAGAGCAGGGAATTAGGAAAGACTTCAGGGACTGTGGAAGTGGGGGCACTTAGGTCTGAGGGAGGACCCTCTTTTAAACTGTTGATGGTAAGCTGGAGCAGCGGTGTTTTCTGATGAATGGGAGGCTTGGCCCACAGCCCCAGGTTCCAGCAAAGCCCAGGTCTCACTCCTGGGAGGAGCGTCCC
This sequence comes from Okapia johnstoni, assembly GCA_024291935.2. Classification (NCBI taxonomy): domain Eukaryota; kingdom Metazoa; phylum Chordata; class Mammalia; order Artiodactyla; family Giraffidae; genus Okapia; species Okapia johnstoni. The sequence goes on from CM044318.1 coordinate 84,186,535, forward strand.
TTTGCACAATCAGCCTTGCAAGGGACCTGGAATAGTGACCCTGTAGTTAAAGCACAAAGGACAGGAGTCGGCCGACCTGGGGAGTTTGCAGGGAACCCACTTCCAGACCTTCACACTCTACAGGCACGAGTACGCGAAATTAATCAGCCTGAGAAAATGTCTTGGGGTGGGGGCTGGGGGGGTCCCTACCCACTGGCTGGTCTCCCTGGCTCTCCCCACTCCTCACCTTACCTTCCAGAAACTCCGGAAGAGGCATTACCCCGCACCCAATAAAGGGACAGTTCAACAGTTCCAGTCAACTCCACGCCCCTCCGCCCGATTAGAGCGTGTACTTCCAATAAACTGAGTTTATGTTTAATAAATATTTACCACCTCTGAGACGTTTTTGTTGTTTGGTAGTCCCTGTTCCAGTAAATAGCCTTCAGTGTATACTGACGCCTGGTCCTGCTGAGATGCAGGGAAGGGGCGAGGAGGGAGGCGCCACTCCAGGCCCATCCCCTCCCCCCACCACCTCCACACACAAGTTCAGGGTCTCCCCGCAGGGTCTCCTCCGCACGGGGCAGGTGCTCCATCCCAGTTCATGGGCTCTCTTGGGTCCCAGCCAGGCGCCCTGGCCCCGGAACCCCTGGCTGCAGGAAGGAGTCGCGGAGCCCCTCAGCAGCGGCCCTAGACTCTCCGCTTCACTCCCCAACCCCTATTCACCCTGCTCCTCCGCCAGCCTTCCAGTCAAGGGAGGAAACAGCCTTCAAGCCTGAATCTGGGACAAGAAAGGCGGCCGAGGGTGGGGCTGGGGTCCTTCTGAAGTGCCTCCTGTAAGCTCTTCCTTCGTGTTGGTCAGCCGCCCGCCTGAGACCCTGGGGACCCTTCGGTGTCTGGTCGCTGTCAGCTCCAGCACCCACGCCCAGGCATTGACTGCGCCCCGGGCACCTGCCCCGTCTCCAGACTCCAGCCCCAAAGCTGGGCTTGCTTCCCCAGGCCCTAAATCCCGGTTCTCCTGGGCTCCGTACACAGGGTGCCATTCGCCTTTCATCTCAATCAGAAGTTGGACTCTTCGACCACTCCCCTTGGCCAGCATTCCACAGGTGGGGTGACCAAGGGGTCTGTGGGGTTGCCCCTACTTGACTGCCAGCCTCTGTCCCCATTGGGTCTCCTGGGCCTTCATTCCTGGCCCCTCTGGGAGGATAACTGCATCTGGGTCCAAGCACAGGTGCCACACCTCCCCCTCCAGATTCCCCACCATATCCCCATTCCCTCAGTCCCAACTCTGAAGGGGTGTGGTACAATCCTGCTGCCCCTGGGACCTCAGCTCAAGACCTTCTGGAGAGGATCAGATCACAGTAGACTGAGTTGAGAGTCCCTTGGACTGCAAGGAGATCCAACCAGTCCATCCTAAAGGAGATCAGTCCTGGGTGTTCATTGGAAGGACTAATGTTGAAGCTGAAACTCCAATACTTTGGCCACCTCATGTGAAGAGTTGACTCATTAGAAAAGACTCTAATGCTGGGAAGGATTGGGGGCAGGAGGAGAAGGGGACGACAGAGGATGAGATGGTTGGATGGCATCACCGACTCGATGGACATGGGTTTGGGTAAACTCCGGGAGTTGGTGATGGACAGGGAGGCCTGGCGTGCTGCGATTCATGCTGTCGCAAAGAGTCAGACACGACTGACCCACTGAACTGAACTGAACTGAGACTGAGTGAGCTGCTGCAAACAGACCCCAGATCATGTGACTTCCTGGGCCACACCCTTCAGAGGTTGCCAACTGCTTTCAGAATTGAATTAAAAACTCCTGCCAGGACCTAGAGGCCACTGTGACCCGGGCCTCTTGCCTCCTCAGTCCATTTGATCCCAATTCACTTCCAGCTCAAGCCACTTGAGTTCTTCCTTCCCCAAAGGTGCCCAGATCCCTCCTAGCCTCAGGGCTGTTGATTCCACCCACTGTTCCAGGGAACTTTTCACTGGGGGAAGAACGAGCAGTGGGCTTTGCAGACGGGCTGAACCACAACTAGAACAGGTTGTTTAAGCCCACCTGGAGAGGAGTCAACCCTGGATGCTCCTGACCAGTGCAGGATGGCTCCAGCCACCCAGGACCTACCCTGTGTGCCCACACTCGACTGAACAGTCGAACGAGAAGGGGAACCAGCGCGTCGGTTTCTACTCTCTGAGTTTAGAAAGAGAAACTGGACAGAACATCGCACCAAAAAACATGAAAGGAATTTTGAGAAACATTTTTTTAATTTAAAAAGCTAAAAGTTTATGTCATTGTTATGGAATATCTGGAAAATAGACTAGTGTAGAAGAAAGAAAAAGTCATCCCAGGATGCACACACAGGCACACACAAAGGCCCAGTCATATTTTTATCTGTAGTGTTATTTTGCATGATAAGCGGTACATATCTGTATAAACACACACTAGTTTTTCCTATAGTTTCATTTAGGATTATTACGTAAGCATTTTCTCATTCACTTTTGGTGAGTATCACTTTGATCATCTTAATTCCCTGTGTTTGAACATTTAAGGTTTTTCCTAACATTTTATTATTATAAATAATTGGCTAATGAACATCTTGGCAAAAACCTTGCTTTGACATAACAGATTATGTTCTTAGTTTATATTGGCCAAAATCTAGATCAAATAATATTTGCTTCTTTTCATCAAATTGCATGCTTTTCAAAATACTTACAACAATTTTTCTACTCAGTGCAATGCTTGAAAATGCATATTTTGCCACCAGTTCTGAGCATTTACATTTTAAATTCTCTGCTACTTTGATTAGGCAAAGATGGAATACTGTTTCAATTTTAATTTATTTTTTAAAATATTTAAGTTTTATTTTTTATTGAAATATTGATTTTAATGTTGTATTAGTCTCAGGTAAACAACAAAGTGATCATTTTCATGTGTACAACTATATATATGTATATATACATACAAATATTTTCTAGATTCTTTTCCATTGCACATAAATATAAGATATTGAGTATAGTTCTCTGTGCTATACTGTAGATCTTTGTTGGTTATCTATTTTTCATTTTGAATTTAAACAGTCCTGGTAAGGTTGAATACTTTTCCTTACCAGTTTAAATTTTTCATCTTTTTTACTTGTGGGCAACAGTCTTTTTGTGCCACTTCCCTAAGTATCTTTAAAGTCTTTGAGTTTTATTTACCAATTTATTTAACAATATATAAATTCTTGTTCTGCAGAGTTAGCAGAATTTTAAAAGTCAGGCATAAATCCAAAGAATATTTAAAGCCACTTGTTGGATTCCTTGGATAATGTGTATAAAGAATAAAATTCCCTAGCTCTCTGAGAAAATTCTGTGTGTGGCTGACATACATGGTGGGGGCAAGGGACAGATAAGATCAGAAAAGCTGTCTTCAAAGATGGCCCAAAAGCCCACAGTGAGACTCCCAGAGTAATGTCGCTCGAGTATAAAATGGGAAAATACCAGAAAAATAAGGTCAGAAAGGACAGCAGGTCCTTGATCCCTGGGTTCCTTGAAAGGACACTGGATTCCTTGATCTCCATCCAGGAGCGGCTTCACTTCAAATGGAGACACTGGCATATCCACAGGCAAAGGACAGTGCGGGGCTCTGCCAGCATGCCAACATCCCCAGAAGATGCTGAAGGAAACCACGTCAGAGGGGGACTGACATAGGAGGAAACGATATTATTAGAGAAGGTTATCACCTCTAGGTATTTGATATATGAGTAGCTGGGCTAGATAGGTAACTGATAATCTAATGTAAAAGATCATCCTTCCCATTGTCAAAGGTTTGAGAAACAATGTGAAACGTTCAATTCCGTGGTTTTCATAATTCTTGGAATCCCAGGGCCAGATGGTGCCCCTGGAGAGAATCTGATAAAACCTCTTTCCCAGAGGTAAAGCGTGCCTCATTATTGAAACTCCTCTCGAATCAGTCTTTAGTATCTGGCTCTTGCAGAATGAAAGTTAAAATCCATGAGCTTTATCGTTGTTGTTGTTCAGTCACCAAGTCATGTCGGACTCTTTGCAACCCCATGGAGTGCAGCGCACCAGACTCTCCTGTCCTCCACTATCTCCCGGAGTTTGCTCAGATTCATGTCCATTGAGTCGGTGATGCCATCCAGCTGTCTCATCCCCTGTTGCCTCCTTCTCCTCCTGCCCTCAGTCTTGCCTAGCATCAGGCTCTTTTCCAATGAGTTGGTTTTTCACATCAGTGGACAAAGTTTTGGAGCATCAGCTTCAGCTCAGTCCTTCCAATGAATATTTAGGCTATATTTCCTTTAAGATTGAATGGTTTGATCTCCTTGCAGTTCAAGGGACTCTCAAGAGTCTTCTCCAGCACCACAATTCAAAGGCATCATAATATCGGGAAAGGTAATTTTCCTTGAGATCAACTCTCTTTCACCAGTTTAAAAAAAAAAAAATTGCCCTTTACATATGTCTAGTCCAACAGGAACTTTTGCTTGTGATGAATTGGACAGTTAGTAACTAGCAAAGCTTAACTATTTGCTTCACAGATACAGTATGCTGACAAGCAACCAAGTTTCCAGATGAGATGGTTCCTCTGGGTGACTGACTGTAAGTTGAGCAGGACAGGGGCCTCAGAGCAAAGGTGAGAGAGGAGCCATGTACCAATCAGGGCGTCGAGGACCTTGAGGAAAGCACAGGCCAAACTGGAACACTTGTTGCTAAAGATAGAATGAAGCTAAAAAGTTAGGAGTCCTAACCTCCTCTCTTAATACTGTAGGAAGACTCTGTCACCTAAGAAAGAAAGACATGAATTGCAGTGGAATGTCCTAGGCATTTATCATGACAAAAGAAAAATGATTTCCCTAGAGAACTGTAAAAGCAAACCCTGAAGAGGTCTTCAAGTATAGAGGCTGCAGAAAATTTGTGTTAAATACGGAAGAGCTCAGGGTTGGGGGCTGCCCATCCTTACTCGGAATGATTATGCTTCAGAGAATCCAAGACTGAAGATGCCTTTAGTAAGGTTCACTGTGGAATAGCAAATAAAAATGCAAGTGCAGAACTAAGGCTAAGTGATGGTTTTCGGGAAAAGGATATCTTTTATAGAGGGTATATGCTCTGACCATGCAGACCTAATACGGCTAACAACGATTAGGGTGGGGTTGAGGTGAGAATATATGGGAAAGTAAACAAGCTCTTTGATTGTCCTCTATGGTAATTCCCATCCTCCCAGGTATGAGCTGGGAGTACAGGAATATTACGCCAGATTGAATACTGCGTCAGAGAAGGTTTTAGCTAATTTTCAAGAAGCCTCATATTAAGAAACCAAAAGAAGGGACAAAGATACCACATAAAGCTGTTGGGATAAGTGTAGCCATTAGACCATGACTAGAAATACTCTCAAACATCAAAACATTGAGAAGAGGCAGAAAATACAGATTACATGTAGAATAACTAACTACATCACTATATCCATATACCTTTTAAAATATAACAAATATATATCAAGCATATATCAAATATATCAATTATTCAAAAACTTTAAGTGGCCTATTCAAACAAGAAGTTTTTAATATTTCTGTGAAGTGATTGCCTCCAAATATTATCAAATGAAAAGATAAAGTAGGAGAGGTTGCATCTAGCATGCTGTGTTCATCTAAAATATGGGCTTATGAATGTGAATGCACATTTGCTCTCGTTAAAATGAAGCAGTATACACGTAGTGTATATGAACGTGCACCTGTGCAGATGATGCCTATATAATGTAAAATGCACATAATGCAAAAATGCAGGGTGGAGCACAGGGAAAGAGGCTAGATCTCTCTGAACCTACCTTCTTTGATAGGTTTGACTTTTGAATCATATTAATATTTACATAAATATAAAGCCAACTGAATCAGAGATAATGGAAAACCCTAAAAGCAGAAATGAAAGTGAAACTAACATTGAGACAGCAATAGAGCCGCACAAAGAGCAATAATTTAAAGTCATTTAAAACACAGTAACCTAATGGCCCATCCCTTGATAGTCATTCCCCAAGGATATAAAGGAACTGAAAAATAATATCAAGCGGTTTTCAATAATTGCATTGGTAGTAATATTGATATCATTATTCTGATCTTATTATGATCGGAAAAAGCAAATAGGTAATTATGTGAGTGTCATTAGAGAGTTTTTTCAGCCTAAGAAAAAAGGATATAAACATGAAATCAGCAGTGAAGTGTTCTGTGCTTCCCTGCAGAGAAGGGACCCCCCTCAAATCTGTCTGGTGTGTAGGGGCTGATGGTGCCCCCCAACTCCCGGGGCAGAGTCTGAAGGTCTCATGACTCAGATAGCTGAGGCCCTGGGGGAGCAGGCAGCTTCTCTCCAGGTCTGCGAAGGCTTGAGGGATCCAGGTCTGCAAAGGCTTGAGGGGATGAGGAGAGGAGCCTGGCTCGAGGCGTCACGGTGGTTGGGAGGGGGCCTGGCAGGCGGGAGTGTAGCGGGTGGCAGGGCCCTGCTGTTTGAAGGAGGGAGCCTCTGGCCTGTCTTACCGGCTCCCTCAGTGGTGGGGCCCGTGTGGGAGGGCAGAGGGTGCAAAGGATGAGGCTTAAAACCCATCAGCATCAAGCATCATAATGACAGAGTCAGCTTCCTTCTTAAGTAAAGTTTGAATTGGAAATGGCTGTATAAACTCATTCTTTTAAAGAATTATTTAAATGGCTGTATTACTTCTTTTAAATAAATGGCTGTATTATTTGTTTTAAAATGTAAAAGAGAAGACATAGTTCCTGAGAGATTCCTTGAAAAGACCTTGAACTAACCCAATAGTTAATGAATGTCCTTACCTCCTTGGTTATGTCCTCTCAATACTGTTTCCTATGGAAGGAAACCTGGTTTCCCTATGGAAATAATAGTAGATTCCATATCAGGGGCAGGAATGGGGCAGGATGACCCTAAACTAATTTGTCACATCAATAAACAAGGATGCCTCTCAGAGATGACTGGGGTTATGTCTAACGGACCCAGGAGCCACAGTACTCCAAGTGGGGAAACTTTCATATTCAGCAAAAAAATGAATAAATAAAATAACTACAGTGAATTGAAACACACAAAAATAAATTTCTCAAGTTTACAATGATTCCTTAAAAAAAAAAAGAAAAGAAAAGAAACTCACTGGATACCTTCAGAGGGTTTAATGAAACTGGCCCATTCTGGCAAAGCATGGGAGAAGGTCAAGTGAAAACATGTCTTTTCTTACATGAGCTTGTCTCAGGGCAACCACGCAGCTGATTAGGGAACGTTTCTCTTTATAGAGGCATTCAGTAAATGCCCAGAGAAGGGAAATTGCAAAAGAATCTCACAACTCTGCAAATTCTTCATGAAAAAATACATCCAGGCAGTGATCTTGAAAGGCTGCTCACATCACAGAAAGAGACTGAGCTTTGTGTGCAAGCTGCAGGCAGTGGACACTTGGATCTCCAAGGGGGCCTGGGAATAAAGCATCTGGAATGAGGTTTGGCCTCCGGATGGAACTACCAGTGTCCAGGAAACTTGAGGGAGAGGGGTCCCTATTAAACAGCACCAGTGAGAGGCAGAGGTAAGATTCAGGGGTGAGCAGCTCTGCAGACAAGGAACATGGTTTCTTCAACGTCCTGCAAGGAAACAAACAAAAAATAAAGGGGCTGAAGGAAACTATATATTTAAAAGAGTAGATGAGAAGCTCTTGGTTCAGCTATGACAGAGTAAACAGGTCTTAGACTCACTCTCCTACTGCCAACAGTGTAAAATGGAACAAGATATCTGAGGCACTCTTTGCAGGAACTGGGCCATGGCCAGCTCAGGTTGCATCCTTGAGAAAGGAAGCACAGGACTGGAGTCACGTTACCCACCAGCTGCACTCTGATTTGTGTGGGGTTGCAGGGAGGTAAGATCGAGTGGAGAGGAGTCGTCTCAACATCCTGAGGGAGCAGAGACTAAAGACTGGGCTGCTGAGAAGATGGGGGGGTTGGTGCTGCAAGAGGAGGGGCCTCGTGCCGAAGGGTGGGCGTGCAGACACCTTGGCTGAGGGGCCTTAGCCAGGGGCTGGACTGTACAAGTCCAGGGCAAGACTTTGCAAAACCTGATAGCTGCTGGAAAAAAGTTTGTCCAAGGAGATTTCTATATCCAAGGAAAATACCGTTTTTAAAGCGGGGTGTGTGTGTGTGTGTGTGTGTGTGTAAACAAAGACATTTTCAGATAAACACAAGCCCAGAGAACTAGCATTCATTCTCAAAACATCAGGAAGTGCAATTTTAAAACCACAACGAGATACTGTTGTTACACACCCACAAGAATGGTTAAAATTAAAGAGACAGAGACGAGCCAATGCTGGGGAGGATGTGGAGAACGGCGGTGGGGGTGGGGGTGGGGGGGGCTTTCGGACGTTGCTGTGGGCATGCATGCGGCGTGATCAGGACAAAAGCTCTCAGGCAGATCCTTACAAAGCCAAACATCTTCCCTGCGATCCAGCAATTCCACTCCTAGGCATTTGCCAAAGAGAAATGAAAGCATATTGCCACAAAAAGATTGGTGTGAGTAACTACATCCAAACCTGGGAGCAATCCAAATATCCATCAACAGAATGTTTCCTGAGAGGCTATGTTACAGTAGAGGGGCTTCCCTGGTGGCTAAAGAAGCTGCCTGCCAATGCAGGAGATGCGGGTTTAATCCCTGGGTCTGGAAGGTCCCCTGGAGAAGCAAATAGCAACCCACTCCAGTATTCTTGCCTGGAGAATCCCATGGACAGAGGAGCCTGGCAGACTTCATTACATAGGGTTGCACAAAGACAGACTGAGCGACTAAACAACAAACGTTACCATACAGGCTGTGTTCCAGTCACATGGTGAAATACTACACAGGACTGAAAAGGAGGGAAGTCTTGGTACATAAGACATTGAGACTGAATCTCAAAGAATATGATTCCTTTGGGTAGAAGGAGTGAGACACAGATAAGTGTGCCTGTCCATCTATGTGAATTTCTAAAACAGGCAGAATTCCTAATAAGATAACAGAAGTCAGTGGTTTCTGGTGGGCTGGATGGTGGGGAAATGGATTTTAAGGAGGCAGGAGGGAACGTTCAGGGGTGATGGAAACCTTTTATGGTTTGATTAATGTATAACCATCACATAAATGGTTGTATTTGACAAAACAAGGATCTGTATGTTTTGGTATGGGAAAAATTTTACCTGAATTAAAAAAACATTTTAAAATCAAATGGATGCAATTCATGGGCCTTTTTAGACTTGATTTAGAAAAATCAACTGTTAAGGACACATCCATAAGGCAGCCGGAGAAACTGGGTCACTGGATGAATATTTGATGATATTAAGGAAATACTTTTGATGTGATAATAGTATTATTATTGTGACAATGGTATTGTTGTGTTAAAAGACTTCTAACTGTTGGAGATACAGACTTATTTATGGAGGAAGAGATAGGATGTGTGGGATTTATTTAAAAATAAACCACTGGAGGGCTTCCCTGGTGGCTCAGTGGTAAATCCTCCAATGCAGGAGACCTGGGTTTAATCCCTATTGTGGGAAGATCCCAGATGCTGAGGAGCAACTAAGCCCATATGCCACAACTATTCAGCCTGTGCTCTAGAGCCTGGGAGCCACAGCTACTGAAGCTTGCGTGCCTTATCACCAGTGCTCTGAAACGAGAGAAGCCACTGCAATGAGAAGCCAGCACATTGCAACTAGAAAGTAGCCCCCACTCACCACAACTAGAGAAAAGCCCACTCAGCAATGAAGACCCAGCACAACCAAAAATAAATACATAAGTAAAATTATTAAACACACACACACACCCAGTTTATTTGTTTTTAAAAAATAAACCAGTAGAGGTCAGAGGTGGAATTGTCCTGGGGACATGGATGAACCCAGATGCCTGTGTACATCAGTTGTTGAAGCTGGGTGATAGGTGCATGGGGGTTCGTCATGTTACACTTATTGCCTCTGTAAGTTTAAACTTTTCCAGGAGAAAAAGTTTTAAAACTTAAGTGTAAGAATATCAGGAGGCATTTCATGGGTGGGCATGGGGTTCTTTGGCAGGGGTGGGGGTGGAGGGTGGAGCAGGTTAGGCAGAGATGCCAAAGAGACAGAGTGACCCGTGTGTGTTAAGTCTTAAGGGACCAGTTAAGACCCACGGCCTTGCTCACCAGCTAAGTCCCGGGCTCTGGGCGGGGTCCTGGAGCTGCCTCCCACAGCCAGATGGGCCACATGACAAGCCTATGCCTTAAATAAGCTTCTATTGAAAATTTTAAAGTACAGTTCAGTTCAGTCTCTCAGCCATGTCCGAAATGCTAGCAATTACCGTCGTTCAGTTCAGTCGCTCAGTTGTGTCCGACTCTTTGCGACCCCATGGACTGCAGCATGCCAGGCCTCCCTGTCCATCACCAACTCCCAGAGCTTGCTCAAACTCATGTCCATCGAGTCAGTGATGCCACCAACCATCTCATCCTCTGTCGTCCCCTTTTCCTTCCACCTTCAGTCTTTCCCAGCATCAGGGTCTTTTTCAGTGAGTCAGCTCTTCGCATCAGGTGGCCAAAGGATTGGAGTTTCAGCTTCAGCATCAGTCCTTCCAGTGAACACCCAGGACTGATCTCGGTTAGGATGCACTGGTTGGATCTCGTTGCAGGCCAAGGGACTCTCAAGAGTCTTCTCCGACACCACAGTTCAAAAGCATCAATTCTTCAGCGCTCAGCTCTTTTTATGGTCCGACTCTCACATCCATACAGGACTACTGTACTTAAATAAGCAATTACTGCACTTAAAAAAGTTGTTTTTACATAAAAAAATACTTTATTTGAAAAAAGACTACTGTACTTGAGTAAGCAATTACTGCATTTAAAAGAATTCTACGAAAAATTTTAAAATACAGTAATCGCTAGCATTTCAAGCAAAAATCTAGCCTTGGGGCTTTTCTTGAAAGCAAAAAAAAAAAAGGAAAAGGAAGAACCGAATCAGGCCACCCGCATCAGGCCCGGCCGGCTCCCGACTTCCCCTGGAGCCGGTGGCCTGAGCGACCCCGGTCCCCAGCACCGCGGCCGCCCCTCGGCTGGTGGAGCCCTGAGCGCGGAGGGCCAGCCAGCCCACGCGGCGCCCCGAGCGCGATGGCCGGGGCCGCAGCGCCACCTGGCGACCACGCCGGGCCACTGCGCCTTCAGGTAGAGACGCCGGGCCCGGGCGCGAGCGCCGTGCAGCCCCGCGCGGCGCTGGGACGGGCTCCCGAGCCGCCGGGCCGCGTCTGCGCGACTCTGCGGGGAGGACAGCGCCATGTCTCCACGTCTGTGCCTGCGGTCATCGCACGTCCGGAGCGGTGCTGGTCCGGGGGCTGTAGACACGGCTGCCTTGTGCCAACGCGCGGGTTTGCCCTGTAACTCGTCGAGTTACCGACGGGAGAACTCTGAATGCGGTTAGGTGCCAGTCTGTTCCAAAATACTCCGGGAGAAATGCCTTTGGCTGTCTCACGAAGACTTTGCATCATTATTGCAGTAATTCTGTTGAATAATTTGCCACTGCTGTAACGATACATTATTGTGTGAAAATTTTAACCTTTTCTTAAAAAACAGTTGGGAAACTAGACAATTCTGTGTTTTAGGCATGTATGAAGTGTCTACTGAATGCCAGGCAGTGTGTTAAAAGGGCAGATATGACGGTCTGTGTTGCAAAAAGGCGCCCGGTCTGCAGGGGACAGTTGCCTGAGAGACCATGAATGGGGTGTGATGGACTTGAACGAGCTGTAGAGGAGCCTGTGTGTTATTCAGCGGGTTGGACTAGGGCGCCACCTAGAGAAAGATCTCGGGAGTCAGACAGCAGTGCGGTGCTCAGTCACTCAGTCCTGTCTGGCTCTTTGCCACTCCATGGACTGCAGTCGGCCAGGATTCTCTGGCCATGGGGATTCTCCAGGCAAGAACAGTGGACTGAGTTGCTATGCCCTCCTCCAGGGGATCTTCCCAACCCAGGTACCAAACCCAGGTCTCCTGCATTGCAGGTGGATTCTTTACCAACTGAGCCACTAGGGAAGCCCAAGAATACTGCAATGGGTGGCCTATCCCTTCTGCAGAGAATTTTCCTGACCCAGGAATCGAATCAGGGTCTCCTGCATTGCGGGCAGATTCTTCATCAGCTGAGCCACCAGGGAAGCCCAGTCCGACAGCAGTCACCACCCCAAAGATGTCACAGGGTATGTGCTCAAGAACGAGCTTGGTTCTGGTTAACTTCCATCTCTGCAGCTGGGAATGTTCTCCAGGTAAACTTTGCAGAGAGACTGAACTGAGAGAAGTGTGCAGGATGTTAGAATCTGTCGTCCTGAGCTCACCGCCTGGAGCTCTGAGTCAGTTAACATGATTGCAATTTTTATCAAGAGCCTGTTCTGTATCAGACCTCTGCTCAGCATTGCTGGCTCCTCAGCGTCCTAGAAACTGTGGTTATTCCCACCAGGGGCAGGACCGTGTGAGATTCTGGGGTGCAAAGTGTAAGGAAGTGCTTGTGTTACTCAACGCAAGTTCTCCTGCTCAGTGCACAGTGAAGCCAAACAAACCATCAGAGTTTGGAGCAGAGAAAGGTTTACTGCAGGGCTAGGCAAGGAGACAGGTGGCTCATGCCCCAAAGCCCTATCCTGAATGTACAACCTGACAGGTGAAAATGTTTCCAAAATTCGGCCTCTGTACGCTGCTGATTGGTTAAATCTCAGAGACAGTTTTGGTTAAAGTGGGGCTTCCCCAGTGGCTCAGCGGTAAAGAATCTGCCTGCAATGCAGGAGACACAGACAGGACATGCAGGTTCGATCCCTTAGTTGGGAAGATCCCCTGGAGAAAGGAAATGGCAACCACTCCAGTATTCCTGCCTGGGAAATCCCATTCCATGGGGTTGCACCACAACAGCAGAAAGAAAGAGCTTTATTGCTTTGCCAAGTAAAGAGGGCCAAAGCGGGACAGTGCCCTCAAAACTGTGTGACCACCCCTGGAACAGGTACTGCAGAGTCTTACAGTGTTCAAAGGGCAAGGTGTGGTCACTTTGTGGACAGTCTTCTGATTGGCTGGTGATGAGGTAACTGGGAGTCAGCATCATCAACCTTCTGATTCCACCCAGTGAGGGGTCTACACGTTTGTGGGCAGCACACATTAACTTCTCCCACATGGAGGGGGTTTCTGTATCTGCTAAACAGCTCCAAAGACCATGGATGGCTCAGAATGCTACTTATAGCCCTTGAGGAGGAGGCAGAGGCTCCTTCAGTTCAGTTCAGTCGCTCAGTCATGTCTGACTTATTGCGACCCCATGGACTGCAGCACACCAGCCCTCCCTGTCCATCACCAACTCCCAGAGCTTGCTCAAACTCATGTCCATCGAGTCGGTGATGCCATCCAACCATCTCATCCTCTGTTGTCCCCTTCTCCTTCCACCTTCAACCTTTCCCAGCATCAGGGTCTTTTTCAATGAGTTAGTTCTTCGCATCAGGTGGCCAAAGAATTAGAGCTTCAGCCTCAGCATCAGTCCTTTCAATGGATATTTAGGGCTGATTTCCTTTAGGATGGACTGGTTGGATCTCCTTGCTGTCCAAGGGACTCTCAAGAGTCTTCTCCAACACCACAGTTCAAAAGCATCAATTCTTCAGTGCTCAGCTTTCTTTATAGTCCAACTCCCACATCTTGACTTTGTTTAATGGCTGATGTATTGGTTTTTTTTGCCTTGCTTGGCTCTTTTCCTTTCTTTCAGCATTTTCTGACTTCCCTGATTGCATTTATTTTTTTACTAAAGATTTTTTTGCAAATAAAAAGGCAGGCAGAAGGCATGGGTGGGCATCTTTCCATGGGCAGGCCTGCTAGGATCCTGCTCCATTACAGAGGCTTCTGCAGTCGACATGCACTGGCCTGGTCATGAATAGCAGCCCTGCCCTGTGGGGAACCAGCCCTCACCCTTTGCTCACCCCTCCACTGAGACCACACCTGCCTCTTGGCACTTGTCACAGACTGAAGCTCTAATTCACATTATCATTTGATACAAATACTGATGCTGATTGTGTTGGAAGTCAGGGCAGGGTCTCCCATCTGTCATGAGCCAGGCAGGACAGTCCCTGGTTTCCTGTGCTACCTCATTATCCTTTGTGACAATCAGGTGGGAGAAGAATCATCTCCGCTTGGGAGAAAAATGTGGTACATGTATATAATGGAATATTATTCAGCTAGAACAAAGAATGGAGTAATGCCATTTGCAGCAAAGGCTAGGACCAAGGAGAAGGAGAGCCTCTGGAGTCAGGGCTGTGCTCTTCCTCCTGGGGCCCGCCCGCTGCGGAGACCCAGGGAAACGCAATCGGAGCAGGGAAGCCCGCTATTTCATGGATGTGACACAGGCACCTAGAAGCTCAGAATATCCCACTTGGTGGTGTTGTTGTTCAGTTGCCAAGTTGTGTACGATTCTTTGCGAGCCCATGGACTGCAGCACGGCATCCCTCACCATCTCCCAGAGTTTGCCCAAGTTCATGTCCATTGAGTCAGTGATACCATTCACCTTCGCATCCTCTTTTCCTTTTGCCTTCAATCTTTCCCAGCATCAGGGATTTTTTTTTCCAATGACTTGGGTGTTCGCATCATGTGGCCAAAGTACTGGAGCTTCAGCTTTAGCATCAGTCCTTCCAATGAGTGTTCAGGGTTGATTTCCTTTAGGATTGACTGGTTTGATCTTGCTGTCCAAGGGCCTCTCAGGAGTCTTCTCCAGCCGCACAGTGATTTTAGAGCCCAAGAAAAGGAGTTCTGTCACTGCTTCCAGCTTTTACCCCTCTACTTGTTGGAAACTTAACCACATTCTGAAAATTTTGGAAATACTATGTTTTCATTAGTAAGTTCTGCTTATAATTGGATGTTGATTCCAATGAGAAATAATGACCAGGTTCATTTCTAAACAAATGTTACAGAATGATAAGCATTCAGTTTTTCTTCTCTTGAATTCTGCATAATATCTGCAAATCTCCTTTTAGCATGAAGATGTATCTTCTTGGATCAGCAGCAGCTTTGGAGGCTGACGAATGGGGCTTTGGAGGCTGTGGACCAGGGTTTACCACCCTTGCTCTCCTCTTACCACCGTGGTGATAATTTTCACAAGATACTGATGATAATACTGACTTTGTGGGTTTATTTTTAAACCTACATGAGACAAAACATGTGAAATGGATGTTATGGGCTGAATTGTGTCCCACCCCGCCCCAAGTTCGTAGGTTGAAGTTTTAACTGCCAGTACCTTAGAATGTGGCTATATTTGAAGATAAAGTCTTTAAAGAGATCATATATAAGTTTAAATGAGATTACTAGGGTGGGCCCTAATTCACTGTGGAAGAAATGATGCCCAGCTGTGGATGTATTTGGTGGTGAAAGTAGAGTCTGAGGCTGTAAAGAACAATATTGCATAGGAACCTATAATGAATCAAGGTAAACTGGAAGTGGTGAGTTTAATTCAGATGGCCGTTTTATCTACTACTGTGGGCAAGAATCCCTTAGGAGAAATGGAATAGCCCTCATAGTCAATAAAAGAGCCCAAAATGCAGTACTTGGGTGCAGTCTCAAAAATGACAGAATGATCTCAGTTCATTTCTAAGGCAAACCATTCATTATCACAGTAATCCAAGTCTATTTCCCAACCATTAATGCTGAAGAAGCTGAAGTTGAACAGTTCTATGAAGACTTACAAGACCTTCTAGAACTAACACCAAAAGAAGATGCTCTTTTCATCATAGGGGACTGGAATGCAGAAGTAGAAGTTAGGAGATATCTGGAGTAACGGGCATGTCTGGCCTTGGAGTACAGAGTGAAGCAGGGCAAAGGCTAACAGAGTTTTGCCAAAAGAATGCACTGGTCATAGCAAATGCCCTTTTCCAGCAACACAAGAGACAACTCTACACATGGGCCTCACCAGATGGTCAACACCAAAAGCAGATTGATTATATTCTTTGTAGCTGAAGATGGAACAGCTCTATACAGTCAGCAAAAACAAGACTGGGAGCTGACTGTGGCTCAGATCATGAACTGCTTCTTGCAAAATTCAGTCTTAAATCGAAGAATGTAGGGAAAACCACTAGACCATTCAGGTATGACCTAAATCAAATCCCTTATGATTATACAGTGGAAGCGACAAATAGATTTAAGGGACTAGATCTGATAGACAGAGTACCTGATGAACTATAGACAGAGGTTCGTGACATTGTATAGGATGGTGGTTTAGTCACCAAGTTGTGTCCAACTCTTGCAACCCCATGGACTGTAGCCTGCCAGGCTCCTCTGTCCATAGGATTCTCCAGGTGAGAATACTGCAGTGGGTTGCCATTTTCTTCTCCAATTGTATAGGAGGTGCTGATCAAAACCATCCTCAAGAAAAAGAAATGCAAAAAAAGGCAAAATGGGTATCTGAGGAGGCCTTACAAATCGCTGAGAAAATAAGAGAAGAGAAAGGCAAAGGAGAAAAGGAAAGATACATCCGTCTGAATGCAGAGTTCCAAAGAATAGCAAGGAGAGATAAGAAAGCCTTCCTCAGTGAGCAATGCAAAGTAATAGAAGAAAACAATAGAATGGGAAAGACTAGAGATCTCTTCAAGAAAATTAGAGATACCAAGGGAACATTTCATGCAAAAATGAGCACAATAAAGGGTAGAAATGTTGTGAACCTAAAGCAGAAGATATTAAGAATAGGTGGCAATGATATACAGAAGAACTATACAAAAAAGGTCTTAATGACCCAGATAATTGCAATGGTGTGATCACTCACCTAGAGCCAGACATCCTGGAATGCCAAGTCGAGTGGGCCTTAGGAAGCATCACTACAAACAAAGCTAGTGGAGATGATAGAATTCCAGCTGAGCTATTTCAAATCCTTAAAAGATGATTCTGTTAAAGTGCTGCACTCAATATGCCAGTAAATTTGGAAAACTCAGCTGTGGCCACAGGAATGGAAAAGGTTAGTCTTCATTTCAATCCCAAAAAAGGGCAATGCTAAAGTATGTTCAAATTACAATATATTTTCACTCATTTCACATGCTAGCAAGGTAATGCTCAAAATCCTGCAAGCTAGACTTCAACAGTAGGTGAACAGAGAATTTCCAGATACACAAGCTAGATTTAGAGAAGGCAGGGGAACCAGAGATCAAATTGTCAACATCCACTGGATCACAGAAAAAGCAAGGAAATTCCAGAAAACATCTACGTCTGCTTCACTGACTATGTTAAAACCCTTTGACTGTGTGGGTCACAACAAACTGGAAAATTCTCAAAGAGATGGGAATATCATACCACCTTACGGGCTTCTTGAGAAACCTGTATGCAGATCAAGAAGCAACAGTGAGAACTGGACATTGGTTCAAAATTTGGAAAGACATGTGGAATCTAATAAATAAAACAATGAACAAATGCAACTAAACAGAGACAAGATCATACATACAGAGAGAAAAACAGGTGCTTGTCTGAGAGCTGTGGGGGGAGGAGAGAAACAGGTGAAGGAGATTAAGAGGTAAAAACTTCCAGCTGCAAAATAAATGAAATGTACAGTGTGGGGAATGTAGTCACTAACTATGTAATATCTTTTATGGTGACAAGAAAAAGCCCCCAAATTGGGAAAGAAGTACTTCAAGGCTGTATGTTGTTACTCTGTTTATTTAACTTATATGCAGAGTACATCATGCAAAATGCTGGGCTGCATGAATCACAAGCTGGAATCAATATTGCCGGGAGAAATATCAATAACCTCAGATATGCAGAGGACACCACCCTTATGGCAGAAAGCAATGGGGAAGACTAAAGAGCCTCTTGATGAAGGTGAAAGAGGAGAGTGAAAAAGCTGGCTTAAAACTCAACATTCATAAAATGAAGATCTCGACATCCGATCCTACCATTTCATGGCAAATAGATGGGGAAATTGGAAACAGTGACAGACTTTATTTTCTTGGGCTCCAAAATCACTGCAGACATGACTATAGCTATGAAATTAAAATACACTTACTTCTTTGAAGAAAGCTATGACAAACATAGACAGCATATTAAAAAGCAGAGACATCACGTTGCCTACAAAGGACCATATAGTCAAAGCTATGGTCTTCCCAGTAGTCATGTATGGATGTGAGAGTTGGATCATAAAGAAGACTGAGCGCCAGACAATTGATGCTTTTAAACTGTGGTGTTGGAGAAGACTCTTGAGAGTCCCTTGGACTACAAGGAGATCCAACCAGTCCATCTTAAAGGAAATAAACCCAGGATATTCATTGGAAGGACTGATGCTGAAGCTGAAACTCCAACACTTTGGCCACCTGATGTGAAGAACTGACTCACTGGAAAAGACCCTGATGATGGGAAAGATTGAGGGCTGGAGGAGAAGGGGACGACAGAGGATGAGATGTTTGGATGGCATCACCGGTTCAATGGACATGAGTTTGAGCAAGTTCTGGGAGATACTGAAGGACAGGGAAGCCCGGCGTGCTGCCATCCATGGAGTTGCAAAGAGTCAGACATGGCTGGGCGACTGAAAAACAATAACAACAAACGAAGAACACAGTCACGGAGGCTTGGTGTCCTTGTTAACATGCATATATCCTCACGATTTCAGAGTTATAGCGTGTCCCTGGCTTCTGCAGGGAATATGTGTCCATAGATAGCGTCCTAGAAATCAGAAGGATCTGGACACAGCCCTTGACTCCAGGAAAGTACACATCTCCGTTGTTAACTCAATCTGCTGGGGGTGGGCTTGAGGGAAGCTTGCTTGGAAGAGCTGTGGCCATAATTAGAACCACCCCTCCCTCTTCCCGATGGGCTCACATCTTAGGATGGAGACCCCATGCCTGCTCCTCTGGTAGCTGGAGGTTTTGTTCTATTTACTGGGATCTCAGAGGAAGGGCTTGCTCGAGCTGGAATTAAACAGACACAGCAGGTGCTACTTCTAAGAAGTTCTACACATTTTTTCCCCTTAATCAATTATTTGTTGTTCCCCACAGTGGTGCCTGATGCTTGAGATGTTCAGGGGTGGATGCGGAAAGAGAATTTACCCCGGCTTGTTGCTGACTTCTGCCTCGAGCCACATGACTGAGTGGGTGAATGGATGGGACGATAATGTAATGACAACAATAATAATGTTAATGACGTAGCATTGAGGAGGCCCTTCCTATGTGAGCTGAGTACCATAGAGATCAGTGTTTCTCAACTCCAGAATCCCATTAGAATCCCCTGGAAAGCTTTAAATGGGAAAGTCTGAACTCTATTCCCGATCAGCTTAACGTAGAACCTTTGATTTCATGACAAAAGACTCTCAGTCTGAGAGTCACCAAGGTGGATTGTATCGTCTCAGCTTCACAAAAGGCCTGAGACAGATCAGTTTCCAGGTGAGGTAATGGCACTAACAGCCCCTTCATCTCAGGGGTAATTGAAATACCATTTCAATTCTTTTTAATTTTAACAAAGTCCAACTTAGCGATTTTTTTTCTTTCAAGAATCTTACTTATTTATTAATTATTATGGCCACCTGATGCAAAGAACTGACTCATTGGAAAAGACCCTGATGCTGGGAAGGATTGAGGGTGGGAGAAGAAGGGGACGACAGAGGATGAGATGGTTGAGTGGCATCACCGACTCGATGGACAGGAGTTTGGGTAAACTCTGGGAGTTGGTGATGGACAGGGAGGCCCGGCGTGCTGCAGTCCATGAGGTCTCAAAGAGTCGGACACGACTAAGCGACTGAACTGAACTGATTATTATTTCGGCTGCGCTGAGTCTTGTTCTAGACGGGCTCCTCTTCGTTGCGGTGTGCGAGCTTCTCATTGCGGCGGCTTCCCTCATGTGGCACAGGCTCTAGGCACGTGGGCCTCAGCAGCTGCGGCACGCGGGTCCTGGAGCACTGGCTCAATAGTCATGGCACCTAGGCTTAGCTGCTCCGAGGCATGCAACTTCCCAGATCAGGGATCGAACTGGTGTCTCCAGCATGGCAAGGAGGATTCTCAACCACTGGACCATCAGGGAAGCCCCTCAAGAATCTTATTTTTATACCTAGACTTTTTGTCTTGGTTTTGAGCCTAAAAATATGCACCTTTCTCTGTCTTACTTGTTTGCTCAATTTGCTTGGTCCTGTCAGACTCCTTGCGACCCAGTGGATTGCAGCCTGCTGGTTCCTCTGTCCATGGAATCTTCCAGGCAAGAATACTGGAGTGGGTAGCCATTTCTTACTGTCTTAGGTTGGCAGATTCTAGCACCTGCTCTTAGATGTGTGAGCTGAGCGACTTTTTGGCAAAGTCTCAATTCCTGAGCACCGGAGACTTCACGGCCACCTAAGGTCCTTTCCGTTTTCTTCATTCCTGACACTGTAATTGATGCCTTTTCTCCCTGAGATGCTCTTGTCCTAGAACGTCCATCCCTCACCCCAACTCCGTCTCTTTTCCACATCAGGTGTGTTTACATCCTGCCTTTCGTGATTTCACCGCAAAGCCTGCCTCTTGTGGGCACCTCACCCCCTACCTGAGACCCCGAGCCGTGGGCTCTGCTGCCCCAGCGCCTCTGCCCCCTTCACAGATCTGGAGGCTGCAAACCCAAGACCCAGTTGTCTGCAGGGCTGGCTTCCCCTGGGCCTCTCCCCTGGCCTTGCGGACCCACTTCTCTCTGTGTCCTCACGTGGTCTTTCCTCTGGGCATGAGCTCCTGGCATCTTCTCCTCTTCTTATAAGGACACCAGTCCTGTGGGATCAGGACCCGCAGCCGTAAGGGTTAATTTTGAGTCCAGATCCACTTCTGTGATTGTCCTGCCTTAGTTATTATAGGCATACATCACGGCCTGCCTCAGGGAGCCCTGCCCACCCTCTTCGACCTGACCCTTGGGCTAGGGTGCCCTGGTTTGGCTCACAGGGAAATAGTCTGACCCTGCCCACCTGTGAAGGCTTGGAAGGAAGTGAAACTAACACATCCCCCTCTCTGAGGCTTGCATTTTAGGAGATATTTGCAAGAATTAAATGGTTTCTGTTTACTTGGTTTCCTCACCTGCCCCCATCTCTGATCCCTAAAATAACCTGGCTTCCAGGCCCCCACGAGATGGCTATTTTGAGGTGCCAGCCTGCCATCTTCTTGGACAGTCAGCTTTCCAAATAAGGTTGTCTTCCTTGGCTCAACACCTCATTTGGGATGTACTGGCCAACTTGGACTCTTGGGTAGCAGACCCACTCTAATGACCTCCTGTGTTTGATTACCTCCAAATACAGTCACATTCTGAGGAACTAGGGGTTAGGACTTCAATGCTGTGTGTTAGCAGGACACAATTCAGCCCGTAGCTGACCTGACACAGTTGAGGAGACCCTGGGAATGGTGGCAGGTGGGAGGAGTGGATGGCTCTGCTGTGGGTCCAGCCTGCCGACTGTAGGAGAGAACCCTGCTGTGTTGGGACACTCTTGGCTCTTCTTGAGCTTGGTGGGGGGGGGGTGCAGCAGGGTGATTCATGAGGGGAACCTTGTGTGGGGGCCCAGCCAGGAGGCCCTGCTTCTCCGAAGACAGGGCTCCATGGACTGGGGTGGGAAGGGGATAAGCTTGACTTTCCAGACTCTGAGTATCCTCTTTGTTCTCCACTAGTCACCTGGCTTCTTACCCATCATTGCCTTTCCCTTTTCTTCAAAACCAGACGAGGGCAAATTAGCCTGGAGAGCTGGTGTTTCCCGTCTCCCTGCCAGGCCTGCCTCCTTGTCCCCACCCTAGTCTATGGCTGGTCCCAGGCCCCATTTTGGCCTGACTCTGGACTGCATGTGTCAGAAGTCGATCCTGATTCCAGCTCTTCTAGCTCAGAAGTGGGACTGCAGGATCTTACCGGAGTTCTAGGCATAAGTTTTTTGAGAAAACTACATACTATTTTCCATAGCAGCTGTGTCATTTTACATTCACAAACTCCTCAACACTTGCTCTTTCTCTCTTTATATGTATATTTATATATATACACACACATACATGTAAGATCACCATCCTAACAGGTATAAGGCTCGTCAAAGGGTGAATGCATAAAGAAAATTTGCTATATGCAAACAGTGGAATATTATTCAGCCTTAAAAACAGAAGGAAGTAAAAAAAAAAGTAGAAGGAAATCAGATTCTTTACCATATAGTTTATTACAGAATATTAAGAATCTGAAAAATAATGATTATAAAACTGAATCACTTTGCTGTACACCTGAAACTAATACAACATTGTAAATCAACTGTTGCTGTTGTTTAATTGCTAAGTCCTGTCTCACTCTTTCAACCCCATGGGCTGTAGCTCACCAGTCTCCTCTGTCCGTGCAGTTTCCCAGGCAAGAATACTTCAGTGGGTTGCTATTTCCTTTTCCAGGTGCTCTTCTCAACCCAGGGATTGAACCCGCGTCTATTGCAATGGGAAATGGATTCTTTACCACTGAGCCACCAGGGATACACCAACTGTACTCTAATTTAAAATAAGCTAGAAGTCCTGAGGCCAGAGGCCTGCAGAATGATCATTTGTTATGCAAAAAGGCTTCATAAAAGTTGACGTTTTTTGAGCTCTGTGATCTGCTTCAACTTTCTCCTAATTGCTCGGGTGATGGGTGTAATAGCAAAGCAAGAGATAATGATGGAGGAGGCCATTACCTGAATGGGAGTCCGTGTGCCAGCGTGGAGGGAGGCGAGTCTCCCCTCCTGGAGTCGAAGCCCCTTTGTTCTGCCACAGGAAACCCCTCGTAACCTGAAGGCAGCATCCGTTTTAGACCCGAAGCTCTCAGGTGAGGCGCAGCTGAGGCTCAATGACTGCTCTGCGGTTGTCTCTTTATCAGGAGGACGCGTCTACTGAGGCGATCTCCCCTGTAAACACAGACACTGAGTTTATAATTATAGCTCTCTGGCAACTGATAAGGGGGCTGTTTTCCTCCTGCCTTTTCACAGCAGCTAAATCACGACCAGGGCTTTTCTCAGCAAACCTTCATCATTAAAAACAAAAGTTATTAGTTTCGGCGCCAAATAGTAATTCAATGTGAAGACTTTGATGGCTCCATGAAGGGAGATCTCTGCTTCCTGGGTCCAGGAGAAGCCCTGACCCAGGGATGACCTGTAAGCTGACCCTACAGTGGGGATCACCGGGGTGGGCCTGCCAGATGGGCACCCTCCTGCTGGGGTTTGAAATGGTTGCCTCTGTGTGTGCTAAGTCACTTCAGTCCTGCGCAACTCCTTGCAACCCTATGGACTGTAACCTCCCAGGCTCCTCTGTCCATGGGATTCTCCAGGCAAGAATACTGGAGTGGGTTGCCATGCCCTTCTCCGGGGGATCTTCCTGACCCAGGGATCGAACCCCTCTCTCCTATGTCTCCCGCATTGGCAGGCAGGTTCTTTACCACTAGCATCACCTGAAATTGTTGCATCTCCAGGTAAAGAAGGTGGACCATTGAGTAGGCTTCCTTGGTTGGAGCCATTACGCTTATGAAGGCTATCCCCTCTTCAGGTCCTGCAAATGCATAGACAGAAAAACAGGAAATGGAAGAAACAGAAAAGTGAATGCGGCTAGAATGAGTGAGGGAGGGAAAACCGCGTCTGTGCTCCCTGTTTCTCCTCTATGCTCTTGCAGGGTCTCCTCCCATTTCTCACATTCCTTCTCTCCTTTGCTATGCTCCTTTCCTTTCCGCAGCCCTTGGTTTGGACTGATTGGTGCTGTTTTAGGATTTGCACAGTGTACCTGCTTCCTGTTAGCCCTGAGCAGAGATGGGTGCCTGGTAGGTCCACAAACTGTGACTGTTAAATGAGCAAGAACATTGGCGTCAGAATCTCTGGATGACCTTGGGACACTCCCGCCTGGCATTCTAGAACTGTTCCAAACCAGCTGCTTTAGACAGATGGCAGGTGTTGTTCTCTCTGGACCTCAGTTTTCTGTCTTCAAACCTTGATGTGTGTGTGTGTTTTTAATTTTTAATTTTAAAGATTTTTTTTTTTGATGTGGACCACTTTTAAAGTCTTACTGAATTTGTTTCAGTCTGCTTCTGTTTCATATTTTGGTTTCTTGCCCTCCAGTCATGTGGGATCTTGGCCTCCTGACTAGGGATCAAATCCGTACCCCCTCTATTGGAAGGTGAAATCTTAACCACTGAACTAGTAGGGAAGTCCCCCTAGATGCGGTTAAAATTATCTTTCTTCGTTGTCTGTAAAGCCCTTTATTCAAACTAATGAAAGCAGGAATGTGTTTTGAGTGGGGTGAGGGGCTGGAGAGGTCAGGAAGACGACCCCAGCCCTGTAGCCCTGATCCACCTTGGAGGTCCCTGGGGGTCCCACGTGCACAAGCCGGGGT
The DNA here is from genome assembly GCA_024291935.2 of Okapia johnstoni. Classification (NCBI taxonomy): domain Eukaryota; kingdom Metazoa; phylum Chordata; class Mammalia; order Artiodactyla; family Giraffidae; genus Okapia; species Okapia johnstoni. The sequence continues at coordinate 84,210,789 of CM044318.1, forward strand.
CCAGGTGTTTCCTAAGACCCTTGGTGGTTCTGCACCCACTGGCCTGGAGGTTTACGTCCACCACCTGGCCTGTCAGTTCTGTCTCAGGTCAGGTGCTTCCTTGGGCTTCTTGTGCTCATTCGAGGGGCCAATACTCACCGGGCTGGCACTCTTCCAGGTCAGCCGTCTATGTTCTACGAGATACTCTGATTCCGCGCATGGGAGGGGCTGGCAGTCACCCTGCTGTGGGTGCCCCGCCCTGGCCTCTCTGCATCCCTAGGGTCTCCCCTCATTTCACTGTCACCCTGCCAGTGGTCACCCACCCTCAGAGCTGCAGGTCCGGACACCTCACAACCTGTCTCTTTACTTTCCTTCTGACCCCTTGTCTCTCTTCCATTGCATGAGTCATGAACACAGCTGCCAGATGAAGCCTTTGCAAAACAACTTTTGCCCACCCATCACATTCCTCTGTAGAAAGTTTAACCCCCTCCCCACATGCCCCAGTAACCATAAAATGAAGCCTCAGTTCTTGGTATGGCATTTAGTGCTAAGCACATTTCTTGGCATGGCATTTAGGGCTAAGCACATTCTAGTTGGAAAAGACCCTGATACTGGGAAAAGTTGAGGGCAGAAGGAGAAGAGGGTGACAGAGGATGAGATGGTTGGATGACATCACTGATTCAATGGACATGAACTTGGGCAAAATCGGGGAGATGGTGAAGGATGGAGAAACCTGGCGTGCTGCAGTCCCATGGGGTCGAGAAGAGCTGGGCACGACTTGGCTACTGAACAACGTTCTAGTTACCACCCATCTTCCCAGTTCTGCCTTTTAATGGTGCTCAGCCACCATCATCACCTGCACTGGGCTGGCTTCCTGGCTTCCTTCCAAATTGGAAGGAGGGAAACAGAGGAAGAAAGAAAGACACATGGGTAAAAACAGGAGGGAGAGGAGTTGGAATCTCTGCTGCCTTGATTTTGGCCAACTCTCCCAGGACCCGCTCTCCCTGCTGGAGGACAGAGAGCTCCCATCCCCCCAATCACTTCCACCAGTGGTAGAGTTCCCGGAACTCAGGATTTGGTTCAAAAAAATGAAAAAAAGAAAAACAATCCTTTAGGATAATGGCATAATTGTGGCGATCAAATGAGCAGACAGGGATTTGCATTAGTTGCTCGGTCATGTCTGGCTCTTTGCAACCCCGTGGACTGTAGCCCACCAGGCTCCTCTGTTCATGGGGATTCTCCAGGCAAGAATACTGCAGTGGGTTGCCATGCCCTTCTCCTGGGGATCTTCCTGACCCAGGGATCGAACTCGGGTTTCCTGCCTTGCAGGCAGATTCTTTACCATCTGAGCCCCCAGGAAAGCTTGATGGGGATTTAATCATAATTTATTAACAATCTGAAAGTGTATCTCAGTGTGTCTTGGTCTGTCCTATAGAAACTAGACTTATGATGGAATGAATGGATGTGGTTAAATATGCCTGCCACCCCCCTACCAGACCCCGCCCACAGCATGCTGGAACACCACGCATGGTAAGTGGACATAGCTGATGTTAGCCGGGGGTGTCCCCTCATAAAGGGACAGGCATTTCAGCAAGTATTTACTGTCCATCTTTGGTCCCCAAAGTGCCATCTGGAACCTTAGGGAAGCCACAGCAAATGGCACAAGAGAGGGCTGTGTGGCCTCTTGTGAGTTGCTGAACCTCTCTGAACCTCAGTTTTCTCACCTGTGAAAA